>CAWUFW010000151.1:1200000-1800000 GCA_963921515.1 Calotriton arnoldi | reverse complement strand
CCATCAATTGTGTGTCTTTTGCTTCCTCGCCCTAAGTGCGCCGGGTATGCCCAGACGTGGGTCCCGGGCTCACTGTGCCACTGGACTCAAGCTATCCTGGCTGAAGAGGGGTGAAACCCCGAAACCGGTCCTAGGATGCTTGTTTCCGGTCCAGGGAGGACCTGGCTTGGCAGTTCGGGCTGGACTGTTCCCATGAGGCACAGGGTCAAGACTGATTTGCATATGGCCGGGTCTAAACTGGGGTGGCATGGTGAGCAAAAGAATGATGGATTTAACCCAGATCTATTGACTGGGGATGAATGGTTTGATTTGTTCTGCATTCCGTCCATCAATTGTGTGTCTTTTGCTTCCTCGCCCTAAGTGCGCCGGGTATGCCCAGACGTGGGTCCCGGGCTCACTGTGCCACTGGAATCAAGCTATCCTGGCTGAAGAGGGGTGAAACCCCGAAACCGGTCCTAGGATGCTTGTTTCCGGTCCAGGGAGGACCTGGCTTGGCAGTTCGGGCTGGACTGTTCCCATGAGGCACAGGGTCAAGACTGATTTGCATATGGCCAGGTCTAAACTGGGGTGGCATGGTGAGCAAAAGAATGATGGATTTAACCCAGATCTATTGACTGGGGGTGAATGTTTTGATTTGTTCTGCATTCCGTCCATCAATTGTGTGTCTTTTGCTTCCTCGCCCTAAGTGCGCCGGGTATGCCCAGACGTGGGTCCCGGGCTCACTGTGCCACTGGAATCAAGCTATCCTGGCTGAAGAGGGGTGAAACCCCGAAACCGGTCCTAGGATGCTTGTTTCCAGTCCAGGGAGGACCTGGCTTGGCAGTTCGGGCTGGACTGTTCCCATGAGGCACAGGGTCAAGACTGATTTGCATATGGCCAGGTCTAAACTGGGGTGGCATGGTGAGCAAAAGAATGATGGATTTAACCCAGATCTATTGACTGGGGGTGAATGTTTTGATTTGTTCTGCATCCCGTCCATCAATTGTGTGTCTTTTGCTGCATGATTGCAGAGCATATCTCAGCGTCTTCAAAATCTGCCAATAGAAATTCTCTCTGATTGTCACCCAACCATCCTTGCGCTATATTTTCGAAGTATGGCTCAAACTCTATTGATTGCGTCCTTTGCGTTGTGTAGAGGGTAGTGTAAAACTCATGGATTGTTTCTAATATATCCAATGTGTCTCTACGTGTTTGGCCATCTTGACCGATAACCTCCAAGATTGTACTGGAAAATCTCAGAGCCTTCCCTGGACGTTCCCCTTCTCCGTATTGTCGTGCGCGGTGGTACTTCCCCCGAAATTTACATTACCTCTCTGCTGTCTCCTGGTAATCTGTTAACTTCTCCATGAGCTGTCTTTGTAGGTCTGCGCTGGGGTCAGATTGCAGTTGAATCTCTAGCTGTCTAAGTTCGACCTCTAGCTTCCTCAGAGTGTTGCGAATATCTTTTAGGATTCCACCCCCCTTTGCAATGCAAACTCCCCTAATAGTCACTTTAAATGCTTCCCAGACTGTAGAGAACAGGGACACTGTGTCAATATTGCGTGGGAAGAAGTCCGTTATTTCCTGTTCCAGTTCCAGTTCCGTCCGGGATTGAATGTCTAGCAGGGCATTCGCTGGCAGCCTCCATGATTGGTAGGGTGTCATTGTGCAAGGTGGGGTGAGGGTCAGCAGCACTGGCGAGTGGTCAGAGTATGTTCGCGTTAGATGTCTTGATGTGGTTAGCCATGTTTTTAAACCTCTGGTCAGCAACCATCTGTCTATGCGAGACCATAAGGCATGCGTTGTGGAGTAACATGTGCCCTCCCTATCAGCTGGGTGTAGGCCCCTCCATGCATCGAACAGCCCATATTCAGTGACTATCTCTAGTAGTTGGCGCTGAGGGTTTGTGTAATGGTAAGGTTGTGGGCTTTGTCGGTCCATTGTTGGGTCCAGGGTGACATTAAAATCCCCGCCCCATAGCACATGGGTGGAGCCTATGTCTAAAATGTTTCCCCATAGGATGTTGAAGAACTCGGGGGCATCAATGTTGGGACCATAGCAGCATGCAATTGTTATAGACTGGGATGCCATTTGTCCCCAAGTGATGCAGTATTGACCTTGCAGGTCTATCATTTCCCCCACGGCTACTTATGGAACGTTTTTCCTTACCAGGATTGCGGTACCCCGAGCATAGGTAGAGTATGCATCTATATGAAGCCCAGCGGCCCGCAAAAGAGGTTCGGGCAGAGGGGCTAATAAGGGTTTCTTGTAGTAAGGCACAGTGTATGTTGTGTCTGTCCAGATAGGCCAGGACATGGCGCCGCTTCCTTGGGTTACCAAGTCCCCGCACATTCCATGTGACAAAGTTGTAGCTAGTCTGGTCTGGGCAAGCAATGCAGCGTATGCAAGTTATGTAATGCATAGCGAGTTGTCTCAGTGTGTCCCTTGTGATTAGTGTGGTAGCTTTCAGTTATGCCTGTGTTCGTCGCAATTCTAAGTGTTGCCAACAACCCTTTCCCCCCTTCCTCCTCCCACATCAGCAGCCCAAACCTGCTGTGTTGGTTCACTCCCCTCCTGTAACATTATAACTTGGTCCTTGTAGGGATCCTGCTGTGGCTTAACATTAAAACGATTAATGCTATCCATTTTAGGGTTGTCCTTCTGGGGCAGCGCAGGAGGGTGCCTTGGTTCTTCCTCGCGGTGCGAGGGTGTTCAGGGCATGTGTTTGAGTCCCATATATCTGTGCAGTCTTTTGATAGTACAGGGAGCGTAAGCGATATCGTTCGTGCCGTCGAGGCGTCTTCAGCCCATGTATTCAACATCACTCCATAGTTCAGTGTCTTTCTAGGCTCATTATGGACTGGAAACCTGCCCTAATATCGCTCCAATCGTATAGCATCTCGTCCATTGCTCCGACAGGCTGGTGGTCTTTAGTTGTCTATCTTCTCATTCAATGTCCGAGAGAGCGGCTGTGGATCTGGAGGGGCTAGAGGCGGCTCCACGTCGAGGTGATCCTCGGGCAGCTGTTTTTAGGAAGTCAGCCGCTTGCTGTGTGTGTGTGAAGATGCGCTGTTTACCTTGGTGCGTGACGCGGAGGCGCGCCGGAAAGAGCATGGCGTAGGGGATATTGGCCTGCTGGAGCTTCTTTTTAAACGGCATGAACTTCTTTCTCGCTTCTTGAACCGCCATGGTGAAATCCGGATAGATTGCCAGTTCTGTTCCTTCGAAGGAGAGGGTTTGTTTTTCTCTTGCTAACCGCAGTGCGGTGTCCCGATCTCGGTAGTTGAGCAGTCTGGCTATTATCAGTCGCGGAGGAGCACAAGGCAGCGACCGGGCGGCAAGTGATCGGTGGGCTCTCTCTACCACCAGCATTGTTGAGAATGAAGACTTTTCAAACACCGTTGTGAGGAGGCAATCTACATACTCCTCCATTCTTCCTGTATTGGTGGATTCGGGGATCCCCATGATACCTAGGTTATTGCGGCACGATCTGGATTCCAGGTCTTTGTTCTTAGCAGCAATAATCATGATTTATGGTTGATGATTTATGGTTGATGATTTAAGAGGCGTTCCATGTTCAGTAACTGCTCCGTGCGGCTAGAGGAGGTGTCCTCTAGATCAGAAATGCGCTGCTCCGCTTCTTTGAGTCGCTCCTCATGTTGGTCAATTTTGTGTGTAATATTGTCCATGCATGTACACATGTTATCCATTTTGGCCTCTATAGAGTTGAGGCTGCTTCTCATGGAAAGCAGGAGTTCCTTAAGATCTTCTGTAGAGGTCAGGCTGTCTTGGCTCGGCCCTTCCGCCATTCTATGGTCCGAGTCGTCTTGTGTCCGGGCAGATTTGCGAGTGTCAAATTGTAGTTTAGTCTGCCTCCCCTCTGCCTTCCCCATGCTTGCTGCTGCTCTGCGATTATCCGCGTGTTGTCCTACAGTCTATGGGAGAGGGCCGGCAGCCGTAGTTTAGTGGGTGTATATCCAGTACAGATATGCAGGTTGTGCCTTCGGGAGATTTCCGCAGCTTTTTTGCCGTTTTGTCTGATTGTTCCTGTAATTCCTGCGTAGGGCTTTCCTCTGCCTCTTTTTCTCACGTGTACTTGCATGTATCTTATTACCTAGCCTATTGTCTGTCAGTGTCTGCCTTTCCGCTGGGTTCCCTGTCAGGTTGTCGCAGATTAGATGGCGTTTATGTGTCTTAGTTCACGTGGCCGTTAATTGCTCTGCTCGTATTAGTTGAGCGGGCTTCACTTGTAATGTGCTGTACCTGAGCCGTCCGAATGTTCCCTCTATAGGGTGCAGTTTTGTATCCTGCTCTGGCCGTCTCACGTAGCATGTCGTATCAATCATCGTTCTCCTAGCGCGTCTGTAAAGTGCGCATTGTACGGCAGTTCCTCTCTCTGTGCCAGATCAATGTTTCCTTTTCGTACGTGTGGCCCGTGCGATGGCCGTGTGCCCTCTTCTGCTTGCGTTTACTTGTGCTGCGTGTTTACAGCTCAGTCTTTTTGGGACTGCTATTCAAGGCGCTTCAGCAGTGTTGCTCCTGAGTACGCCGCTGCACGACTGAACATGTGTGCTGGACCCGGCCCGCTTTTATCTGTACTCTCCTGGTCGCCTCGTGTAGATGGGTCAGAGTTCCTTCCAATCGTCTCTCTCCTCCTCTCTGCCCGCACGGGCCACACTCGCCTCAGCAAGAGGAGATAGGTGTCTGGTGGTCTCCGTTGTTGTTGGGGTCGATGTGCGCAGCGTGCTTCTCTCGCCTGCCTCCACGTGGAGGTTTCCCCAGAGCGCCTCGGTTATCGGCAGCGGGGAGGGGGGGATGGGCCCGTCACCGACGGCCTCCAGTCGCAGTCTGCTACTCACAGTTTGGAAGGTCTCAGCTCTCTGGGGCCGCCCCGCACATTTCCTCGCCGACCTGCCGGTTCCTTTCAATGAATCAGGAGCACCGCTCTCACCTCCTCACACTCGCTAGTTAACATGGCCTCTCGTCACAGCCGCCCGTCTCTTCCCCAGCGATTAGGCTCGGGCCACCGCTGCCATCATAAGCCCGCTCCAGTGTGCGGGTCGTAATTCTCCGTATCGCAGCCGCTTTTCACATCTCCGGTGGGCTCTCGTTATGCCCCATGTATTCCGACTCCTGTATCTGCTACTTTTTTTCGATCATTTCGGCATATGGGCAGGATGTTGATGATTAATGGCCCCGAACGGCAAGAGCCTCACGCAAGTGCGGCCATCTTGCTCGGCGCCCTCTAGCGCCCCCCAAGTAAACCTATATTACTTTGCCAATTGTGTCTTGTTTTTTCTTTCTCAGATTTTTCCTCCAACAGTAGTCACAGCTTTGCGCATATCAAATAGAACTACAGTAGGCGCATATTCATATTCATCACCTTATGCTATGCACACGTTTTTGACCCTATCTGTACACTTGAGCTCAAGCTATGCCATGCACCATGCAGCTGACCGGCACAAATGTGCAGCTTGAGCTGCACAGATATCCGTCACCAGTTGCTTCTTCAGCAAATCCAGGAGGCCTGGTTATGTTGCGCTCGACCTAAGTACCATCTTAAGGAACACGTCATGTTACAAAAATCTCAATAATTAACCACATCCTTACCTTACTTCTCCTCTAAGGGGTTATGTATTGTTTAGCAGGTGACCCACTAGCCCACTTGTGCTGAGGAGGCCATCGCCTCTACCCACCAATTTACAGCAGGGCTTACAACCCACAAAAATCTTAAATTACCCCCTACATATGGCACCATATATATGAAAATATCGGTTCACTGACAGAATATCGAACACACAAATATCGTGTGGACAGAATATCGTGTCAAAAATATCGAGGACAAGAATATCGAGTAGGTAAGTGCAAATAGATAGGTATAAATTTACTATTCTTAACTCCAGATCTACGTACCTTGAAGATATATATATCGTCAAAGTACATATATGTGGAGTTATATATAGTAAAACTTTACTTACCCATAAGAAATGACCTTCAAGATATTCTTGTCCTCGATATTTTTGACACGATATTCTGTCCCACGATATTTGTGTTTTCGATATTTTGTCCACATACCGAAAATATCAATACTGTTATGTCCATGTTGAACATCCACCACCCATCAAATTTAGTAACCCCTCTGTACGTTCTCACCTTAACTGATAATTGCTCATGTACATGTACCCTGTTCTGCGGCTGTATAGAGATTTTCTTGTAATGATTTTGTTACAATATCAAATAAATACATAGCATGAGCACTTGGCATGTCTGTAGCCGGAGCTGTGCACATGTGGCCTGAGCTGAGTTGTGTGCGTTTCTGCAGTCTAGCTATGCACCTGTAGGTTTGCTTGTCTGTTGCTTCAACTATGTATCTCTTTAACAAAAGCTTGTCACTTATACAGAACATGGTTGTGGCCTCCGCTGTGTGCTTGTTTTAAGCAGGAGTTGAGAACAATGTATGTCTCTGGCTCTATACGTAGAATCTGGTGTCATCCATCCCTCCCCCACACCCCTCTAGAGTTCCTCTGACATGGAAGGCCCATTAAGGGTGATTTTTGTCTTCATAATGGCAGACCATGTTACCTTCAGTAACCTATCAACTCCCCGCTCCCAATACTTGGACCTCCCAGAAGTGAACATACATCTCCAGAATCATAAAATGAGCACAGCTTTCTGTCTGACTTGTGTGGTTGATGGCCTGTTGCTCTATTAAACACCCGAGGGCTCATAGCCGATTGTAACCAAGACAGGCTGCATGATAAACATCAATCCCATTTTACCACAAATAGAAATGAGATGGAACAATTTTGGAATGGCCCTATGAGCGAGTGTCTACCAGGGCCGGCTTTAAGGCCATGCGACTGGTGCAGCCGCATCATGCGCTGACTTTGGTGAGGGGAGCTGTGTTTAAAAATAGCTTTTAGCTTTTAAGCATATGAACTTCCTTGTCCGTCCAGCAGTTTTCAGGCAACAAAATGTCAAGATAGCTCTGATGATTAATGTTCCTACTGGTGAGAGATCAAAATTCAGTGTTGGCTAATCATAAAGCAGCACAGAGGATTAATGTGCCTGCTGCAAAGAACGTGCACATGCAGATCACAGAACTGTGTGAGTGAACTATGAGTAGCACTATAAAAAATGAAACGTTTGTCATAGAGAGGTTATGGAGAGATGAGGTGAACTGTTGGAAAGTCTAAGTGAGGGAATTCATGGAGAAGGAGGTCATGAGGGAGGGGTGCCAAAATATATTGTCGCACCGGGCGCCACCAGCGCTGAAGTCTATTCCAGACCACTACAACTAACCACTGTAAAGTAACAACACAGACTACAAAGTATGCATACTATAAAAAGATCTGCCAAACAATGCTGGTCAGTGGTGGCTTCTAACCTAGGGCCTCATTTATATATTGTCGGAAGGCCTGTTTTTCCACAAGGTTGACTGAGTAAATTACTCTGTCACCCTGGTGGAGGGACTGCCCACCAGATTTATAAATAACGGCCAAGCTGGCGGTCATTTATAAAGCATTGGCAGGAACTGCCATCATGGCGGTTCCTGGCAATGCATTTGTCTGTTTGGTACAGTACTCCATCAATGGGACGGAGCCCTGTACCAAACATGTTCCTTTTTCGTTTGCAAAAAGAAAATCCAAAACGGGATTTTCATTTTGAAAATAAATAATGCAATGCTACCCTCACATGGCGAGGGGAGCATTTAGCAGTTTTCAATGTCCCTTACAGCCAGGGTTTTCCTGGCGGTGACAGGGCAGTGAAAACTGACCTGTCTTTCTCCAGCTGTGTGCTTGTTTTTAGCAGGAGTTGAGAACAATGCATGTCTCTGGCCCTATGCTTAGAATCTGGTGTCATCCATCCCTCCCCAAAACCCCTCTAGAGTTCCTCTGACATGGAAGGCCCAAGGAGGCTGCTTTTTGTCTTCATATATAATGGCAGACCATGTTACCTTCAGTAACCTATCAACTCCACGCTCCCAATACTTGGGCTTCCTAGAAGTGAGCATACATCCAGAATCAGAAAATTAGCACAGCTTTTTGTCTGACATGTGGCTGATGGCCTGCTGCTCTGTTAAACACTCAAGGGTCTCATAGCCGCTTGTAACCAAGACAGGCTACATGATAAACATCGAACCATTTCACCACAGATAGAAATGAGATGGAACAATTTTAGAATGGCCGTATGAGCGAGTGTCTATCCAGGGCCGGCTTTAGGGCCGTGTGACTGGTGCAGCCACATCTGGCGCTGACTTTGGTGAGGGGCGCTGTGTTTAAAAATAGGTTTTGGCTTATAAGCATAAGAACTTCCTTGTCCGTTCAGTAGTTTTCAGGAAACAATAAAAATGTCAAGATAACACTGATGATTAATTTTCCTACTGGTGAGAGATCAAAATTCTGTCTAGTGGCAGTGTTGGCTAATCATAAAGTAGAGCAGAGGAGTAATGTGCCTGCTGCAAAGAACGTGTACATGCAGATCACAGAACTATGTGAGTGAACTATGAGTAGCACTATATAAATGAAACGTTTGTCAGAGAGAGGTTATGGAGAGATGAGGTGAACTGTTGGAAAGTCTAAGTGAGGGAATTCATGGAGAAGGAGGTCATGAGGGAGGGGTGCCAAAAAATATTGTCGCACCGGGCGCCACCAGCGCTAAAGTCTATTCCAGACCACTACAACTAACCACTTTAAAGTAACAACACATATTACAAAGTATGCATACGATAAAAATATCTGCCAAACAATGCTGGTCAGTGGTGGCTTCTAATTTAGGGCCTCATTTATATTTTGGCGGTAGGCCCGTTGTTCCGCCAGGGTGACGGAGTAAATTACTCTGTCACCCTGGTAGAGGGACTGCCCACCAGATATATAAATAACCGCCAAGCTAGCGGTCATTTATAAAGCATTGGCAGGAACCGCCATCATGGTGGTTCCTTTCAATGCATTTGTTTGTTTGGTACAGTACTCCATCAATGGGACGGAGCCCTGTACCAAACATGTTCCTTTTTTGTTTCCAAAAAGAAAATCCAAAACTGGATTTTCATTTTGAAAATAAATAATGCAGTGCTACCCTCACATGGCGAGTTGAGCATTTAGCAGTTTTCAATATGCCTTACAGCCACGGTTTTCCTGGCGGTGACAGGGCAGTGAAAACTGGCCTGTCATTCCGCCCATCTAAATTAGGGGGAGCAGAATGACAAGTCAGCCTTCGTTGGCCCTTATTCCACATCATTCGCTGATGCAACAGAGTATCTTTGCTGCCAAGAATAAAATCGTCCCCCTTTGTCTCACACTGATGGTCCCATTAGCTATATACTATGACCTTCACATATGTTCCTACCACGATGATCACATAGCAGAACTGTATCACAGTCCATCAGGGGCAGATCTTTGATGCAGTCTTCCCTCCTCCTAATACCTGTCTAACCTCACAAGATAGGAGTGTGGTTGACCTTAATGCAGCAACAGGGCCAGCTTTTCTCTTATAACTACAAATAATTAAGTGGGACCAGCAGAGCTAAGTAATTCTGCTAGCATATCTCAAACCATAAATTGCATGTCTATCTCTCACACTAAGCGCTGGATCCCATAACACAATAACCATACCTTGGTGGACATCATGCACACCATGAAAGCACTTTCTACATATGCTAAATGCTAAGACGACTCTCTCCCAACCACTTATCACACCTGCCGCACCCAACCTAGAGGTGGTAAGAATAAATACATACCATCATATCTTTTTTTTGTTCAAGAAGCTTTATAAGTGTTTTAATAATGAGAAGCAATACAGAGGAAATGAGGAGGGAGAAGAAAAAATCATAGAAAACACCTATCAATTGTGTGATGTGTACATAATTGTGGAACATACAATTGTTGACGTTAAAATACATAAATTAATAGACATAAGCCCAACTCTCAGAATGTAACAATATTTTGACTGCTATTTCACTGATAGTTGGCAGGCCTTGATTGGATGAGAATTTGGGGATCCAATTTGAAATATGAACAAACCCTAGTGAACAAGGGATTATTTACACCTTCTACCAACGTGCGTTCCGCAGTACTTCAGAGGGTCCTTGAATCTGGATGAGTGATTGGCTTATAGCAAAAGATTTTTTTTGCAGGAGTAATTACATATTACAAGGCACCAGAGCCTACATCCTCGAAAAAAAGTGTCAGGGGGTGTTTAAGTGGTCAGATGAGATCATCCCCTCATTCAAATGATACTGTGTGCTAGGGGAGAGAGGCAGAGAGAGAGCCCCTAATATAAAAGACCCTAATTTTTGTTGCAGTTTTCGTGGATCTGAGCCTGGGTCGTAGACCAGAGGGTGCACTGCCAGAATATTGTGACCTCAACTGACACTACACACTGGCGTTCGTCATGGTTCTTCACGGTGCCCTCCACTGCATGCCATACTTGATTTTAGGATGAATGCCTTCACAACTCAATTCTTCTGAGACTTAGGGCCATATGTAGGTGGGCTAATACCGGTCGGTAACGGCCGAAAATCGGTAAATTTCCCGTTACCGACCGGTATTTAGCCCTTTGCGATGTAGGAGGCCAGATTTAAGGAGTCGGTAATTTACCGATTCGTTATTTTAAGGAATCGTAAATTACCAATTCCTTAAATCCTATGTAGGGAGCACTCAAGTGAGTGCATTTTTGGTTTAAGGATTCGTTATTTACCACCAACTACAAGTTGGTGGTAAATACTGAATACCTTTTAAAAAGCAATTTTGTGCTTTTTAAAAGTGCCATGTGGCAGATATACATGCCCTTAGGGCATGTATGTGCGCCACATGTGCACACATGCACGATTCAGGGTGCAACAGGGTGTCAATTTGACACCCTGCCACCCTTGAATATGCTCCCCTATTACCGATTCGGTATTTACCGAATCGGTAATAGTGAATGGCTTCCCATTCATTCCTATGGGCCTCCAGGCCCATAGGAATGAATGGGAAGGTATTCCTTATTACCGATTTGGTAAATACCGAATAGGTAATAACGAATATTACCGAATCGGTAAAATTTACCGAATGTTTACCTACATTCTATTTACCGATTCTTAAATACCGAATCGGTAAAATTCGGTATTTAGGAATCGGTAAATAGAAATTACCTAATATGGCCCTTAGTCCCCAGTTCAGGGACCTGGACTCAAACTACCTTGAGTTGCTATTCGGTCCGACTAAGAGGTCATATTACAGATATGCTACAAGTACATATTGTCCTATGGACCGATGTATTTTTTCTTAAACCTCCAAGCACTGATGATCCCAGTCATGGCGGTTTTTCACTTTTTGCTCTCCATAACCACATCCAGTTCCTTTTCGAAAGCTGAACACTATCTTAGACTTGAAAAAGACCTTGGCTTGCACATCATCGTATAGGGCAAAACAAGTGTTGGCTGACATTTAGAACAATATATAACCTAAAAAATGTAAAGCTAAGGAATTGTTATGTAATTCGGAGTATGGCTCACAATTTCCAAGTGAAAAATACTGGTCATTTATTGTTATTTTAAGAGCTTGCAAAGGCCAGGACTTTGATACTAAATAGAACTTTACACAAAATCGAATTTATTTATTTGCAACATGACTTCTCTGTCTTTTTTAACTTTAAATATTAGTCAAGAGCGTTAACTCAGCTCCAGGAAAGTTGTTTACTATTTATATTTGTTGTTTGACGTATGTACAGCTAACGGCTACAAATACCGGCTCGAAGTGATTTTGCTGATTTTTTGTACCATACGGGACATTAACGATGGTGCCACTAGAAAACCGACCAGGAGGCAACTCTATTCACAATTCTTACGTTGAAATGTTTCATGAAATCACTAATACGATTACCAGAAATATCCAAATATCACATGTCTTCCTATCTGCAACGAACCCTTAGGTCTTCGAATTAATAACGCATAAAGCAGTGAAATTTTGGTAGAAGCACCCACAATAGGCTGAACAGATATGTATGTATCAGAAGAGAATAGGAAGTGAACAAAATAATCAAGCAAAATCGTAACATTGTTCAGCAAACATATTGAGAGAGTTGGCAACATAGTAACTAGCTGTACATCATTGCGGTGTTCATGTATAAGAGGCGCACAACGTACGCTCTCCTAAGCAATCTAACTGGTGGATGACTCCAGAACGCCTCGCACAAGCCCCGCCCTTCGGGGGCGTTGAATTACAGCCAATGGGAGGAAGAAGATGGGCGGGATCGAAAAGTGATGTCTCGTCAGCCCTGGCCTGCAAGAGCACTTCCGTGTTGTCATTCGCTGCAGGCAGCATGCTTGTCGTTATTATGGGAGTCAGCGGCTCGGGGAAGTAAGTATACGTGTAACACGTTAAGATGTGTAAGCGCTCTGTAATTCCATTTGCTACCAATGCTAACAGTCTGTGTGAGAGGCAGGCTTGCACCAGACGAAATCGAGCTAAGTGTGGTTTAACGCCTCATGCATTATTTTTTTGCGTAAACCCTTTCCAATCTGCAGACTGTTCTTTTTAAACCGCGAGTTGGCGTCAGCGCATGGTGGTGCACTTTTGTATTCCGCTTAGTGCTCTGTGGCGTTTACGGGGATACAATTTTCCTTCTGGGGTCAAAGTCTGAAAAATGGCAGAATTTGTTTCTAGAGCTAGTACAGAAGGCGCTGGACAGTGCAGAGTTATTCTGTCTTCTATTTCATCTTGGCAGTTGGCACAGGCTACCAGGTGCTGGTAAATCATTTTTTATGTTCCCATGACCAGTCACACCAAACCCCACAGTATATCTAAACCGCAGTTTATTGTTTTTTTCTCTTTCTTCGCGCAAGAAAAAATGGATAAAGAAGGCATTACATTGCAATGTAGCCGAGATTTTGTTTTTTGTAATTAGTTTCGGAAGATTCAACTCATTTGAAAATTCAGGACAATACATTTAAGTTCAACAAAATGTTTTAAGAAATTATGGGGCATATTAGCAAGACCGGCGATAAAATTATCGCCGTTTTAGCGGCAGGAAAACGGCGATAATGGGCTTGCTAATATGCGTTATAGAATTCAATAGAAGCCCAGGTTAGATGTCCTGCACATCTAACCTGGGCTTCTATTGAATTCTATAACGCATATTAGCAAGCCCATTATCGCTGTTTTAGCGGCAGTTTCCTGCCGCTAAAACGGCGATAATTTTATCGCCGGTCTTGCTAATATGCCCCTATATAACCCAGCACGTACGTTGCCATTAAATCTTTTCTATTTTTTTGTTGTGTGGCCTTTGTGGAGTTAGGGGACTTTAGTCTACTGCCGTTTATCTAGGGGCAGTTGTCTATTTCGCAAAAGTCACTTTCACCTAACATTGTTTTCGCTGTCTAAGTAGTTGCCAAGGATTGTATGAGCATTTGGGCGTATATTCATTGATGTACAGGTTTATAACACGGAGTGCTCTGAATCTAGCAGAGATATCCTGTGGAGTGCTTTAAAGCGCTGAAGGGGAACCTTCTTCGCTCTATATTGACCATTAGTATAGTGCATGCCTCAAACCGAATTGTCTTTTGGCTGTTGAGCAGTAGGCAGAATTGTTTCCCAACTCTGAAACATATTTTTTGATCTGGGAACAGTGAAAGGGATTAATGGCCTCTCCAAGACTCGAAGCTATCCTGGCCAGGGCTGAGTGCTAGCTTAGGGATCAGAAGCCTCGGAGAGGGGGTTCCTGTCTTTTTTTTTGCTCTCTCCTCAGCCTAAGATAAATCTGTCTTCACTGTAAAGTAAAATATATACAGATCGTCTGCTGCTTATTGGGGCTCACAATATGCACTGTGCAATAAATTCCATTTATTTAGTCCATTCCATTCGGATATGAAGGCTTAAAACGGCTTATTGCTTCAGTGACCAGTGCAAAACATCAAGTTGTGTTTAGGAGGCTTGTAGAGAGTGCAAGTAGTCTGTCCGAGTTGACTGGTAGAAGTAGTTCAGGGTGATAATGTGATTGTGATTAAGAACAAAAGACTGAAATAGTGCTAACTTACATTGAGTGCTTAATTTGTAAATAAATAAAAGTAAGTGACGGGCTCTTTATCAGGTGGTCACTGTAGCTTGCCCCAACCATTGTCCCTGCCAGTGCTGCAAATTACAGTACAACACAATTACATCACACTTTTTCAAGTTTGACAATTCAGACTATTCAAGGCCACCCGAACCTGTAAGAATGGCTGGGCTGCATGTCTTATTCATTTTAATATATATTGAATTATTAAATACTCTGTTGTTGTGCTCATCTGAACATTTGACAGACAGTGCCACCATGTGGTGGACTGTCATAAGTGTCCCTTTCCAAATTTCAGTATTGTCGACAGGAGGTCACCTA
Organism: Calotriton arnoldi; assembly: GCA_963921515.1. NCBI lineage: Eukaryota > Metazoa > Chordata > Amphibia > Caudata > Salamandridae > Calotriton > Calotriton arnoldi. The sequence goes on along the minus strand of CAWUFW010000151.1, from coordinate 1,785,669 downwards.
TTTAGGTCACCTACTGTCGAAGGAGGGTAGGAGATTGACTCCTGAGCGCATCAGTACCATTGTTAAAATGCCCATCCCACAGACTCGGAAAGATGTGCGTGCTTTTATAGGTATCCGTTCCTATTGTCGGCAGTGGATACCTGGCTACTCGTTACTAATAAAACCCCTGCTCGCCCTAACACTAAAAGATGTGCATGAGCCTCTGCCTCTGATGCCTGACTGTCAGTAGTCTTTTGAGCAATTGAAAACTGTGCTTTGTTCGGCTCCAGTACTCGGCACTCCAGATTATACTAAACCATTTGTGTTGTACGTTCATGAGATGGCTGGCTGCGCGCTTTCTGTTTTAACACAAAAATTTGGAGATAAGCAACAGCTGTGTGCTTATTTCTCTGCTGTTCTTGACCCTGTCGCAAGAGCCCTCCCGAGCTGTCTAAGAGCGGTCGTGGCTGTCTCTATAAGACAATCAGCTGGACTCGTATTTGATACTGACCTCACAGTCATGGTACCCCATGCTGTGGATACACTTTTGAATAAGACAAAGACACAGCACCTCACCAGTGCATGTCTAACTGGCTATGTATTGACCTTGTTCCGATTAGTTTGATAGATGTAAGCCAAAAAGTGTTTGCACGTGTCCTACTGGGGCGTCTCCAAAACTGGATGGAGGAACATAACATCCTCACTTCCCTCCAGGCCGGTTTTCGAGCAAGGATATCAACAACTGACCAGATCTTAAGGCTACAGATGATTTATTGGAAAACTGTTAGTATAGAGGGTGGCAGCCTCTACCTTATATTTGTAGACCTTAAGTCAGCTTTCGATCTGGTGCCAAGGGACAAACTCCTGGCTACTCTATTAGACATGGGTGTCCCAGAGTATCTTTGCCAGCAGTTAAAAGGCTTACATGAGGGCAACTTTGCTCGAATTAGATTTGGCAAAAAATGGCGAACTTTCATCCCCCCTGCCTGTAGAGAGAGGGGTCCGACAAGGCTGTGTCCTGGCTCCAACCCTCTTCTGCCTTTTTATTAATGGCTTAATAGAATCATTGAATGCTGGGGTAAACATTGATGCCCCCAGGTTGGCGAAACGCATTATACCTGCCCTCATGTTTGCAGATGATACCCTTCTGCTTGCTAAATCCCCCATGGGAATCCAGAGAACTCTGGACAACTTTAGCACTTTCTGCAAACATCGGGGACTAGAAATCAACCTACAAAAAACAAAGTATATGGCTTTTAATGTAGGTAACACCACTCGCCCAAACCCTTCTCTGGATGGAAGTCCCCTAGAACGGGTATCTATATTTGAGTACCTGGGAATTACATTGACAGAAAGAATGGATTGGGGAGCCCAAATCAGTAAAACAGCCTTAAAATTATCCCAGACTTCGGGGGGCATTTTAAAATCATATAGGTCATGCTCTGAAAAACGGATGAGTCCTGCGGTGGAAATTTACAAGGCCCAGGCTAGGACGGCTGCACTCTATGGAGCCGAACTATGGGGGCATTGCCCAGCTGGCCAGCTAGCTCGTACTAAGAATTTATTCATTAGACAACTTATGGGATTGCCACCCAGTACACCACTAATACCTCTATGTATGGATCTAGGGGTCAGACCCATTGAGGAAGAAGCTGCTCTTAGACCATTATTATACTGGCGGCGCCTGTGGTCCACCCCTGAATTAGCCTCTTATAGAGAATTGATCGATGTCATGGGGTTGCGAGGTGCAGGGAAGTTGCCTTGGCTGCTATATGTTAAGAAAACATGTGAGGACTTGGGCAGGGGCAGTTTGTGGTACAATGCAGAAGAAATCTCCCAAATAACTCCCAGAAAAGCTTTGATCGAGAGTTATAGAGACCATAAACTCGCCCAGTTTGAGATGAGACCCTCAGTGGGGAGACTGACGGCTGAGTTTCTGGAAGTTAAAACTATATATATTCTAGAACCAGTGTTGGACGACATACAGCCGCTTCTGGCTAAGAAGCTTTACCTGCAATTTAGGCATGGAGTCCTTCCGCTGCGTTCATTCACAAAAAAGTGGGAGGGCCACACAAATGCAGAGTGCCCTGCGTGCCTTAATGCAGATGAGACTGATCTTCATGTGATATGCAGCGCAATTTTTAAACTTGCAATACAAACGGAGCAAATAATTATTGGAACTAGCCTCTAAATGCACATGCACTTGCACTTTATGTCTTGCTCTTTAAGATGGCTGATATCGGAGAAAGTTCTCCCAGCGCGTGGAATGTAAACCCTTTTGTCTTGTTTTTTTATGTTGTTTTTATCTATTGTATTTTATTCAATATTTAAATATTATCCAAAAATTGTGCTTTTATGGCCAATTGTGCCGAAATAAAGTTTTATGAAGACCTTGTTCGCCAAACACATTACGATTAAAAGATGTGCCACTCTGAACCCAGCCACGTTACTACCCCTCCCTTCTGAAAAGGATGAAAATGAGAGACATGATTGTATCTTCCGGACGGAAGAGGAGACGAAAGGACGGGTAGACTTGACTGATGTTCCCTTATCTGACCCACAAGGGAAACTATATGTTGATGGCTCTTGTTTCAAATTACCAGATGGCACTGCAACTGCTCCTTATGCTATCACTACATTGCGTACAGTCGTAGAGACATCACAAGTCCCTTATCAGTCAGCCCAAGCAGCTGAGTTAGCTGCCCTTATTCGAGCTTGTGAATTGAGCGAGGGACAGGTTTTCAATATGTATGCTGACAGCCAGTATGCCTTCGGGGTCGCGCACAATTTCAGGCGACTCTGGCCTGAGAGAGGGTTCCTTACTTCCCATGGTACAAAGATCCAACATGGTCACCTTATATTGAGGCTTTTGTCTGCGTTGACGCTCCCTAAAAAGTTGGCAATAGTGAAGTGTAGCGCCCATAGGAAAATCACTGATGATGTAGGGAGGGGGAATGCGTTTGCTGATCAGACAGCTAAGGAAACGGCACGGACTAAAATGAAGAGAATGTTTGTGGCAGGACCTGCTAAGTGGGTACCTGAAGTTACCATGTTTGAGGATACACTTGAGAATGTGAAAGAAATACAGAGCAAGGCCACAATAGAAGAATTAGCAATGTGGCAAGAAAGTACAGCACAATTGAACGATGAGGGATGTTGGATTGATAAGTCAGGAAAGCAGAGATGGATGTTGCCAGATGCATATGTTCTCCCTGTAGTCACCATGGCCCAGCCCATATCAGTGCTAAAGGTATTTGCAAGTTGTTAGACCCTGTATGGCAGAATGACAACATTTCAAAAACAGCTGCACATTTAGTGAAATACTGTATGGTGTGCATGATGCACAATCCTAGAAAGGGTACCCCTACCCCACCCAGTAATTTTACGCCACCTACTTTCCCCTTTGAGGTCCTTCAGATGGACTACATAGAGCTAGACAGGTGTAATAATTTGAAGTATGTGTTGGTGGTTGTCTGTGCATTTAGTAAAAAGATTGAGGCTTACCCTACTAAAGACAATACAGCTGTTACGACTGCAAAGGTACTCCTGAAGGAGTTCTTTCCTTGTTTCGGCTTGCCCCATTTGATTTGGAGTGATAACGGAAGTCATTTTAATGCCAAGGTCATTCAGTTAATTTGCGATGGTTTGCACATAAAACAGAAGTTTCATGCTTGGTTGAGAAGTACAACGGTACTCTCAAACTGAAATTGGCAAAGATTCAGGATACGACAGGGTTACAATGGCCAGATGCTCTACCATTAGCTCTTTTGTTGACAAGAACAACTGCACATTCTAGAACAGGATTGTCACCGTACGAGGTCGTGTTTGGACGCCCGGCAAATGTCTGGGGCGTCCCGCGACCTCGTCGGTTCTCTGATATTGTGTACCCCTTGTTAATTGACTACCTGTACGAGCTAACTGAAAATTTGCATTCTATTCACCAACAAGTCCGTGAGTCCCTGCCCGCTACACCAGAGGGACCCGGACACGACATTCGGCCTGGAGATTTTATACTCATCAAAACTTCCAGCGAAAGAAGAGTTTGGAGCCTCGTTGGAAAGGACCCGAACAAGTCCTCCTGGCCACTCAAACTGCTGTGAAGGTCGCCAGCCGAAAGAACTGGATCCACGCTACCCACTGCCGCAGGATACCCTTGACCTTGGATCAATGGGTGAGGGACGGAATAGGGGACTGAGTGCGAGAAGGTGCCTCAGTTCGTCCCCTTCAGTGATGCAAAGCTAACTTGGACCCAAACTGATTTGGAAAATGATGAAGTGCTAAATGCCGCGGTCCCCCCCCAGAAATACGAGCTAATAAGGAGCCGCTGTTTGTTGATCCAACGGTGCCTGGGGTTGCCAGGTACAATTTGCGTCCTCGGTTGAGGAACAGTGCACAAGAGGAGAAGTCAGATTAGATAGGGATGGACTGTGTAAGTCAGGTGTACTTTGTCATAGTACGAACGGAGTGAGTTTAGGGTGATGTGAGACTTATGCACTGTTTGTCTTCGAACATTGGACAGGATGGCTCAAAAGGTATTCCTTTGGGGGTACATTATCCAGATCGGCGTGGGATACATCTAGAGCTTAGGACAGAGCAAGCTCCACCGCCGGTGCTCAAGAGCGCCAACGTATTGATGAACAATAGGAGCCTGTACCAGTGAGGCTCTGACGGACACTGGGAACACTTATCTTTACTATTATTTTTGTTGCACCCTCATTCAGGTGGCCTTTCTCTCCTTGCTTAATTATGCATCTTTTTGGTCGGCCTATTGATGAGGAGGACCAGCCCTTTGCACCACTGTGTTCAATGAGGGGTTGGTCGACAAAGAGTAAAATAGCCTGCATACTAATTGCTGTGATTGCGATAGTGACAATATTTGGAATATCTTGGTTTTTGGAGGAGAAGTTTCCTGTACATTCCTTAGTAGGTACTACTCCCACTCCCCCTGAACACATCTTTGTTACTCTAGCCCCACACAAAGAAGTACATAGGCAGTCCTATTCAGATAATGTCTTCATACAAATGTTACATCATGCTCATAATGTGTCCAATACGACTAATTGTTGGGTTTGTGGGTTGCTACCTTCGGTCACTCATAGGAGTGACAATATGTTGTCTATGCCACTGTCGTATATTGGTAGCTGTGCGGGTTGGTATGAATTGTTTCGGTTGGTGTACTTCCAATTTCATCTTTCTACTTTGAATATGACATCCACTGATTCTCACGCTGCGAATGAATATTTGCGCTTCTACCGAGGGTTTACCCCCATAGGACCGGCAGGTCAGGGTACTCTAGGGCCAATGTCCTCAAAGTCGTGCTTGAAAACGTACCATAAAGTAAAAAAATAATACCTGGTTTCGAATGGAAATGGCTGATTTTCAATGGTTTAACACATCTGAGTACTTTCAATCCTTCCGAGCTCGGAATATAACCAAAGATAAAATAATACCTGTGTCAGTGGTTAATAAGACAGCTGGGTTTTGCGTCCAGGGGACTGGGGAGATAATGGTGGGGGAGAGTAAATGCAATTTCACATACAAACTGAACACGACTAATAGTCCGCCTTTGATCCTACCCCATAATGTCTATTTTGTCTGTGGGTCATAAGCTCACGTCTGGCTCCCGAGGGGATGGTCAGGCACATGTTATCTCTTTTTCCTTTTCCCCCCTGTATATGTTGCCCCGTCTAATTACCACAAGACGCATCGGCTACAACATAGGAATATATTTCTGCCCGAGTCAAAAGGGTTGTTGACCCAAAGGATATAGATCAGACTGACACCATCGGACAGCAATTTAGAGACGCTGTGAAGGGTCTACTACCTTTTCGGGACCCCATGGCTAATAGCCTTCAAGTTCGTCAGTTAACAAGAGTTGTTGAGGCGGTTATCGATACAGCAGCTGGGATAATGACAAATGTCACTGCTGAGCTCCAGGCTACGAGATTAGTCACTTTGCAGAACAGGATGGTGTTAGACGTTATACTTGCAGATTGGGGTGGGGTCTGTCAGCTTCATAGGCAGCAGCTGTTGTGTTTACATACCTGATAACGCTCCCAATGTTTATTCAGCCATACAAAAATTACAGGAAGTTAGCGTGTTCCAAAACCACCCCGACACAATCCAAGTACCTACTTCTTGGTGTATTTCAGTGGATTTTATGTCTCCCAGCTTGTTGTTTTTATTGTGTTAATATCCTTACTCCCAAACAGAAAATGTCAATTCATGATACTAATGCTGTAATTATGTTACAAAAGGATGTTGATGATTTGATGCAGATAGACAAAGGTATTTTTGAGACCACATCTTTCCTTACAGCCTCTATTCCTGACACTGACTATATGAACTGCTCCTAATACTGATATTCCTTTGTCCACGAGCATGTTATGTTTTCTTTGACCATCACATAAACTGGTTAGCTTATGCTAAAAGGAGGGTCTGTGGGACTAGAAATGTTTCCGTTTTACTTGCTTGTGTATTATTCTATGTAAGTTAGCATTAGCGGCACCATTTTATGTTTGGCCGCCATTTTGAATCATGTTCGAAACTGCCCCTCGCATTCTCGAAGAACGGGTTGTGGTAAGTTTAGTTTCTCCAAGGATGGGCCTTGTTTAGTTAATGAATACACTGTTCATATTAGCGCATACCTTTCTCATTAGATAGAGGCCTTCTCCCACTAGTCTAGTGGCGGGCACGGACAGAACAACCTTGAGTAGGAGATAATGTGTGCCCGGCCTCAGAATCGAAGCCTATCTTTCTGTATTCCTTTGTTTAGCTGCATCTGCTTGGAAAATTCCATTATGGGTGTGCCTTCATTGGTTCTGAAATGTACATAATGTATCGTTATGCTTACTGATGTCAGTCCCTCTCTGCAGCACTCCTGAGAGACTGGGCAGACCGGGCTCTGCTCGAGCGTATCTGAATAAACATATATTGGTTTGTATTCTCTACTGTCTGACCGACTCTTCATTTGTATGGAAGGCTGAGAGGCAGTCGTGAATGACCCGGGTGACCCTAATCGGGTCACTTCCTTCATCCCTGTGGCACTGTGTCACCCTTCGGCGTAAGGTACTGACGCAGTGGCGTCCTACAATTGTTGCAGTGAAATCTGATGGATTTCACTGCGCCACTCCTATGAGGCTTTGTTGCGTGGGAACGCCCACCCTGCATAAATCATACCTGCATCAGGTATAATGTGGCACAGGGTTTCACAAGGTCACACATATGCCTAGATGCGTCACTTTGCAAATATGGCGCAACGTGGTGCAAGAATCACGCTGCAAGTAAGTCAAGAAAATGACGCACCGGCGGGGTGAAACTGTCAGAAGGGGCTCATGAATAAGACCCCCTGTCTTTTTTCCCCTACGTTGGTGCACAATGGCTGCCATGCGTACCCTTGCGCCATGGTGGAAGGGTGACTGTGTTGCAGAGTTGATCGATGTTGTGGCTTCATCTCTTCTCAGATGTCTGCAGGTGGGCCTGGACTAGTGGAGGGCGGGAGTGAACAAGATGGCCTTCTTGGAGTGTTGTTTGCCTGGTCTTTTCTTGAGGGCTGCCAGGGTGTCGGCACAGTTGGAGATCCATCGGTGGAGGTTGCGCACTGCGGTGTTGACGTCTGTAAGCGCTGGCGGAATGGTGGTGCTGAGGGAGTTGACGGGAAGTTCTTCGGTGGCTTTGATCCAGCAGCGACAGGGTGGGGGCAATGATGGCAATGGTGTACGGTGGGCGTTGTGAAGGCGTGATGTAAACAGTGATGGTCGGTACAGGAGAGTCCAGGGGTGTGGCTGTAGTTGAAGTTCCCGCTGGTAGAGAAGACTGGCTCGAGCATGTGTCGGGCTATGTGGGTTGGTGTGGTGACTAGCTGCTTGAGTCTGATGTTGGCGAGGTTCCCCAGGAGGGGGGTGGTGTTCTCGTCACTGGGGTTGTCCAGGTGGAACTTGAGGTCTCCGAGTAGGATGTAGTCGGTGGATGGGAGAGCCTGGGGTGCGATGAGGTCTACAGTGGCATCGGTGAATGGGGGTTCATGGCCCGGGGGGCCTGTAGATGAGGGTGCCGCGGAGGGTGGCGTTGGGGTTGGTCCTGATCTGGAAGTGGAGGTGTTCCATGGTCACCATCAGGTCATTAGAGTGCGTGGTCAGTTGGAGTGTGCCTTTTTTAGACAATGGCAATGCCTCCTCCTGGCCACTCGGGGTGGTCCGCGCGGGTGAATTTGTAGGCGTCGTGGATGGCAATGGCGATGTCTGGTCCAGAGCAGAGGTTGGTCCAGGTTTCTGTGAAGAAGGCGATGTCTGAAGAGGTGGCGTCGAGGAGGTCCCAGATATCTGTTGCATGTTTGTGGAGGGACCGCACGTTGAGGAGGATGCAGTTGAGCGGGTCGGCTGGGCGGCAGGAGGCGCTGATGTGGCAGAAGATGCATTTGCAGTTTCGACAGGCGCAGGGTGCAAGAGAATTCTGCAGTGTTGCTAGATGGCAGTTGGTGTGGCGTCCAGCGTTGATGGCGAGAAGGGTGCTGGCATCGTAGCGGTGGAGTGTCCGAGAGGAACGGTCCTTGGTGCTGGGCGCGGTCCAGGGTCGGACGGATGCAGACGGGCTTGCCTTTTGGCGCACTAGTGGTACGCCCGCTGCGCATGGACGCACAGCAGCCGCCATTATGTAGTGCTGCGGGGAGGACTGGACAGCTGGGAGGCGGGAAACGCGGGAAAGGACACTGGCAGGGGCGGGGATGCAAGGGGGGAGCGGGAGCTGTAAATATATTTTAAAAGAATTCTTACCTCGAGGCCGGGTCCGCGTCTTCTGTGCTCCTGTTCTCATGAGTCTGCTTCCAGGAACAGGAAGCAGGCAGCCAGGCTCCCTCCCGTAAGCCAATCGCAACGCTGCAATGTGGCATTTTGATTGTTCTTGAGCACCATGACAAGGCATTCAGCCAGGGGCTGGAGGGGTGGGCATGTTCTCCATGCAGGCTGTAATGCAGCCTGCATTGCGAACAGGGATGTGCGCATGACTGCTTTGGGCGGCCTGAGAGGGCCGACCAAACAGTCGTTGTGCACTTGAGTGGGCATACCACTCTGCCCCTGCCCTGCTTCGTGAGTAGAGCAGCCCCACCCACCCTCCCGCCCTCAAAGGAAACATAGCATGAGTACATCAGAAAGTTATCATCATGTTATGTTTCCTCTTCTTGCACTGCTTGAAAGCAGTGGGGCGACACTCTTCCGCCATAGCGGATGAGCCACCACTGGGGGTGAGTCACCCACAGGTGCTAAGCCTGGGCCCAACTCGACCCCCAGGCCTCCTCCGCTACGCATCCGACCTTCTCCTCACCTGGACATTGACACCATGGCACAATCCGCTGCACTCTCTCCAAATCTGTGACTCAGCCAGCAGGAGCCTCAGCCAGGTGGGATTTCACAAGCCTGGGTACAGCAGTCACCGCCAAGTCCGCTGGGGAACATCCCTATGCAGGTGATGCAACAGGGCCCCCTTAGGCGTGAAGTTGCAGTGCTCCATCCACACAAGCTTGGCGCAGCTCAGGGGCCTCACCCTCCACAGCGTCCAGCCAGCGCAACATCCTCCGGCCTGTGATGCAGAGAGGCACGGCCCACGATTGGTAATCCCCTTTGTGCACTCCGGTCTAGTGGTGGCACGTGGTATGTGATGCAGACCTCCCTACAGTTGGTGCACAGAAGCGCCTCTACTGTTCACAGCTCCAAGGGGCACCAGGCGGTCTTCTCACACAGGTCAGCAACGTGTCTCCATGCGACCTGGCAGACTTGACTACCAGGTAAGGGCGATCGCCAACACCTCAATGTCTACAGCCATGGCCCAGCACCTCCGCATCCCACTCCCGGTCCCAGACGCAGGCCCAGCGAGGCCTCCGGGCCCTGGGGACTGTCCGTGCTTTCAAGGTTTTGGATGCCATGGTGTTGCAAGGAGTGCGCAATGATAAGTGATGCATCACTGGTTTTGCCCAGCGATGCGCCTCTTTTCATGATTGTAGCCCTGAATTTCCTCTTCCCTGGGACTCTGGCTGGTCATCCTGGCTGTTGGGGGGGTTGTTGATCTGTGCTGCACTTGGCCCTGGCTGCTCCATTCTGCATTCCATTGGTTTTGTTTCCTATTTTTCATTGGAGGTGGACTTGTAGGCTATTTGTGCCTCTAGAGGCAATGTGCCTTTCGTCAGTTTTTGCCCGATAACGTCAGAATTTGTATCACCTTCACGCTAGTGTTAGCGGCAGTTTTCACCACGAATACCTGAAACTATCGCCATGTAGCGACGTATTGTAAATACATCGCTAACAGGGCGATAGTCTTTGGCGATAGGCCGCGTTAGGCAAAAAGTGCCGCTAACAGTGTTTTCATATTTTCTGGTTCGTTGTATACTTGACAGTGATGAGACTGGGGGAAGAGTTTCTATTGTAATGGAGGCTAGTTGCCCCTGCACTCCCAATAGACCTCTACATGTAAGTCTGTAGTTTATCAGAAGTCAGCACAGTGTCTTATGTGTAAACTTCAGACGTTCTCTCAAGCAAAACCCAGCAGAGTTCGGTTGTAGGACAATTATGTTTCTATTTGCATATTGTTTGATGGGCACAAACGTTTGAACGGGAAACAACCTTTACTACGCATGCATTACATTGCATGCCATTAGATCGCGGTCTTTACAACGCAAGTCGTTACAACGACTTGCGCTGGAGGGCGCTATAGGACAAGGAATAGTTTAATTTACTATCCAACACCTTCCCTACTGTACGTAGGCTGGAGTTGGAATAGTAAATTTAACTACTCCTAAGTCCAGCGCCCTCCAACGAAAGTCGTTGTAACGACTTGCGTGGTAAAAACCGCAATCTAATAGCATGGGATGTGAATGCATGCGTTGTATAATCATACATTCGTTTGAACAGTCAGAAACATTGTTTCAGGAATGCATTGCAAGTCCTTCTGTCTCCTACTTCAGTGTTGGACAAATTGATGAGATGTCTTTCGGAATCATCTAAAAAGCAGCCATTCTTTAGCCAATATGTTGCGACAAAGATAATCTTTATAAATCCAGTGGCATTGATTGAATGATCCAACGTTCCATCCTTTTTAAATTGGGAGATAAAGTGAAATGCTAGAGCAACACTGCAAATGAAAACAAAAGAAGGGTGATATAATGCAAGTCTCAAGTTGCCAATATTTGGTGTCCAACACAAAATTCCCCAAAGACTTTCTGCTCCATTTACCTAAAAAATGAGCATATGTGTAACAGAACCTCTGCTGTAATCGTAACCACATAGCCCATTTGATTTGTGAGAACCCATAATGTGTGATTAGGAAGTTGCCAGGACTTCCAAGAAAATTGGGAGGAATAGCTCACACTTCAATATTTCAAACAGGACTGGTGCTGTTTGCTGCCTGAAGCCTTAAACTTGGGGGCTGATGAGTGGCAGAGATGAGCCTGAAGACAATCTGTTCCATTTGACTAATAACTAAAATGTGAATGAAGATTCTTCAACTATTGGTATCATTCCTTGTATATAGGTCGTAGGCCAAAGGGTATGGTAGAAAGGAGTCAGTCGTAAAGAATGTAATTTTGTAATCGCCCTTGAATCTAACACTTCTCAGAGCTGACTTGTTGATGTCCCTTGAAAAACTCAAGGAGCACAGCAAAATTGCCATGGGCTTAATGTATCTGTAATTTTCTCAAACAATGTCTTAAGATCCCCAAAGGATACCTTAAGCATCGAAGACCTTGGTATGTTATGAGTCCAACAAATATAGTGTGGTGGTATTACCCGCATGCGTCAGTCTATCCTCATATGCAAGCCAAGCCCCGCATTTTCCTGCTCTTGATTGTTTTGCGGTTCAGGTTGTATGTGGGCACTAGTCCTTTCCTTGCAGAACCACAGCCTTGTTCGGCTCAGGGTTTGTGGAGCAGACTCCCTGGGCAGGTCTGTGCAGTCACACCAATCTTTGGCACTGACAGCTCCCATGGTTGTCTGCAGACCTGTGATTCGAACATAACAGTTGGAGCCTCCCAGCCAAGTTTCTTTCACAATGATGTCTCTGTAGCATTTGCGGCCTCAGACTATTCCAGGCCACCCAAATGGGATAAGAATTGCATGGGCTGCAGGTTTTATTCATTTTTAATATATATTGAATTATTAAAAACTCTGTTGTGCTCATCGGAAAATTAGACATGGCCATGATGGTAACTCAGCTTTCGCTTTCTGCACTGGTAGTGGCAGTACTAATTTCGCAAGCACCTGCCAGATGGCCAGGCAAGACAGGAATCTTCTCTGTGGTGCATTAGTGATACAGTTCACGCCAGAACTGCGAGAGAAACTGGGACGTCTTTATAGAATGGATCATTCCAGGTTCATTTTCTTGCCCACTGTGCCACAGTGTCCAAGCAATGGCTCACTGAAGAGGCCTAATAAATCTGCAACCAGTCTGGGGTTGCTTGTGTTCCCTTTTGGAGGGTGCCTTGCATGGCAGTTCGGGATGGACTATTTCCATGAGGAGCAGGGTCAGTACTCATTTGCATTAGATAGGCTTCCATCCTGAGTGGCACAGTGGGCGAAGCATCAGGGGTTGGAATGCTACCCAGAGAGATTGCCAGTGCTTAGACTATTTGCAAGCATTCCTTCCATCACCTTTTGTTTCATTATGGTGCTCTGCATGCCGGCAACATGCTGGGGCACTCACCCTGGACAGCCTCTCCTTCTACAGGACCAGGCACAATACTTCTGTCTCTCAGCAGGCAGGTTTCTAGGCTCATTCACCAGATCCTCAGCTCTTCTCAGCAGAAAGTGGAAACTTCAGGTGGGGTCCCCTCACCTCTGGGAGATTGGCTGTCAAAAGGACCACTTTTTAATGGATAGCGAGCATTAGATAGATGGTGTAGGAAGGTGGAATCTGACTATATGGTTGCCCCCACTTTTTTTATGGTGTTTTGCTGGTTTATGACTTAGTTGGACTGGGATCCTGCTATTCAGGGCCCCAGTCTATCTGCTCTCTCTAAATGACATGGAGTGCACTCTAGGTGCACTAGTGATTGGTTACTGTGGTGCCTTATGAGTCCCTAGTATATGGTACCTTAGGTGCCAAGGGCATAGGTATTTCACAGGCCTACCAGGGGCTGCAGCATGTATTATGCCACCCCTGGGAAGCAGACTAAATCTGACACCACAGGCCTGCTACTGCAGCCTGGGTGAGGTGGTGCTAGCACCCCTCACTGAGATATAGGTTTCCTATATCTCTCCTGCACACACATATAACCCTATCAGTCACCCCTATGGCAGGCCCTATCAATCCTGAGGGCAGGGTGCTTGGCTTCTATGTGAGGGGGTGCCTCTGCATGAGCAGGGCCCCTCTGCAGTTCTCAGAGTCCATTCTCTGGTGCTGTTTGTGGATGCGGTTAAACCATATACTCTTAAGTGCATTATATCCTCGCGGTAGAATGCTAACTTTGGAATGGCTGCATCAAAACATGTCGTGTTTGGTGTCAAACATCTTGGAATACTACCCCCCCGCCAATCCTGGCGGCGGGGGTAGCATTCCACCCTTCTAGAGGGATAAGACATGTACCTGCTGTGGAAACGCGGTAGAATCCTGCAGAGCCCTGGCATCACAAAATGGATGCCACCAGTCACAGACACTGGGCTGCCCTCCTGCTGATGACTGACACTCACAGTGGAGGAAGCCCAACAATAGGCATCCTGTCACAGGGAGGTGTGACCACCTCCCAGACAGGGTTTAGTGTATTGGGGCTGGGTGGGTGCACTCTTAGAGTGCTTTGAAGTCCTGCACTGGGGGAGCAGAAGGCTCCTCTGTGCATATGCCAGTTCAAACCAGCTCAGGGGCTACCTGCCCCTGCTCTGGCGCGAAACTGGACAAAGGGAAGTGGGTGTAGCCACCCCTCCCTTGACCCTCCCATAGGTGGGGTCATAGAGTTAGTCCATCCCCTCTTTTTAGTATAAGAGGGGGAACCTTGCCATTGCAAAGTAGATATCCCTGGACTAAACTTTGAAACTGAATCCTGGACCTTCGACGCTCTACATCACGATTAGAGGACTGAAGAATCTCCCTTGGGGTCAAGGAGTGACTCCCCTGCTTGGCAGGCACCAAAAACGATAACGACGGTCGCAAACTACGCCGCTCCCGCCGGAGTCCGAAGTCCCTGCAGCCCAAGAAGTGGATTTCCTGACTTCTCCAAGGCCATCGTGAGTCCCCAGCGAAGCTGAGGCAAGTGGACCCCACGAGTAACGAGGAACCGTGACCCCTGGGTACCGTGCACTATTGTCGAGTGCAACCCGTTCACAACGTTCTACGAACCTGTGCTTTGGACCACGTGTGGTCCCGACCTCCAGCAGGAATCCCTCCGAAGATCAGAGGCCTACACCGTCCCGAGTGACCGTGGGCCCCTGTTGAGTGATTCCACCCGAGGTGTCTTCGCGATCCCTTGCCCGCTGGCTTGTGGGTCTCCAGAAGACTTCTTAAAGAAACCAAAGGGCTCCCCTGGTTGCTCCAGGCCTGCCCTAACTTACCCTCGCTGGGTGAGTTCCACAGACCTTGCTGATCTGCGCCATCGACTTTTCTTCATCTCCCCGAGACTTGCGGCTGCCAAGGCTTGTTGGCTCCAATCGAGTTGCCGACACCGCAGTCAGCTGCAGACGTCGAGGGCCACACCGAATCCAGCTCTTGGTCGTCGTCGACGCCTCCTGGACCACGTGGCTGAAGAGTCAAGGCGTGTGTATATAACAATAGGAGAGGAAGGGAAATTAAAGGACACTCCTACTCCCCTCAAACTAAGTCAAATAAACAACAAAGGAGTGTAACACTAAAGAGAAGAGCACTCATGTATCCTTCACTGTAGCGTTTTGCTAATAGAAAAAACCTCTTTAGGTTATTCAGAAAGCCCTCACTCACCAACCTGGTTGGTGACATGCTTCATCATCGGGCCCCACCAGGAGTGGCCGAATGCCACCCTAGTGTGCTACAACGCCAGAATTACTGCGGAGCTGGTTCAGTGATTGGTGAAGAGTGAAAAAAGTGAATGTTAAAAAAGTCCAACTTGTGTCAAAAAATCTTTTATTTATTTTGCCAATTAGACTTAGTTAAAAACAAGTGTAGGATAAAGGACCAAATTAAAAGTCCAGATTTATCCCCAGGTGTAGGTCAACATGTTTCTGCCTTTCAGGGACATATCGTCAGGCATTCGTCAGGACCAATATTTATAGTGAATGAACCCGGCGGTATGGGCGCACTAAGGCCCACCCTAACCAAGGGTTACTAGTGTTAAAAATGTTTATCCCAAAACACTAGAAAGATTCCCTCAATTTAGAGAGGAACCGAGTTTATTAAAAAGTGCTAACTCTCAAAGCACCATGGGTCTCGGGAGATGGGTGATGGCGCTTTGGCACACCGCCCTGTCCGCCAGGCACCCGTTTGGAACCTGAATGCAATCTCTATAACCGGACCCCGAGGTTGCATTCAGGTTCCAAACGGGTGCCTGGCGGACAGGGCGGTGTGCCAAAGCGCCATCACCCATCTCCCGAGACCCATGGTGCTTTGAGAGTTAGCACTTTTTAATAAACTCGGTTCCTCTCTAAATTGAGGGAATCTTTCTAGTGTTTTGGGATAAACATTTTTAACACTAGTAACCCTTGGTTAGGGTGGGCCTTAGTGCGCCCATACCGCCGAGTTCATTCACTATAAATATTGGTCCTGACGAATGCCTGACGATATGTCCCTGAAAGGCAGAAACATGTTGACCTACACCTGGGGATAAATCTGGACTTTTAATTTGGTCCTTTATCCTACACTTGTTTTTAACTAAGTCTAATTGGCAAAATAAATAAAAGATTTTTTTGAGACAAGTTGGACTTTTTAACATTCACTTTTTTCACTCTTCACCAATCACTGAACCAGCTCCGCAGTAATTCTGGCGTTGTAGCACACTAGGGTGGCATTCGACCACTCCTGGTGGGGCCCGATGATGAAGCATGTCACCAACCAGGTTGGTGAGTGAGGGCTTTCTGAATAACCTAAAGAGGTTTTTTCTATTAGCAAAACGCTACAGTGAAGAAGGATACATGAGTGCTCTTCTCTTTAGTGTTACACTCCTTTGTTGTTTATTTGAAGAGTCAAGGCACCCGCAACCGACCTGAAGCGACCTACGACGGTGGGCATCCATCTTCCTTGCCCCGGGTCACTGCCAAGTGACTTTGAACACTGTCCCCTCTGCTTTCAGGTCATCCTTCTTCAGAATCCAGGCTTGGATTCCACCGGACACTTCTTCAGCTCCCGCAAGCAGCAAGTCTTCTTTGTTCGCCATTGAAAACAACGCCGCGACCCGACACCAAAGGACACCTGTGCACCCGGCTTCCCTGGGTGAGGTAACTCCAGCACTACGGTGCTCCTGTGGGTGTGGGCCCTAGAACGACTTACCCTGTAAGTGACTTGCTTGTAGGTTCTACAGAAGTATCCTAAAACTCTTTATTTCCAACCGCGACTTGCCCCATTGAAGTCAACGGCGATCCGCACCTGTGTATCTACACTGCACGCGTCCCCCGTGGGTCCTTTACTTACCTGCCTTGGGTGGTTTCGTGAGGCCCCAGCACTTCTGAAGGCCCTAGGCCTTGTCTCCCTGCAAGTCGTTGTCCCTAAGTCTCTTACTTAGTATATGGTCTGGTACGCCCCTAGGGCCCCAGCCATATTTTGTGCTTAACTTATTGTGAAACGTTGATTTGTGCATATGTTTGTCTTCTAATCTCATAAAGAGATTAGTAGAGAGTTATTTAGAAATAAATACATATATATTTGATATATATACCTGTGTGGTGTCTTTTCATTTGGTGATTCAAGAGATTATATGGTAAAACAAGCTGCTTTACATTCCTCCGAGACTTAGCCTGAAGGCTGCTCTCCACAGCTACCACTAGGATAGCTTTCTTTAAAAGGTTGTCTTAAACCTATCTACCATAAGAGTCGATTTGCCCTGGTGCAAGGTGTCCACTTTAATTAGTGAACAGCATATACCAGGCCAACTTCTCACAGATGGATACGAAGAGATAGCTTGATATCCGTCACCGATCCTCCAAAGAGTCAAATTGTCCATTTGAATCTTTGCAGGATCCGTGACGGATATCAAGCTATTTCTCCATATCCATTCATCTACTGCCCGCTATCCATTAAATAATTGGTAATTTTGAGGCAATGTGCCTGTGTATTTCCTGTTTTTAGCGTCCACCGAGCGATTTCTATTTTCTGCATTTTGTTTTTTACAGTCCTGTATGTGGCTTTCCTGATGAAGGCGCACTTTTTGCTGAAACGCGCGTAGAATCCACGAAGATCAATCAACAAATCAAGCCACGCATTCTATGATCATGTCATTTGTGACACCAAATTAACTTTGAGAGTTATTGTTCATTTATGATCTTAGACTATTGTCGCCCTGATTTGAGAAACATAAGACTAAGTCATTAGAAGCACTATGTAATGATATTGTTGTGCATGTGTGACTGCATGGAGATGTGATTGTTATCTGATATATATGTGACCGTATCTTTTCATTTTGTATATCGTGCTCTTCCTTTTTTAGGTCTCACCTAGCGTTGCTGTGCACATGCGCAGCTCGCTCGGCGAGATTTATTGTTAATGAGTAGTTTTAGAAAAGGGCTTTAAGCCCCGCCCCTTATTTCCATTGGCTGGCGTCACCGTTTATGGTAAACGGTGGCCTGCCATTGGAAATGAGGGTTTTTGGTGGACGCCCTTTGGCCTCCGAGCCGGACTCGGTGGCCTGCTTTGCTGCTGTCGCAAAGCAGTTTCTTATCTTTATGGGGCCATGTGTTAGAAACACATGGCCCCATAAAGACAAGAGATCCCCATGCTCTGGCTGCAGCGCGGTCCTCTTTCACTTTCGGGACTGCGCTTGTTTAATTTAGTATCTGGCATTCATATGAGTGTAGCTGCAGGCTGTTTCCTCTCCTTATCGGTTTTACAAACATCATCGAACTGCAAGGACGAACCGTAAGTATTTTGGTTTCAGTTTAATTTCATCATCGAACTGCAAGGACGAAACCGTAAGTATTATGGTTTCAGTCAGTGCTTTAAATGGGGAAAAATAAGTGCAGGTACTCATTAAAATAGAGGTGTGGCAAGTGGGCGGGGCTAGGGGCGGGGCTAAGGGCAAAATATGATCATACATAATGACTTCTGTACCAGTTGCAGCACATATTAAAATACATGAGAAATGTGTTTATGTCAAAAAAACAGATGAACTCATTACACAAAATTAAAGTCATGATGGCACTTTCACCTGAATGGTCGCTGCGCACCTGATTGACAGTGCACTGTCCTGTTAATCACAGCGTGACACAAGCCCTCTCACCCCCCTGCAGTTTGGGGACATTCAAATGGGCGCTGCTGGAATCTTCACCAGCAACTCTGCAAAAGGCTACTTCAGCCGAGTTAATTACAAGCTCCTCGGAAACAGAGCGGCCTCTGCTCTGCACTTGAGCAGAAACATAACCTGAGCCTGCCGTGCCGTGGATCAGGGTACCGGTACTCTCCCTGGCTACAGAGAAATGCCGGTACTGACGGCAAAAAAATTCAGAAGTGCTGGTACTCAGTACCGGTGAGTACCAGCCCATTTAAAGCACTGGCTCTAGTCTGGATATCACTAGGGATTGAGCCGCGGTCGTGAAGTCTGGTGGTGGGATGAAGGGTTTCACCTGTTGAGGAGGTTAAGGTGGAGAGAGGCACGTTGCATAGGTATGGTTCAGTGGATAACGGAGACCTCAGCATAACGAGAGATTTAACAGAAAGCTTTAATTCACAGGATTCTCATTTTTGTCTTCTAAACTGGTAAAATGTGGTCTCAGCCCAAATTTTGTGCTTTTTTTAATTGTAGTTTTATGATGAGTAAAACTATCAAGTCTGTCCTATTTAAAATATAAATGCTTCATATAACTTCACCTTTTCGAGTTATGACACTAATCCATTGATGAACAGTCATTTGCGTGCTGCCTGTTTAAGATGGCACGAAGACACCACCTTATGGAAATCTATAACAAAGGCGGAGAAAACTGAATTCTGTCTTCTAAGTAAAGCCAAGTCCTTCATCCTTAATGGCAAAATAAGTTTGGGCGGCTTGAGGGCAAAGATAAAAGGCTGTAACAAAATACATTTTCTTCAGCCTGTTGAGGATGAGAATCAGCATAAACCAGACTGCAGTACTGTAGCATGCTAAAGAAACACACATCATTATATATGGTGATCATGTGGGTTAATGACTTCCTGCCAAATCTGGAAGAAAAACTAAACACGCCAGAGACTGAACAAAAGAATTTCTTCTCGACAGCAGATGATGCATCAAGCAGGCAGTATTGTCAACAGTACCTCCCAAGTATGAAAAGCCCTGTACCTTATTCAGAGCATGGCCATTCATTGAGAATTTTCTGGATTCTGTGTTTTGAGGTCCGAGAGTCATAATAAAGGGCTTCGCATAATTAATACTGAGATCCCGTCCACCCATAATAGACACAAATCCATGAAGAAGTTTTTAGGACATTAGCTGTTCCTGCCATTAAAACCATGGCATTAGCACAGATTAACGTGGGAATCAATATGTTCCCCACATGGGGGCAAGTCCTGTCTCATTTATCAGGGAGATTCCAAGTGATCAACAAAATTTCGGGAGGGGGTGGGGGGGGCGGTCTAATTCTTCCAACAATATGCAGAGTGGAGCTGCAGGGGCTCTAAGAAGGGGTGAAATAACAACAAAGCCTCATTAACAAGCAAATGGTCTTTTAAAGACCTGTGAAGTACTCTGGTGCAGCTGTGTGTGCGTCCGGGAAGCTGTCTCAGCCCGGGCTGACACACAGCGCAGAAATACACAGGCTGTTGCCAGCCAGAGCGGCACATAAACACGCTCCATTTGAAAGGGTAATTTTCGGTTTTTGCGTTGCACGTACCCGTACTTCAGGGCCTGAGCCCTGCTGCTTCTGAGAGTACCGGTACTCTCCTTGCCCGAAAATAAGTTCCGGTACTCAGGGGCAGAAAACAGAGAAGTGCCGGTACTCAGTACCGGTGAGTACCGGCCCGTTTAAAGCACTGGTTTCAGTTTAATTTAATAATCTCTTTTGTTTCCCGCCGTACGGAATGCAACATCTAGCTTCGAAGAGCAACGTTTGGCAATTTGCTTGTATCTGCTGTCGAGGTGTAAATCCGTTCATGGTTAATTTATTTTACTGTACTGTGTTGTGGTAAAGCTGCATCAAATAATGACATTATACATTATTGGAATTAGGGATGTAATTAATGTGTTGATTTTTGTGTCAGCAGTGTTTTACTTTGGTGACGTCATGTCAATAATACGATTCTGTTGCAGTTTGGCCGCTTCTCTTACTTTAATTCCACTAGATGGCGCAGCAAGCTTTCATCTATCAGTAGCTCGCAGTATCAGCTTTGTTGGAGAGTTTCTTAAGCTGGTAGGTAGCTTGTTAGGACAAACTCACCCATCACATGATAATCAAATCGGGCCACAATGGCAAAATAATGTTGATAAAAGTATAAAAAAAATAAGTCTTCACGTTGGGATGTGCAGCACATGCATGCATGTGGTGCAGTAGCGCGAGCCATATTAAAAGACTGCGGAGCTCTGTACAAGTTTGAAGGTAGTGACAGTAAATGTAAGTGGGGTGACTTCTTAGAGGGAGTGTGGGCTATTTAGTATGTCATGCATAACTCAACGCCTCGCCACGGGTAGTAAGTGCTATGTAAATGCAATTCAAACTGTGAGTGCAGCTGGAAGTGTGCGACGCACCGGTTCCTATTGTTTGATGTTTTTGGAGATGCGTTGCCTTCAGTGTTTCTTTGCCTCCTATTCCATTGGTCTCGGACACTTCATTAGCCCGAATGTGCATCATCTACTTTCTTGCTGGCGCGCTTTCTGTTCTCCGATTCTTAAGACCTCATCCTCTGTCCTCACAGCGAGGCGCTGTGCTACAGGCGGGGTGGACCGGAGCAGAAGCCTTTTACCAATGTAAATCCGTGACCATCAGATATGCAGCTGGCCATGGACCCTGTACTCGGGTGACTCTGTTACAGCGGATGTCAGTCAAGTGTGTCGTGACCTGCCCACGTGGATGTGATCTGTGCTGACCTCTCAGTCCAGTGCTTATCGATAAACCACTACCCTTTGACAGCCCCCATCTTAGTTACCATTGTGTTGTATTGCCACCCGTGCTCCTCTTTACGTGCGCAGTCTAGATTTTTTGTCCTTCGTGTTCTGGAACGGAAGCTGTCACTACTGGACGTAATTCGATTAAGACTGAATTAAATTTCAATGGCGCCGAAGTATTTATGGCTGCGCTTGATTTTACAGCACTCTGGGAAACGGCGTCTGCACTCCCGCCCTTCTCCCACTCTCGGGGTTTTACAGTTTGTTAAATTGCCCTTCCTTTCGGTGCTGGTAGACACGACTTTTTTTCTCCTTTTTGTAAGTCCGTCTTTGCTTGTTACAGTTACACCGGACATGGCTATTACTGAAAGTAGGCATCCTGGGGCATATTAGCAAGGGCACTATCGCCGCTTTAGCGGCACTTTTGCCGCTAAAGCGGCGATATTTATATCGCCCTATCAGCAAACTGTCTCTAACAGCAGTTAGCGACAGTTTGCGGGCATTAGCGCCCGTTTTTACCGCTTTGCATGTCAGCGATATTTATCGCTAATGACATGCAAAGTGGGCGTTCCCGACGAACAAACCTGGGAAACACTCGCTAACAGGCCTATCGCCTATTAGCAAGGTGGCCATGGCCCCAGTTAGCGACGTGAAAAGTCGCGCTAACCGGAGTCATCGCCATTTATTTAACACCTTCAATTAGCAGGTGTTAGCCATACCTAACATGGGGGGTGGATTATGCTGATACGACCACAGGGTCGTATCAGCAAGGTGTTCTCTCTTCTCCATGCAACATCGCTGGTTTTTCAGCGATGTTGGCTCATTTCCCCGCTATCGCTGGAATATTCATCGCCATAGCGCTAATCGTTGCTAATACAGCGTTAGCGTGGCGATATATTCCAGCGATAGCCGGCGATAAAAAAAATCACGCTAAGCAGGGTTAGCGATGATTATCGCCTCTTCTTGCTAATATGCCCCCCTGTTTTTAAATTACTTAGGGGCATATTATCAAGAACGGCGTTAAAATTATCGCCGGTTTAGCGGCAGAAAACTGCCGCTAAAGCGGCGATAATGGGCTTGATAATATGCCCTGGAGAATTCCAATAGAAGCCCATGTTGACACCAGAACATGGGCTTCTATTGGAATTCTCAAGGGCATATTATCAAGCCCATTATCGCCGCTTTAGCGGCAGTTTTCTGCCGCAAAAGCGGCGATAATTTTAACGGCGTTTCTTGATAATATGCCCCTTAATTTTCCCAAAAAGCACGTTATTAGGCTTTGCATTTGTGATTTTCAGTGTCAGAAGCTGCTAGTGTGGTCTCTTGGGCAAGACGCTCTGCAAAAGGCTGCACTAACAAGCCCGCACCTGTGAGGAACCTATTGATTTAATAAAAAATACATATTACATTTATTTTTAGAAGTGGGATGTATAGGTTTAGTGGCCTCGGGTGGGGAGTATTTTAAAACTGATTTAAATGAATACTAAATATTGCTTGAGTACAGCTTATTTATAAGTAAAATAATATTTAACATAGAGCAAAAAGCTCTCAATACTCTTGTAGTAATTGCCTGTAATAAAAATATATGTTTATTATGTGCTGTTGAGTGATGGGGTGCTCCGTCCCTGTATGCCGAAGCTGCAATGCAGGGTCGGGGGCTCCCCAGCTCAGAGGCTATTGTTGGGTGTATTTTTGGGAGCATGACCCGCTCACCCCCATGCCACGCAAAGGACTCATCCTGGTATTTGGAACATGGAGGTGCAGAAAGGGACATGGGAGAGGCAAGCTGTCTCCGATCAACTTTTTCTGACTCCCCTGCGTTTCCGAGAATTTATTTTGGGCACCACGTTTATCAATGAACTCATTGCATTCAAACTACTTTGGAATATAAAGCATATGGTACATTGCAGTCAAAAATCAACTTGAACTTGTGTTTCATGCGCTGAGGTTTGAAATGACTACCTATATTTGCTACTTAGCTTTTATTTATTGCATGTGGACACTTTAAATGACTTGACACGAGTGCACTGGAGTTGGATGCAATTATGCTATATTTGAAATTACGAATGTATCCAGTGCATTCTTGATGTATTATGATTCAAGACTATCTGGTCACGTGACAGCCTATATATTTCAGCACGTAGTCACTCTATTGTCAATCCTGCACACCTGTGATCAAGGCTCATTGCAGAGCCGAAACACATAAGGAAAGAGAACAAGGATTTGCAATGCAATAGGTCTCGCATTTGCGAGAGTTTAAGCTATTTGCATTGTAAATGACAATGCCTTTTATTTATGTTTTAAAAACCAACACATAAATAAAAGGCATTGTCATTGAACAATGCCAACAGCTCAAAGTCTAGCAAATGCGAGACGCATTGCAAATGCTTGTTTTAAAAGCGATGTCAAGTCAATAATAAAGTAGATAGATTGTTTTTTATTCATTACACTTTTGGCCCATCTATACATTAATCATATACTGTTTAATAGTGTATAGTTGCTCATGTGTGTTCTAATTACAATAGTATTTTCCCTGCCCTGAGAGCTGCTATAGTTAAACAGGAGGTCCCTATTTGTACAATTATGATACAGATCTAGAAAGTATGATCCCCCTGCTACAGAGCACTGAAATTAGGACCACTTCCGGTAAGTTTAAAATGTGGTTATGGCAGTGGCAATAGATAGACATTTGGTAGAAAATGCATCCGGGGGCCTAGTTACGGGGGCCATGTTACTGGTTACGACCCATCTTGAGGTCCCTAAATATCCGGACCTATAACAAAGCTATGAAATGTTATTTAAAGGGGGATTTGATCCACTTACCAGTCCATTTTTTAAAGTTTCTTAGAGTGCCGCTCCAAGCCCTTCATGAGGCTGCAGAGCCCATGGGCACCAAGGGCTCTGTCTACCCCAGTGCTGTTTTGCTCCTTGATGAATTGGGAAGAAGCAATGGAT
Source organism: Calotriton arnoldi (assembly GCA_963921515.1). Taxonomy (NCBI): domain Eukaryota; kingdom Metazoa; phylum Chordata; class Amphibia; order Caudata; family Salamandridae; genus Calotriton; species Calotriton arnoldi. The sequence goes on along the minus strand of CAWUFW010000151.1, from coordinate 1,761,572 downwards.
GGGCTCCCATAGTATTGTACAGTAACCTGGTAATTTGGCCTACTATTCAAAATTGGCAAGGGTTTTAGGTGGGCACTATTTCACCCAACAGAGTAAACTGGGGCATTTTTACTATTTTCACCTCAAGGAGCACTCTTACACGAAGCACTTTAACATACCGCTTCTTGTAGAGCACTAGCTATTTGCCCTTCTAATGGTGCATCAGTGAACAGCAGTCCAATATGAAGTATTTTCACATATTTATTTCAATTGAGCATCAGTTGGCTGTGTTGGCAGCGGTGCTCACTTGAGCATCAGCTGCAGTTTAGTATGCCAATCCTAGATTAATGGCAGTTAAAGTTGATCTTGGCATGACTGGAATATCCCAGCCAAAATTTGTACTAATGGCACGGCCATTTATTTACTTTGGCTAGACCTCTTTAGCTGGACATCCATAGCACTGTATAAAGTTGTACGAGACACTATAAGTTGCATATCAAGGAGCACTTTAATTTGAAGCACTTTAACAAATGCACCCAGGCAGCGCACTCATCTGCCCGTCTGGAAGCCATTGCCTTTTTTAGTCTCAGATGTGGTTCACAAAGCTATATCCAGTGTAATGGAGAATCCAGCTGTCAATCTCCATGTGCTCTACGTACCCCACCTTTTAGAAGCACTTTAAAACCGGCATTTCATGCAAAGCCATAGTCAGACGCCCTTGGAACTAGCTTTCTCTCCCTGCCAAATAGCTGACTATCAAACTATAGCTTCCCCGTGGGGTCTCAACACAAACATTGTCAAAGGCGAGTTTGTTGACAATTTTACTGCGCTTAAATGTTAATGGCCATTCTTTTTTATTTTTCTAAATGTCAGTGTTCGTCTGCAGTTACTGCAACCGGATGATGACACATGGTTAATTTTTTTTAGGTGTGTAATGTTTTTATTTACATTTTAGCAGCAGTCGTTATGTTATTGTAATTTAATTAATTGCACAATAAACTTAATTCTGATTCTGACACACTGAAGAAAGAAATCACTGCTGCAGAAGACAACACAAGACACATCAAAAGAAACTCTGACCCATTAGTGGGCAGTATACCAACTAATTGAGGCCAAGGGCAAATACAGGACACTGATATATCACTGTTGATGTGTGGATTACAGGGAGGACGGGGCAGGAGGACTACTGGCTTGGCTTGTGAGTGCAGAGTCCCCTAGGATACCTATACGTACAAGATACAGTGACTTCGTATAAAATCGTTAACTCTCAAACCACAATTAATGCGACCCTTGTTAAATACTACTGTTATTTGCCTGGGTTAGGCTCACGTAGCAATGCTGCACATTTTCTTACGTTGTCCTCTTTCTGCACAATAACATTTTTACTGTGACCTTTTGCACATATTTGTGTGCGTGACAATGTTGGATTGGTTTCTCTGAAACTGCTTTGCTTACACATCTGGCTTTGCGCAACATTATCATGATGCCTCGAACACTGAGAACAAGGCCTTTATGCACACTGTACAAATGTCGTTCTATCTTCATTCTCGGGGCGACGGGGCTATCTGCATACCCATATCAACACTATTCTGCATATACATCGCAAGGATGCTTTTTATTATAAATGAAGAAGCATTTCCGGGGGTTAGCAGAGGAGACACTTCAGCTGACGTCGAGGGGGCCCTGCATGTCGAGGCTTTGCCAAGCAGCTGCCTCAGTGAGGGGTGTCCAGCTAGTGACTAAGACGGGTCCTACATTCTATCCCGCCAGGTAATGGGGTTGGCTCATCCAGTTGGGGGGAATTCTTGGCTACACACCTACATCCACTTCAGACGCACATAGTGTAGGCATTGCATAGTAGAAGTACGCCTGATTACCACCTTGTTTTATAGGCCTGCATATATACACTGTTTTAGCACCATTGTAGAACTATATCTGCTATTTACTCTTTTGGTGCTCGTAATCCCTTTCATATGCTTCTGTCTACTGATTATCGCAGCACATGTCTTGTATACAAGAATAACGTTGGTTCATTAAATATATTAAAAACGTCCCAGTGTGTATCCTCTGTATATTTCTCTGAGAACAAGGGTGCACGAGTGATTAGGCGAAGGGGTTCTAGATCTGTTACTACGATCCTTGAGGGGTCAGGGTTATCATGTTCAGTGGTTGCCAGAAACCATTCACTCCAGGTTAGGGGGTGCCTATGGGGGCACTGTGAGTTAGCTGGCCTCTAGGACAACACATATAGCAGGGGTGCATGGAATCAGTCTAAGCACCTCACCCAAAGTTTATGTTGTCCACAAACGCACAGATCCTCCGGATCAGTAGGAACTACACAACACTACAAGGAGCTATACACTTTTCTCCTGATGTAGGACACAGGGCGGCTCACAGAATATCTCTGCCATACCAACCCCACGCATCACACATGAACAATGAGCCACGGTAAAAGAACCTCTGATGCTAAATAAAATAAGTGTTATTGGGAGGGAAAAGTCCACTGTATGGTAAGAGAAGTGTACTTCTGCCCTGAGTGCCCAACTGTAGATCCCTTATAGGCGAACACGGAGCATGCGTGTGCGCCATGACATAGGCCTGTCTCACCGATTGAGGTCTTGTTGGACTGGGAGGAATGCCCAAAGCGCCACCCTCTTAGTGGTGGAAGGCTACCGCCTTTACTAGTAGTTAAGTGCATGAGTGTGGCAGCATACGGTGTAGTGATCAGTAGTAGTGAACAGAACCTTTTTACCCTGTATCACTGGAATGAGGCCTACAGGCTCACTCACTTTTTAAAGTTCTGCTGCTGTGTGCACTTAACCCAACCCTTTGCCTACATCAGGTAGATGTGAAGTGATGCACAGCGTGAGAGAAGTGACTCTGCGCTGGTTGTATGTGTGCCTGGGAAGGGTACAGTACAGTTATAGAGCAGTACTGTGCAGTATGTTTTTGGTTAGTGCGTGTACCGGGTGTATGTTTGCCTATAAGGAATACCTGAAACGAGATTTAGTCCTTTGCAGTGCGTGCTCAATGAGAGTATGTGCTGGGTGCATGTGTGCTTGCATGAAGTGCAATACATGAAGTGTAAATTGCTGTGCAGCGTGTACATTGTGTGTGTGTGTATGTGTTTATAAATGGTTAAATATAGAAAAGCTTCAGTGCTGAACAGTGCATGCCGACTGAATGCATGGAGGTACTAGTGCTGTACAGTAAGTATGCTGTAAATGTAAACCGAGTAAGTGTGCCTTCAATGGTACGATACATAGAGGACCCTGGGTTCCATTTTGGGAAGCCCACGCCTGCCTGTTGAAGACATGTGGAGGAGAGGAATCACCCCCATCCCAGACAGATTTGTGTATTGCTGCATTCCTATGAGCTGGGTGGGACGCACACTGGAGAGAAAAAGGAATACACTCCCTTTACACTTCAAAAGTGTGCTCTTTGATTCAGTGATGGATCACAAGGAAGGGGCATGGACACATCTCGGGAAAGGAGATGGGGCTGAAAGGGGAATCATAAAGAGTAGGGTTGGGGGTCTGGGATTAACCTTTTGATGCACATATCACTGTGGCTGACACCCAGACGTGAACTCTGGTCACTCCCATGAATTGTGTTGTGGGACAATCGGCTTCAGAGTGTTGCCTGCTGTGACAGATGGTGTTTCACGAGATAAGAAGAAAAGAAGTGTCCACTTCAAAAGAAGCAGAACCCCAACATAAAACTGCAAAGACTCAGACCCGAAATTACATTTTGGTGTCTAGAAATGATATATAAGAAGGGGAGGTTGAGACCCCAACATTTGTCATCTGCCAAGCAGACTAACGGGCTGTGGGAGAAGGGGAAGCTCTACAAGACTTCTGCCTGTGACAAGGACTGGGGCCAAAGGCCTGCTAGTCTTCATGCTGTGAAGAGACATCACCAAGGGCACCAAGATCGTCTGCCCTGGAACCTGAAGCCCCAGCTTCCGCCTGCTTTCCAAGACCAGTGTTCTCTCTGAGGAAGAGGAGAGTGTTGGAGGGAGTGAGGTCCAATGGGGAGCCCAGCAAGAGTATTCCCTGAGTGAGGTGTGAGGCTGTGCACCGATCGGGTCGTTGCCCATGTGCCATGTTGGCACTGTGACCCCCATATGCCAGGAGAGGGCTGCTGGAGACTGAGATGAGAGTGACGTGCCATGCGGGTCTGGGTGATCTCATACTGCTGTTCTGCAGTGACCCCATATGGTAGAGAGGGCCACTGGTAAAGTTACCACTGCTGCAACGCTAGGACCCGTGATCATCTCAGAGTAGGCCTTTGCACCAAGAAAGTCTGCGCTTTTGTTTTCCAAGTACCGCGGGAACCGCATATGCCAGGAGGGGCTGCTGATACTAACATGCCAAAGGATTTGGGTCAGTATCCGAAGGAGAGACTGAGGCTACGTTCAATGGGTTGGACCCTCAATGCGAGGGAACTGCACCTGACTGACCTGAGGGCTGCTGTGGATGATATTGAGCCCTCACTGGGCTCCAGTTGGGAGTGAAGAAAGGATTCCCCCACCAAGCAAAGCCAACTTACTATGTCTTTGCGAGCTGGGAGCAATTGAAAAGGGCTCTGGTAGCACCATTCAGGAGAGAGAGACTGCACTGCCAGGTGCTGCGCGCAGCCCGACTTCTCTGAACTGAGCAGGACTCACAGGTGCTTGCCCCGTGGGCACCTGCTACTCCGCCGAACTCCTTGGTGCTGCAAGAGCAGGTAAGACATGAATTGGGCAAGTTGGGCCCCGGGGGACTCTCTACTAACAGTGCTGCGGCACCATAGACACTTTTTACTAAAATCCTGAAGGGGAACTTTTGCGTTTGGCCTAATAGTGTGCATTCCCTGGATGTGGCCTCCAGTGAATTGGCAATCACTCCGAATATGTTACACAAAGGAGGATGGTACAGGGAATTGCCTAACAACTACTAGAGCCCTGACCTCAAGGAGGATTGTGCTGTTGCTTCTGAATGTTGTATACCTTTGCATGTGTACTTCTTTTGTTTGCATAAAAGCAAGTATATGACTGGACATTGAATTATTGTTCGAACTGTGTGCCGTTTGAGTTAGGAGTTGTGTCCACTGACCTGTGTCTGCACCACCCCTCCTCCTGAAGGAGCCTTGACTACTCGACCACAGCTACCACTGAGAGTCAAGTGCAGAAGGGGTACTTGGCCCAGTTGCTCGGGATCCATAGTAGGTCGGGCTCTGGGACATCAGGAGTAAAAAGCCTCCACTACCACGGTTGGGCCGAGTAGCCCCTATGTGCCCTGTGTCCTTCTGAAAGGGATTCTGTCAAGTGGTGATAGAACAGTTGTTCAGAAGCAAAACATCTGAGGGAGACTGATTACCACCGGAGTTTTACACCACATACAAAACAAGTTTAACCCTAAGAATTCTCGCAATTCACAACATAGACTTCCCATCACAGTCCACTAGAGAGGCAACGATCGTGGTATTACCCAAGCAAGGGAAGGATCCACTGGATGCCTGGGACTATACACCACACTCAAAGTAGTTTTCTTCCAAGCTGAAACACTCCTATTAAAATGAAAAGACTTTTCCAAATCCTCACTGAGACCCTGAAACTGGTCCATTACTGACAGTTACCTCTCTAGACATGGAGAAGGCATTTGATAGGCTACTCTGGCCCTACCTTTTTGAGTTTCTTAGGAAGATGGGTATGAGAGGGGGGGGCTCCTGAAATGGAGATGACTGCTGTATGCTTTGCCCCCTGGCCATGGTTTGCACTGGATGTGTGATCTCGGAACAGTGATCTATTGGCAGAGGCACAAGAATGCCCTTTGTCAACCACGTATTGATGATTGCTATGGAACCATTGGGCTCTCTGCTCAGACAGAGGAGCCGGGAATTCGGCATTCGAGTAACAAACCAGTGTCACGTTCTCTCTGTACACGGATGATGCCTTATTATACCTGCATGATTCAACACATAGCCTAATAAAAAAACGAGCATACGCACTGATTTCGGACATGCATTTGGTTTGTGTTATGCAGCGTAATCTTGCCTTTTCCCCTTTAGGCACAGGAGTGAAACTGTGCAACTATTGCGTGCAGACAACCCACTTTCATGGGCAGTGTAAACATTCAAATATTCAGTGGGACAAATACACCTTTGAGAGGGTAATTTGCTGGTGGCAATTTGGGCAGAGCAGTGTCTGCAATCAGACAGACAATACTATTCTGGTGCAAGTTGTCCCTCTACCCCTTGAGGCAGGGTTCCTATTGCAACAAGCAATGGCATAGCCAATAGGTCTCGCCTTTGGGACCTTATAAGTGTTTAGCCATGCAACACTTGATGTTGTTGCACCAAGGATATTGTGCTGGATAACTAAACACTTATAAGGTTCCAAAGGCAAGACCTATTGGCTATGCCAATGCTTGTGTTAACATACGCCTTTGCGCGGGCAGCATTTCTTTCTGCAAGAGAAGTGCATGATGCGCTCTCAGTACAAAGCAAAAGGGCAACATATGAATGCTGACGTCTGATGACATAAGCCAGAGCAAACACTCTACTTTATTACATAAGCCTCGAAACTTCCAACTCTGCTGCCAATTCCTTGGTGTCTTCGACAATTTAAATTAAGAGTGAAATCAGTTCAATGAAAAAAATGCATTTTCTCTACAATTTAGCTCTGCTGCTTTCCACATTCCACAAATGAAATAAGTTCTGTGGCAATGCAACAGAAGAAGCTGTTAAAATGTAAACTGCTTGGGTTCGAGGTGCCTTGTGAAATATCCAAAAATGTGCACAAGATGATTGTTCCCTCAATTCTCCAGACTGATCTGCAGATGTTACTCGCTTGTTGCTAGCAGCGACCAAGGGAAACTACTGCTGATACTCCTGCACAGAGGCACCAAGCAGCTGTACACATTTCACCAGTGACATTTGGGCTATCACTCAAAAACAGTAATCACACCCTTCCTAACAAAATGATTAACTGCATTTCTTACATTCATTTTGAATTCGTTTTGATTTACCGGGTTTACGGCAGGGGAAGAAAGCTTAAAATTATTATAGTCAATAAAAGGGTGCGGAATAATGGAAATAAAATCATGTCAGACTTTGTTGCGAATGAGGGAGCGAGAGTGCGCTTTTCATTGCTGTAATATCATATGGCAGGAAAAATGTTTGTTGCAACTGCCAGTATTACTCACCTAGGGATTCATACAACCGAAACGACAAGATGTTCTGCTATGTGGTATGCAGCTGAGGTTACGATTGCAAAATCGAAATAAAATACTCCGTCTTTCCTTTTAAAAGGCTGAAACCGTGTGAGGATGGCAGTGATGGAGCAGGATAAATGAAAAATTTTTAACCTCCTAATAATTTTCGTAAATTAATTAATAAACATGTTCGTTTAAGTAAATAACCAACAAAGTATGTTACATGTAAAGGGTTAAAGGTAACACGCTATTTTATGTGCAAATAAATCTACTTATAATTGTTGACGTGACTAACATAATCTAATATTTGCGTACTAACAAAATAATAAACGCATGATTTGTGCTTTAAGAATAAAACGTGTGGTGGCAAAATAAAGTGATGGTAAGTAAGGGACGGCTTTATATGTTGCTTTTTGCTAGGTAATACCTAATTGGGGTACGTAGAAAGACGGGAGGGAAACGAAAGGGTTTATATTCTTTATTTTAACAATATTTTGTTTATCTTTGAAAATAGTGCACTTAGGCCTGTTGAGCAGCGATATAAAATGGCCGCCATAAGCTAAAGTACGCATGTGCAAGAAGCCGTGGGGAAAAAGGAGAAAGGCTGTGAAAAAGAATGACCACGTGTTCGTGCTGAGAGCCTAAGATGGAAGTATGGTCAAGGCTATTGTGACCTTACTGAGCAAATGTGTGCCAAGATGATCAGCAAGAAGCGTGAGAAGTCAAACTGAATAAATGGACGGAACTGTTGAATCTAAAAGTATCAGAAAAAGATACAAATTGGACTGATCGAAACTGATGAGTAATGTCATGAACTGTGGGAAACGATGCAAGCATGGACATTCCACAAAGAACTGGTTAAGACAAGGAAGTTTGATAAAAATGTATATGGACTTGAATGAACCAATGAGAGAGAATCACGCAATAGAGATGCAACATTTTTATTCAGTAAGCTAGAATTAGGGTATAAGAAGACCTACTCTTGGTGGGGAGGGGTTAGATGCTGGAGAGGTTAGTTGCTGTTGACGGAGATGCTGTAGATGGGTGAAGTTGCGGTTGCTGATGCTGACGAGCTGATGCTGCTGCTGCTATTTTATATTTTTAGTTGAGTATAAGATGCTGCTTTTGGAGAACCTTTTTACTCCTGATAGATTTTTCATTTAAAGCTATTAGATTTTCCAAGACAGATAGATTGGTCTTTTGGAGTTCTTGCTGTGACAAACTTTATCTTCCATCCAATAAGTATGCATTGTAATTTCAATTTATTCTTATAATGATGATAAATGTAATAACTGAGTGATAAACTTAAACTTATGCATTGTTTCTAAAAACTTTATATAAACTTTATTATCTTTAAACAAATGACTCAGTGATTCTTTAGCTCAATAATTAAGGTAAAATGTTAAAGAGTTTATTGTGATTGAGCTGGTCTTAATCACCATCAACTGATTCCTACTAGTTGGTCCATCGACCAATGAGCGGTATACCTTAAAAGCAATGTGAAACATTGTCGTGTTAAAAAGAGGTATCCCGTCTCCTTCTAGCGAATCGTTTTCTCCTAGGTTAAGGACGGAGGTAATCCAGGGAAATAAATGAGTAAGTGAATATATATGCGGTGTCAATGGGCCCCACCGTCATATGGATATAATCTGTGTATTGGAGAGATAGTTGTACCTGGATGACCGAGTCATATAGGAGAAGAATTTTTATTGTTAGCGCTGGATCAGCAGCGTTTGTTGTTCATACTCCGGGGGTGGCAGAACACGCTTGAATACGTCCAGCGAGATTATTACCAGTCTCTGACCAGTTTCGCACTGAACTGCCTACTAATGTTACTGTGCACTGCCCCGCCCTGACCCCTCGTCCTCACATGAAAGAGCCCGAGAGATGCCGAGAATGAGACCCAGGGTCTAAGGCGGAGAGGGGAAGAACGCACAAGAGAGTGAGGTGAAAACGAAGGGAAAAGAGTCGGTGGAAAACTTGGGGATAGAGGCACAAAACAGTTAAGGTGACAGTAACAAAGAAAGTATGAAGAAGAGAGACGGAAAAGTGGGAGAAAGGATGTGAAGCGAGAGTTGGGAAGGAGAAGAGAGGCAGAGACGGGACTGAGGATGAGAGGAACATCAAAGCGGCCGCGCGAAAGTGATCGCTGGGTCAGGCGAGACCTAAAAAGCTTTGAGAAGCGGGGGCGAGCGCGGCAGCCTGCTGAGCTGACCACACGCTCGTGCATCGTGCCTGAAACGTGCGGGTAACCGCACGGAAAAGGCCATTGTGCACGAGCGTGTGGTCAGCTTTCAAATGCCCACTACATAAAGGCTTCGCCAGAAGCAGCGCTTGCGCGCTACTCTAGGCTCGACCTAAAAATGATACAATCTCTTCTACCTTTTTGTTGCACTCACCATCATAGTCAACAGGGAAACCTTTTCTTTCTAGGCTACTTGGGGGTGGGGGAAAGAAAAGGGTAGGGCTTTAAAAGACCTCTAGATAAGGAAGGACTTCGGCCCTAAACTTTGCAGTCTACTATTTTGCTGCTCAGCTGCAATGGTCATTGGGATGGCTGAGTGCAGAAGCAAGTCCAGAAGAGGAGGAACTAATAGCTGAAGCCCCAGACTGTGCACTCTGTGAGTTGTTCCTGGTGGATATAAAAATTGCAAAGCCCTACTCTATGGTGATGCGCAAAGCCAGATATTTCTGGCAATTCTTAAAAATCCTCTACATGACTGCAGCATAATCACCAGAAATGCCACTGTGGTGCTTCCCAAGGTTTCGACAAATATCACACACAGCATAAGCACACATGGTCAGAAGCTGGCCTACAAAAACTGAGACCTATACAAAAATGGGGCACTCTGCACATATGAATCAATTAGAGACATATGGAATAGGAACAAGCCAGTTCATGACATACGATGCAGTGATGAGAGCAACTATATTGACTTGGGTCGAAGAATCAAATGAGCCACTAAATCAGAAATACTCCACATACGTTTGACACACTGTCAAAGTAGATGTGCTATGACAATATTGTAAAATTCCATAGCACATTCATTTTATTCAGATAGTACTAAAATAAAGGTGAACTTGGAGCTGAAACTTGAAAGGAGCTCTCTGAAACTAGATGGGCAAAATCCCTCGAATACAATAAAGTGCTGTCAAGAAATGGATGCTTTAAGTTCAAACAATTCATTTATTACACCAAATGTATCTCTCCACAGTGAAAATAGCCAAAATGTGCCCAGGTGCAGCAGATTAATGTCCCTGGTGCAATAAAATTTATAGCGGATTTTTTATTTATTTTTATTTTTACCATATGGCATTTGAATGTCCTGTAATAGCACAATTGGTGCGGTGTTGCATGCAAGAGAAATATCAGGCAAACCAGTGGAAGCCACACCGTTGCCATGCCTGGTAGGCGCCACATACAATGAAATAGGACGCAGAAGACAATTTGTAGGTTTGTGGGCTTGGCCCTAATATCGGCCTAATTCAAAATTGTCATGTATTGGAAGGCGATTGCGGCAGACGATTTTAAGAGCTAGTTGATGGACCTGAAAAGATGAACCACAGCTGAAAGTGCTGCCTTTGCAGCACACAGATAAGATCAGGTGGGGTACCTCCGACTGGAACATTATCATGGCGGCCATAGAGTCCAAGACAGATGAATGCTTTTCATGAAACCCCCACCCCCCCCAGCCAGACGGTACACTGCAAACATTACACAAATGAAGTAACACAGATGCCACACCTAGAACCTATCTCCAATGAGTTTATTATGAAACAGACACTAAGAAGAATACAAGAAAAGGCGATCGACATAGAGAACCCATACTATATATGTGAGAAACAGCTGATAAACCAGCTCTACAACACCATAGCATGATATGGGTAGACATCAGAGCAGAACAAATTCAGTTTGGCATTGTTAACAATTAAGTTATAAAGAGTTGTTATTGTGTAGGTTTTTTACTGCTCTAACACACCACAGATGTATTATAAGATGTATAACAAATTTGGTGAGCAGCCGCTCATGGAGTAAGACATACTCTAACTAGCTCTCCAGCCAACACCTTTGGTGGATCCTGACAGGAGGTTCCTTCCTGACACTCCCCCTGATCGGTGTGGACACAGAACCAGGCGCTCTTCAGTGCCGACGGGTGTGGCCATGACTGTGCCTTTGGCCGTTTCACTGCATTAAAGCCGAATTTGGAGCGATGCCGCTAGAAACAAGATGGTGGCAGCCACCTCGGCAGGGTAATCCCTCCAGGACTCTGAGAGTTCATGTTTGGTACAGGAGGCCTCGGAAGGTCAGGGGTGATTGGCGCGCTGCTCCGGTGGAAGGCTGATGAGTGCAAGGTCCCGGCTCTTGTAAGGGGCAGGAGCAAGCCTTGGAGGTGCTGCCAACCATGCAGAAGAATCGGGCACGGCCCGGATGAAGGCTTGATTGCTTGGGCTGCTGGGCCCATGGGACATCTGCGCACGTCTAGATTAAATATTACTTGCTTGCGCTCGTCTAGATTAAATATCGCTTGCTGCTGGTTGGGGCCCTGGAGGCTTGGCACTCTTCGTGTCTGTTTGGGTGATGCTACGATATTCCTTTAGTGGACCCACAGATTTGGGGGTGTGGCCCTTAAGCACAGTTGGTGGACTGTTTTACAAGCTTGTGAATTCCTGGGCCCCTGCTGTGAGCAGGGGGAGGAGAGTACAAAGCTGGTGCTTACTGGTTATCCCAAACTGGAATCACTGAGGCCTTCGTGCAGATGCAGTTCCTGTATTGTCGGGAAGAACTGGAGCCCTGGCATGGATATTGGTAGGAGCAACCGGCCTGGCCTGACGCACTGATGACAAGAAGCATTGAGAGTGCTCCCTAACAGAACACTAAGTGATCTGCCTGACAATTTGGTGGCTGTCTGCATCCTGCCGTGCTTGACATGGGTCATGAAGTGGTAACTCATTGAGATATTGAATGAAGTGTCTCTGGTGGAGTGGACGCTTTGGCGTGCTTGTGCCATTGAATGCTCCGTGACTCCACTGAAATAGCCTTGTGGAGGTCGAATTTGGGAGCTGTGATGATTCATGGAGGGATTGCCAGTCTTGGGCGACTAAGGCAATATTGATAAACCACACTGGGTAGGGCTCAAGGAGGGCATATACTGTTCGTGGTGTAGTGCTCTGGGGGTGCCCGATTCCCTCTCTTTCGGTGCCTTAGATTGATTGCTGCAGAGAGACCTGTGGAATGCATGAAAGGTTTGCCTACTGCGCCTTGTCTTATAACGGCCTTCCTATCATTCTGCAGTGTTCCTGGTTTCACAGTCTGCTCATATTGCTAAATATCTGCTCCTACTGACTGGTATTCTGGGATCTGCTGTGAGGTACCAAGGATTTGTCTGGCCTTAATGTCTCCTGAGACCCAGAGCACGAAACATTGTCTTCCTTGCAGGATGACCAGCAACAATCGATGACCTCCAGGCAACAACTGGTCCTCACAAACAAATCAGAGCAAATACTACTGGTAATTTGTTCATCCTGGGAGGCTTGAAGCTTAGATTGACATGGTTCAGGTGGATCTAACTCTCTAGGGTGCAGACCAGAGTAAGCTGTTGGCTCAGGTATAGAGGAGGCTATTGAGGAACTGCACCCATCGATCAAAAACCTTCAGGCTGATGTGCAGGCCATCACTGATTGGGCCCACCTTTGGGAGTACAGGGCTGAGGATGCAAAGGACTCCGACATAATATAAGGATAGTAGGCATGCCGAGGGCCTGGAGGGGATCAACGCTGTAACATTTCTGGAAACATGGGTCACTGAATTGCCCTCATGGAACTTAGTTTTTTGCCTTGGGGAAGGCTTACAAAGTGCCTGCCGGAAGACCTTCACAAGGGGCACCTCCTTACCTTATTGTGGCACAAGTTATTCACTTTTGGGACAGAGATGTAATTCTTAGGTTAGTCAGGCAAAAGGGACCGTTCAAATTGAAGAATGAATCAATATGTCTTTCCAGATTTTACAGGAGGCATACAGTTTAAACGTGCTTCCTTTTTGGAAGTAAAAAAGCACTTTAGGGAAGCTGAAATTCACTACATGCTCCTTTTCCCTGCTAAACTAACAATCCAGGTGAATGATAGTTTTCATTCCTTCACAGAGCCTTCTGAGGTCTGGGACTGACTTGAACTTTATCATGCTGGGCAAGATAGAAGTGACTGGCTGCACCCAAAGCCTCAATGAAAGCGGAAACTTCGGAAAACATGGGGGAGATGGTGGCACAAAATGTCCCTCAACAACAGGTCCTGGTGGAGTGTACTGCACTGGTCGCCATGATCTACCATGAGGGAACTGTGAGTGCTATGGAATTGAGGGAATCTCTCACAGATGGGATCCAGTGCAGGTATCTCAGACTGGGAGACCATTGAACTGCCAAATTTGACACCCCGTCTTGCACATGAATTATAACCTATATGTTGGAGTTGATCCTTTCTGCAGGGTCATCCCCAAACCTTTTGCCTTCACTCTCCTGTTTTCTGAACCTGTTTTTGTTGGCTTTTTGGACTTTGCACACTTTACCACTGCTAACCAGTGCTAAAGTGCTTGTGCTATCTCCTCTTAACATGGTAGAGTTGGCTTACACCCAATTGGCCTATTGAATTTACTTGTAAGACCATAGTAAGTTGGCACTACCTGTGCCTAGGGCCTGAAAGTAAAATGCTACTAGTGTGCCTTCAGCCCTGATTTTGCCACCCACTTACGTAGCTCATTAGACATGTCTCAGGTCTGCCATTGCAGCCTGTGCATGCAGTTTTAAATTGCCATTTCGACCTGGCAAGATAAACCTCTTACCAGGCCCAAAGATTTCTTTTTAATACATATGTCACCCCTTGGGTAGGCCCTGGACAGACCAGAGGGCAGGGTGCAGTGAATCTAAAGGGTAGGACATGTATTTTTAAGTGTTACATGTCCTGGTAGTTAAAAAACCCTAAGTTTGTTTTTCTATACTGCAAAGCCTACTTCTCACACAGGATAGCATTGGGGTTACCTTATTACATTTAATAAGTTATAACGTCCAAATGGGAACAGGTAACCACTTCATGTTTGGTGTATTTAGAATTGTAAAGATGAAAAATGATCTCTTATGGTGAAGTTTGATTTTAAATTACAATTTTGAAAATGCCACTTTCAGAAAGTTGGCATTTTCCTGAATTAGCCATTCAGTGACTGCACACTGTCTCAAGGTCACATGACTTGGTGTAGTTGGCAGTTGGGCTTTGTGTATTCCTCCTAGACAGCCACACACAGTAGAGGGCTCAGATGTTCCTGGATGGGCCTTCAGTGTTAGGATGGAAGAGCAGAGCTGGGCACAGCCCTACTTACACTTGAATAGGCTGTGTCCTGCCTCCACACAAAGGGCTGCATACCCGCTGTAGTTAATCTGGAGCCATAGCAGGGGCGACAGGAAACATGTGCAATTCAGAGGGAAACCTCTAGAAGATTCTCCCACTTTAAAGGAGACATCTGGTATAAATATTGGACCTCAGACACCAACTGTTTGTTTGAAGCCCTGACGAGAGTCCCAGTACTATCCAGCCTGGGTCTTGAAACGCGTTGGCATTTTCAAGAGGCATTTTGAGAGGCATTTAGTTAAATCTAAATGTGTTGAGTGTCTGATGTATTAAAGATTAATTCATTATTTCCAACACTTTTGTGATATTCTTGCTGAAACAATAAGTTTAGTCCATGAAATTGGACATTTTTCGCAATCACCGTTGTGTTTTTTCACGGATGATGCAAGCTTTAAATGTTTTTTGCAATTGATTTATTACTTTGGTGTATGTCCAAATTGTTTTTGATTGTGCATTGTGTTATTTATATGTGAAGGTTTCTGTGTCAATTTGAGAAATATGTGTTTCTTTTTCAGTCTTTTGAAAAAATTGTTTTGAATCAATTTAAAGACTATTTAATAAAAATTTTACTTGGACAGATAAAAGAATAGTCTGCCCGTTACTCAATAAATAGTAGGAGTGTAGGTTAGTACGGAGCCAGGTGTTCATGTTGTGTTTTGAATTTTGAATAGCCCTACCTGGCCCCGGTCCTTTGGGCTTAACCCCTATTGTTGTTAATAACTTTCAGAAAGTTGGCATTTTCCTGAATTAGCCATTCAGTGACTGCACACTGTCTCAAGGTCACATGACTTGGTGTAGTTGGCAGTTGGGCTTTGTGTATTCCTCCTAGACAGCCACACACAGTAGAGGGCTCAGATGTGCCTGGATGGGCCTTCAGTGTTAGGATGGAAGAGCAGAGCTGGGCACAGCCCTACTTACACTTGAATAGGCTGTGTCCTGCCTCCACACAAAGGGCTGCATACCCCCTGTAGTTAATCTGGAGCCATAGCAGGGGAGACAGGAAACATGTGCACTTCAGAGGGAAACCTCTAGAAGCTTCTCCCACTTTAAAGGAGACATCTGGTATAAATATTGGACCTCAGACACCAACTGTTCAGTATACTTCTGGACCTGCAGAGACTCTGCCAGGAAAAAGGACTACTGTGCTGCTGAAAGGGCTGTCACTTTGCTGGACTGCTGCCCTGCTGGACTGCTGCCTTGCTGGACTGCTGCCATGCTGCCCTCCTGCCTGAGTCAAAGAGATTTGAACCTGCACCTGAACCCAGGACTCCCAGAGTGACTGCAAGGGCTAGTCTGTTGTCCTCCTGTTCATAGCCACAGGGACATAACAGGCTCCCGGACACCTGATCCAACACCCAGAATCAGCTGGAGCAAGCCTCTTACCCCCAAGTGGTGCCCCTCAGGTCCTGGACCCTTGGAGTGGCCTCAGAGAGGCTGAATTGAAATTTTTGGGCTCTTCGCGAACTGGCCCGTTGGCACCGAAACCTTGTCACTCACATAGTCCGCCAACGCTAAGTTCTGTCAGCCCGACCCTTCACGCTACAGCATCGACAGCTCGTGGGGAGCGCCACCGTAATGCACCGGCCTGACTGTTAGTGACAACAACAGGATCTTCACGCTACAGCAATGCCCATCTTCGACGCCAGGCCTGTTCTTCGCGCTACATTGAGGACCGTCCACAACGCTTCCCTGCTCCTCGCAGCCCCTCCACCGTGAATGGAACTCTTTGCGCTGGACCGAGAAGGTAACTTTTTAGCAGGACTAACCTGGTCCCTGTATCCAACCAGTGCTCCATCGCGTTCGGCCTGAACTTATGACTTTCTCTCCGTCTCGCATGACCAGATAACCGCGAGTGGTGCTTTGGGCTTTTTAGTGCTATTTTCACTTAAATCTTTAAAACTGCATATCTCCAGTTCTACTGATTGGATTTTTGTCGTTATGGTCATTATGGTCTTTCTTCTGTTGTGTTCTCACTTTATTACTGTTTAAAGTGCTGCATAAATACTTTACATATTGCCTCTAAGTTAAGCCTAACTGGTCCACCAGAGGGTTGGGCGCAGGTTAATTTGGAGTTTGCTTGCACCTCACCCTGAAAAGGATTGTGGTTGCTGCTTCAGTAGGGTTTTACGCCCCCCCATCCCCACCGCCCCAACCAGTATCCAAACTTTCACACTATATTATCTAATAATCCATCCTTATGCCTCCTATTCTGCAGGTGTTGCTGTTTTATTTGATATGCTTCACAGGGCTCTGTTGAATGTCCTTGTTTACCTCTGCCGAGGCTTGGTGGCGGTGGGGGAGGGTCATGTGTGAGTTTCATTGAATAAAAGTACATGCAAAATGTTTCTTTAATATATAATTGGGACCTCCATTGTTTTCAAGAAGAATAGTTTACACTTTGTCCGGGGTGGGGGTGGGGCACTGCTATTGATTCATCAAGATTGAGATCCCTCTCATTCCTTTCTGTATGTGTTTAGTGCAGCGGGTTATAACGTTTTTTAATTCCACAGCATGGTTTGGTAGGATCACCATTGTGAATCGGTGCTGGGGTGGGGGGAGTCAAAGTTTTTCTTGGTGAGTCTAAAGGTCAGGTATTTTCTCTAGTGCATTGTTTGTTTGGGAACTGGAATGCAGGCTTTCTTGTGGAAATAATTATGCATAAGGCACATGGAAAACCAGTACAGTTCCTCGCTACAATGACACTAACACTCTATGCTTTTCACTAAAGACTGAATTAAGTAGATTTTCTTTCCTGACTTGGAATGTGGGGGGGATGGGAAATGCAACTAAGCGTTACAAAATATATGTGATATCTCAAGCATATGGGGTGGATATTATCTTTCACATTTGTAGGGGACACCTATTTGCTACCCAATACTCTGAGTTTGCAAAGGGCTCCCTAATTTGGGTCAGGCCGGGGTTCTCTTTTGTTGCACTCCATAAAGATAATAAAAGTCACAGCAGATATGTACTAATACATGGCAGATTGGATGGTACTGACATAGCCCTTATCAGTCTTTATGCTCCCAACACAGACCAATTTGCCTTGCACAATTGTATTCCAATCCAACTACAGCAGTGGCCACAGATCCTGTTGTTGATGTGAGGTGACACTAACTCCGTTCTAGATGTGGATTTGGACAGGTCTGTCCTCCCTCTAGATTAGGATAACAAGGGGGCCAGGGGGGTTGTGAAATGGCTTATAAATTAGGGACTTGTGGACACCCTAAGGTACTTGCATAATACCCTTTGGGACTAGTCTTTTTACTCACCTGTGCATGATGTTCATGCATGTCTAGGCAGATTTGTGTGCTCCCGGGGATTGTCCTCACAGGTTCATTGAGTGGAGCACCTGGGAAGGACGGTGTCTGATCAGAACACCCTGATAATGTCCATGATCCCCAAGTGGAGTCTTCGGAACTCGACTTTGGAGGATCCAGCTTTGTGCAAGTCCCTTGGGATTGTTATTACGACCTAATATGACATTAATGCGGGCTCAGCTTTGGCTGTTCTTGGTGAGTGGGAGGCTTTTAAGGTGGTGGTGAGGGGCCACTGCTTTACAGCAGTGGTAGGAGAAAGATGCAAGTTGACTAGGGATCTGTGGGAGCTGGACTCTTGACTACTTCTCTTAGA
This sequence comes from Calotriton arnoldi, assembly GCA_963921515.1. NCBI lineage: Eukaryota > Metazoa > Chordata > Amphibia > Caudata > Salamandridae > Calotriton > Calotriton arnoldi. The sequence goes on along the minus strand of CAWUFW010000151.1, from coordinate 1,743,372 downwards.
AAGGTCAGCCTCCACATCCACCACTAGAAAACAAGAACTGCTGGCGCTTAGCTGGTTGAGTGTGTGTGTGTGTTGTTTGGACAAGACTTGTGTACACTTTGAAGCTGATAAATCAAGGCGTCTTTTGACTTGGTTGGCCAAAGAAGAGACTAGAAGTGCACTTATTGACCAGTTCAAAACTGCTGCTCTGACTGTGGTCTAAGATCAGCATGCCATTAACTTGGTTTTCCTTAATTACTATCAGGAGCTTTACTGAGTTCCGGGTATGCCCTTAAATGAGGAAGTGATGGGATATTTGAGTGTATAGGATTTGCCAATCTTGTCGAGGTATAAGGCAGATGCCCTTGGGGCTCCCATTATGGCTGGGGAAATCTGTCAAGCATTGGATGCTCTTCATCGAGGTTGAAAAGCTGAGTGTGGACTGCTTGAAGAAAATGCTAACCTTTTGATCCTCGCCTCCTTAAGATCTATAACACGGCCTGGGAGAAAGGCTCTCTCCCCTTTCCAGTATGGAAGCCCTGATTATACTGCTCCCAAGAAACAGGGTGACCCCCCTCGGATAAGCGGTTTTATAGGCATCTCTCCATGACAGCACTGGATTATAAAATCCTCCGTAAGGTTCTTGCTTTTCAACTTCAACCTTATATGACCACTCTTATTCACCATGATCAGAATGGTTTTATTCCCATGCAGAATACTAATCTGAACATCAGGTGTCTCCTCAGGGTTTTACAGGAGACTCCCTTATTGGAATATCCTGAGGCAGGTTCGCTGGGTACAGTTACTCTACTCCCAGTCCATCATTTCCTCTTCATATCGTGCTTACCTTGGCACTGGGCAGGGATATTCTTTTTCTCCCCTACTGTTTGCCATAGCTGGCAACTTAAAGTCATGTATTGAATTCTAGCAGGGCTTACAGCTATCCATCATGGGTAGAATCACTTTGCTTAAAGTGACTGTTGCATTACTTTAGTTACTTACCTCTGTGGATACCAGCTGCGTGGCTCCATTGACTGAAGGTCTTTATCCAAGACTTCATATGGGCCTCCAAGTGACACAGAGTGTCCCTTAAGTTCCTTCAATTACACGTGCTAGAGGGGGTCTTGGGGTGTCTGAACTTTGAGTTCTATTATATTGCTGAACAAGTGGAGTGGCTTCCCAATTGAGTTCAGTGGGGATTTATTGCATCAGCTAGGGCTGCTGGAGTCTTCGGTGAACAGGGGAGTTGATTGCTTGCCTTGTTGACCCTCCGCAGAAGACGCCTGCGATCAATATTTTGTCCGCGGCTTTGAAGGGGCTGGACTGGAGTTACCCGTATTACCAAGCTGACCCCTTTGTATGCCCCTACAATACCTTTGATTGGTTTGCCAGACTGGTCGGGGATCATTCTGCTTCTGTTTTTTCTGGATGGACGGAGTTAGGACTCCTGATGGTGGGTTATTTGTTTGCGGATGGCTGAGTCATCCCCTTTGCTCAGTTGGTCTCTGACTTGGTTCTCCATGCCATACATTTACTGAAATTTGCCTCCCCCATTTTTGTTTTTTAACACGCTTGGGGTCTTGTCGAACCTCCTACATATAAATTTCTTCAACTGCTCTTCACAATGGGAAACATGCAAAATTCCATCACCTGGCTACACAAATAATTGTTGATGATGATTGAGTTTCCATTACTAAGACTTGGAGGGGGCGGGGTGGGGTGGGAGGTGAATGGGAGTTGAGCTTAAATAAGCCCTTTACTGATAGGGGCTGGGGCAAGGTTTTGAATTTTACATGCTCGGTTTCTTGCAACATAATGTTTAAATACACACCCAATTTAACTACTTGGACTGTACATATATATGACGTCAAAACGACTGAATCCTATTATGGGTACTGCTGACATACCTTGCCCTAGATGTAATGCAGTGGATGCTGATTTTTTTTACATAGTGTGCCCAATGGTACAATTCTTTTGGAAGTGCATCACAGGCGCTCTTAATGAATTACTTAACAGGGCACAATTGCATAATCTAGGAGCATGTTTATTCGGTGTGTTCCGAAGAGCTAAACAGGAAACCAAACTGGCAATACATTTCTTGACCTGACTCTGGTCCTGGCTAAGAGGTGCACTGCAATGCACTGGAAATCACTTACTCCCCCTCCCTTGTGCGCATGGCGCAAAGATGTTACACTCTAGGCGTGCAGTGGGTATATGGTATTGTATACATTTCAAAGAAAACCATATCCTAAATATCCCATTGCAGCTTTAAGAGAAGAGATTTTGTTATGTTCAAGAACCCCAATATTTCCATGCCAGTTACGTTACCAGCAGCAAAAGATTGATGAATATTCGATATGGGAGTTTTATTAGGAAGCCCCTGACTATTCTCATGAAACATGATTTGGTCTTATGTCCCCAAGGGTCACGACCCTTATATGGTCTACATCACCAAGAAAGTTTGTATTGATTGTAATCTTTTTTTCTTGTTTAGTTGATTATTTGCAATGCATATCTGTTTAACGTGTAATTTAGACCTGTATAGTGTTTCTAAATGAAAACACTGCAATAAACAGATTTAAAAAAAAAAAGATGTGTAATAAAGGTCTGTGAAACAAATTGGATTGTATTTATTTCACACATGTTAAAAAACTAATACAGAAAAATTAAAATTAAAAATTGGTTGTATGTCAAAATATCGAGGTCACTAACATCAAACTGTATATTTATTTGCTCCAGAATATCGACTACCAACATATCGTCAAGGTAAGTATGCATAGGAAAGATTACCTATACTTTGCTCCACAGATACTTACTGGGATGATACGCTGGTAGTCCATATTGTGGAGTTAATGGAATGGTGGTTGATATTAAAAAAAAAAAAAAAGTAATATTTTGGTACCACCCCCTGATGCCACAAGGCCACATCCTTTCTTTCACCCAAATCTTTACATACAAAAGCATCAATGCTGCTGTGTGGGATCAATCAATCAATAAGGTTTTGTATAGCGCGGCTGCTTCACCCGTGAGGGTCTCGAATCACTGTGGGGTCCCGCTGCGGGATTCCACTGCCCCTTCCTATTGGTTGAACATCCAGGTCTTGAGGTCTTTCCTGAACTGCTGGAGCGACGGAGTTGCTCTGAGGTATAGGGGGAGGGTGTTCCAGGTCTTAGCCGCCAGGTGGCAGAAGGAGCAGCCTCCGCTGTTCACCCGACGGATGTGCTGGGTAGCTGCTAGGGAGAGGGACCTGGAACGGATTTGGGATGAGAGTTGCTTCATTGACTATCCTTGATTAGATAAAGTAAAAGAAAAAGGTTCCACTTCACCAAAATTAGACCTGGACAATATTTTAATTACACTGGAGTAATTTCGCATTACACGTTATGTTCACCACGTCACGTTACCTGCTATTCACTGTAAAAATTCACCATGAACTATTTACGGTAAAAAATGTACTGCACTGAAACACAATAGAACACGTGTAGCTGTTAGCGGTGCTTTTGTTTTTGCACTATTTCTGTGCAAAATGTGTCCTTGTGTTAAAAATTGTCGAAATGACACATTTTGGACTAAAATGTACCATAAAATGACAGATTTGCATTTCGAGTACTTTTGCTGAAATTTCACGTAATTTCTTGAAAGCAAATTATTTGAATTTTGCACATCACTAATTGAAACATCTTCCTCTGCTTCTTCTTCTCCTCAGTTGGTAGATATGTAGCTTTTGTTGTGTTACACATTGGTTTCTTTGCATTTTATATCGGAGGGGGGGCCTTGTTTGTCCTTTTCACCTACTAAAGTACTGCTGCTTAATTAGCATCTAGGTGGCCTCTGGGAACTTTTAGCTTGATTCCTCTTTAGTCCATTGAGACCTCAGTAAAGTTTTGTTTCCAGTATGGGTGCTGCGTTTGCACTGCTACGTTTACATTGCTGAGTCGAGAGAACTGTCACATCCCACCATTCCTCGTACCTAGGAGTACATAGCTCCTATTCTCCAAGGACTCCTAGCTATTTCATTTTATGGAGATAATGCGGATGTGGTGGGGTTGATTTGTGAATGTGGATCACCAGTCATGTAGGGGCATATGTATGAAATTCGGAATTTGCGATTCCTAAAATGCGATTTTTTTGCGAATCGCATTTTGAGAATCGCAAAATGCGATGTAAATAAAAAATCGCAAAAGTTTTGTGATTCCCAAAAATTCGCAGAATTTGTCTGTGAACCCGCTAATAGCGATTCCTTAATTGCGAATTCGCAAATAAGGAATCGCAAAATTAGAGAATCTGCAATTCAGGTGCAGCTTGATGACATCACACCCAGGAAGTGTGACTGCCCATGCTGTTCCTGATTGCCTGAGGCTGTGTGAGAGGCTGGGAGGAGAGGCAAACAACTGTGTACTGCAACTCCAACAATTCCAAATGGATCCCCAGGAGAAAGAGAAGGATAAGGAGGAGGCTGGGAGGAAAAGGAAGCAAAAGTTCAGCGAGAGGGAGCAGGAGGTGCTCATAGAAGAAATGGTCCATAGCCATGAGTTGCTCTTTGGCAAAAAATCACTCCGTGTGCCAGAGTCACGAAAAAGAAAAATATGGCTGGACATCCAGGCAAAGGTCAATGCCATCGGTGTGACCCAGCGCTCTGTGGATGACCTGCGCAAGCGCTGGTATGATATGCGCTCCAGGTCCAAGGACAAGGTGGCAAACAGGCTGGCAGAGGCAAAGAAGACTGGTGGGGGAACTTCCACTGAAACAGAATCTACGCCCCTTGAGGAGTTGGTGGAGTCCACCCTTCAGCCAGAGAGCGTCAGTGGTGTGGCTGACATCAACAGCTCCGACCCTCCCAACCCCAGACAAGGTAAGATGCATGCCAAATCAGCCCTGACACATTACCATCTCAAACACACACTCAGGAATGCACCAACTACAAAGCAAAAATGCAACTCCATTACACGTTTACCAGCACACCCAGCAATGCATCATGGGAGATGTAGTCACATGCATCATACAGTGGAGCAATGAGAGACAGCAATGAAGAATCAGTATAAGTAAATCAGTAAAGCCAAAATACGCTAGACAGTACTTAGCTAACGCAAAATCAGAAAACTTTATTCAGTGAACAATGTGAAGCAGAACACACAATTAAAATGTGCCTTTTCATTTACAGTACTACCTGAAACACAGGATGACAGTTCAGGAGCTGAGGAGGCAGCACATACAGAGGACCAGGCAGGGCAAGAGGACACTGAGGAAAGCACACTGACAACACCTGTCCCACGGAGACAGCGTAATATTATGCCTCCACTCCCACTGTTAGAGGCAGAACTACAGTCCATAGGGGATGAGGCCCAGCCAGACCAGGGCCAGCGTGCAGCACAGGTCCAAGAACAGCCCCCTGTGCACCGTAGAGAGGAAACATGCAGGAGACGCAGGCCAAGGGCGACCACCAGCGGTGCTGCTGTTGAGGAACACACGGTGTTTGCCGGACTGGAAGGCAGCATGGTCAAGGTACAGCGCCTGCAAACAAAATCAATGCGGTCAATACACCGGCAGCTGGTCTCTGTCAACCACAACCTGAGTTGCATGAGGGAGGGCATCAGGGAAATGACGGGCGCAATTAAAGAACTGTGTGCCACGATGAAGAGAGACCAGGCAGCCAGACGCAGGGGGAGACAACGTCTCTACAGCCTTCTGGACACCTACAGCAAGGCGGTCAACCGCCTGTGTACTGCCACGTCCCTGCTGTCACGTCACTCAGTAAGCATGCAGGTTGAAATGGCCCACTGCAGCCAGGATGTGGCCAAAGGCTTGGTGCAGGTGACGACTGCCGTGGAACAGCTGCAGACAGCTACCACAGGTGGCACAGGACTCCTGGGCTCAGGGAATAGTGAGGAGCTGTCCAGCAGGAGCAGCATCACCCCACCAATTCCCGAAACCAGACGGCGCAGTGTGAGGCAGGGAACAACACTGGATGAGTCAAGGGAGAGCAGTCAGCACCCTCAGCGTGCGACAGCAGGCCGTTCCCGCAAAAAATTAACTGGCACCACTGAAGAATGCCAATGGGTGAAGCAACCCATTGCATGGGGACTTGTATTTGGCTGTCATCCATGCACTGTGGGCATAACATGTGCAGCATCTTGTGACACACATAAAGTGTGGGTCAGGCTGTGTGACTGATATTTTCCTGCAGCTAAAGGAATAATAAAACACAGTCATGCACAAATCTTCTTTTGCATTGTCATCATTACTCACCTAGAAATAGTTTTGTGTTATTTCAACACGTCTCTGTCATCCGGCAGCTGCCCCTACACCACCTGCTGGTCTGCAACGTGGACCTGGGCCCTCATCCTCAGATGCATCTGTATCAGTAAGTTCAACTGGAATGCCTTTTTTGTTGCTATGTTGTGGAGCATGGCACAAGTAGCCACAATCTTGCAGCAGGTATCTGGGCTGTATTGTAGTGCTCCTCCGCTTTTATGCAGGCAGCGGAACCGGCTCTTTAGTATCCCAAATGTCCGTTCAATTACACAGCGCGTAGATTTGTGTGCGCAATTATATCTTCGCTCCCTTGCATTGGCTGGATTGAGGTGCGGTGTTAGGATGAAGTCTCGCACAGCATATGCACTGTCTCCTGCAGGATGAAAGACATGAGGTAAATCACTGTCCTCCCACTTCAGACCTTAACTGTATGTAAGAATGTTAGACATGCTTTTTCCTAGCAGGTAGCCCTCACCAAAATCGCCAGCAGTGAGACGTCTGTATATCCCACTGTGTCTAAATATAAATGAGTCGTGTGTACTGCCAGGGTATTTTGCAACAATATCGGTGATGATATATTTGGCATTGCAGATGACCTGTATGTTGAGTGAATGATAAGATTTGCGGTTCCTGATTACATACTCATTGTTTGATGGGGGTGAGAGGGCTACATAGGTTCCATCTATGCAGCCAATGACGTGGGGAAATTGGGCAATCTGGTAGAAGTCCTGTTTTGTTTGCTGTATTTCCCGTTGTGTGCTGGGGAATTGGATGTGATGATGTAGCCTCTGTACCATTGCATCCAAGAATGCATGGAAGAAGGGCGACAGGCAACTCTGGGAGACTCCTCCTGCTGCTGCTATCACCCACTGGAAACTCCCTGATGCCAGTAAGTGCAGTGAACACAGGACCTGCACATGGGTTGGAATGGTTTGGGTCCTGCGTGTTGGGTGTTCCAGCAAGGGTTTTAGCTCATATATCAAGTCCATAATGGTAGCTGAGTCCAGCCTATACTTCTCATGGATCTCCTCGTCAGTCTGCTGGAACAGAGTGATGCGCACTCTGAAGATCCGTTCCTGTGCGCCTCCTTCTCTGTGCTGCAGCTCGAATTCGCATCCTCCTGGCTATCACATACAGCGCTGCCATTGTGAAAGTCCCTGTTGCATTGTGGGCTTGCTTAAATAGGTTGCACCTGGTTACCACCTGCTTTGAGTTGGTGGTAAAATCCATGTGCAAAATAGCGAATTTCACGAATTCGCAATTTGCGAATTTTTTCATACATTTCTTTGCGAATTCGCAACTTGCGATTACGCTATTTGCGATTATTGCAAATAGCGTGTCGCTGATTGCGATTTTGCAATTATTATTCGCTAATTTTGGGACTCTCAAAATTGGTAATCGCAATTTTTGCGAATACCTATTTTGCGCTGCGAACCTGTTATACATAGGACAAGTCTATTTTGCGATCGCAAACGCTGTTTTTTTGCGATTCTCAGTATTTGCGACCGCAAAATAGCTTGAGACATATGCCCCATAGTTTCTTTCAAGTTCTATCATATTGCACTTATTTAGTGTTCTCATTTGATTTAGGGGAGTTTGAGGGAGTGGTCCGATATTTGCTTATTTTCATTTATGTTTGCTATAAATGTTTAAAAAAGAGCACCATCCTGTGAAGACGGCTCCAGGAAGAGACTGTAAAAGAGCCTGTTATTCTTTAGCTCAAATTTGCGAGATTTTATTAATAACTCTGTGCCCCGTTCTGTAAGAAGAGTTATGTCTGCTTCCATGAGATCAATCTAAAAGGCATTTTGGCGAAGTTGTGGCACTGTACAAAGTTATGAGGCCCTCCTTGTCATATGCAACTTTATCCTAACGTTTCCCTGTAAATTTCTTCTTCTTTACAGACCCCCACCTAGCAATGTAACATTCCCAGAATCTTTGTGGACAGTTTCAAACCTACTTACCAAATACTAAAACCTATATATCCTTGGTGGGATTTACATATGGTTTGACAAACCTAATATGCCCCAGAACAATCCTCCTGTCCTTGACACACATAACCTACAACAGCTCATTCCCAAACCTACTCACATTCTAGAACATGCTTTAGATGTCATATTTGCCAACCCAGACCTAGTCATGTTCCAAAGGGTAACTCCAGTCACATGATCAGATCACCACCTGGTTGTCTTCCAACACAAGACAGCACAACTCACCCCAACTAAACTCTGTCTACCTGCAACTACAAATCGACCTTGGGACATGCTGAATTTGGAGGACCTATAAACCCAGCTTACTTCTAATACAGATCTTGACACAATAAATCTGTTCACAAACTCTATGGATGGTTCTATGAAGCTTTTGAAATTTTAATCCATAAGGAAACATCAAAACACAGCAAAAGATACAAATTCCATTGGATTAATGAAGATTTTAAAAAGATAAAACAACAAATCACAAAGCTTCAAAGCACCTTGCTCAAAACAAACAACCCTCAAGACAAAATATGTCTTTACAAACATAACAGCTTGTACAAGCCTACAATCCAAAAAGCTAAACAAAATACTACTCATGCAGAATCCACAACAAACAATGCCCCAATAAAGATTTTTTAAATACTCACAGAATTTTGCAATTCCAAATGCACCAAAGGAACCCATCCCATTTCATAGGAATAGTCACGAACTGGCAACTCATTATGCAACCAAAGCAGACACATCGGATCCATTCTTAAAACACAAAAAAACAACAGCGGGAATCACTAACGGAATTTCTGGATCCTGTCAAAGAGAGCATACCAGCAGACTGCACCTCTGACTCTTGTACCCCACAAATCTTCAAAAAATTCTTCCAACATTTGATTACTGATTCACAACTTCTTAACAACAGGAGGCTTTTCCAGAAGACTTAAAAAAGCCATACATACAGCCAATTTCTTCTTTAACAAAGTAAACAAAATCCTTAGCTCCCTGCCAAAAATCTCTGACCCCAATGTAGCCCTACATGTAGGGTCATTGACCTTAGCCAAACGAAACTTGTTTCCTGCCTTAACCTATGAAGTCACTGAAGAAACCCTAAAGTCCATAAAATCGGGATTGCTGCTTAATCTGGCACCCCCCAATATTCTGAAAAGAGGTGCAATAGAAGCCTGTTCTAACGGACATGTCCATTACTCACTGGACAGTGGCAATGTCCCCCCCTGTGTGGAAACACGCTATTGTTAAACCCTTACTGAAAAAGCCCACGGCCAATGCTCTCCTGACAGAAAACTATAGACCAATCTCCTTAGTCCAGGTAGCTAGCAAAGTACTAGAAAAACACTTGAACAAACACCTTTCCGGCTTCTTGGAAACTCACACTATTCTCCATCCCACCCAAACAGGCTTTAGACCGGGCAGCTGCACTGAGACCGCCCTGCTAGTAGCCACTGAGGAACTCCAGCCAATCTTGGACCGAGGCGGCTCAGCAGCCATGTTAATGCTAGACCTGAGTGCAGCCTTTGACACTGTCCCACATCCAATCCTCATTCAAAGGATGGAGGAAACTGGAATCTCCGGGGCTACAGTAAAATGACTAGCAGCCTTCTCGGAAAATAGGAGCTTCCAGGTCTGTGAAGAAGCCCTTTTTTCAACCAGCCGCCCCTTGATATGTGGGATCTCACAGGGCTGCTCCCTGAGCCCTACCCTATTTAATCTATACGTGCTTCCCCTGGCAGAGATTGTGCGAGCACACAGCCTCACACTTGTCTTGTGCAGATGGCATGCAGATCATCATAGCGCTCATGGCAGAAGAAGGGCAAACATACAATCAACTCAACTCATGTCTAAAGCAGGTTACTGATTGAATGTCTGTAAGTAGCCTAAAACTCAGAGGCGAACAGACGGAAGTATTAGTCATTGGTAACAACCTTTCAAGGTGGATGGGACTTTCATGGCCAGACTACCTTGGAGAGCTTCCAGAGCCCTCCCAAGTAGTCAAAAGCTGTTTTTGGGTTGATGATAAACCTCCTATGGAAACTCAGGCAGGGAATCTTACTGGGACCTGTTTTGGAATTTTGAGAACTCTAAGAAAACTACTACATTGGCTACCACCATCTTACAGGAGAGTGATTGTGCAGAGACCTATTAACTCCTGCCTAGATTATGGAAACTCCCTCCATCTAGGAAGTTTATGATAAAAAAGACTACAAGTCCAGAATTGGGATTCTTCAAAATATCCCCAAACACCAATCGGCTGCTCCAGCTTTAGCAGCTCTGCACTGGCTTCCGGTGCAGAAATAATTCATTTTAATGTAATGTGCAACGCCAGTCGGGCGATTCGCAGGAAAGGCCCACTCCTTGTTCAGCAAATCCTCAATCCTTACATTCCCAGAAGGTCTCTACGGTCCTGACAGTGCCTAAGATTAACAAGACAAGATGCGGCTGTCGCTCCGTTGCTTACCTTGTCCCTAAACTTTGGAGCAAACTTCCTGCTGTCCTCCGAGTGTACCGTTCTGAATCTAGCTTCAGAAAACTCCTGAAGACACATTTTTAATCTCTTGTTATTATTTTGAAGTACAAAAAAGCTGGCAGGTTTGTTGTCGTTGGCACTGGGAGGCCTGGTTGGTAGCTATGCGCTATACAGAAACACCAGAATAGAATAGAGCCTACGCCCGCTATGAAAGAAAACAAACAGTGGCCCTTAAGACCTTTGTGATGGCAGAACTATAGCAAACAGACCAGGCAAACTTATAGAAAGAGCACCCTTCACCCAAATGTCACAATTAATTGAAGAAAACTCCCTACTTTCCACATTCCAAATGGGATTCTGTCCAGGAAAAGGCACTGAATCAGTCCTACTCGCCATCTCAGACAACCTTAAAAATTCAGTAGACTGGAATTGGCCTGCTGGACTACTACTCTGACATTTCAGCTGCTGCAACACAGTGGATTATGACACTCTAGTCGAAAGACTCAAGGAAAAGGGTACAGAGTGAACTCCTCTCAATTGGATCTCTTCTTACCTACAAAACAGAGCAAATGTGATCCATACTCCTTCTTTCACATCAAAATCCTACAACATAAAAGCAGGAGTCCCCCAAGACTCAATCATGTTACCACTGCTTTTCAACATGAAATCCTTACCTAAATTGATCAATGTTTTTGAGTTCACCTGCTATAAATGCGCATTCGACATGCAGGTACCTCTTAATTTGGAAAGCCCCACGGACATTGACAACTTCAAAATCTTCAGTTTCCTTCGTGCCATTGACCAGTGAATGACATGTATCCAACTCAAATTGGACACCTTCAAAACTAAAATACCTGTGGCAAGTGGAAAACATATGACCCTCTGTGTGTATAGCCTGCTGATCTAGGACCACCATCAAAAATATCCAAGAGGGTAAGAAAACTTGGAATTCTCTTGAGCTCCATGCTGACTATGAATGCCCAAGTGTATAAGCCAGTGGTTCCCAATCTGTGCGCCGCGGCACCCCGGTGCGCCATGAAAACTAGCCAGGGGCGCCACGAACAGATGCGCACACAGTTTGGGAATCACTAATAAATAGTATGTTGCAGTTATGTGCATCTAAATTCAACACTGCTCCGTGTGGTCAGGCCTGCAGTGGTTACCCTGGGCCATAAGAGGGCAGTGTAACCTCACTTTCAAGGCGTCTACTATCAGAACAGGAGGGAGACAAGGATGTTTCAATGCATTTGCTTTTGCGCTGTCCGGTGAGGTGAAGTCCGCTGTCTGACCTGACCAGCAGAGACCACATCAAGTAGACCGTGGGTCTTTTTGCACTCAGTAACGCATGTACATACAGTGGGAGTCGATTGTCTTCATTGAGCTGTAGGCTGCAGGCAACAGGCTAAACAAGCAGTTCACGCTCCCTTTACCAACATGGTAGTGGTAAAAACGAAAGTGCTTGTCCGTATTCCAAAAGTTCCACAGAGTCAGACTGCCCACGGATTTGGTCCTGCACTGGTTTCCTGCTGAGTTCGCAGCAGGCAGCAAAGGCAGCTGACTGTCTCTCCCTTTAACATGATGGCGGCTGTCTGTCTCCTGTTTCTGTTCTACTCTAGAGGGTCCTTGCCCGGAATTGCAGCATAGCTCAACCCAGACTCTCCTGAGGTCGTTCAAAATTTTAAAGCTGCTGCTGAGGCCTTAGCCAGAGATAGGCAGTAAGAGAAAGTATCTCTTTGCAAAGAGGGACATGTATTATTTATGCACTTATTCGGAAAAAGGTGTGGGTGAGGGGTGGGGAGCAGGAGATATGAAACAGTGCGACTTACAGGTTACAAAAAACATGCTCCGATCTCAGTTAGATAATTCAGAGGGTTGAGAGTCTGCTACAGTCATAAGCGTCGAACAGACCTGCAGGTCACAAGTGCAAATGTCAGTAGTAGCCTTTTGGGTTAACGGGGCAGTAGCAAACAGCACAATATAATATTCGTTTTTACACTGCCGTTTTTTATTACAAATATTTACAATTTATGCAGCATAGAAACACAGAAGCTTGTCCACAATTGCATGATTTCTGACCTGATCGAAACCAGGGCTAACGTCCATGTGTCTAAATTCCAAGGCTGCTTTAGGATTTATTTATTTTTAGGTGAAAAAATCTGCTTATTCACTTTAGAAAATAATTTTCAGGTATACACCTTTACAGTCTGACATACTATTGTAAGTAAACAATTCTTTATCACGCCATCCCTTTAGCTCCCTATTGTGCCTTTCTTATTCTTTTTCCTGAATCTAGAACCCAGGAGCCTAGCAAACAGAATCACCTGTGACCATCAAATCAAATGAGATAATATTGAATTTGCAGGAAAACCACGTGCATTGCCAGTGCCCAATCTGTTTTTTTTGTCTGCCTTTTCTGTTTGCCAAAAATTGCAGGAGACTTACTCCAAACCTTGATTGTGCTTGACTGTGTCTAGATCATGTTCTTTTTAATTCTTTTTTTTCCATTGTCCTTGTTTTACACATTTTTCTTAAAAGGAAATGGGAATAAACAACCAGAGAACAGTGGTCACTATCAATAGTATCATCCAATGTATATTTGTTTGCAAAAGTGAATATTTAGTTCAGCTAGCTATGGCATATTTTGTTTCTCACACGTGTTGGTAATTAGTTTGTGAAGCCCTCATTTGCTGTCTTTTTCAGAATTTGTAAATGGCTTAGAAACATTGCATGCTCTGATTTGAGGCGAATAAACCTTGTCGGGGTTTCGTTTATGAAGCTCACAGTCTGTCAAACAGGCTGCAGTGCGCACACCAATTTTCAGGCATGCACACTGACATGCATTTACAGTTCACTTCTCTGAGAACACTATGTCCCTCCAACGAGTCCAATTAGTCGTTGACACAGCATGGGGCTCTGCAGTGGCAAGGATAGGATTACATCTATGATATATAATACCATCATCAGCTTCATTCCAATTATTTTTAGGGAAAAACATGAAAGTACTCCCGAGAATGGGCTTAAATTCACCACCCGCCACAAAAAGGTACCATAATGGGGAGCCGCGGCCAACAGTCAATAGGTAAAGGGAGCCGCAGGTTGGAAAAGTTTGGGAACCACTGGTATAAGCTATTTAGTTCAAGCTTTTTTACCATGAAGACACTGTAAATCATCTTCCTATGCATAGGATTCCTTTGCAAGGTCCAAGCAACCATCTCGCTTGTCCTATAAAAACTGTAGCACACTAGTGGTCTATATCACGGCTAACCTTTATCAACCATGAGAAGATTACAGATAATTAAGAGCCCTGCTACCAACCTACTACTACATGTAAAGCCACAAACGCATATCTCCCCTCCCTTAAGGGCCCTTCACTAATTACTGGTTGCCAGAAGATCCTCCTTCAAGCTGATTTGTATCATCCAGAAAGCAATACATGACAAAGGACCACTTTTAATCGGGATCAAAATCACAAAATGCATCCAACAAAGAAATCTACGCTCTATACTGGCACCCTTTCTCAAAATACCAACATATAAGAAAAAGAAAACATGAGTGGGACATCTTTCTCTTTCAAGCAGCTAAACTATGGAATTTGTTACCCCAAAAAATTAGATCCATTAAGAACTATCTCGGCTTCAGAAGGCTCGTCACGAGCTGGCTCTTCCCAACCAGATTAGAATACTCTCAAAAACAACAAAATTCAGCAGTAGTATGACCAAGACATTATACATACAAGACGTGTATAAATATGTGAACGCATAAGCATATATATGTTTGTATGTATTTATGTTTATATTTATGGGGAAAAACAAATCTATGCTATATATGAGAATGCATGTATTTCGATATATAACTGTTGTGCTATGCATATGCATCTGTACATCAACATGGATTTAGCCTATGTCGGGGATAAAGGGTCACCACTGTGTCTTAATTGGTAGTGTTGTGCTATAGGATAACTTATCTTAGTGTACATAAATGTTCCAGTATGCCTTTCTGTAGTGCCAACACTATACACCATGTTTAAGGCTCTCAGTGTTTAGTTTTTACGGATTTTTACAGAAAAATACAGAAAGAAAACAATGTGTTTCCTGCCTGTATTTATTTTAAAAGTGGAAAAATACTGAAAATTGTGCTTCACGTGAGTGACTTTCCATGCTGTCCTTCATGAATTCCAGGCCAACAGATAGACCACATGGGGAGTTAAAAGAGAGAATGAGATATTCCTAAATACAGGGATGTGTCAACATATATTTAGATATCATGCTAATAGTGACCTGTGGCTAAAGTGTTTTGTTATATTTGGCTACTTAATTTATTAAAATACGACGGGCATCAGCGGTATGAGTGCTTGTTTTTCTGTTAAACAAACAAGGAAATATTCCATTATACAACTCCATTTATTCTCAAAACACAAAATAAAAATGGAAAAATACCAAAAAGAAATCCGAGCAGCTTTTTATAAATTCTATCAGGCTCTATATACAGAAGACTTGGGAAACCTGGGGGGTCAGCGTGAGGGTTTAATACTATGGTATCTGGATTCCGCTGTGGTGGAGGTATTGTTGCAGGAAGAGAGGGAGCAATTAGACCTTCCACTGAGCTGGGATGAGATTTTGGTAGCAATGTCAAAACTACCTAGAGGGAAAGCGGCTGATCCCGACTTAATCCCCACAGAATTTTACAAGGTTTTTCAGGAGCAGTTAAAAGAAATTATGACAATCATGTTTTTACAGATTTCGGAAGGAGTTGCACCAGCAACGTCCTGGGCCTCTGCAAAGATCATAGTCTTCCCGAAGAAAAACAAACCTACATATGAGCTGGGGTCCTACCGTCCAATAACCTTAATTAATGGGGATGTGAAAATATATTCAAAAGTTCCAGCCACTCGCCTGTCACAGGTCATTCATACGGTTGTTCCCATGGGGCAGCATGGTTTTATCCCTGGCAGGGGTACTATAGAACACATTAGAAGGATTATTACCCTGTTTGATGCAAGACAAGTGTCAGGAGCCCCTATGTCTGCAATTTTGTTAGATGCTAAAAAAGCATTCAATAGGGTCTCCTGGCAGTTACTCTGGACTTCAATGCTTAGGAAAGGGATAGGGAATAACTTCTTTGTGGCAGTTAAAGCAATGTATAAGGATCCTGATGCTAGAGTCTATATGAATGGGGAATTGATGGAAGCCTTTAAAATTACAAGAGGAACGCGACAAGGGTGTTCCTGCTCACCATTCCTTTTAGCATTGTACATGGATCCTTTCTTGAAGCATTTGGAATTAGCTGTGGATATTCCCCCTTTTGTTAGGTCTGAGCAGGAAAGCAAAGTGTTGGCTTATGCTGACGATATAGCTCTAGTCACTTCCCATCCCGAACGGGCTATTGGGGCAATTGAAGAAGAAGCTCGGAGATATGGCGCATTATCAGGATATGCCCTGAACAGGGATAAAACGCAGATTATTAATAATGAATTTGTATCTTTTACTGAGTACAGGGTAGTAAAAAAAGCAGTATACTTAGGGGTTACGATAAGCTCTGATCTGGATGAGGTGGTAAAGGAACACTTGGGACCATGTGCAGAAGAGACCAAAAAAGGTGGATAACTTACATTTTACACTGATTGGTAGAAGTAAGTTAATCAAAATGGTATTCTTTCCTAAAACACTGTACTTCCTAAGAGCAATTCCCCTGTTTTTTTCGAATTTTCGGTTAAAGAAATTTGAAAGCATATTTGCACAATTTATCCGGGCATATTCAAGACCAAGGAGATCGATTAAATACTTATCATTACCCAGGGAACGCGGTGGACTGGCCCTTCCTAACCTTAATTTATACTGGTGGGCGGCCTCACTGGTACAATATACAACACTTCTGAGGGTAGATATTAGTAGGGAGAGGACAAAGTATCCCTCCCCCTTCGAAGTATTGATTGGCCCTGAAGCATGGGGGTGTCTATGGCGCCAACTAGATTATGGCTACTGCAAAAAGGTACGCTTTAAGACGCTGCTCAAGGCCTTTAAGGTATGGACTTCTGTACGCCGCCTACTCGGGTTGGGGAGGTTGAAATATTATACCCCCCTGTGCCAAAATAAGAACTTACCTGATATTTTTAATGACCTCTATTTTAATAACTGGATAAAGGCGGGAATGAAGCAAATAGGCTGTTTTATACATCCTGCAGTATAATAGCAAATGATGAATTTGCGAGCGAAATTTGGTCTTACTTATAGAGAGTTTCTTAAATATCTTCAGATTAGAGATTATTTACAGAGGAAGGGGGTGGGGCGGAGAGATTTGAGAAGAGTGAACTTGTGGATAAAGTAATACAGCCTTTCCCACCCCGCATTGGGAACCTGTATAAGCTGCTTAGTGAATATATGAAAGATGATTTGGAAAAGTGCTCTACCAAGTGGCAAAAGACTCTAGATATTACTGACGCAGCTTTCCAAAGTGCTTTTTTGAATACCTTAACGACCCTAATGCCTGCCAACCTTCAAACACAGTATTCTAAAACTTGCTTTGAGCTTTGTTACACTCCTTATCTGATCGCTAAATGGGGCGAGGGGAAAGGTGTGCATTGCCCACGTTGTGCGTTGCATAAAGTAGACTTAGTTCACATGTTCGCTACATGTAAAGATCTTGGGTCGTTAATTAAAGAGATTAATGAATTTCTAAAGAGGAAACTACAATTGCAGATTGCTTTAACCCCTCCGCTAATATTGTTGGGCATAAATAATCTGAGAGTGGAAGTTGGAGGTGCCCTCGCAAGCATAGCAATGGCTGTGTATGGATTATGCATAGCCTCAGCTTGGCTGGACCCTGCTCCTTCCTCGTTCGAACAATGGCTAGCTCGACTTTTGGTGACCTATAATCTAGAGAAGGCTATATATATGCGAAAGGGACATAGGGCTAGAAAGAAAGGGTTAGGAATTTGGAAGTGCTTTGCCAATCTGGTTGAACTTTCGGATGTCTAAATTACACTTGCACTTTGTGGATATATTATGTTGCTTTATAATTGGAGGATGAAAATAGAATGAAGGGTTGTTAGCCCCATTAACATTATATCTGCTATATATACTGCACTATTGCACTTTGAATCTGCCGCTAAAAGATTGTCTTGCCAATAGGGCGGAATACTTTGCTGTTAAATTGCACTAGCTCTTTGTGGATCTCTTATGCTGCTAATATCTGATGCATGAAACCAGAACTAAGCATGGCTGCCAGTCTCACTAGTACTATTTTTGTTGCACATACCGCACTATTGCACTTTGAACTTGCTGCTAAAAGATGATGTAATAAGAATTCATAGTGTCTATGAAATTCTTGTGACGCACCCACCGAACTATTGCACTTTGAATCTGTTGCTAAAAGATTAATTGAAAATAGTGGTGCTTTTTTTTTAGCCAAATTTTCAGTTGTGTAACAAAAACCCACAGTGGCTCTCTTGTTTTCCTTTCTTTTTTTGACTATTATCCACACTGCCTATGAAATTCTTGTGATGTATTAAAATGTAGGGAAGGGTGGGGGAGGGAGAGCGTACTGAGTTTGTATCAAAAAATGCAGGGGGGAAAAGAAAAATTGTTTTCTTTTTCTTACTCAATAAAAAAAGTTTTTTTAAAAAAAAGGAAAAATATCAAAAAACTGGCCAAAAAAAGAAATATGGATCAATACAATCGGAAATGTTAAAAGAAAAAAAATACCATAAAACCGGGAGCCCTAATCATGCTGCACGGGCATTTTTAGCTATAAATCACAAAAGTTCTCTTGCATGTGATATTTTTATTGATTATGCAGTTGAGGTCGTCAATTCCATATTTATTTGTCGATATGCCCTGCCTTGCATTTGTGACACTTCAAATCTCATTTTTATTCTTTTCTAACTATATTGCGGCCTTTTTTCCTCTTCTTGAAAGCGACTTCTAGTTAGTATTGCAGAGAGTGAGGGTGCCTTTTTGAATTTCATCTGACTAAACTTACTTTAAAAAGGACTTAATGTTTGTATATCTGATATACAGCATAGTAAGATTCTCAGCTTTTCTGTGATTTGAAGTTTCTCCTGTGTATGGTCACTGGCCTTCTGTTTAAGCAAGACTTCTCAGCACCGATTACTTAGGAAAAACATATTATCGTGACCTTAATGTTTTTATAATTACAGACAATTTAATGAAGGAAACATCTGAATGGCAAATTCCAGAAATGCAGATTGCAGTAGCATGAAACGCATTGGGTATTTTAAAGTCGGGTGCCCTTTCTGTTTTTTAGTGCGTGAAACAAAAAGGAGGAATTAAATATTAATTTGCAAGACATGACACACAATGCCCACTCAAAGCATGTGTCCAGTTGTAGTTGTGGTGACTTTGTATTGTTAACTAGTAGTGGCAGAAAATGGCTATTTTAGCAAAGAGAAACCTACTGAACATTGCTCATGTAATATTTTGCTTTTATCTTTTTTTACAGAAGCACCGTGGGCGCATTGCTGGCGAGTAAGGTACAGTGATGCAATGTTTCCTTATGATAGGCGATGAGGGCAACACAACCATGTGCACTGGTGAATCGTTCAGATAAATTTTTCTTAATCAAAAATCCTATGTCCATTACGCTCAACTCTTCTAGGTCCCACCGCCACTAGGACCCAGTCCTCAACAATAATTCCAACACTGGGAAAGGAGCGCCATTGTACTTCCTGTAGTACTCAATTAATTGTTGTTTTCGTTAAGAACTCAATCCATAGGCAAGCTTGTTTTGTAGGAATGTTCCATTTATTTGTTCACAAACCAATATTTTTCAAAAAATCATCAATTCCAGAACTCATACAATATCAAATCATCAGCCTACGCGTTTCGTCCCCACTTGGACGTCATCAGGGCTAAAAATGTATTCTTTTGTTATTTCTCCTATTAGCGTCCTTTTATGCTTGATGTTATATTCTCTTCGATATGGAAATTATTATCTAAGTATCGGAGCGTATCATTCTCCCGCTTCCGTGCATCGGCCTGACCCGATAAATCCCGCCGTAGCTACATCCACCTGCGTCTGCATGTGCTGCTACGTGTGCGGTCCGATTGTGTGTACATGTGCGTTCAAGTGCACATCTGGGCCGTGTCTGTAGGCAAATGAGCACCTGCATGTGCGGTGTTTGTCAATGCATTCAACATAGAACCTGTACAAATGTATCAAGACCAGACCTATTGGCAAGGTTGGTTACTTTTTGACTTTCATTCTTACTTTGCATATATTTATATATTCTGAGACATTACTAAAGTGATGTATTTGTATATAAAATAAAACCCTCGCAGGACATTCCCAGTGTATTGCCGCTGTGATAAATATATAGCACCACTGCACTACCCCTCTTCTAACCCTCTACCCCTCTTCTACCCCTCTTCTACCCTTCTACCCCTCTACCCTTATACCCCTCTACTACCCCTCTACTACCCCTCTACTACCCCTCTTCTACCCCTCTACTACCCCTCTACTACCCCTCTTCTACTCCTCTTCTACCCCTCTACCCCTCCTCTACCCCTCTACCACCCCTCTACCCTTCTACCCCTCTTCTACCCCTCTTCTACCCCTCTTCTACC
Source organism: Calotriton arnoldi (assembly GCA_963921515.1). Classification (NCBI taxonomy): domain Eukaryota; kingdom Metazoa; phylum Chordata; class Amphibia; order Caudata; family Salamandridae; genus Calotriton; species Calotriton arnoldi. The sequence continues at coordinate 1,723,111 of CAWUFW010000151.1, read as the reverse complement.
CTTCTACCCCTCTTCTACCACCCTTCTACCCCTCTACCCCTCTTCTACCCCTCTTCTACCCCTCTTCTACCCCTCTTCTACCCCTCTACCCCTCTTCTACCCCTCTACCCCTCTTCTATCCTTCTTCTACCCTGCGGTGGACTAAGTGGCAGCCGGAGCCTGATAGCACTGCTTGTCCTTTAAGGAAAAAAAAAGCATTGGCATAGCCAATAGGTCTCGCCTTTGGGACCTTATAAGTGTTTAGTTATGCAGCACAATATCCTGTTGCATGGCTAAGCACTTATAAGGTCCCAAAAGCGAGACCTATTGCCAATGCTTGTTTCTTTTTTTGTTTTTTTTGTTTTACAGTTGCAGTAGCGCAACATGGCCACTGGATGGCACTGTTGCATTAGTTCTCGGCCCTCGCAGGACTGCCGTAGGGATTCCGTGCATCTCCTGAGGCATTTTATCCCTTCTCACCGCTGTATGGGCCTCACACCACACTGGTGCAGCAGGAAGTCTTCACCCGGCTGCAGCACCTCCACAGGGCTCCCCATGCTGCCGGTAGCACTCCTGCTGTCCTGGTGAGTGTTTGCTCTCTTTTCCTCTAATTGCAAGTAGGGCCGTCATGCTGCATAGTGCTTTTCAGCCTCCTCACTTCAGCCGCGCCAACCACCAGATTCGGCAGCGCCCACCGCACTTCTCTGTTGTGTTACCGGCTGCGTGCCGGTTTCACTCTGCTCTATCTCCCAGCCCTCCGCAGCAGCCACTCACCTCACGGGCTGCACGGGGGCTGGATCAGCCGACTGGAATCTCCTGTGCATCGCCTCAGCCATGCAGGCGGCCTCAGGTGACGGTCGACGCTGCCTACTCATGCCATCCGGTAAGGCCTCGGCGTGCAGCACTCCTTCACATGCCTTGTGCGCCCACTGGCCTTCTGGCTTCCTCTTCCCTCTTCTGTGTGGCGGCAATCTTGTCGTTATGTGCTCCCGCCCCTCCACAGCAGCCTCTCTTACCATGCGGGCTTTGCTGTAGCTGCTTACAGGGAGCCTCCATGACGTCCATTCCTACGTTGTATTGGGGAGCGGACTCTGTCCCCACTCTTCCCTTAGTTGACGGGACACCTCTCTACCTTCTTTCCCCCGCCGCTCGAGGTTTGTCTCATGCTCACGCCCCTCCGCTGCAGCCTTTCCTACTTCATAGGCTGCGCTGGGCTGGAACTGCTACCAGGCGAACCTCCCCTTCACTTTCCTCGCTGTGGGTCTTTCCGCTGTCGGATGCCGCCTCATGCCGCTCCACTTCCATGCGGTCACTTCAGGTGCGGGGTTGGCTCCCGATCACCTCCTTCACGCCGGGGCTCTTCCCATGAGCCGCAGGCCATTAGGCGCGTCCTGCTCCCAGTGGGTGCCCTCGACATGGGCAGCACACTCCCCCCTACAACCACCAAACAAGGCGGCTGCCCACGCGGGCAGGTCCCGCTCATCGCCAATCTAATGCTGTAGGCCCTAGGCCCTCATGCATAAGTAATCAGGACACAGACACCGATAATTAGTTGGTAGAACTGGCCCAGGGCACGTGCGCCCATCCCCTTTTATTGGCAGGGTCACATTTTTCATATTTCACCATACTAATTCACCACTAATCCTTTATGGGTTTCCGGAGTAGAGTGCTACTGCCCAAAAAAAAAAAAAGGCGCTTCAACACCCCATCAGGGGTAACAAGCGCTATATAAATACAAACCTTTTTTCCTCTTCTATCCTTCCGAATCCAAATAACTGACTAACCTATCCACCAGTTTAATTACTTTCATATTTCACTATACTAATTCAACACTAATCCTTTATGGGTCCCGGAGTAGCGTGCTACTTACCGAAAAAGCGCTTCGACGCCTCGTCAGGGGTAGTAAGTGCTATATAAATGCAATTACAATACAATACAATGTCCAGTGACGTCTGTGGTGGATGGGTGTGGGGTGAGGTGTAAGCCAGCCCTCGGGGAGTGACTGGTGTTAAAACAACTAGAACAGTGACCAGCAGGTCACTACACACATGATGCTTTCATGTTTACTTAAATTATCCATTGTCCACCTCCAATGTCTGAGAGTGGTGTGACATTTAAAGTGACTTTTTGGGGATTAGATGACATTTTCCTAATTGCTCTGAAATAATGAACTTGTTAGCCACATTCTAAGTTGCACACGTTACGCTCTGGCACTTTTAACGGTGCAATTCCCAGAAATTAACATATGAAGCAAATGCAAAGATTACAGCATTATTGCCGCAGTTTGGTTCCACCACCTAAAACGTGGTGTGCTATTAAAGACCATGCAGATGTTAGATTGCTGTGTTCCCTTTAAGGAGGAATGTTTGCTCCCATCTTAAAAATAGAAAGTGACCTCAAGCCCTTTCAAATAATAGACTCATTATCCACACACTATAATGTATATGGTAATGGAAAATATAGTTGTCCTTCTGCTTGAAAGCCATCCTGACCTTTATCAGGATCTAGTGATGCTGTATTGCATTCACAAGACTGAAAGCAACATTTCGGCTATCAATTAGGATTTCCTGCAGATAGCTGACAAAAGCCATGTAACAGTGCTGACTTTTTAAAATTACCTGCAGCTTATAACTGGATAAAGGCAAACAGTTGGAGAGCTTGTCTTTAGTTGTGAATGCAAGTCAAGTGACTATTTCTGTGTTGAAAAGTTCCTTTCCCCCAGAGAATTCAACATGGTTGTTTAACCTGTCACGCTTTCGAACATCGACCTTCAGGGATCCCTCTCTCATTTCAGGCAACATGTACAATGGCTAATAGATTCTATTTCATAAACCAGTTCTTAGTGAAGAGCTGTTCATCTCGAGATGATATGTATTTGTGTGTTTCCAGCTCCAGATGCTTCTTTTGAATTACCTAGTGCATCCCTGAAAGGTCTCCAATACTTGAAGGCTTTCTCTTTCATCATGACCTTTGCTTTTCCTTTGTCTTTCCTCTGCCAGTAGCACAAATGTGGGATTCTGTTCGACAGTAATAAAACTGACCTCCTGATACGGAGAGCCAGAAAAACAGTTTCTTCTAAATCGGCAAGCTCTGGAGAATTTTGCCCACACTCTGTTCTACAGACTGAGCATTACTTATTGGCATGGCTGTTAATTTCGATCTGTACCATTTCCATGTCCAAAGCGAGCCTCTCCTCCTTAAACATTTAGATTGATTGCAAGCGACAGATTAAAAATTTTGCGCTGGCACTGTTGATGGAGCAGGGTTTTACGAAATAGAACCTGCTCGAATTAACGCCCCAGTAACATTTACTAATAGTGTGATGTGTTAATAAATATGCACCAACACGAATACATTGGGAAATGCTTTGCGCATGCGTGCACTAATGCTAAGATTAATGCATGAAAGACAAGGCCACATTTTTCATTCCGCTTCTAAAAATAATAAAATAACGCTGAATTTACACAATAATGCTTTTGCTAGAAAACATAACTTCGGGTTAGTGCAATGGTGGGAGGTAAACAGTGAAAAGTACATTGCGTGAAAATAATAATGTCTGTGTTCTCATTCATTTTAGAAGAAAATATGCCTATATTTCTGTATGAATGCTAAAGGGCTAAAACCGAAGAAAATTGAAATAAATGCTGGAAAATCGAGCTCTGACAGAGAGAGGAGAGAAGTGGCGAAGGCTGGCGTTGTTGACCTTCGGAAAAGAATGTTGCGTGTCTGCCAAAGAACGGAAAGACAGCCATGGGAATAAAATGAAGTGTACAAACTTCTTCCGTCGAAAGCGGCAGTGCTGAATAATAAAAATGTTAGAATGGAAACATGTAGCCTTCTCGAGGAAATGTGTGAATAAAGTGTTATGGGAGAATATTAGACAAAGAACGCAAAGAAAGACATAATCATGACTATGGTAATGTGATAAAACACCCCCCGAATCAGCCAATGAGAGACTGAGTTTTCGTAAATGTTTCAACTACTGTGGGTTGGACATGTAGGTTTTAGGGTATAATTGAGGTGCCCCAGAGGGGAGGGGAGGAAGGCTTTGTTCGAGAGTAGAGGGAGAGTGGTGCTGTCCGTCGGTTTGCTGATAGAGGCCTACCTGTTTCCTGTTCCTGTTTCCTGATTTAATCTTTGTTCCCTCAACCTGTCTCAGGGGACCCCTTATCATCTCCGTGGCCAGGGGGTGGTATTTCCTCTATTTCCTTAGGTTAGTATTAGCTAAATGAACAGTACTTTGCATAATTATTTGCAAATGTATTTTGTCTCTGAAACTTTTGTCTCTTCGCCTACCCACTCCTTCATGTGCATTTCTTCAATTTGAAATGAGTTTGACACTGTTTACATTGATATATGTTCTCTCTCTGTAATTAATGCATTTTTCTCTCTGTAATTCTGTACATGTTTGAGCTCTTATTTTTACATTATTTGGTGATGAACACTATTAACTTTTCACTGAGTTTGTGGTTATTTAGTGACACTTTTAGATAGATAGATAGTACTATTATTACCATCAACTTCTCAAATATTGGTCCATCGACCAGAGGAAAGAAGTTGACATGCAGGCTCAATTAGTTATTTAGAATGTCAGATACGAGCCTGTATAATGAACAGCTGATTTCCATTAGTGTTCATTTAGTCTTTGACAAACTGAGAAAAAATCATACAGCGTCATTTCAGCGGGTTATGTGGGGGGTGTGTGTGTGAGTTTGTAATTGGGCCCGTTTGTGTTATCGACCCCCTGATTTGGCGCTGGATTAGTTTTTGGTAGCAGATTGATGGTTAATTATTGATTAGTTTGGTAATGATTATTGATTATTTGTTTTCTAACATGAAAAGTTAGTGTTTTGTTCTATGTTGTCTGGAAATGCGGGTACGGAGTTACCTGAGATCCCGGGATGATAATGTTATTTAGCCTGAAGTAGGCAGAAGAAGAGTGTGGATAAAGTATCACACTGGAGAAGTACTTTGTCTGTTGTCATAATACTGAACACCGAAAGGCTGTAGGTGTTATATTAGGGACTATTCGTATGGGAGTAGATTTTTCTGTGTTATAGTGAAGGGTCCACTTCCGAAACTCTGGCCTTACATCCCCAAAGGAGTACCAAGACCTCTTTCTACGTGAAAGTCCTCTTCCGAAACTTTGGCTAGTATCCCTAGAGGAGTACCATGTCCTCCTGTAGCTTGTATGGGTGTAGAATAGCGCTGGTCGTTGTTTTACTCGAAGTGAAAGAATCTCGTTTAAAAGTGAAGAAATATCTCTTTATCTAGTGGAACAGACATGGTAGCATTGTTTTATGTTGTTATTAACAAAAATTGGTTAAGAAAAACCTAGAAAATACATTGTCGTATTATTTTGTAAAGGGAGGGTCAGTAGAAGAAGTAATACTGACGTCAGAAAAAGCCGCGCTGGCATTGGTCAGATAGCGAGTGCTTAGAGAACCGTGATTGGTCGATTTTTGTGAGTTACATTTGTATTGGTCTAGATACTGCTGACGTGGGGGTATACTGATTGGTTGGTGTGAGTCGCACTGGTATTGGACATATCGTTAACCAATAGAAATTGCAGAAGTACAGAGAGTTTGTTGTTGATTTATCGAGTTGTGTTTTAGGGTAGAGAGTCAGAAAAATGAAGTTGATTAATAAGATAAAGAGTTTCTTTAAAAAGGATAAACCAATAGTGACGAGAGAGGGAATTCTTATTCCACCTCCAGGAACACCTGCTTCTTTCATGATGTTAGAATGTGGTTACCATACGTGTACTTGGTTAGAGAATTGGGTGAGACATACAGAAAATGATGGTGTTTTGGCTTTCCCAGAGCATGGTACATTCAATGTAAGGATTCTACAGAATCTGAGAGATCGAATGAATACTTTAGAACCAAGATCTAGACCTACTAAGTATGAAGTGCTTGAGGAATGGGAATATGAGGCGTTTGAGCGAGAGAAGTATTGGGGTGGAAGAAGATACAGGAATATAATGTCTAGATACCCTTTTGAAAGTAGGCAAGACAGAATAAAGAGATGGAGGAGAGCTGTAGTAACGGAGGGTTTATATCCAGTTTTAGTTGCTGAAGAATCGACTGGAGGCAAATGTAAAGAGAAAAAGAAAAATGTAGAGACATCAACATTAAATTTTGACCTGAATGATTCTGATGATGAATTGTTAGATGATATTTTGACAAAAAGACCTCTACCTTATCAAGAAAGTCCAAAGGAGACAATTCCGAATGCACCATTAATGGGAACTCCACTGATTCCGCAGGTCCCACAAGTTCCGGTAGTTACTAGAGTAGTGCAAGAGAGTGAAGTGGATTTGTTGATTAAAGCAAGGGAAGAATTGACTCAGAAAATGAATCAATTGAATCTGAATGTGGAAGCGTTGACAGTACCCGTAACAATTGGTCCTATAGTTCCATTGTATGGAGATAAACGGAATATATCGAGAGTACATGAATGGTGTTAGGAATGAGATAGTAACAATAGCTAATCAGGCTGAACAAGTTGAGGCAAATACCTCATTGATTGATCTTCCGGTTTGTAAGTTGATAACTGAAATGCCAAAGAGAAGTGCACAAATAGAGCCAAGAAGAATAGAGCAGAATGTCACTCCAGCGTCAAGGAGTTCAATGGGTCCTTCACCAGATGAGTTAGATGACTGGATAAGGGGAATGGAAAAACGAAAACCTCAACCACAGAGCATAGATGTGAGTAAATTGAGAGTGGATTTAGAAGAAATTATTATTGGTAAAATAAGTCCAGATAGATTGAGTACTTACTGAGATGAGGAGTTGTTATTCCTGTGTAAAAATATTACTTGGAGAGCAAGAAATCTTCATGAGAAATTGACAGTCTGCTTGTGAATATGGAATAGATATCGAGAAATCAAAGGTGTTACAGAAAACGTATAGATTAGATTTTACTGAAAAAGATTTAGAGAGTTTGAATGCGTCTGGTAAAAGACTGCAAATAAAAGAGTTGATGAACATCTTGAAGAAATGGGGAGATGTAGAGCGCTGGAAAGGTAGATGGGCGAAAAAGAAGGATGAAATAAACACGGATAAAAGTGTGTTTTTGTTTCCGTTGAGGGAGACAGGACAAGCTGAAAGGATGTGTCCGATGAGAGAAGTTCCAGTTGGTGGATATGTACACGTTCCTTGGAATAGACAGGATATATTGTCTTTTACGAATGACTTTCCTAGGTTGAAGGAAAAACCAGTTGAGTGGTACAAACAGGTAGAGAGATTTGTGAAAGTTTCAAAGGTTTTGTTGAAAGATCTAGATGGTTTGTTTGAGATTGTAGTTCCAGCTGATTTGTGGAGTGAATGTAAAATTACTGTTGATTGGCCTAAAGAAGAATACCCAAGAGATCCAAAAACAGGTGCACATTCAGATGAGCTGATGAAAAAGTACAATCAGGTAATGACTTACTTGAAGAGTAAAATTTCTCCAAAGGAAACGGATTGGGTTAAAATAGACAGAACGACACAAGAACCAAAAGAGTCAGTTCATGCATACTATGAAAGGTTGTTACAGGTGTTCAAACAGTACAGTGGATTTGAGAATATTGGTGATAAAGATATGGGACATTTTGTATATCGTTTTGTGTTTGGTTTGAAACCAGAGATTAGCAACATGATTCAGCAACATTTGATTTGTTGGCGGAGCAAGACGATTGATGAGATTCTGAGATATGCTAAATATTGTAGTGATGATATTGAGTCAAGACATAAAAAGTTAAAGGAGAAAATGATGTGGGCACAAGTGAAGGTAGCGGAACAGCAAGAAGCAAACAATGGTTCTCAAATAGATTATCAGATGAAGGGTCAGAACCAGAATGGTCAGGTATCTGGTGGTGGTAGAGGAAAAATTAATAAAGATGAATTGAAAAAGAAATATCCTTGTCATGCGTGCGGAAAGTTTGGACATTGGAAGAACGAGTGTAGATCTGTTCAGAAAAATAATGGGGTAAATCAAAATTTGAATCCACAGATGCAGAATTAGGTGGTTGTGACTCAGCAACAGCAGCAGCAGGTAGTTACTCCACAGTTACATGTGCCACAAGCTCCTATGCCAAATAATGTGAATGCTCAAGTGCAGAGGTACAGTGCGAACACTGGATTTCATGCAGGTGAACAAGTTGGTAAGAATCAAAATGTGCAAATGGTTTCGCAATACTTGTTGCAATGCAATGAGAGTGATTCAGACTCATCTCAATGACGGTGCCTGAGGGGGGAGGAAGAGTGCGTGCTTGGCGCAACTCTAGAGGTAGATCAGTCAGGTCCATTTGTTGATGGAAAAGTGGAAGGTAATGATATTACATTCCTAGTGGATACTGGCGCTACCCGTTCTACTGTGAGAGCAGCAGAAATTCCTGTACGACCCTAAACCCAGCAACCTTGTTGCCTAGTCCATTCTCTGAGGAGGTGAGAGAAGAAGCAGATCATGATTGTTTGGATGTGACAGAGTTGTGTACGAAACCAAGGCCAGACATCAAAGATTCGCCACTGGAAGAATCAGATAGTGTGATGTTTGTTGATGGATCGTGTCTGAGAAATGAAAGTGGTGTATTGAGTTCTGCCTATGCAGTATGTACAGTGGCTGAAGTTCTAGAAGCATCCTGTCTAATTGGGGTAAAATTTGCACAAATTGCTGAACTGATCGCTCTGATTAGAGCTTGCAAAATTGGCAAAAATTTGAGAGTAACCATATTTACGGACAGTCAATATGGTTTTGGGGTGGTCCATGATTTTGGGCATCTATGGATGCAAAGGGGATTTCTGACTTTTTCAGGTTCTCCAATTAGAAATGGGAAAAACGTGAAAGATTTGTTGGATGCCTTGCAATTACCAAAGAAGATTGCAGTGGTCAAATGTTCTGCACATAAGTCAGGAAATGATTATGTGACGAACGGCAACAGATACGCAGATCAAGTAACGCGTTTCTGTGCTCAAAATTCAATTGCCATCAACAGAGGGGTGGAAAAGAAAAATGCCAATTGCCACTTGATGTTTTCATCTTTGGAAAGTTGGGATGAAATTAGGCAGTCGCAGGATGAGGCGAGTGATGAAGAGAAAGAGCTCTGGATAAAATCAGGTTGTACAAGGAGAGCAGAGGATGAGGTATGGGTGTACACAGACGAAAGGACAGTCATGCCAGATTGTTTACTTTCCCAAATGGCAAAGGTATACCATGGAATTTACATGTCGGAAGAGATGCAATGATTAGGCTCTTCAAGCAGTCATGGTATAACCCTAAATTCAGGGTCATTGCAGAGAGTATGTGCCAGAGATGTGTCACTTGTCAGCAACAGAATCCAGGTAGAAAGACAGTTGTTAGTTGGGGACGAATTGGGAAAGCAGCAGGACCATTCACAAGGCTCCAACTTGATTTTATAGCGTTACCCTCATGTAACAAACTAAAATATGTGTTGGTTGTTGTCTGTTTGTTTTCTCGTTGGGTGGAGGCTTATCCCACAAGAAGGAATGATAGCCTTACCATGGCTAAACTGCTTCTGAGAGAATTGATCCCAAGGTATGGATTTCCAGTCACTTTAGAAACAGATAGGGGATCCCATTTCAATAATGAGATAATTTGGATGATTTGTGCAGCATTACAAATTGAGAAAAAGCTGCATTGTGCCTATCGACCAGAGGCTTCTGGAATAGTGGAATAAATCAATGGCACAATAAAATCTAGATTGGGAAAGGTATGTGCATCCACAACACTGAAGTGGCCTGACGCTTTACCCCTTGTATTGATGAGTCTTAGAAGGATTCCTGATAAAAAAGACTGGATTGAGTCCTCACGAAGTCTTAATGGGAAGAGCAATGAGACAAGTGATTGTACCAGCAAACAAACTGATGAATATTTCTGATGATCTAGTGCTTGATTATTGCAAAGGATTGGCTGATCTGGTGCGTTCTGTGTCTCATCAGGTTGGAGAAATTGCAACCACAACACAGCCGAATCAAGCACATGATTTGAGTCCAGGAGAGTGGGTTCTTATCAAGAAACACATGAGGAAGTCGTTTTTAGAACCCAGGTGGCACGGACCATATCAGATTATTCTGATGACGACAGCAGTGAAGTGTGGTGTCTTGCCAAACCTGATACATGCAAGTCATACAAGAAGAGTCCCAAGTCCACTTGAAGAAAGTGAGCAGCAACTGGTAAAAGAAAAGAAAAAACCAGAAGCTAGAGGTTGTGAAGCCAAAGAATCAAGAGAGACAGATTCTGATGAGCGTGTGAATGATGAACAACCAAGCACAAGCCAAGTAAAGTGGGCACCAGCTACTGGGTTTCGTAAGACTGATGTTGAACAAGAAAAAGAGAAAGTTTCTGAGAGAAAAGAACAAGGCCAACAAAGGGAAGGGTCGAATAAAAGAACTAGTGAACCTGTAAAAGAAGGTGAAGAAGAGGTTCAAGCTAAGAAAGTGAGAAAAGGAGACAATTGGCCAAGTGGAGTGAAAAGACTGAAATACACTCTTGAAAAGAGAAAGCCAGAACAGATAAATGAGGTCACAAGTCAAACTGAACAAGAAGAATCAGAGACAGAATTAGTGCGAAAAACAAAAAGAGTAAGAATTCCGAGCAAGAGATATACAGCTCCAGAATGGACTTATTGGATACTGGAAGAAATTGAAAGCACTGATCAAATAAAGAGAGGAGTTGGAAATGGTACTGAGCAAGTTGATGAAAGCAAACTGAAACCGCCTTAAAGAGAACTATGAAAGATTAAGGTGCAACAAATCCAGTCAAAATAAATTGAAAGATCAAGAAGACCTGAAGAAGACTTGAAAAGACTTAAAAAAAAAAAAAAAGAGGGGGGACAGAGAAGAAAGCCTGAAAGCCTTCAAGTGTTTGGATACACTAAATTGGTAGTGGATTTTTTTGTGTCCCTAGAAAGTTATTAGAGTTTTCTGTTAGATCTTTGATATTTTTCTAGTTTTTTTTTTATATATAGTATACGAAATGGCAGAAACTACAGTGACTGAACATCCAAAACCTAGTTTAAAACGTAGATGTATTAAAGCGTGCTTATGTGGACTGTCTATTACTAATGTTGATGTGGTTAATACTAACTGTCATTGTTCCTGTTCTAATGGTGACTAATAACAAGAATAATACTAATGAAGTAATAAGTGAAAAAGTGAATGCTGTTACTAAAGAAACACCTAATACTAATATGAATCAGATAGATGAAAGTATTTATCATCAGGATAAATCGATTAATGATTTCTCGTTAAATGTCTTTACAAAGTTACTGTTTGAGTACGTGGACACGATGAATGTGAGTGATTGTTATGTCTGCATGCAATTACCTTCGTCTGTCTCGGAGGGAGTTACATACCATCACTTAGCTTTAACGTATGGTGTGTCGTGTAGTGTACTAACCAGCCTGTTCTATGTGACGGGGAAGTTGGAGTTCTATTATTCTAACATTTATTTAGTATTTTCAGAAATTCCTATTAGAAAAGATATGAATAAGGTGTATAGTGGTAAAAGAGCAGAATACTTGGGAGAATTTTTCCATATTACTCAGACTTTAGATATAGAGTATGCTCATAGACATAATCTTACATGTAGTTTGCAAACTGTAGAAAAAGATTTTAGTAATATGGTAGAAGATAGAAGACAGGATTTCCATAGAAAAGCTGCTGAACAGAAGTCACATGTACCACCGTGGACTTTTAGAGAAGGAAATTACAAAAAGGGTGAGACTTACGCTGCAATGTCCCTGGATTGGTATCATAAAGGGAAACTTTGTTTGCTTAGACTAAAAACTGACTATAATAACTATTTCATTGGTACTAGTGAATGTGAACATACTTTCTTGATAACTGGCGGTTGGGGATTGAAAGGAGGAACTGATCCTGTTTTCCCAGGAGTTTATTATGTGTGTGGTAAAAGTGCCTATTATAGGTTGCCTGCACATTGGTATGGAAGTTGTTACTTTGGGATTGTATTTACTAAAGTGTACCACGTAGATAAAAATAATAAAATCAATGAAATAAAGCATGGACTAATACGCAAAAGAGAGCAAGTTTTTCAGAGATAGTAGGTGATATTTTTGGTGCACTGATACCTTCAGTTGGGGTCGTTCTAAATTCACATAAAATTCGAAAATTGTCTACAGTGGTTGATCGTTTATCAACAGATACCGCTGGTGGGTTTTTAATGATTGATACTGAAATGGTTGCAATTAGATCAATGGTTTTGCAAAATCCACTTGCCCTTGATATTCTATTAGCAAAAGAGGGTGGAGTCTGTGGCATGTTGAAAATCCAACACTGCTGTACTTATATCCCTGACAAAAGTAAGAATCTTGAGGGGTATATTAAGAATATTACGAAATTACATGAAGATTTGACCCAACTAGAGGTTGATGGTGTCTGGGAGAAACTTGGTAAGAGTTTTTCCTCTGTAAGTAAATGGTTTTCTACATTTGGAAGTAGCTTTTTAGGGAAAATAATAATACCAATTATTTCAATAGCTATAGTAGTATTATTAATGATAATGACATATAAATGTTGTAAGTGTAGATGTGGAAAGAAGAAGATGATAGAATCAGACAAACGTAAAGTTAGAAAGAGAAGAGCTAGAATTAGAAGATATGAAAGGAAAATATTATGAAACAATGAAAGATTTAGATGAGAGAATGATGGAGAGAAAAGAGTACAAACCTTTAGATGAAAATAAAAGGTGGCAAATGGGAAGATGGGTATTTTGTGATGGCTCAAAAATGCCATCAAAAGGGGGAATTGATGGAGCAGGGTTTTATGAAATAGAACCTGCTCGAATTAACGCCCCAGTAACATTTACTAATAGTGTAATGTGTTAATAAATATGCACCAACACGAATACATTGGGAAATGCTTTGCGCATGCGTGCACTAATGCTAAGATTAATGCATGAAAGACAAGGCCGCATTTTTCATTCCGCTTCTAAAAATAATAAAATAACGCTGCTTTTGCAGAATAATGCTTTTGCTAGAAAACATAACTTAGGGTTAGTGCAATGGTGGGAGGTAAACAGTGAAAAGTACATTGCGTGAAAATAATGTCTGTGTTCTCATTCATTTTAGAAGAAAATATGGGTCTATATTTCCGTATGAATGCTAAAGGGTTAAAACCGAAGAAAATTGAAATAAATGCTGGAAAATCGAGCTCTGACAGAGAGAGGAGAGAAGTGGCGAAGGCTGGCATTGTTGACCTCCGGAAAAGAATGTTGTGTGTCTGCCAAACAATGGAAAGACAGCCATGGGAAAAAAAGGAAGTGTACAAACTTCTTCCGTCGAAAGCGGCAGTGCTGAATAATAAAAATGTTAGAATGGAAACATGTAGCCTTCTCGAGGAAATGTGTGAATAAAGTGTTATGGGAGAATATTAGACAAAGAACGCAAAGAAAGACATAATCATGACTATGGTGGTGTGATAAAACACCCCCCGAATCAGTCAATGAGAGACTGAGTTTTCGTAAATGTTTCAACTACTGTGGGTTGGACATGTAGGTTTTAGGGTATAATTGAGGTGCCCCAGAGGGGAGGGAGATCGTAGCTGTCCGTCGGTTTGCTGATAGAGGCCTTCCTGTTTCCCGTATCCTGATTTAATCTTTGTTCCCTGAACCTGTCTCAGGGGACCCCTTATCTCCGTGGCCAGGGGGTGGTATTTCCTCTATTTCCTTAGGTTAGTATTCGCTAAATGAACAGTACTTTGCATAATTATTTGCAAATGTATTTTGTCTCTGAAACTTTTGTCTCTTCGCCTACCCACTCCTTCATGTGCATTTATTCAATTTGAAATGAGTTTGACACTGTTTGCATTGATATATGTTCTCTCTCTGTGAATAATGCATTTTTCTCTCTGTAATTCTGTACGTTTGAGCTCTTATTTTTACATTATTTGGTGATAAACACTATTAACTTTTCACTGAGTTTGTGGTTGTTTAGTGACACTTTTAGATAGATAGATAGTACTATTATTACCATCAACTTCTCAACTATTGGTCCATCGACCAGAGAAAAGAAGTTGACATGCAGGCTCAATTAGTTATTTAGAGTGTCAGATACGAGCCTGTATAATGAACAGCTGATTTCCATTAGTGTTCATTTAGTCTTTGACAAACTGAGGAAAAATCATACAGCGTCATTTCTGCGGGATATGTGGGGTGTGTGTGTGAGTTTGTAATTGGGCCCGTTTGTGTTATCGACCCCCTGATTTGGCGCTGGATCACTGTCATCAGGATGTACTCACTATCTCATCGTGCAGACTCTTAAAGTCTTCCATTTTCAAGTGAATCCCCTTGTACATGGTACCAAAGTGTCTTTTTTATAATTAGATTGTTTTGTTCTGTCAGACTTAGTGGCAGGAGTTCATGGTGTGGCTTAATTAAACTGCTCCCCATTTAAAATCACAAATTAAAAACAACACCCCAAATTTTACTTTTTTCTCATTTAGAAAATGTTTCCAATGACAGAAGCACATTCTTCATGTATGCCTGTTGCAGGGAAATACATGTTTACATGTATGTACAAATTCGACTTTTGAAAGAAAAGCAGTGCTTGAATTAGTTCATGCTAACAGAAGCTGGTATAGCCAACCTCTTATCAAATTTCATTTGATATTGCACCTTAATTGCATATGGAATAAAGGCACGTTTTCTTATTCAGGTCCTGTTTGGGTTCATTTTTAAACCATATGGCCCTTACCTGCTGGAAAACCCATCTGTTTACAATAGAAAGTTTCCTCAGAGATTGGATTAGTGTGGTCCCAGACAAGGGACACCTCTGCATGAAATAGATGATTACATAGAAGATATCCATCTGACTTTCACTGGCCAAGAGATACTGGACAAACATTTTTATTTTGGTGCAGACATGAGAAACTCCAGGTGCATTGACACTCTAACTCAGATCATGAATGAGAGGAGGTTAACGATTATGTTTTAGAGAATTTAATGCCTGTACCGTTTAGAAGTTTGTATTAACTGAGATGTTTTCAGCGCTTAATGAATTCATGAACAAGTAGCTCAAATGTCTGGTAACTTGCTTTAATTAAGTAAATGCATCATTTCCATGCAACGTTTTTCCTGAACTATAAAAACATCTAACCGCTGTTTCATCATGAATTAAAAATCAACCCCACACTTATACATGGCAGAGTTTAGAGAGCGCTTTATGTTTCTGAGAAACAGGCCATTGTGCTATGTATCTTTTGGATAAGGCTGAAAATAGATTAATTAAATCTCTTTTCAAACTCCCCCAGAGTGCCACCGCAATTCCGTTACGTTTCGACCTAAGCCTCAAAATGATAACTCCTATTGTCAACCTTAGACCACTGCTATATTGGTTCCACATTTGGTCTACTGAAGTGCGGGAGCCATATTGGAAAGCCCTACTTGATGTTTAAAAGATGAACAAAGCATCTGATATTCCATGGCTGAAATTTGTTCAGACATCACTTCTGGAGTGTTTATTGGTAATAACAGCTCTCCACAGTCCACTCCCATGAAGTGACCATCACCCAGATAGTGTCTTTGAGTTTGCAACATATGTGACTATCTCAGAATATTCTTCCTATGAGACTATTTCTGAATGTGCTAAATAAGCATCTTTATCAGCTTTCTAAGTATTTTTTGACTTATCAGCTAATAGGATACCCAATGTTGTATGTGTTTTGCTTTTTCTTCTAAGCTGGGATGGAAATTCTATGATGCAGACGATTATCACCCTGAAGAGAACAGAGCGAAAATGGCAAAAGGAATTCCACTTGATGACCAGGTAACCAGAATGTTGTTAAAATGTTACTTGGTTTCTGATAATTTTGGTTCCTTGCCTTACCTCTCATGTGACTTATTGATCTCCAGTGGCCACTAACGAACTTACCTGTTGTTGAGACCTAACTCACTGATGAAGTCTCCGTGCTCTGAAGTTACTCCATTCACTGATGCTGATTATCTCATCTCCTTTCTCATCCCATTCCTTATATTATGAGGTTTACCTCAAGCATCTCCATTTCTAACACCTTCCAAGCTGTTTTCTCTTTATAAGACTTTGATCAAGCCCCATAAAACCTCCCTTCTCCTAAAACGCTCTTCATGTTTTTCTTTGTACATCCCGTTTTTTTACAGTCTGTGGGCATTAGGAGTTGAAGAGGCCTTCCCAAATTATTTTTATTTCTCTTTTAATTTTCGTTTTTATTGCCTCGTTTCAATACTTGGGCTAGATTTTTTGTCATTCCCGACAGAATCATTGTGGAATTTTATATGTAATAGACCCAGATTCTGAGGGTCACCGGGCCCTGTGTATATTTGGCTGGGCTAGAATTATGGCTGAATCAAGTAAGTCATATTTTTTCAAACTGAAATGTTTGACTTTCAGCTCGTCACAGTGGCCTTGCTTTAATTACAGTTGGGGTGATGTTTAGGACATCTTCATACCACGTGTGCAAGGGTCGCATTCTTGGAAGTGAAAGTGGGGTCTGGGACAGGTGCGGGGCGGCTTCTTGTCTCCCAGCTAATGCTGTGCACTGAGGTCCGCTGGCTGCCTTAGAGACAGGTAATGGCTTCCCTGGTTGAGCGCATTCTCGTGTTTTACTTGACTGATAACATTTGGTTATTCAAAGTATATGTTAAGGGTCTATGGCCAGTTTTAACGTTCGTGACATTGCTCTATAATTGTTATCTTACCCTTTTATGTGGCCTTAGGTCCTTTTTTATAAATAAAATTTAAGAAAAGAGGATTTAAAAAAAATCTCTTTTGGGTGCCTTTCTCACTGCCTGAAATTAAGTGTTTGACATTTCTTTTAACATTGTATAGCATTACGTGTCTTTTAACTTTTGCAGGTTTATTTGTGATTTAATTTATATTCTTAATACAAATGTTTTGGGCTTTGTTTATAGCCATCTCTGTAAGGATCCGGTGTTTATATTTAAACCTCTCTGGCCATTTTTCTTACTGTTTCTTATGCACACTTGGTGACACAATGGGCAAATATTCGCAGATTAAATATCATCTTTCCCCTCCTTCTCCATGGGAAAATGTTTGCATGGAAGGTATTGGGCTTCCTTATTTGCTGAGGAAAAATGCTTCAGGAGACGGTCTGATCACTCTCGGAGGCATATGAGCGTTACAAGGCAACAGCGTTCCCCAGGGACCCCATCCATCTTCTCCTTCCTCAGTATCTTTATAATTTTTGGTTTCTTCTCCTTCATCTGTTTCGTCCTGGTCTTCTCCCGGTTATGAAAATGAAGAATTGGGGTTTCCCGATAGCTCGGCCACCCCCAGGGGGAAGTACATCCAGAAAGAAGAAAGAGGCCAATAGTTTCCAAACTTACTTATAATCTGCACCTTCCAGTGACTACAGAACAACCTTCCACAAGTGGTGATTAGTTTTGCCAGTTTAAGAGGCCTACTATACCCAAACTTCCTGTAATTCCGGCCATTCAGGATGTGTTACAAAAAGAATTGAGCAACCCCAATAAGTTACCAGTCCCACTTTTTTGGGTAGACTTAATCCTTCACGAAAGGAGACCTGGAGCTACTACAGTTTTTATCTATTGACCCTCTTCTGGATAATCTGGTGGGCCAGCCTTCTCTAACTGAGGACATTGTGGTTTCTGACAGTGTGTATAAAAAAGCTGAAGGAGCTCTGAAAAAGGTTTTTGCAGGATTGAGTCTTTCTATGAGATATGAAATATATTCGGTCTATGCTTCTCAATCTTTGGTTAACAATTTTCAGTCACTGTCTATAGATATTCAAGAAGGTGAGGGCTATCCTCAATTGCTTGCCCACATGGAGGTTCAAAACAAATTTTTGTCAAATGTGGATTTTGGCAGTCTCAGAGACTTTGCTATGGCTTCAGCACAAGTGGTGGCAGCCAGAAGTCACATACAGTTAAGAGAATGGAAGATTGATTCTTCAGAAAAGAACTGCTTTCTTTGTATGCCTTTTTCAGGTAACAAGTTATTTGGGGAGGAATTGGAAGATGTTTTACATAAATCCTTTAAGAATCAGAAGCATACACAGCTTTTCAAAAATAGACACAAGGGTTTTGACAAAGGAGAAGGGGTTTTGACAAGAACAAGAGCAACAGACCCAATCTTTCTTTCAACAAGTCTCGGTTTCAGCCTAAATCACAGGGTAATAATTTCTACCACCAATCCTCTAAGGGAAGGGAAACCCCAACCAACATTCCTTGCTGTGCTGAGACTTTCATGAAACGGGTCAGGTGGTCTTTTCTAAATCAATGGATCTCCACAATATCGGGCAAATAGGTTCTGCGGATTATATCTGTGGGATACAAAATATTTTTTTGCCCGGATCCTCCCAAGTCCAGATTTGTGCCTACTCCACTTCTTCAAATCTAACAAAGAAATAGATATTGATGGACAGTGTTCTGGCCTTGGTTAAAAAAAGAGTGATAATTCAAGTTCCTTCAGAGCAACAGGGAAGCGGCTGGGACTAGGGGGTGTTTCTGGTCCACAAATCATTTGGGGAATCCCGGATGATTATAGTCTTAAAAGAGCTCAGCAATTACATTCCCACAGTTCATTCCAAAATGTGTTGTCTACAACAGGTTATCCCTGTGGTGTTTTGGAGATTGTTTGATCAAAATAGATTCCAAGATGCTTATCTGCACACCCCAATTGCTTGGTCATGTCCAGTATTTCAGATTCTGTGTGGTAGAAGAGCACTGGCAATTTTTTGTTCTAGCTTTTGGCTTGAACACTGCTCCAAGAGTGTTCACTATAGTTATGGCTCCTCTGATTGCACTCTTTCATGACAAGGGGATACAACAATTGCCTTTATCTCATTGACCTTTTGATTCAAGCACAATCTCACACTCAATCAGTGAGCTATACTGAGGAGAGGTTTGGGTTTCTGATCAACCAGAAGAAATCCATTCTTGTGGCATCACAGAATCTGGATTATATAGGTGCCAACTTTAGGATGGATTTAGGGAAAGTGTTCCTTCCAGCTGTAAGGAAAATAAAGTTACGCAGCTATTTGGAACAGATTTTATAGAAGCAGGAGGCTCAAATTAGAGAATAGCTCCAAGTACAGGGAGATAAGGTAATTATTATTCTTTCTTGTTATAATCATTGTATTTCTATATACAAGCAGGAGAAAGGGAACTTTTTGATTTCTTTCCTTTTTTGTTTCAGGTAGCAACAGCATTCATCATTCCCAGACACGTTTTTACTTGGGACAGGTGGTTCTACACATTCTTCGAAATTGGGCTCAGAAGATTATGAAATCTGTATCCCAGTGACTCTTTCTATCTGGACACAGATAGCCTGGTGGATAGAAACTTCCATCCTGTGTCAGGGGATCCCTTTTGTTCTCCCAAATCTAAAGCTCTTGACTACAGATGTCAGTAGTTGGGAATGGGTGCAGTTCCGGGGGATTTATCTACTCAGGATCTTTGGTTAATCAAGCGTCAAACCAGACATCCTGATGGAGAGAGTTAATGGCATTGTGGTGAGCCTTGGATGTTTTTTCTCCCCAGATCCGGGTTCAGCCTTAGTAATCAGGATGAACAATCTGATAGCTAAAGCATATATCAACTGCAAGTTTCGGACAAAATGCCAATCTCTAAACCAGATCTATCTAGCGATAATATCCTGGGCAGAAGGCACATTTTCTATCTATGAGGGCAGTCCACATCCCGGAGTGTCCAAACATTCAAGCGGACAGATTGAGCTGTATTTTCCCCAGCTCTCAGGATTTCATTCTGGCCCGTTCAGTCTTTCAGGATCTATGTCTCAAGTGGGGCACCCCAGTAATAATTTGTTTGCGGATCAGTCGAATTCACAAGTGCCGCTATACTTTTTGAGGACAACTAACGAACAGGCTCTGGGAGGGGATGTGCTTCTACATCCTTGGTCAAGTTCTCTGCTGTATGCCTTCTGTCTGTTCACAATGATTTAGAAGGTTTTACTCAGAATTCAGGTCCATTCTGTCTGAGGAGAATCTGGTTCCCTTTGCTTCGATACCTTGCAATAGACAAGAAGTGCATCCCTGGCTCGTCTTCGGCTATCGGCCTGGAGGTTGAGTGGGAGGTCCTTCTAATAAGATGCTTTTTGTTACCTGTTTCTCTTTCAATCCAGCCCTTCAGAAGTGATTAGACTGAAAATCCATACAATCACCATTGAGCTTCCTTTGATAGGTGGTGCAATTCAAAGGCGGTGACTCCTCCCCCCACATCTTTATTGAGTTTTTAGACAATACAGATACAAATAGTCGCTCCAAGTGATAAACAAGAAAGCCATTGCCTGCATCACTACAGTTGGAGCAGATGCCACTCTTACAAAATCAAAGACATTAGGTCCATAGCGAAGCATCACTGTAAACATGGGGTAGCCAATAAGAAAAACAGTAAACTAACAGACAACATGAGGCCTGCTTCAGAGCATCTGTTGTAGTGCCTTCGGTGTGTGGATTGCTATGTGTCTGCCCCCATCAGGACTGGCACGTTCTGACCCCCAGAATGGGAATGTTCTGACTTGCATGGTGGTGGTGGTAACCACGAGACCAGGACACCCTGACAGCCATGCAATAAGTATCCCCAGTCAGCGGATATAGGACATCAATGAAGGTCCCGCAACTCCTCTCTGTAATGCCACCGATTCCGCTGCAGCCCATTGCAGCACCACCACCTTCCACGGTGCTGACCCAGGGAGCGACGCAGCTTTCCACCGCATTGTGTGTTTAGTTAACAGGAGCGCCAGATCACTAAAGCGAGACATCGCTTTCCGCGCCCTTCGACAGCCATGGAGTCCAAGGAGGCATAACTCTGGCCTACACATATCCGAACGACCTGTGGTTCTAATAAGTGTTGCACAAACCTCCTCCCAGAAGTGATGCACTATGGAGCACTCCCAGAGCATGTGGAATATATCTGTGCCAGCCTGCCTATACTCGGGACATTCCGGAGAAGAGGTTGGATAAATGCAATGTTGTTTGACTGAGGTCAAACAAACATGGTACAAGATGTGAAATTGGACATACTGGAAATGAGCATTTCGGAAGACCTTACGCGGGTACTGTATTATCTGCCTCCATTCCTTTGGAGCCAATGGGTAGCACAAGTCTTGTTCCCACCGACCCTTCAGGCCAGTCAATAAATCTGCCCTGTATCAGGAATGGCTCTCACAACCATTGTTAGAAGACAGTGTCCCTCCCCCAGCATGAACAGTGCCTGAGTCAAAGAGTGTACGTTCAGCTCTGTGGCCCCTGCACCCCAGAGACATTCAATCTCAGCAAGTCAGTTGTTGATGCAGTAAAAACTGACCCGCTGGAAGGGTGGTTGTAGGAAAGTGCCACTATTTGACATGGTCACCCCCATGTTTTGCTCACTGGTACTGATGTTGATTGGTAGTGCACTGGGTCCCTGCTAACCAGGCTCCAGTGCTCTTTCCCGAAAAAAACAAACTTATGTTCAATTCTAACCCAGTTGGTAAAAAAATGTAAAAATAATGTAAGTCCGTTTTTATATAGCGCAGCTACTCACCCTTACGGGTCTCAAGGCGCTGGGGGCCGTCGTGGAAATTAAGTGAGCTATTGCCCAGAGTCACATGGTGCTGAGCTGAGCTGCCGCCGGAGCCGGGGATCGAACCGTGAACCCTGTGCTCCGAAGTCAGCTGCCCTGGCCGCTGCACCACACCTCTCCACTTTAGCATGTAAGTCCCTAGTAAATGGTACCCCTGGTACCCAGGTCATGGGTACTAAAGAGGGTCCCTAAGGGCTGCAGCATGCATTATACCACCTTAAGGAACCCACACAACTGCATGCAGACTGCCATTGCAGTATGCGTGAAATGGTGCAAACCATTCTGACAACACGACATGGCACACTCCCTGTGTGCCATGCCAATGTTGTACATTGCATGTTTTATATCTAAATCACCCCTACAGCAGACCTTAGTGCCCTAAGGCAGGGTACTTTATATCACATTTGAGTGCACATCTGCATAAGCAGATGTGTCCCTGTAATGCCTAGTTCCATTGCTAGACATTGCAAGTGATCAGGAAGCTATCTTAAGGACATGTACTGGGCACTGGTCATTACGAGTTACCCAGCTACATGATGGCTTCACTGAAAATAGTGGTGTTTGGTATCAAACACCTGGTCTTAATAAATCCGTACGGATGCCAGTATTGTATTTATTATGACATGCACCCAGAGGGTACCCTAGAGGTGAGTCCTGAAATCCTGCTAGTCACAGTGTGCTGGCTGACCGGTATCTTCCATCCACCACAGATGAATTTCTGCCCCCCCTGCAAGGGAGAGCACACACCTTTAGAGGTCAGAAAAAATGCCTGCTCCGCGGAGAGTGATCACACCTCCACCAGCAGGATGGCTAGTGATTTAGCTTATCAAGGCCAAAGGCTTCAAAGCCTCTGCGCCTTTGATATGTGACCGTGGCTTCCCCTCAGACCTGGGGAACGCCACCCTTGCCTTGGGGCCCATTTGGCACCAGAACAGGCAGGAAATTAGATATTCAGAAGGCATGTCACACTTACATGCTAGGCACACCCCTAAGTTGAGCCACCTTAAGTGGACAACTGAAGAAGGGTTTCACCATCTTGGTTTTGATGAAACTAGGAACTCTGGGTGAGGGTTATGCCCACTCCTCACAGGATGTGGTCATATAGATGGTGTAGACACCCAAGGGGTAGGTAGCCCATTGGCTACTACCTTATACTTCCCTAAATGCCCCTAAATCTAGTATTTAAGTGTCCCCTCCAACATCAAACCGACACATTTGTCTAGCTGGGAACAGAAGAAGGACAAAGAAGAGCTGACACCGCAAGAACAGAGGACCTGCTCTGAAATTGGCGCCAAACCCTGCCTGGCTTCTGATAACCTCGACAATTGCCGGACCAACTCGTCCAGAAGCTAAACATCCTCCCTAAACACTTGGAGGACAGTCCAGCACATCAACAACCACTTAGCATCTCCCTTTGGGTGGAGGAGCCATCCCCCTGCATCTGCAGGCATCGACCGCAGTTGTTCAGTACTTTGTTTTGCTGGCCATCTGACCCACCAAGGGAGCATCATGCCAGGAGGAGGTCACCGTGGTTTCAAGAGGTCAGCCCCGCCTATCAAGTGAGTTTCGAGACGCTAGACCCCCAGGAGCCCCCCTGTACCAATACCCTAGATACTGGAGCATTTGCCGCAACCAAGGCTTGTTGAGTGTCCAGCCTGGACACCACCACCTCAAAAGCCCAGCTGCCAACAAGGGACTTCAGGACTGACGAGGCCCACACCAAGAGTGGCCCTGCTGTCTTGTTCTCTTTCCCTCTCCAGGTCAACCCAAGAACCGTGGGAGCCTCCAACTCAAGTGGCCAGCCGGCCAAACACTACTGCACCCGAGCCCCACAGCCTGGGTACGTGGAAATCGACTGCGTCCCCTTGCTCCAGAGATTCTCACGAGCCGAGGCCCCTTTTGGGTCCCGGCGGACTTGTCCCCAAGACCCCACGTGCAAAAATTTTTGTTACAGGTACTTTGGACTAAAATGTGTAGCTCTCGAGGCTACCATCATGACCAGCCCCTCTGCACTCGGACACACCAGGGCAGGTAAACCCAAACTGCTGGTGGTTCTTTGGTCCTTAGGCCCCCAAGCACATTAAGTCCTGAAGGGCACCTTCCACAATCACTTGCAAGTATATGTATGCAGTATATGTCTTGCCTCCCGTAGGATAACATTACCTTAAGTCCTGAAGGGCATCTTCGACAATCACTTGCAAGTATATGTATGCAGTATATGTCTTGCCTCCCATAGGATAACATTATCGCATTCAAGGCTCATTCCTCAAAAACTGTTATTTGAGCATTTTACTGTTTCCTTAAAAAATCCATAACTCCAAAAGTACTTACCTGATGTCTTTGATCTTGGTGTTTAAAAATATATAAAACATCTGTGTTATTTTTATAAATTGGTATTGAATTTCTTCTTGAGTGTGTGTGTGCCATTTATTGACTCTGGGTGTGCAACAGATGCTTAACACTCTCCTCTGATAAGCCTAAGCAGCTCAACCACACTACCACAAATATAACACTTGGGATCATTAAAGTAAGCCCCTGTAAAGCAATAAGGGTCCTCTGGATTTTTTGCATGGCGTACCCCTACATTGGTAAACTACATAAAAAGCCAGCTTCCTACAGTGATCTGCTCTGAAAGTATGTCAAATGGTACCAAAGCATGATCCTGATACAAGTTACTCAAGGAGCCCACCCCCAGGGATTCCCAAACTGCTAGGCCCTCTTAGCCGGTTGATGCTCGAATGCCTGGGGGAGCACTCTGTGGAAATATTGTGCTTTTAGCCGGGTGCCTGGCGCATACCTCGAGGCCCTAAGATAACAGTCATAGGCCACGCGGAGAAGAATACTGGAATGAGCGGGTAACGACGACTGCAGCAAGAACAGCTCCCACTCCCTGTAATATGCCTCCACGCCCTCTATGGGCACGATCTCTGCCAGATTAAGCCCCGCCAGCCATCTGGCTGGCCCCTGAAGATGTGCCACTAAGTAATAATGTTCAAAGTTCAGGGCCCCAAGGCCCCCTGTGGCTGTGGGCAGCTGAAGCTTGGCGAGAGCAACTCTACGCCTGCCTTTTATTCCAGAGTAGGTCCTCCAACATGCCATTCAGCATGCAGAACATCCGCTGTGGAACATGAACAGGCAGGTTCGTGAAACAATTAAGTCTAGACAGCATCACCATTTTGGATAAGGCAACCCTACCCTGCACTGTGAGAGGGAGGGAGGACCAAAATGTAATTAGGGGAAGCAAGGAGGCCACCGCTCTCATGAGGTTGCACTTGACTAAGTCCTTGGGGGAATGATGCACAATGATGCCCAATTACCGAAACGTGTTGGCCTCCCACTTCATGCTATGGGAGTCTGCCACCACTTTTTCCTGAGGGCAGTCTGGTTGCAGGGGGAACATGCATGTGTTCGCCCAATTCGCTCCCTGTCCTGATACCCCTTTAAATGCCGTCAAGGCCCCCAGCACAGAGTCCACACCATTCCGTATGTCTCTCACGAAAATTAGGACGTCATCTGCGTAGAGTGAAACGGCATGCGTTCGACCCTGGAGTGACAATCCCCAGCACGCAGACTAGATGCTCCATCGCCAGTGCATATAGCAATGGCAACAACGGGCACCCCTGTCTTTTACCCCGTCGTTCCAGGGTCAGAGCAGATATCAACCGGTTGATCCTAACTCTAGCCATTGGTGCTGTGTAAAGTAGCTGGACCCAGCAAACCTGTCCCTCCTCCATCCTCATCTTCCGCAGACCCGCAAACTTATATCCCCATTCCAGAGTATCAAACGCCTTTTTCAAGGTCCAATACTAGGCAAGCAGAGTGGAGATGCAGCACTGGGGCCCCCTCAAGTATCCCATGGAGAAGCTGTAAATTAAGTGATGTAGATCTCCCCGAAATTAACCCGTTCTGGTTCTCATGGACCAAATTCGGGATACAGGTCTGTAAGCACGTGGCCAATACTTTACTGAGAATCATATAGTCGGACCCCATCAGGGCCAAAGGGCGATAAGAGCCCACGTCCAGTGAGTCTCTGCCTGGCTTAGGCAAGGAGACCAGCAGAGCATCTCTCAGGGAACCAGAGAGAATGCCAGAGTCCAACGACGCGGTGTACAATTCCGCCTCTTAGGGGACCAACAGATCCCAATACATTTTGTAGAACTCGATGGAAAGGCCACCCAACCCCGGAGAGTTCTGTATAGCACAACGGATCTCCTCCTCTGTGATGGGACCACAGAAAATCTGATTGTGGTCTGCCGAGACACGAGGGAGGGTTACCGTGGAGAGAAAGTCTTCTGTCTCAGTAGAGTACGGAGTCCAGCCCGAAGCATACAATGCCTGATAATAGGTGCAAAACTGCTTGTTAATATCTGCCTGGGAGTAGGTAGTTGACGCAGGGCCAGTGCGGAATGATATAACTGGTGTAACCGCATACTCGCATTTCAGGCTCCACGGAGGAAACCGTATTTGAGCCATACTATGTCATCCCCACAGTTCTTGCACTTCTAGCCTTTCCATTGTCCTGATGAAGTCCAAAGGTGAAAGGTCCGAAACGCACCAACACCTCCAGTGGAGGAGTCTTCTAGAAATTGAAAAGTATCTATAAAATAAGTTTGTGCCAACATTAAAGAATATGGGGACTCTCTGGTCCTCAACGAATGTTGACCTAAAAAAGACGACCTCCTATGCGTGGGTTGTAGACTGATTCTTCGAATACAGCCACACAATATCCAATTAAATGGAAGACTGAAACTCAATGGTTATTGCCTTCACAAACTTACAATGAAAATAATTGCTTGTGTTTATATATATATAAAATGTATTGTTATTCATGTGTACCCGTGTATAGATGTGTATGTGTTAATATATGTGAGCATTTTCAGGTATGAGTACTGAAGGTATCAGTTATTCAGCTTGCCTTGGCCAGTAATAATAAAATTATTTTGTAACAGATATATTTCTGACCCGTGATTAATTTGTTTTCTCATTGGGTAGAACTGTGGTATTATCTGTTCCTACTGTATAACTTTTTTGTTTAAATATAGCCTCCTCTGCCTAGGTACAGTAGTGTAATTTGGGCACACCCTCCTGCTTTTGTCTACATGATCAAGGTATGGACAGCAGTACAAGCCCCTCCCCCCCCAGAGGGCGAGGGACGGGTAATGAGAACAGGCTGCAACAAGCGCAGAGAGCGATCCACGGGGAATTGAAGTGGGTCACCTCCACAAGTGAACAAGCACATCCAAAATTCACAGCTGGAGCGAAGAGGGGAGGAGAAGGAAGGGAGGAGGCCAGAGCCCCAACCGCAGTAGATCCCCCCCCCCTTTGGTGCATGGCCATCAAACAATGATCCAGTCCAAGTACCAGCTAGATGATTTCCTCAGCTGTCTGTGGAGTGTCCAAGGGTAGCGGAGCGAACAACGTACTGAGCCAGAAGGAGTCTGAATCTTTATCCTTGGAGGTGTCATCCGATTCCCCAGGTGCATCCGTGCCGGCAGAGTGTCATATATGCGCTGCAACTTCAAGGGCTGAAAGTCTCTCCTGATGTGCCTGAATAGATAAAGGAGCACCAGGGACACCGGAGGAACTCTTAAGGGATGTATGACGATACCACGCATGCATTACATCGCATGCCATTAGATCGCGGTTTTAACAACGCAAGTCGTTAAACGACTTGCATTGGAGGGCGCTGGACTTAGGAGTAGTTTAATTTACTATTCCAACTCCAGCCTACGTACAGTAGGGAAGGTGTTGGATAGTAATTTAAACTACTCCTTGTCCTATAGCGCCCTCCAGTGCAAGTCGTTGTAACGACTTTCGTTGTAAAAACCGCAATCTAATGGCATGCGATGTAATGCATGCGTTCTAAAGGTTGTTTACCCTCTTAAGCACTGCAGGGGGCTTACGATCATGGCAGGCATTCCTGGGGTAAGTAAAGAAATAGGTCTTCCTATTCGCCATCACCTTCAATTTTGCAGAGAACTGTAGGGAGTACTGTATACCCACAGCCTGTAGTTTGCACTTCTCTCCTGCAAAGGACACCCGCTTACACTGGACCACAATGGTGTAGTCTGGAAAAAGGTAGATGCGTGCATTGCCATAGGTGATCTGGTCCAATCATCTGTCCACCTGGAGCACTCTGTCTGTGTCCCGGAAATTGAGTAGGTTGGCCAACACTGGTCGAGGAGGCGCGCCAGGAGGAGGGCGGCAGGCGGACACTCTGTGCGCCTGTACCACGGGGAAATTAGGTGACAGCCCCTCAACTTCCGTGGAGAGATATGACTCGAAAAAGTAGTAGGGTTACCACCCCCGGCCCCCTCTGGGAAGCCAAGGATGCGAGCATTTTTGCGCCGGGACCTCCCCTCAAGATCATCGAGTTTGTTTTCTAGGGCCTGAACCTTCTGGGTGAGAACATCCACCTGCTTATTGAGGGATTGCGTTTGCGGCTGAAGGTCCGAGATGTCTGCCTCTGTAGTTTGAACCCTGTTAGAGAGTTTGCGTTGGTCACCTCGTAAAAGCTCCAATTCCAGGGCTACCGCATCCACCCACCCCCGAGGTCCATCCGGGTCTTAGTGATGGCCTGCAAAATGAAGTCCCACTTCGCCAGGGCCAAATCGCCCCTAGTTGATGATGCCAGCATAGGCGTGCCATGTACGGTAGATTCCATTGCGCCTGTGGCGGAGGACGTCCTAGAAGACGAGGCCGGCACAGAGGATTTCCCTGCCCTAGATCACACCATACTCCGATGTTGGCCAGTCCTGCCACCACCTGCCAGTCCCCTGGGCATCACTGCCGAGGCCCACCGTCCCCCAAGGTCGCTTCCCGGATCCGCCTATAAGCCGCCCGACTCAGCAGACTGCAACTGCTTTGCTGCAGGTGCCACAATCCAATAAGGGCGCCCAGCAGATGCACCGCAGGAATCGCCTCATAGGCCAGAGTGGTGAAGAGGGAGAAATAAGCAGGAGGCCCCCTAGTACCACCTCCTGTAGGGAAGTAGCGGTGCATGAAAAGTCAGGCAAAAGAAGGAAAAAAGTTGGGGCACCTCCACAGAATTAGGGAACCTCCACTACAGCGCCCCTGCTCCCCCTTCTCAGCCTCCTATGAGGATAGTGCAAGTGTCCAAATCCCTCGTCAGCAGGGGGGGGTATCCTTCACCAGCAGCCCACATGCATCCTTTCTTAGACACCCCCTCCACCCAAACAGCCCCTAGGGTCTACTGTGTCCAGCTGCCCATGCAGGGCTGAGGTAATCGGGAGAGCAGCAGCCAGGCGTCTCCAGCGCACATTGGGCCTCAGCAGCCTCAGCCTGGCCCTCCCGCATACTCCTCGCCTTGTGTGCGTTTCGCGGCCCAGGCAAGCTGCACCGAATCAGAGGGGGACCGAGCCTGAATCTCTGCCCCAGGAAGCGGTGGCCCCAGGACACGCCGCCTCAAGTCCCCAGAGGCGCCTCTCACCCTTCCGGCCCTTGATGGCAGCAGAATGCGGGCCCTCTTCCAGGAGCTTTCCGTGGCGCCTCTGCCATGTTGTGGCTTCAGCTCAAAGCAGTGTCTCCTTTACAAAGTACTCAAATTTCTTCAAGAGGGGTTTGATAAGAATGTATTTATTTCCACTCTAAAACTCTAGTGGTCGGCTATCAAGGCTTTCAGAGCGCCTAGGAGTGATCTTTCCTCAACTGAGCATGTAGTCTTCAGACTTTAAGGCCTTTCTTTTGATTAGGCCTATGGAGGAATGTGTATTTCCTCCTTGGGACCTTCATTTGGTTTTATTGTTTTTACAGGGTCCTCCCTTTGAACCTCTGGTTGATGCATCAGACAAGTTTTTGACCCTGACATTTTTTTTCTAGGTTGCCATTACCTTTGCTAGTAGGTTGGTTTCTCTTCAATGCCGTTATCCATATCTGAAAATGTTCCAGGTTAGAGTGATCTTGTCTTTGGGTCCTACTTTCCTTCAAAAAATGCATTCTATCTTTCACATACATTCTATATTTCACTAGAATCCGGAAAATATTCTCCTTTTCCTTTCTGGCTCTTCCTCTACATATTCCTCTGTGTTATTGTGTTATCCCTCGATGTAGTAAGAGCTCTTATTATTTATGTAAAAAGAGCTTCAGAGTTAAGAAAGTCAGATATCCTTTTTTTCAATTTCGGTTCTGCAAACAGAGGTTGTAGGTCTTCCACACTGGCAAGAAGGATCAAATCTGTGATTTCTTTAGCCTATATGCACGCAGGCAGAGACTTTCAAGACAACTGTTAGCTCAGTTGTTGGCTCATTCCACTAGGGACATTGCTGCTTGGCAGGCAGAATCGATTGGACATTTGGCCTGCTGCAATATGGGCTTCCCTGTCCACATTTATTCCCCTTTATAAGCTCAGTATCGCACAATTTAAAGATCTAAGTTTTGGCTATAGTGCTCTTTGGAAAGCAGATTCCCAGAATTCATTGTAATTATTGAATTTGTCATGATGCACTTCTGCCTTTTTGTGAGACACACCAGGATGTTTTTACAATAGAAATGTTAGTTTCCACTTTCGGTGCTATTTCGTTCTTTCTCTTTTTTATATTATGGTTATGGTAAGACTGCCCCTGCTGACCATATCCTCATAATGTAAGTAATGGGACAAGGTAAGGAAATGAGGAAGTAATGTCTTGCTTACTTACCAGTAATTTTCATTACTGAGACTATCTCTTCCTCTTCCCAGTGCTTACAACCCTCCTTCCATCCTTTCTTCTGGGTCGTCTTATCATTTTATAGACAAAGGGTGGTTTTATGGGGCTTGGTCAGGGGTCAGAGTTATACAAAGAGAAAACAGCTTTGGAGATTGTGGGAATTGGAGATGCATGAGGTAAACCTCATAATACAAGTACTCCAGAAATTGCTATAACTGCTGAAGTATTGAAGACTGACTTGCTCCCTGTTGCTTTAAACCTGTAAATCAAACATCTATCTCAGCAGCAGACCGACTAATCCACTCAGTTATCTACAACCTAGCATAGTTCAGAAATTCTCTGTAGGCCACTAGAAACTATGTTGTTTCTAAATAATTTTCAGAGCTCAGAAACTCTTCAAACTCCTAGCTTTACATTTTTTGATTGCTCGTATACTAACCAAGGGACCGTCTGCATACTGTGTTTCTGGTGGGCATACGCCTTTCTAATGGTGTGTGTTTGTTGGTGAAATAAGGGGCTATGTTGCAAATTAAGATACTTGGGTGGTTTTGCACAGACGGGCCATGTTTTATATCGCTTGCCATGCTGTAGTGTTGTTTATAAGCACTGTAAATAAAAGTTGCAGTTCTGTTCTTCAGAAGGATGGAAGTTGGCCATGTTGCAATTTGAACTCATGGTTTGCAGGGAACCATCAGATTTCAACTGCGAGCTGAAGCCATGCTTGCTGAATGCTTAACTTAACAAGAAACCTTACCCTCTATAAGTCAGTAATGTTGTGTGGGCTCCGTACTAACATTTTCCTTTAAAATATTGTGAGAAAGTTGGCAAAACAAGAGGACTGATATACAAAAATCTTTGCATTCCCAAACCCAGTGTAGCTTACTTTGTGAATGAAGAACTTAAGATAGCATAAAAGTGCACGCATCGGGTGTTGTAACAGGCAATATGAACCAAAACACAAGTAGTGCAATTCTTTGATGATTGTAAAGCAAGTATTCCTACACCCTTGTGATTTGCTGTGGTATCCACAATTGCTTTGCAACAGTTTTTGAGCTCACAAAGCATGGAATGATTAGTTATTGCATTCTGAGGATAGGTTGAAAACCATTTGCTAAGTGTTAGCTGTTAGAATTTCACAGCTTACACTCTGTCAAGTGGTCCAGACAGTGCTTCCATGGACTACTACTGTATGCACCACTTCCATTCCCCATGCCGCATTCACAGGGTGCAATTATTTGTGGCATTGTTATCCCTATGTCTTTAGAGAACAAGATTCACAATTCATGGACATTGTGAATTCAAATGCAGGTCCTATGCCTGTCACCATCTCAGCATTCGTTACTTCATACAGAGTTGCAGTTTGATTCCTCTCTTATTTATGAGGTGGGCTGACTACAGCTTGATGTAAACGCACCTTTCTAAGCTATGGGTTTTTAGTATCTCTCACTTTGAAAAGGGAGAAGTTAGTCCAGCCAAATGCAAACTGTGGTGCAACCAATCACATGTATGCATCGGACCCCATTAGTCTAAAATCTTTATGGGCTATCTTAAAACAAAAGGTTCTCTTTAAAATTGTGCCACAAGTCTGTGATCTACAATATTTGATTAGTAGAAGAAAGACATGTTTCTTGTCTTTTCCTTTTGTTTTTTTAGCCATGGCAATTTTATTGGTTTTCAGTATACATAAACACGTCGCATTCAGGCAGAGTCTGCATGGTGGAGTGACTTTTTACATGCAGCAATACAGTAATACATCCACTCATTTCAAGCAAGTCCTCCAGATATCGTCTGAGTGTTCCGTTTTGTCCATGTGAAGTTAAATATATAAGAAACAACTCAGGATAAGAAACACAAGAAGACTGAAACAAAACATTATTCCCTCACCCCTACGCAAGTGTACCCAATATATCCACAACCACTAACAACATCTCTCCCAGCTCACAGATAAAAGTCTTCACTTTTTCATACAAATATATCCCACCACCATATAGCCAACCAAGATGAGAGCTGTTAGCTCAATATGCATACA
This sequence comes from Calotriton arnoldi, assembly GCA_963921515.1. NCBI lineage: Eukaryota > Metazoa > Chordata > Amphibia > Caudata > Salamandridae > Calotriton > Calotriton arnoldi. Next base: position 1,690,882 of record CAWUFW010000151.1, on the reverse strand, counting down.
AACTATTGTCACTTCAATTATGTTAACCAAGCAGCCACGTCAACATTTTTACGGATCTGGATTCACAGATATCAGACTGTTAGCAAATTTAGATTGTTGAGCCGTGGCTGGAGGGCAGTGCACAGTCCCCTGTGATAAGCAATCACAGGACCCCACACAGTGTCAAAGTGCACCCTCAGCTGACCCGACCAAACTCACCAATTACAGATTGATATCTCTCCTTCCCTACTCAGCCAAAGTCTTGGAAAAAGCCATCTACAAGCGCCTCTCTGACTACCCCGCCAAACACCAACTTCTTGACACCACACAATAAGTTTTCAGACTCAACCACAACACAGAAACCATCCTTATAGCGGCAATTGATGACATCTAGAGGATTCTTGACAGGAGGGAATCCCCCAACCCTCATCCTTCTAGACCTGTCAGCAGCCTTCGACATCTCCCATCCTATCCTAATCCAATGACTCCACGAAGCAGGCATCCAGGAACTCTCCCGCGAATGAATCTGCTCCTTTCTCACCAGAAGAACCCAAACATCAACATGTCCCTCTACGCCTCTAAAACACAAGATCTTGTATGCGGAGTCCAGCAGGGCGCCTCACTCAGCCCAGTGCTCTTCAACATCTACATGACCCCAATTCTGACTTCATACAAGCTCACAAGATAAACATCCTCACTTCGACAACATGCAACTGATACTGTCCCCCTCGGACAAAACATCCAACACCAGGAACAAGTTCACCTCATGAATGACAGAAGTAGCCACTTGGAAAAAATCCAGTTGCTTCGAATTGAACTCGGACAAGACCTAGGTGGTAGTCTTTGGGCAGGATGCCTCACCTTGGGACTCCACCTAGTGGCTCACAGACCTTGGTCCCACCACTACGCCTTGCTCGCAAATGAGAAACCTCCGAATCATCACAGACACCAAACTGGACATGACTGCCCAAATCAACGCAGTGGTCTCTGCTTCAACACACTAAGGATGCTGAAGAAAAACTTCAAGCGGCTACCTGACCATTCCAGGAAAACGATCACATAAGCCCTCATCACCAGCAGACTAGACTATGGACACACCCTATAAACTGGGATTACCAACTAGCTTACAAGAAAACTGCAGACCGTGCAAGACGCAGCAGCCAGATTAGTCATCAACCTCCCACGCCAAGCCCACATCACAGCATGCCACACATTGGGGAACTCTTCTGACTCCCGAGTCACAAGTGTGCACACTTTATACTCCTCGCCTACACCTACAAAGCTCTCCACAAAACTGGCCTGCCTACCTGAAGAGCTGCATTCACTTCCACCAGTCTTCCAGACACCTTTGCTCTGCCTGATCTTTCCCTAGCACACACCCCACACATACACAAAAGCAGAGCAGGGTGCCCACCTTCTGGTACCTGGCCCTTAAATCCTGAAACAACCTTCCACAACACCACAGACGCTCTTCCTTTCATCTTGGCTTTCACTAGAAGCTGAAGACCAGGCTTTTCGAGTAAGCCCTCAGGGCTGGCCTCACACATCTGCTACAGAGCACCTGGATACTATCACAGGTGATTTGCACTGTAAAAAAAACAGCGATAACATAACAAAGTTTACCTTCCTTTCCCGCCTTAATAGACATGTTCTCTGTAGCTATGAGGTTCCACATTCTCGTCTTTTCATGACTCTTGATCTTTTAAATGTTAGTGCTTACATAGGTATTGTGATTTGGGTGCTAAGCAGATAACCCAGAAATTCAAATTTATATTCTATTCACTTTCAGTTTTAGTTTTCCCATCCGCTTTCAAATGAAAGAAGCATTGACAAAGAGTTGGGTTGTGATATGTTTTTATAACAAGCTAAAATATTAAACATTTTCTAATGAATATGTTTTACAAACAAACAGTACTCATTTTTGGAATCACAGTTAATGGATTGGAAGTAATATCATGAGGTTCACGTATCCCCTAAAAAATAGATTACAGGTATGTGTAGTCGTCAGTCTTTTTTAGGCTCTTGGTCATCAGCACATATGCTGTCTTAAAGAGAAGTGTTATGTTCTATTTGTGGGCTTACAAGCCGCCCATCTCCTACCATTGGTAAACTTCAGTGTCGCTCTCATTTTCTTTGATGCCATGCGTCATGCCCTCTTCTTGTGTTTGGCCCTCCCATAGCGCAGGGACCAGGAACATGTCTCCTTACTTTGCTCCCACTTTGCGCAGCTATGCTTTCTTTGTTTTCAAGCACTCCATAGGAGTACATGTGTTTTCAAGCCGTCTCCCTTGTACGCATACACACATACCACAAAAATGCATGCGCATGTACATAAACAAATGCATTTCTGAAAAAGTTGTTAACACATGAACATCACAGGTTTATTTTTTTCTTTTGCACGATCCCATGGTATTTGAGCGCTCGCTCCATCATCCGTTTTGTCATAGCGCGAACATGAGCCAATGGTATTGGAGCTCTTTAAGTTGTCACCAGTTACTTTCCACAATGACCCATTCATTTTTGTCGCTGATCCTGTTTCAATTAAGTTATTTCATTTACCCCTTCATTGTTGCTTCCTCCCGCCCTCTCCCGTCGCTGCTTGCCCATCTCCCCATCCCCTCCTGCTTCCTTACTTGACCCGTCCCCCCACTGCATCCCTCGTCACTGCTGCTTTTATTTTTATTTTTGTATGATCCGATGGTATTAGAGCGCTTGTTCCGTCCTCTGTCTTGCCATAGTCTCCCTTGTAAACATACACACATACCACTAAAATGCATGCGTGTATACATAAACAAATGCATTTCTTAAAAAGTTGTTAAAACGCGAACAGCACTTGTTTATTTTTTTCTTTTGCTCAATCCGATGAAATTGGAGCGCTCGCTCCATCATCCGTTTTGTCATAGCGCGAAGTCAATGGTATTGGGGTGCTTTAACCCCTTCGCTGCTAGGCCTTTTCCCCCCTTGTGCTAAGCCTTTTTTTGGGCTATTTGGGGTAGTTAACGCTTAGGCCCCTGTAACTTTTTGACCACATAAGGTATCCACGCCAAATTTGCGTCCTTTTCTTCCAACATCATGTAGATTCTAAAGGTACCCAGGGTTTGTGGATTTCCCTGGAGGGGACCCAGAAATTAGTTTTTGGGGAAAAATGGGAACAAAATGCTGCAAATGAAGCGTCTGGTTTTTTCCCTGCAAATGGTATCAACAAATGGTTTGTGGGGCTGAAATCACCATTTTCTCAGCTTTTAGGGACTGACAGACTTTTGTCAGAAAACCAACATTTTTTACACAGTTTTGGCATTTTACTGGGATAAAGCCTATTTTTGCTATTTTTTGTGCTTTCAACCTTCTTCCAGTTAATGGTAGAAATGTGTATGAAAGCAATAATGGATCCTGGAAAGCTATACATTTCAGAAAAGTAGACAAAATTCTGAATTCAGCAAGGGGTCATTTGTGTCGATTCTTCAATGTTTCTTTATAGAAACTAACAGTTGAATATAGGAAAAATTGAAAATTAGTTGAAAAAGACAGCCATTTGTGCCAACGTTTTCACCTGTAACTTCTTCTAATTATGACAGCTGTTTGAAAGCAATATACTGTTACATCCGCTGGACCTTTCTGGTTGTGAGGATATATAGGACTTGTAGGTTCACCAAGAACCCGACGAACCCAGAGCCAATAACTGAGCAGCGTCTGGCAATGTTTTTTTATTATGTACCGGGTATATAGCAATTAATTTGGGAAAATATATACATGGAAAAATCGGTATGAAAGACACCTATGTATTTCTGAAATTGGAACAAAATATAGAGTTTAGAAACAGTAGATATTTGCACATTTCCGAAATTGTGAGTACCCATACTAGCATGAGAATTTCAAAGTGGCTTCTTTTTTACACATTGTCTTTCATTTGGAAGGCAGAAATGCATCGAAAGTCAATAGGTAATAACAGTTGCTCTACAATTCTGTGTTACCCTAAGTCTCCCGATAAAAATGGTACCTCACTTGTGTGGGTAGGCCTAGTGCCCGCGACAGGAAACGGCTCAAAACGCAACGTGGACACACTTTATTTTTACAGTGAAAACTGACCCTTTTTTTTGCAAAGTGCCTAGCTGTAGATTTTGAACCCTACCTCTGCCGGCACCTAGGGAAACCTAGCAAACCTATGCATTTTTGAAAACTAGACACCCAGGGGAATCCAGGATGGGGTGACTTGACTGGCTCTCACCAGGTTCTATTACCCAGAATCCCTTGCAAACCTCAAAATTTGTCAAAAAAACCACATTTTCCTCACATTTCTGTGGTGGAAAGTTCTGGAATCTTCGTGGATCAACAAAATTCCACCCACCCCGCATTCCCCAAAGTCTTCCAAGAAAAATGGTACCTCACTTGTGTGGGTAGGCTTAGTGCCCACGACAGGAAACGGCCCAAAACGCAACGTGGACACACCACATTTTCACAGTGAAAAGGGACCCTTTTTTTGCAAAGTGCCTAGCTATAGATTTTGAACCCTAGCTCTGCCGGCACCTAGGGAAACCTAGCAAACCTATACATTTTTGAAAACTAGACACCCAGGGGAATACAGGATGGGGTGCCTTGTCTGGCTCTCATCAGGTTCTGTTACCCAGAATCCCTTGCAAACCTCTAAATTAGTTTAAAAAAAACACATTTTCCTCACATTTCTGTGGTGGAAAGTTCTGGAATCTGCGTGGATCCACAAAATTCCACCCACCCCGCATTCCCCAAAGTCTTCTGAGAAAAATGGTACCTCACTTGTGTGGGTGGGTCAAGTACCCGCGACAGGCAAGTGCCCAAAACCTATTGAGGCAACATCAAAATTACCTATCACAAAACAACCTGGTTTTGCAAGGGGGGTCCCATGAGTTTTTGGCCCCCAGCTCGGCGGCCATCTAGGGAAACCTGCCAAACCCACACATTTCTGAAAACTAGACACCCGGGGGAGTCCAATGAGGTATGGCTTGCGTGGGTCCCCCAACATTTCCCTACCCAGAATCCCCTGCAAACCTCAAATTTTGTGGAAAAAATAAATTTTTTCTCACATTTCTGTGTGGGAAAGTTGTAGGATCACCGGTCTGACACAAATTTCCTACCACCCAGTGTTCCCCCAGGTCTCCCGATAAAAATGGTAGCTCACTTGTGTGGGTAGGCATAGTGGCTGTAACAGGAAATGGCCCAAATCGTACTGTGGAGACTTCAAAATTACCTATCACAAAACTATCTGCTTTTGCAAGGGGGGTCCCATGAGTTTTTGGCCCTGGGCTCGGTGGCCATCTAGGGAAACCTACTAAACCAACACATTTCTGAAAACTAGATACCCTGGGGAGTCTAATGAGGTATGGCTTGCGTGGATCCCCCAACATTTCCCTACCCAAAATCCCCTGCAAACCTCAAATTTTGCTGAAAAAATCAATTTTTTCTCACATTTCTGTGTGGGAAAGTTGTAGGATCACCGGTCTGACACAAATTTCCTCCCACCCAGCTTTTCCCCTGGTCTCCCGATAAAAATGGTACCTCACTCGCGTGGGTGGGTCAAGTACCCGCGACAGGCAAGGGCCCAAAACCTATTGAGGCTGACATCAAAATTACCTACCACAAAACAACCTGGTTTTGCAAGGGGGTTCCATGAGTTTTGGCCCGGGCTCGGCGACCATCTAGGAAACCTACCAAATCCACACATTTCTGAAAACTAGACACCCGGGAGACCAGCAAGGGATGGCTTGCGAGGTCCCCCAACATTTCACTACCCAGAATCCCTGCAAAACTCAAATTTTGTCGAAAAAAATCAATTTTTCTCAGATTTTTGTGTGGGAAAGTTGTAGGATCACCGGTCTGACACAAATTTCCTCCCACCCAGCGTTCCCCCAGGTCTCCCGATAAAAATGGTACCTCACTTGCGTGGGTGGGTCAAGTACCCGCGACAGGCAAGGGCCCAAAACCTATTGAGGCGACATCAAAATTACCTACCACAAAACAACCTGGTTTTGCAGGGGTTCCATGAGTTTTGGCCCCGGAGCTCAGCGTGCCATCTAGGAAACCTACCAAACCCACACATTTCTGAAAACTAGACACCCGGGGAGTCCAGCAAGGTATGGCTTGCATGGGTCCCCCAACATTTCCCTACCCAGAATCCCCTGCAAACCTCAAATTTGGTTGAAAAAAACAAATTTTTCAAATTTCTGTGTGGGACAGTTGTAGGATCCACCGGGCTGACACAAATTTCCTACCACCCAGCGTTCCCCCAGGTCTCCCGATAAAAAGGGTACCTCACTTGTGTGGGTAGGCATAGTGGTTGCAACAGGAAATGGCCCAAATCGTACTGTGGAGACTTCAAAATTACCTATAACAAATCTACCTGGTTTTGGGGGGGCACCTGGTTTTTTCAGTTATTTTTTTCAGCTAAATTTGAGGTTTGCAGGGGATTCTGGGTAGGGAAATGTTCGCGGATCCACGCAAGCCATACCTCATTGGACTCCCAGGGTGTCTAGTTTTCAGAAATGTGTGGGTTTGGTAGGTTTCCCTAGATGGCGGCGAGCCCGGGGCCAAAAACCCAGGTGGCCCCACTTGCAAAACCAGGTTGTTTTGTGATAGGTCATTTTGATGTCTCCTCAATAGGTTTTGGGCCCTTGCCTGTCGCGGTTACTTGACCCACCCACGCGAGTGAGGTACCATTTTTATCGGGAGACCGGGGGGGAACGCTGGGTGGTAGGAAATTTGTGGATCCACGCAGATTCCAGAACTTTCCCACACAGAAATTTGAGAAAAAAGTGATTTTTTTTTTAGCTAAATCTGAGGTTTGCAGGGGATTCTGGGTAGGAAAGTGTTGGGGGACCCACGCAAGCCATACCTCGCTGGACTCCCCCGGGTGTCTAGTTTTCATAAATGTGTGGGTTTGGTAGGTTTCCCTAGATGGCCGCCGAGCCGGGGGCCAAAAACTCATGGGACCCCCCTTACAAAACCAGGTTGTTTTGTGTTAGGTAATTTTGATGTCGCCTCAATAGGTTTTGGGCCCTTGCCTGTCGCGGGTACTTGACCCACCCACGCAAGTGAGGTACCATTTTTATCGGGAGACCTGGGGGAAGGCTGGATGGTAGGAAATTTGTGGATCCACACAGATTCCAGAACTTTCCCACACAGAAATTTGAGGAAAAAGTGATTTTTTTCCAGCTACATTTGAGGTTTGCATGGGATTCTGGGTAGGCAAATGTTGGGGGACCCACGCAAGCCATACCTTGCTGGACTCCCCCGGGTGTCTAGTTTTCAGAAATGTGTGGGTTTGGTAGGTTTCCCAAGATGGCCGCTGAGCCTGGGGCCAAAAACTCAAGTGACTCCCCCCTTGCAAAACCAGGTCCTTTCAAAATAGGTAATTTTGATGTCTCCACAATACGCTTTGGGCCCATCCCTGCCGCGGGTACTTGGCCCACCCACACAAGTGAGGTACCATTTCTATTGGGAGACTTGGGGAAATGCTGGGTGGTAGGAAATGTGTTTCTTTCTGAAGCGTGAAAATTTTAGCACAGTAATGCAAGGAAAATGTGAAAGCCACATTTTGAGGTTTGCAGGACATTGTGGGTAAGATATCTTGTTGGGATCCACAAGAGAGACATCACCATGTACTCCCATGGGTGTTTAGTTTACGACAATATCTACAGTTGGTAGGTTTTTCTTAGATGGAATGTACACCTTGGCAGAGAGACAAAAGAGACAAATATTACTGCACAACCATCTATTCCTCAAGCACACACACATGCTGGTTGGATTTGGCACGAGGGTGAGTGATGGTACAGTATTTACAATTGTATTAACAAGAGATTTCACAAAAATGAAATGCGCTGTTAATAACTGAAAGGACGAGAAACTGAACCATTGACTCACAGCTCGTGAGCTGTAAAGCCACGACAAGGCACCAACCTCTTTACAGGCCATTCATTCACCTTTCATACGTGTGACACATACAAAACCATTCACACCGCCAGCCGCGGGCCAATCACATTACAATACTCACATCAGCAGACCGCGCCATTCAAGGGCCCATTACTTTTACATGCCAACATGCCTGACACAGCAACCACACCAGCTGACGGATTGCGTGGACTGGCGTTTGGCTACCAGTGTGTGTAGTGACCAGCAGCAAGTCACTACTCACACACCGCCAGCCAAGCGCCAGTTCACGCACACCACCAGCCAAGCACCAGTCCATTCACACCACCAGCCAAGCGCCAGCCCAGGCATACTGCCAGCCAAGCGTCAGCCTACGCACACCGCCAGCCAAGCGCCAGTCCATTCACACCACCAGCCAAGCCCCAGTCCACGCACACCGCCAGCCAAGCCCCAGTCCACGCACACCACCAGCCAAGCCCCAGTCCACGCACACCACCAGCCAAGCGCCAGTCCATGCACACCGCCAGCCAAGCGCCAGTCCGCGCACACCGCCAGCCAAGCGCCAGCCTACACACACCGCCATCACATTTAGGGTTTTTTTTATACAAAAAAGAAAACACAAACAAATTGTGAATAGATACAAATCTACTAACACAAAATCTGAAACTAAATACATTGCACAAATGCTAACCTTGAAACTGAAAAAAAATATATAAAACAATACAGATCAGGCAGTTCACTTTACCACTCATGGATGCTCCCAAAAATTCTTTTGCGTGTGGTACTAAAACAAGCAGGCACACACAGTGCAGGGTTAGAAGGACACTCTGGCAGTACATACAAGTCTCCTTCCGCGTACCTCTTCGCCAAATGACTCTACATCTCCTACTGGGAAAGTCTTTTGAGGGTGTGGGAGGAATGTGATCAGGAAAGTGGCGATCTTTCAATCTAGCCACATCCTCCACCACTCCAACTCTAGGAACACTTGCCTATTACAGACTCCTGAAACTTAGCAAAAGTCATCTTTGACTCAGGACAACAATCCTTAAATACAACAAAAGCATTAAAGGTTGCCAAGTGGAAAAGATGGATAGCCAACTTCTTATACCAAATGTAAGCCTTACGAAGAGCAGTGTAAGGTTCTAACCTCTGATCTACTCTATCAACACCACCCATGTGCCTATTATAGTCTAAAATGCACACAGGTTTGCGCGCTTCAGCAACCTGACCCCAAACAGTCACAGGTGAAGTGCTTTCATCATGGATGGTAGTCAGCATGTAGACATCTCTCCTGTCTGAAAACTTCACAGCTAGAAGTTCCTCGCTACGCACGCACTGCACTGTCCCCGCACAAGCTTTTGACAAACAAGTTCTTTTGGGAAACCTTTATGGTTAGAGCGGATTGTGCCACAAGCAACAGTGCTTTGGCCAATTCCCTGAACAACTGCACACCAGTGTAGAAGTTATCTACGTATAAATGGTGACCTTTGTTAAACAGTCCTCTACCAAGTTCCCACACAATTTTCTCAGTCACTCCACAAGTGGACGGACAACCAGGGGGGTCAATCCTGGAATCCTTACCGGTGAACACCCTGAAATTAGAGACATATCCAGTCCTACTGTCCCACAGCATATACATCTTAATTCCATAGCGTGCCCTCTTGGTAGAAATGTATTGCCTAAAAACCAAGCGGCCCTTGAACAAGACCAAAGACTCATCCACTGCTATTTCTTTCCCTGGAGCATAGATCTCAGAAAATCGATCTACAAAATGATCAACGACTGGCCGAATCTTAAAAAGACAGTCACAATCAAGGTGATCTCGTGGCAACGCTAAACCATTATCGACAAAATGCAGCATCCAAAGCAGAAGCAAATACCTATCACGACTCATGACTGCCGGAAATATAGCTGTTGCCATCAAGGGACTAGTAGACCAATATGAAGACAATTATGGCTTCCTTAGCAAGCCCATCAAAAAAGTTAAACCCAAGAACTTCTTCATATCTTCCAGATTTGTGGGAGTCCACCGGGTAGCTCTAGAGTGGGGCCTAAGGCTGGCACTGTTGTCCCTCAAAAACTGTTCGGCATACAAATTAGTCTGCTCAACAATCTCTGCCAAAAATACATCGTCCATAAACAACTGAAAAAAATTTACAGGCAAAAAGTTTTCAATATCCACTCTACACCCTGGAACACCAGTAAAGTCTGGCAATGTCGGCTGCACCATGCCTGGGGCAACCAAGAGGTCAGCACTTCCAATGGGAGGCCTTGCAGCCCCAGGCTGCAGCCCAGAAAGCCTCTTGCTGCACTATCGGCACATCAATGTCCTCCTCTAAGACAGGCACTTCATCTGCACTAAGAGTGGCTTCATCATCCGATGATTCCTCGTGGACAGAAAACTCACTGCCAGAATCTTCCACTGCCCCCACTGCCTCCTCTGCCTCAGATGCAGAGTCAGTCTCTGAACCATGGTCAGAGGAAGACTCAAAAAGCAAACCAACAACCTGCTGAGCAGTAATCCTGTGGCTAGCCATAGTCCTTACAAAGAAAGGAGACTTCACAAACAAGTCAACTACAATAAACACTGCAAAATAAGTAATAAACAAAGTGTGGCTTTAGCACAAAGATCTATATACTCAAAGACAATGACTCACTTGCCAAAGATAACTACACTCACCAGCACCTACTCTGCAGAGACACAGCAAAAAGCAACGATATCCCACTAGAAAGAAGAAACAAAACTAATTACTCACAAGACAACAAAATACACATCGAGCACAAATCCAAAAAGATTTTGACACTCAAAAAACAGAAGCCAAACATACTGCTATTATTACACCATTTGCAAAAAACACATTCATGTAGGGAAATGAAACTCATTTACATTGTACAAAAAAAAAGTCTCTTACCAAACACATGAAACTACACAAACAGCAGAACCACCAGTAACGAAACCGCAACCTAGAACAGTCTAAAGAGCACAAGCCTTGAACTAGAACAAAAAGGGAGAAATAAAGCATTACAATTGCAATTCACAAGAAATAAAACAATTAACATAACATGCTATGTCACTACCCAAATGGTCAATCTGTCAGATGGGCCTTCAAATAGGGCTGAGAAAAATGGGGGGTGATCTTGCCTAAGGGATCGGGTGAGGTTGTCTGCCAGGCCGATCTGTCCCCAGGTGGGGCAGAAAACAGCAGACAGAAATGTGCCCCCTTGCAAAAGAAATAAATCCCTGGTGCCTAGTAGGGTTTCCTGCCTCTCCCTCCCGCCTAGGGCAGAAAGGCCAAAAGAGGGGCAGATCTGTCCCCAGGAGGGGCAGAAAAACATTAACCAAATTTTACCCCCTTGGAAGCAACCATGTCGCTTCCATTACACACAAACAAAATCCCTGGTGCCTAGTGGGGTTTTCTGCCACCCCCTGGGGGCAGAAAGGCCAAAAAATGGGCCGATCCGCCTCCAGGGGGGCAGAAAAACATACACCATACATCAGCCTCCTGGAAGCGACCCTTGCCCGAGGGTGGCTTCCATTTCATTTAAAATAAACTCCTGGTGTCTAGTGGGGTTTTCTGCCCCCCCTGGGAGCAGAAAGGCCAAAAAAATGGGCTGATCAGAAAAAACAAACAAACATTGTGCCCCCTTTGGAAGCGACCCTTGCCCAAGGGGTCGCTTCCAATACAATTAAAAAAACTCCCTGGTGCCTAGTGGGGGCATTTCTGCTGCACGATCGCAACGCTGTGCGCGATCGTGAAGCAGAAATGCCCTGCACAGAGACATCAGGGGAGAGGAAAAACTCCTTCCTCTCCCCCGATGCCCCTGTGCGTGCAGGAAACCCCCCCCGGAGCAAGGAAACCTACCTGCTCCATCGGGACCCTGGAAGCAAATGGCTTCCAGGGCTTCCGGAGCTTCCTGATGACGTTGGCGTGCGCTGTGCGCGCTGACGTCATGGGATTACCCGGGGGGGGTCGGGGTGGCAGCGGAAACTCTTCCGCTGCCATCCCCCTTTGTGGCAAGTTGTTGGGCTGCCCATGGGGGGAGCGCCAGCGCTTCCCCCATGGGTGGGTGCCATGACGGAGTGGTTCCGTCATGAGCACACGCCCACCGTGGCTCATGACGGAACCGCTCCGTCATGAGCACCGAAGGGGTTAAGTGCTGACCAGTTACATTCCACAATGACACAGTAATTTTTGTTGCTGCCACTGCTTCAATGAAGGTATTTTATTTCTCTCTTCATTGTTGCTTCCACCCACCCTCTACTGTCGCTACTTGCCCATCTCCCCATCCCTTCCTGCTTCTCTGATGACCCATCCCCCCACTACCTCCCGCATCACTGCTGCTTTTATTTATTTATTTTGACTGATCTGATGGAATTGTAGCCCTTGTTCCATCCTCCATCTTGCCATAGTGCTATCTCCAGCCGATGGTATTGGAGCACTTTAAGTGTTCACCAGATGCATTACACAGTGACACATTCATTGTCGTATGCAGGGGGAATTGCAAGTGATTTGCCCAAAATCACAAACTGTTCAGCCGACCCGAGATTCATACCTGGTTCCACAGTTCCCCTGTCAACAGCTCTGGCCATTACACCACATCCTCGCTTCACTTCAAAGCTCCTCAACTGTTTCTCACTTTCACTTCCACATTTTTTCAGCAAGACCCCCTCAACATCGAACAAGCATTGACAAAGCCAGTAGATCTCAGCTATGCCCGGGCTATTGGTCTTGTCAATGTGAATGACTTTTAGCCATGTTGTCTAGCAGCACATCTACTGTTCAGCATGGCTGAAAGTCACTGAAAAAAGCGCTATGATGTGGCCAGCGCAGGCCACATCACAGCGCTTTTTTGTGTTAGGAGGGGCAGGACAATAAACTCAACATGGGAGGGCGAAGAGACTCGGCGTCGCCTCAACATCCTTTGATTCTGGGCTTTCAGAGACTTTCAGCCATGCTGAACAGCAGATGTGCTGCTAGACAACATGTCTAAAAGACATTCACATTTACAAGCCCAATAGCTTGGGCATTATAGAGACCTGTTGGCTTTGCCAATGCTTGTTCTATTTGGAACAATTATTTGCTGTACCTACCAATGTTGGTTATATTTCCTCTTCTGTATTAACCTGGTGCATATGCAGACCCAGATTAAAACATTAGAAAATAATGGCAGCCGGGACTTGTAATAAAACCCCATAGGAAATAAAGTTAAATTGAATATTTTAACCTAGTTATAAACAAAGATAATGTAATGTTAAAAAATATCCAAAAATAAAACATTATTTATAATAAAGTATTTAGACAACCTTTTGGAATGTATAAGTACATTTTAATTTAACATTAACTTTTATTAAAAATAAATTACTTTTAAATGTCTGTTAATACTTTTTATACTTATTAATGCACATTTGTTTTTATTTTAAGTTGGTAATTATTTTTTAATTTAACCTTCAGAAAAATTATATTTATTTTCTATATTTAATATTCAGGTAACACATCGAAAAGAGCAATCACTGTCCCATGACTCGCCTCTACCTCTAGAAAATTATTGAAAGAGGACACATTTTACTCTGTGAACGCAAAAGGTACAATAATCTTTCAATCTAGAACGTTTTGCAGGATGTAAGAGAGAGAGAGAGACAAGGGTTAGTGCCAAGCAAGTGAGGGACAGATATAAGTGTGGTATTATCCTCAGGTTACCTGGCTCTGTAACACAGAGGCCAGCAGAGCTATTCCAGACTTCACTTGGGGGATGGCACCTTATCTTTAAAAGTTAAACTCTTTGATGCCCATTTGAAAACTGCATTTTGTAGTACATTTAGTAGTATTACAATAGTATTACTAAAGTACTACAAAATGCTTTTCACAAACCTACTTATTTATTTATATAGTGTTTTTTTAAAGCGCAAACATGACCATCACGGTATTAGAGCGCTGTACAAAGATAAAATGATGGTTTCAGCCACCGTTAAGACATCTGTATCATAAGATACGCTTGTACATAGAGTTCAAAGAGCAAGGTATAAATAATCGTATACAATATCAGATAGGGTGCAGGGGAGTTTCAATAGAGTTCTCGTATCTAGAGTTCGAAGAGCAAGGCATAAAACAGTAGTGTACAATATCGAATAGTGTGAATGACACTTTCAAAAAAGTTCTCTTATCTTATGACACATTTCTCTAGTAGTAAGGCTTTCACTTCCTTCTTGAAGAGCCAGAAAGAGGTAGTTGCTCTCGGTGAAGGTAATAGGGAGTTCCATATTTTTTGAGCAGATACGGCGAAAGTGCGGCTGTGTGTTTTCCTTTTTTTTAATCTGTCTGGTTCTATCATGAGGGTTTAGCACTTCTCGATTCCCTTCCACCGCCTGATAGTTTTATCCTAGTTACCATGTATTTTGGTCCTGAATTTTGTGTGGATTTCTGTATTATGCATGCACCCTTCAGTTGAAGCCTAGCTTCAACAGGGAGCCAGTTGATGGCTCTGAGTGATAGGGAAATGCGGTCATAACGCTGTGTGCCTGTTAAGAGTCTAGCTGCTGCCTTTATTGTCACTTTCATTGAGGCTAAGCTGACTTTTGGTAAACCTATGAGAGTGGCATTCCTATAGTCTAGTCTTGAGAGCACTAGCGATTGAACTGCCGTTTTGAGGTCACATAGCGGTATGAGGGGTTTTAGTTTTCTTAGAATGTGCAGAGGTAGCTTTGAGTCTAGAGTGATGTCTAGTGTTTTTACAGAGTCGCAGATGGTGGGGATGCAGTTTAGTGACTTGAGGTTCTGGGACCATAGTTGGGGTTGTTGTGTTCTGAGGGTGGGGATAAAAGAATGAATTTGTTTTTCTGCTGCTTTAATTTTAGGTGGCTGTGTGCCAGCCAGTCTTGTGTTTTCCTCAGGGTATGATCTAGTCTCTGGATATCCTCTTGGGATGGTAGTTTGATGTAGAGTTGAGTGTCATCCACATACAAGTGGTAGGAGATGTTTGATTGTTTCAAGATTTCAGTGGGTGGTTCCATGTGAAGATTGAAGAGCATTGGTGAAATCGTAGATCCTTGCGGAATGCCACTGTCGATGTCCGCTACATCAGATAGAATGATGCCAATTTTAACTCTTTGTTGTCAGTTCTGCAGGAAGGAGGTGAACCAGTTAAGGACGGCTCCTGATAGGCCCATTCTGATTTCAAGAGTTTCTCTGAGGCGTTTGTGGCTGACTGTGTCGAACACCGCGGATAAATCCAGAAGTATTCGGAGACAGGATTGGTTTTGGTCTAGTGATGTTTGTATATCATCTAGAATGTTTAGCTTGGAGACCTCCATATTGTGTCCAGGTCTGAAACCTGATTGGTGTTTGTCTAATAATTCAAAATTCTTGATGTGTTCACGAAGCTGATAATGTGCACATTTTTACTATCAATTTAGCCAGGAAAGGCAGACTGGATACTGGCCGGAAGTTGTTTAGGTCTTTACGGTCAGTGCCTGGTTTTTTTAAGTAGGGGGATACTTGGCCCATCTTCAGGCATTCTGGTAGGCATTCTTGTTGGAGAAATGTGTTCACAATTTTTGTCTATAAAGGAGTAACGGATAGGTGAATTTCTTTCCGTAGGTGGTAGGGAATGAGATCATCAAAATGTGTGGTATGTTTCATTGACTGAATGGTTTTCTGGATTTCCCATTCAGACAGAGTCTGAAACACATACAGATCCAGGAGGCTCGGTTTTTCCTTCGGAGACTTTGTGTGTGTTGATCGGTATTCTTGCTGTGTGTTGTAATAGTGGGGTTGGTGGAATTCCTAGGTTGGTCACTCGCTTGGCTGGAAATAGATTTGTTTATTGTTGCAATTTTTTCTTTAAAGAAAGTAGAAAAGGTGATGCAGATATCCGTCGAGATGTTTGCAGTTGGGGGAGCTGCAAGTTTTCCTGATTGTTGCTTAACTATGTCAAAGAGCTTTCAGGGACGGGTCTTTGCTCTGTCTAGTTTTGGCTTTCAGGATCGCTTTTTTATGTGAGATTCTGTGCTTTCTCACCTGTTTGAGATGGGTGATGTTTGGGTCCTTCCTTCATTGTCGTTTCAGTTGTCTTTTTTCCTTGTTTATGTTTTGGTTGTACCAAGATACTGAATGTTTTTCTTTTTGCCGTTTTAGTCATAATGGAGCAACCTTATGAATTAGATCAGTCATACTGCTGTTGTAGAGATGCGGTCGATCTTGAACCGATGTGTTTTCAGTTTGGGATGCCAAGGCGATTTGGCACAGATCAGTCAATTCTGGTCTGTTTAAGCTGCTGAAATCCTGCACCCAGGTGTTTTCCCTTCTCTTTTGCCCATTGATTTTAGTTTCTTGTGTGGATAGTTGGAAAAGAATTTGATGGTGGTCTGATCAATCTGTTGGGGTGATGTCTAGCACGTTTACTGATCCGGGTTTAGCGATGATGTCAAGTGTGGCACCTTTGTTTTGGGTTGGTCCTTTGCAAGCTTGTATCATGTTGAGGTCCTGGAGCAGGTTAGTGAGTGCAGCAACTGTTGGGTTTTTGACATTGTTCCAGTGCAGGTTGAAATCTCCTAGCAATATTGTATTAGAGAGTGAAGTAGCATTGATTGTGATTGTTTCCATAAGCTGCTCCAGGGAGATTGTGATGTCACCCGGTGGATGGTATAAAAGGAGTGTTTTCGCGAACAGTTTCTTTCCCAGCCTGATTTCAGCTCCCATGATTTCAAATGATGATGTATCTTCCAAAGCGAGTATGTTTAAGGACTTTCTGTAGATTATAGCAAGCCCCCCGCTTCAATGTGCAGACTAGGCGTAGGATAGCAAAATCCGGGGGAATGAGAAGGTCCATTATTGGGGGTAGACGTTGGGTTGAGCCAGGTTTCAGTTAGAAAGAGAATGTCTTGCTCATGCGATAAGATCATGGGTGCTATGTCAGTTCAGTGTGTTTTGTCGCTGATCTGCAGTTGTGCAACATGCATTTCAGGGTTGTGGATTGTTTTGTGGGTTACTTTGGTTGACATTGTATTTGTTGCTATTGGGATTAGATTGATGTGATTGACTTGTAGAGGGTTGTCTCTCCGTTTTTTGTGATTGGATATCTTGATGATTGGAACGTTTGATGCTGTGTCAGGGGAGGTTGTCCTTGTGTCTTGATAGTTAATTAGCAGAGTGTCTATAGCTTCTTCTGAGAGGTGATTATTTGTTTTTCTTGGTCGGTGAAGCGTGTTGTCACGGGGAGTTGTGTATATGCAGTTGTAAATACGTTTTTTGCTGGAAGGGGAGTCCGTGTACTTGGTATTGGGCTTGTACATCTTCTCCAAGGTGAGAAGGAGTGTGAAATCCTCCCTGAGTAGGCACAGGTTGCCATTAATTTGGTTTACGGTAAGTTTGTGTGTAGGGCACTGACAGATTGCATTGTCATTCTGTGTGAATGTTTGTGAATATTCATGATCTGTATGTGTTTGTTTCAGTTGCCTTCTCTATGTCTGTGGGATGTTTCTTTGGCACTGACCCACTTCCTGTAGTTGGGTAGTTGCTCCTCTAGCATATGCGGGCTTTTTCTAGAAGGGTCTAGTTGAAGACTATGTGAAGTCCTTGGTCTGCGAGGGCTGTTTGTGGGAGCGACTAGTTGGAGACTCTGTGCACCTATGCAGGCTGCAGGTCTATGATCGCAGATGGGTGTGGTTCTTTGAGCGGTGTTGGTGGGTTTAGGAATATGGTTAGGGGACAGAGTACAAGGCGGGTAGCTAGGAGGTTTTGTTGAGGCTGCTACTTGCCTTTCAGGTCACTATGAGTTGAATGCTTGTAGGTCAATGTGCTCAATGTTTCCATTTTTACAAATTGAGATGGTAGCTTTCAATTTGAGTGATGGGGAGGGTGAAATTATGAGTTTGAGACCATGGGGGATGTTCTGAGTGGCGTTGACTGCATTGGGGAGTAAAATGTATTCCGCCATTTAGCTGTGTGTCTCGTGTGGAAGATCAGATGGGTCTTAATGGCTCCTTTTGAGAAGCAATAACAAGAGTCAGATATGAGAGTTTCAGGGTTGCTCCTTAGGATATTGTGTTTTTTGCTCCGTTCTTGGAAAAGTCAGGTGGGTAGTTGATTCTGAGTCAGTGCTTTTAAGAGTTTTTTTAAACAAGCAGGGTAGTTAGTTTGCCTATTGTAATATGGCCACCTCAGGTAGACACACTGTCTTGGTAGGGTGAGTTCAGTCTTCTCTCTGTTTTTGTTGTAAGGTGAAGGCTTAAGATCACCACTCAAAGAAGGTTGTCTCCCATTAGTGTGTGATCTTCCAGTGGACAGTCTTCTTTCGGTCAGCATTATTTATGCTTTGGCCATTTTGTAAGCTAGGGTGCAGGCTTAAGATCACCACTCAAAGATGGGCGCCTCCATTGGTGTGTGATCTTGCAGTGAACAGTCCTCTTTCACCATTATTTATGCGTCGGACATTTTGGAAGTCAGGGTGTCATGCAAGTGTGCTGGCCAGAAAGAAAGCATCAACATGTCACCTGAATCTCTCACCTTTAATGTCCTGTGCAGGGTGAGGGGCCACTATCACTTATCATATTGGAGCAGTGAGCCTCCGCCTCTATTTAGTGTTAATCTCCCTTTTTGCTCTGCTCCCGCTGCAAATGGGCATCTCCTGTGCGCTTCTGCGCTCTCCTCTGGTCTCCCAGTGTGGATCGGCACCGAGTAAACACCCTCACCATTCCATCACAGTCATGCTGTACGCCCTGTTCCGACTACAGCGCGATACCATCAACGCCACCCACCACGACGGCCAGGGGTTTCCTTGGACCCTCAGCAAGCTCACACTGTATGCCGGCGTCTGTTTCTCAGCACGGCACTCTTCCTGTAAGTCGCACCTTCCATCGAGGCATAGAGGTGCGGGAAAAAAGGTGCCCTGGGCAATTTAGGACATACTGGGCTGTTAAGCGAGTGTGGGTCGACCCACAAGTAAGCGGTGCCTTGCGTCCTGTGTTCCCGGTCCCATTTGAGCCCCTTCCCCAATTGGCTTCACCCTCGGTGAGCCAGTGGGAGGCTATTTTCCTTGTTGCTTCTTTGTTCTTCCCTTTGCACTTCTTAATTCTCGATTACTATTTTCTCGTGGTTGGGGCCTTTCTGGGATTTCCACAATTATTGCGATCCCTGGCCCAGGAGCTCTTGCTCGTCGGCCATCTTGACCAAATTAAAACAATTTACAAGTGTAAATCTCCACCTCTCCTATTCTTTTTATGGGGAGATCCTCACATAAGTAAATATACTACTTAGTAGTTAATGGGGGAGTGGCTGGATAATGGGCATACTTACTACGAAATGGGAGGGGTTTTGGGTGGAGCAAGGAGGAGCTTATGGCAGGACATGCACCCACCCATAAAAGAGTAAGCCCATTGCTATTCACAAACTGCACTTCTAAAGTTACTACAGCCAAAACGGGACCAGAAAAGGTCTCGAGCTCATAACTGAAGTAAGTCCAGCACCACACATGGCCAACCACAGGTACTGCAACACTCTCACATAAAGCATGAGGGTTCCTGCTCTCATGTTTTCTGATGATAGTGTGCTTTTAGGCAAATCGCCAATGGGGATCCAAAAAACCTTGGATGAGTTCAGTAGATGTTGCTCACACAGAGGGATAGAAATAAACATCAATAAAACAAAATATATGGTGTTTAATCCCAGTCAATCCACGCGCCCAAATCCTACGCTGGATGGTATTCCACTTGAAAGGGTACACTTATTTGATTATTTGGGGATGACTCTTGATGAGAACATGGATTGGGGACACAATGTTACAAAGCGCAAATTAAAACTATGTCAGTATGTAGGGGACTTATTGAAGTTACAAAAGGGGTCTCTTAGCAAACTTGTTTCTCCAGAACTCCAGATGTACTTGGGTCAAGCCCTGGGTGTAGCCCTCTCTGGCGCAGAGATCTGGGGATATAAAAAGACAAAAGGTCTGGAACTTGAGGAAAATCGCTTTTAAGGTTGTTAATGAGTCTCCCTGCAAGCACCTCTTTGATTCTCCTGAGGCTGGATACTGGGATGAGATCAATTTCAGAGCAAATTGAAGTACGACCTCTAATGTTTTGGAGAAAGCCCTGGGCTACCCCCGAGCTGTCCTCATATTGTAGGGGACTTAAGGAAATACTTAGTCACCCATGCTCAGTTAGTTCATTTCCCTTGGATTAAGTATATAAGAGATAGTCTCAAGAGGATGGGCTTAGTGGACTTGTGGCAAGATCCTGGGGGATCCTGTCCTGGCATAAGTGTGAAGGATCTAAAAAAATGTTTAGGTCATATAAGCTGTCTAATCTTTTAATATCTCATGCACACGGCACATTAACTAGCTCTTCTTTACAACACAAAGATTTTTATTAACCAGGACCATTTCTGGATAATATTGAACCAGGGCTGCCTAAAAAATTGTATGTGCAATTCAGATTCGGCACGTTGCCGCTCCATGCAGTTACATCTGGTTGGGCAGGAGTGGCTGAACCCAACGATCAGTGCTGTCCTAGTTGTGGATATGCTAAAGAAACAGTGCCTCATCTTTTTTTTTTTCTTGCCCCATTTACAGTAGACCTAGGTTGAAATGGCTAGTACCTATTTGCAGGAGTTTGGGTACCAGGAATCATGAGGAGGCATTTAGGATACTGCAAACTAATCTTGCCCCACTTTTAGTTTTAGTGGTATCGAGATTTTTAATAATTTCATGGTTTTTAGGAAGCTGCAATACTTTTGTATAAAATGAATTAGTTAGCATATTCAAAATGTGTACTTTTAAACAATGTATTCGATAGATATATCATGATTAGTAAATAGTGCTAACCTTTTATGGTATATGGAGGTTTTCACTATGACTTGTAAATTATGTAATTTTATTCATGTACTTTTCTCTTTGAGACTGTATTAATCTGATGGTTTTAATGGACGGTTTTAACAATTGATTAATTGTAAATGTTTATGATATTATATTTAAATGATGCATCTCTTTTATGGTATTACAAAAACCGAAATAAAGAGTATTTTGATTAATTGATTGACAATGTTTTACTCAAGCTCCATACTAAGTAGTTTCCATGGAGGATGCCACATATTTCACTGTACATTTGGCTTTATCCTCTTTTTAAGCCATACTCAACCGGAAACATCTCCTTTTACCTATAAAACTGTAGTTTAAAGATCTACACACTGATCGTTTATTCCCTACCCTGTGCTCAGTTACTTACAGAAACCTTCAGTGTCTAGTCTGTGGCAGGTGTTACTGAAGAAGCACCTATGGCTGTATTATGATGCCAATTCCATTATTTGCGGTCTGCAGCGCGTACAATACGTTGGAAAATACCCACGTGAATGTGCGAGCTGAGAACAACACCGCTCAGAAACGTAGAAAAGCAACCCCTTCTCTCTGCCAGTTGTGCAGTCTGCAGCTAAAACCATAAGGTGTCCTGTGCAATAATTCTAGCATAATGATAAAGTCCAACACCGAGGTGTTTGGAATTTATCCGCCGTGATAACTATCAACTATTACCAGTTTTACCAAAAAATGGGGCATAACAGACTGAATTTGGTGCTTTCCTTCTGAAACTTACCTGGGAAAAATTGTGTTAGTGCGGTGTTTACCAGGGGAGTCATAATTTCGATAAGAGCCACAACAATAATTAACTAACTCACATTTTGGAAATTTCCGTGAGACTCTTTATTTAAGGCCTCACAAGGCTCACATTGGAATTTAGCAATTAATGTATGCGCTGCAGACAGTGCAGTTTCAGGAAAAACAAATGAATGGAACTATTGTGCATTTCTGGTCAATCCTAAACGGCTTCGTGATCCGGCCCTTAATTTATATACGAACCAACAGTAGTCATTTAAAAGGCAAATTAACAGAAGTATTAATCAATCAGAGAAATGGACAAAAGGGAGTCGAAAAGGAATTCGTAAGAAGACAAAAGAAGGTTCTTATTTGCAAGTAGTTATATCAGCACTACAATACAATGTATGTATAAGTAACCCCAAGGTAGGTGTGCACTAATCGTGCTTGTGACAGTGAACGGCGCAGTGACACAATAAGGTGAAAAAACAGCGTGAACGGCGCAAAAAATAAAACAAAATTAGTGGTCAACTACACAAATGAAAGTTTATACAAGGTAAGTTTTCCGCTTTAAATTGTTTGGGTTGACCTCAATAATGCCAGAAGTTACGCTGGGTGGTGTCTACGGCGTTTCGACCTGTCTGAATCCAGGTCATCATCAGGACCAGGTTACTTAAATCGTTATAGTGCTGTATAAGGTAAAGAAAAACAAGAATGAAAGAATGAGGCCCATGGGTGACCAAGAATGGTTGAATATTAAATTGGAGAAAACACAGGGAAGAGCAGAGGAAGAGAAAAGTACCTGAAATGGTAGTAGAAGGTCCGGGTGGAAGGGTGATGAAGGGAAGAGTGTTGTGGCTTGCTCTATTAGGGAAAAGGACAATTAATTGATGCAAAACAATCACTGCAAAGCTGGGCGGTAGTAGCAGCAGGGGGAGGGTTCCATACCTGCGGAAATTTGGAGCAGGGGACAACATAAAAGCAATTACGGTCCTTATGGAGTGTGCTGCGTAATTGCAGGCAGAGTAGTTCCTAACGGCTGGGACGTCTAGGCTAGAGGTCCAGAGGTCACGACCGACCTCGGCTGTGTAAGGGAGAAAGGCTGAATTAGATATGCAGGGTGAAGGGCTACAAGTACGGCATACAACGGATGGGCAGCGTGCCTATGGGAGAAAGTGGAAAGGTAGAACACATACCTGTCGTGTACAAAGCGAGGCCGTCAATTACGATGCGGTCCTCATCCTTGCGGGTAAATTTGAAGCTGGCCGAAGGGGAGCGAACGGTCGGAGAAGCTCCATGCTATCGAGGCCGCCAAGAGCAGTTGCGGTCCTCGCTGTTTGTAAAATTAATTAAGGCCAGACGGGGAAGAGTCACCGGGCGAATTAAGCGCCGCGTTGTAGAGCCCACGGGCCGGCGTTTACAGCTACCATAAATCAAGGAGAAAGCGGGCATATAGAAGAATGAACGGACCAAATGACTGGCCATAATAAAGTTATCTTTGACACCTGGGATCGACACTAATTCATAGTACTCTTACTATAGCAGGAACACCCCACACAATAATATATAAATGTCATGAACGGCAGGGTTTTTTAAAAAATGGAAAAATATTCTCCCGGACTATGAATTTAACTAGATTGGTGGGTAATTGTAATTGTGACTAATAGCTGCAATACATTGCATATGCCTCAAAGTTACCATTTGTTTAGCATTTCATCATTGTATACTGCATATCTGTGACACAGATAAAAAGTATAGCTTGGGGGCAGGGAAGAAAAAAATGATAGATATATTTTTTGTTTCATATGATTAATGTACTAGATAACAATTGTCTGTATGAACTCTGCATGATGCTATTGCTATTTGAAGAAAGCAAAAATATGTAATCTGGATTGCTGGAGGGGTATGGGGAAATATAGCTGGTAGACTGCTAATGTTTTAATCATCTGTTGGCGTGAATCCGCATTTGTGATTGTAAAAAAATTGCCAGCTATCACTTGCAGTTTTATCCATGCACCACAAACCTTAATAAGAAAAAAAAGTATAGTGCAACTTCATCTGGCGCTACTTTGATGGTATTTTAAGTTTGCTTCAGAATTATCCCTGTCCTGCCTCAGGTTATATTTGACTTAAAAGACACCAGCTTCATGAAGGAGACCATGGACCTCAGCAAAATGATGGCAATGATGCCATCTGCTTTCTCAGTTTGTTCAATGCCTCTACGCGTTGTTCTGAGTCTTTGCTTTTCTGTTGCTCCGAATTATTGACTTGAAGGTGAAGAGGGTGTTGAGTGTCTGTCAGTGTTCAGGGGTGGTGATTGAGCTATTGTTTGGAACACAGCTATAATCCCAGGGGTTTTCTGTTGTGCACTACAGGATTTTATTCTTTATACTTTTAGTCTGGTTTCTAGTTCTGAACAGGATGTTCGAAATGTTATTTCCACCAGCGAAGTCTTGGCATTGTGACACATTTAGCATCTCCTATTCGTGCCATCTTTGTAAAACTTCACATATGGATGATTTTCTTTTCCTGCCCAAAAATCCAGTACAGTTTTTGTACGCTTTTTTTAGCTTGAAAATTCCCTCCCAAAAAGTAGGTCTTACAGGTGTTTTTCTTTCCACAAAGCCTACTTTTGTGGGATTTTTCTTCAACAGTTTTTCATGAAAGTTTACCAGGTGGGTAATGGTAGCTTCGCAAGATTTGGTGATGTTCACCTTTGCTACCCCTAATTCTGAACAGGTGAAGCGGAAGTACTAGCTGGCGGATTTAACAGCAGTACTTGTAACATTTAGACTTCAGTGTCTTCCACTTTTAGGCCTACTGTGTCTTCTGAGGAGGACTTCACTGAATGCATTTTGAACTTTGCACTTATTAAAGAATAGATAAGCAAAACATCAAGGCACAACCCTTTTCTGAGGGGTGCCCCTGAATCTTGTGTGTTCTCCTTCCTTTGTCATTTTTTGTTGTCTCTGCACAGGGTCATTATTTTTCTCGGTTTTCATGACATGATTGTTTTGTTCTGCGAGAAAACTATTGAAAAATGCATAATAAGAGCACCTTGAGAAATTAAGAAAAACTACTTCATAGCAGCTGTTCTTAAATGTAATGCAATGAAGAATATATCCACATGTTGTTGAAGACTTACTGAAATATCTGGTGTGATTCTCTTTATATAGGACCGGATTCCATGGCTTTGTTTTTTACATGACCTGATAATGAGGTAAGTAGCGTTTGCATAAAGGTTTGAGAATTGTGTACCTATGGAGGGAGTGTTGTTAGATTGCAATTGAAAATGGTACCTAGGCCAACTAACAATAATGTGGGTTAAATTATACTTAATTAAATTTTCTGCAATTTTAGATATAATAAAAATATAATAACATGGGCCCTATTCATGAAAAAAGAAACATCTGCACCGCAGGTTTACTTGTATGTGCGGGTGCAGAATTGCTACTTTTCGTAGTTCACCAATTCCGATTGGAGGCAGCGTGGAAAGCTGTGCCTGGCGTAGGGTTCCCTGCGTTTTCCATTTGGAACAACATTATTCCTAACTTTTATTTGCATTCTGCCTGACAGTAGTGCTCCATGGCAGAGAACGCGGTGCGCGTGGTGCGCGTCACCTGGGTAGTTTTGTGTAACATGGACCATTTAAGTTTTTGTTTATGCCTCTTTTGATTTTGAGCGGGGAACTCTGGTCTTCAAAAATCTCATACATACGATCTGTTGCATTGGATGGGAGGGAGGGATGGCCAGAAGGATGAAGTGGATGGATGAATGCAGAGATGGATGGAGAGGAGGATGGATAGAGAGAAGTATATAGAGGATGATGAGGAGAGGCATAGAGAAAAGGGAGGATGGAGAGAACGATGGATGATGGATGGAGAAAAAGATGGAGAGAAAAATGAATGATGGAGAGGAGAAGAAAAAAAGAAGAAAGATTGGCTCGATGGGTAGATAATGGGTGAGAAGGATGGATGGAAGGTGAATAAAAATGAAAGAAGGAAAAAGACAAGAATGAAGAGGAGAGATGGATAAAAAGAAAGATGAGAGAAGGAAGGAAGGATGGGTGCACTGAAGGAAAAGACAAAGTCGGATGGTTGGAAAAAATACAGAAAGGATGGAAAGAAAGAATAAAAGCAAGATGGAAAGACAAAGAGGGATTGAGAGAAAGATGGACAAAAGACTGAAAGAAGGATGCAGAGAAGGAAGGAAATTTAAGAATTTTAAAATTCCCTCTAGGAGAGCAATCTGTCGAAAGACTGCTGGGTTCGCTTGCCTCGTCCACTCGCTTGGAGGTACTTGGGACATGATTCAAAGTGGGCGGTATTGTATTTTTCTAGCTACTCGCATATTTGGAAATAATTATCAACGTCCATGTTCATGGATGTTCCCAAACTTTAAGCCATGCCTTGAAATGCCCGTTTTCCCTTTGTAGATTTTTATGGTTGCGAAGATCTCCACACTTGTGGCAGAAATTGCTGTCTGTGTAAATGGGCTTATACCTGCCAGGAATCTGTGTGATTTCCTGGTTGGCATAGAAAAGTCATATTTGTTGGTAAACTTAAGTTTACAACCAAATTTATCTTTGAGAATGGAATCGATTGATTTTTGTTGTATAAAAGAAATTGATTCTTCGAATGCAAGGTGCATACATTGTAACCTACAGTGACTGTTTCATAACTTGAGTCTCTAAACTGAACATGACTTTACAATTGCACAGGTTCAGAAGTTGCACTGGAATGGTAGGTAAGAATTAATTCAGGTTGCAATGACTAGTTTTCATAGGCCACCATTTGTTCATTTAATTCGCTCCAGGAAATAAACTTGTGGATTTCAGAGAGCAGAACAGTGCTATGTCTACTAAGATGCGGTGCTGTTTTCCTCTCTCCCTGCACTTGTGCACTTTCGGCTGCCATGCGCCAACACGCATACCCTTGCGTCATAGTGCAGGGGTGTGTGTGTTCTCTAAGAAGTCGTTTTTGTACTGGAAGGGGGCCCTTAATGTACAAAAACTATACTTTACCTGCTTTGTATGTGGGCTCTACAATGCACCATGCATGCAATGTAGGAAAAACATTTCTCTTTGTTGTGCCTGCCTCAACAAAGCATAGAAGCTTTGTGCAAAACCCTGTCTACGGTTGGTTGTAGAAGGGGATTTGCGTCAAAATCCATGGGTGGTTGCATGCTCTACCCATAGAATGCCGCCTTGAGGCAAAGTAACGCAAAGCAAAGAATAGCGCAAATTTGTGTTACTTTGAGAGACTGCCAAGCGCAAATCCTGATTTGCATTGGATAGTTCGTCACAACATCTAACTTTACTTCTAGTTTGCCTTACTTTGGTAAAGCAAACCCATCGCACTGCATCAGTAAATCAAGACAAATGATGGCACACATATAGCTTTATTGCCAATACACAACAGAGAACAAGTCCAATATAATCTTCAAATCTTCCATCCAATCACAGTGCAAGTCGCCTTGGTACAAGATTTGTACATCTAAAGTCTGTGTCTATCTTTCCCAGGATCAACCCAGGTTCCTGTTGTAATTGGAAGCAGCACCATATAGTTACAAATGTCACAACTCTGAAATATCCAAATGAAGATGACATGGTGAAGGAACCTAAAACAGATTTGAAAAAAACTTTACCAATCACACAACATTATGGGCACATTACAAAGTCAACTTTTGGAGGACACGGTTTCACAATACAATAAGGAATAACCAATGTAACTGAACACAGTAGTCAATGTGTCAACACTTTGATCTACAAACACCTTTGGCCTGATTGTGCCAGAACTTGGCCTTCCCAGCAAAGTACCGCCACATACTTCGTTCATCACCACATCAATAATTGGTGTAACAGTGAAAGACAAGACATGTAAAGATATACTTACACTCATGAGAAGAAGTTGTCAATGACATCTAGACGTAAGTCACTCCTTCCTCTTCACCACTATCATCTTCATGTGGCATATCTCGATCCTCACCTGCAGCCTCTTCATGGTCTTCATCCTCTGCGATATAAGTGATGTTCTGTCACAGGGCGATGTTGAGGAGCATGCAGCAGCCCATGGTGATTTGGCACACCTTAGTGGGTGACTAGAGGAAGGCTCCATCACTTTTGTCCAGACATCAAACTCTGGCCTTTAGGAGCCCAAAAGCCCGCTCCACTGGCTGCTGCGTTCGTCCATGGGCCTCATTGAAGCGGACTACCCCTGACGTTGTTGGGTTCCTCAGTGGTGCGAACTACCATGGTCGGTTGGGATAAGCGGAGTCTCCTAGATGGAAGACAAAAAAGGCCCAAAATTCTGTAACACAACTCCAGATCATGCAACTAGCAATACCCCAAACAATATTATAAAAGATTTTTCTGGCCCTCTCTGGTCCAAGTTGAGACATTTTCAAGGGTATGGGGCTGTTCCATAATACAAAGGAATCCTGAGCAGAGCTGAGTAAACGGGCACAGATGCTTGTGATGTACACATCCAGTAAGCAGACAGCTTGCACGTTGATTGAATAGAAGTTCTTTCGATTCCAGTACACCTGTTCTCTGGCGTGTGGGGGCACTAAGGCAATGTGTGTGCCATCAGTTGCTCCAACCATATGTGGTAGGTGGCCCAAACCGTAGAAGTCACCCTTCACATTGGCTAAATCCTGCTGCTGTGGAAACTGGATGAAGCTGTTGATGTGTCTCATCATTGAAGATAGAACTTCTTGTATCACACCACTGAAAGTTTGTTGTGACATACCACCAGATACTGCGACAGTGTATTGGAAGGAACCTGTGACCATAAAATGAAGTACAGCCATGATTTTGACAATTGATGTAATAGATGTGGGATTTCTGTTGTGCGGCTGTAGATCTTGCTGATGACATAAATCCAGTATTGTTTGCCTATTCAACCTGAAATTCTTGATGATATCCCTTTCTTCCATGGTGGTAAGGTCTAGAAATGAGCATTACACCGGAGGCTGTCGTCTCCTCAGTCTCCCAGGGTTCATAAGTCTGGATTAGAGAAACATGTGAACATTTAATACGTGGTCCACACCTACATATGTGATGAGTAACACAGAAGTCATCTATTTTTAAAAATGTATATGGCTTAATACATATTTTGAAGCTACATTTGCTTCTTGTCCTTGAACAATCAAAAATGGCAGTTATGGCCTTGATATGAATCTGAGAAATAAATGTGTACATAATCTTTTTAAAATATATTACTTACACAATTTTTGATATTTTCCCTTATTTCCTCCAAAAAGACCGTCAACAGCGATGTACACAACACTGCGCTAATATCGCGTTTCAGCACAGTAACACACTACACATAAATGTTTTTTTTAATTAAAATAAGTGTCCATCGAAGTGTTATTATTTGAACAAAGTATCCCGCATTTGGAGTGATTGTGACGCACTTAACCGTCACTAGTCCTAAAATGGCAGATGCCTGACCTTGCCCATAGGACATTTGGAATCGGGTGGCGGCAGTCGACTGCGCAGTGGGCGGTAAACTCCACGATGGACACAGCCATAGGCTAATCTTGGTAAATGTAACGGTAGAAGGCCAATGGCTGTGTCAGTATCTGTGGACGATCGCTTACGTCGAATACATGTACGCAGTGGTTGGAGAAAAGCTCACTTTCCTCCTAACACTGCTGCTATCAGGACTTCCTCCGATTTTTCTGCTGTTTCTGACCTCTGGGAGCAACCATGCCAGGTCCAACAATTGAGAGGGCCCATGCCATAATTCCAGAGGAGCTGGAGTTGCAAGCAAAGGAGGTCCTCTCCCTGTATGGCCATCTCTATGGCTCACCAGAGGAACAGGAACATGTCTGGCATACATATGTGAATCTGTCTAACTGGCTGTTTTCCATTCCCACAGGCTACAATGTCCCTTTGAGTTCCAGAGTGAAGTGTAGTCATTGATGTTAAGTGTCACATAATGTGGTCCTTACATAGGACAATGATGTTAAGGAATTGTATGCGCTCACGAATGTCAAATATACAACACCATCAATATGTGTTGGGTGTTACAAGCCCTAGATTCACATTGGTATGTATGTAGAGATCTATGCATGTATATGTTTGATGTACTTGTGACAAGTTGTCAAATAACAAAATTATATTAGCTATGTGTATAGTCCTACAAATCATTCAGCCTAGATCAGGGCTCTCCAAAATGTAGTTTGGGAGCTACCAGTAGCTCCCAGACCCTTCAGAGTAGCACACAGCCGCGAGGTGACTTATTGGATGAGCACAAGGTGACCCTTGTAATGTAAAAGTTGAGGAAAGGCAGTGTTCATGTGAAATCATGATCATCAGGCTGCAGTTAGCAAGGCCTGTCATTGAGCAGTGCTCATTTAGATTCATTGGCTAGCTGGGCCAGATTTGCAGGGTCATACAAGTGATGCACCAAGGTACAGCTGGCAAGAACATATCTCCTTTGCAGGTCAAAATCTGAGGTGTGCTTAGATTATGACCCTGAATGCTTTTAAATAGACAACAGTTGAAAGTGAGAGTTTCCTGACTTCTTGAGCTAACACTTCTTTTCAATGGACTAACATTTCAAAGAATGTCATGTACAAATTTCAGGCCCCTTATTCACAGTGGCCACTATTCACTGTGCCATAATCATTAATGTTTAGCCTTCAGTAGTTCACAATCTTTAGCACTGATCAGGAGTAGGTCACATCACAGATTATGTAGGGGCCCTTGGGCTAGATGATGTCACAGGCCTGCATTTGTGTGTTGAGATCATAACATGGGATAAGGGTGGACAATAGGTCACTATTAAAGTATGTATGAGGATATTGTTTT
Source organism: Calotriton arnoldi (assembly GCA_963921515.1). NCBI lineage: Eukaryota > Metazoa > Chordata > Amphibia > Caudata > Salamandridae > Calotriton > Calotriton arnoldi. The sequence continues at coordinate 1,660,614 of CAWUFW010000151.1, read as the reverse complement.
GGTCAGCATGTGACAATACACATGTATGGTAACTTGTGAGTTATGCTGCTGATAGCTGCAGACACCTTTTTTGGTAGCAATACCGACAAAAAGTCTCAATACCATTGTTTGTTCTTTCCTTTCATGTATACATACAGGTCAATGCCCATCAGAAGCGCAACATATGGAAGGCCATCACCAGGAAGGTGCGGACCCTGGGGGTCTACAGGCGGCGCAGCTACCATTGCCGCAAGTGGTGCGAGGACCTACGACGATTGAACCGGAAGATTGCAGAGGTCCAGCTCGGGAAGCCCACAATGTGTGAGGGGTGCACGCCGCACACTGACCACCCCTTAATGGCCCTCATTCTTGCGGTGGCCTATCCGGAGCTTGATGGGCAGTTGAGTGCCCAACAGCAGCAACAAGGGGATAAGCTCTTATCAGAGTTACCCGTTACATGACCCATTTTTTGTTACTGCCAGGATTTTTGCTATCAATATTCAAGGTGACACATGTCCAACCTTCAAGAAGAGTTCTTGAAGGTGTAAGTTTTGTACAAGGTGTATGATGATGTGTTTGGCTATTGTCTTTGGATAATGTTCCCACCTGATTCCTGTCCCCAACCAATGGGCTGTTCTGAGCATGCATATGGCTTCCTAAACTCCACATATACATCATGATTTTTTATGTCATGAGGGACAGTTCTAACAGGCAACTGGTCTTCATTGTATCAGGTGTGGTGTTCTTTACTGATGTAGATGATGTCATGCTAGCCCCATTACAGGTGACATAACATACTAGGCACTTATGGTACAGTGGATGTACCAACCGTCACATTGGTAAATTTGGCTTCTACACAAACCATACTGAGCATGTGATCCAACATGACTGGAGACTATAGAATTGATGGCTACATATTGGTATAAAGGCATAGCCAAAATGTGTTCTGCATCAGAAATACTGTTGCATATATGTTAAACAGTGACAGATTAGCATGATGTCTTACTGCTTCATGAATGTGTGTGTAAGGCAGTCTGCTGTTGGCCAAATTACTGTGATGGGCATACAATTTTGATGAAACACAGGATTGCGTCCACAATGGAAACAGAGTACCAAATAGTCCAAAACATTCTTCAGTGTACTTTGTCATGTTCAGATGAACTATCAAGGATGGGGTACAATGGGAAACTTAAAAGTATTTGGAAGATTAAATGTTCCATTACATATATGTATGAGCATCCCATCAGGAAAACTCTGATTCAGGCAAACTCATGCCTCATTAGGCAAGTGTTGAAATGCATAAAGGTGTACTATGTTGCTTATTGTGATTGACATTTCAGTCTTTCAAGTAAACATTATATATGATTCATTGTATGTAATGGTTGGTGTGATGTTTTACATTGTGTTGAGAACAGTGTAAGCCAGCATGATTAGTGAAATCATTTCACAAAGATACAACCAGGTTCAAACACTTTTAGATATTTAGGAGTCAAATGTGAAGATGCTTTTGATCTGTACTAAGGTGTATTAGAAATGTTACAAGGGCTATGTGTGTAATTATGCTGTAGCACTCATTTGTCAATCCACCCAAATATTGCTTTCAGACTGTCATCAACAGCATAGGTATGTAGTGTAGTGTAGCTCCTATTTCCCTAATAGGCTCTGCGCATTGGAATAATATATCCTATAGGTTTGACATAGGACTAAGGTCAGTATGTCCCTATCGAGTATATTAAACTTAATTACTTGTGCCAGCTAGCTCAGAGGCCACTAGAAACTCCTTGACAACAAGAAGGGAGTGGTTTCTGGCAGCCGCAAAACATGACCACTTTGTTTCCTTTAGAATCAGAACGTGTCCCAGAGTCGTGGAAACAATAGATAACTATTTCTCTCAGCTCAGTCGTGCATGCTTAGTTTTCTCCTAGTTACACAGAAAGAAATAGACGGGCGTTTCAATAAAAGATTTATTGAACAGTCTTGTTTCTGGTGTAAGTAAAATGTGCTGTTACGATCACAAGACAGTATGCGAGATAAATAATGTACAGTGTGAGCAGTAGAAATAAATAATACTGCGAGAGCATTATCTTTTAGTACATATGCCTTTACATAAATAACACAGACTAAAAATGCGAGTACTCATACGATGCGTTTCTAATCTAGTTCTACCCCAATGTACCTAACCTAACCTAGGTGTAGGGAGAGGTAGCAAGAAGGTGAAGTATTCCTTACTATGGTATACTAAGAGTATGTTAAGCCTAGTATGCCTAGTATGCCAAGAGTCCCTCTAGGTTCTTGTCAGCTCCATACCTGAAGAATGAGAGAGGTAGGAATCTCTTTGCCAGACTCGAACTCCAACACCCCGCAAGGAAGTCAGATCACTGGAAGCTGGACTCTCTGCGTGCAGGGATGACAGCGTCTTCTCAGTGCGTCAGGCCGGGAAACGGGCTCCTCTGAAGTCGAGGTCTCCTCTAGTTTACAAGGGGTAGGGAAGGTATATTTATACCTGAGAGTACCTAAGAATGTTAGTATTGACGTGAGTCGGACAGCGAAAGACGTCATGAATGAACCCCTAAGGAATAATGGTTCATGCATAATATGAGTCCTTGAAGAAATCAATAGTCCTGGACTAGGGAAACTCCCGCAGCCTAAGGGTCTGTTCTTCATGAACTCGTTGTGACGTTAGGGTGGACGGATGTCAAAGACCATGCCTGTATTTGGAGTGCACGGTTTAATGCCTAAATAAGGGCTGGGATTTTATGCCTATATAAGGGCAGGGCGAATTGTGCCTATATAAGGACATGATACTGGAAAGCCCGTTTATGGACACCCCAAGAGGAATACAACACCCACTCCACTTTCGTGTGTACGATAATACTAAAATTCTAAACATTTAAAATGCTAAACATTAAATGGAGTACCACATATTTAAAAATATTTTTAAAAGCATTAAAAACATAGTAAAAATGCAAAAGGTACTGTACATTTGAAGCAAATGCTTTTCATTTCAGGCATAAAGTTCGAAAATAAATGCAATTGGAATGAAATAAGCAGTAATATTTACATGTGACAGAAAATGATTGATAAGTTGTTCAAAAATCAAAGTCATTTCATGTCATGAAAATTTAATGAACTGTTTTAGACACACAAGATGACTAAGTGTCCGTGGAAGTACCTTGAAGTCTGTATTATAAGGCTAGTTCTACTTTAAGCAGATTGAAGTGCCATTTTCGTTCGAAAAATGGGGAAAAAAAGTTCAATTTCGGTAGAGTTCCAAGTTGTTTTGAAAATGAAGGCCAAATTCTTACTGCATCTCTGGAACACTGTATGCTGAATCAGTCAGTTTACGGGTCTGGTGTAAACATGAGATCATCTATTTCTATAGACAAAACATCATCCACTGTAGTTGGTGTCAGTTGGAACACCTCATGTAGCAGATTAATTGCACAGAGATGAGAAGCATCGCTTCCAGCATAGGTTGCCTCAGCAATGTTCGCGTCCATTGTTACCTGTGTGCCTGTAGATCTTTCTCGTACCTCAGCAGCAGCCGGAAGCGTCTGTGAGATCTCAATGAATGCTGACATCAGGATTGGTCGCCTCTGGGGACAACACAGAGCATGGGCCGTTATCGGGACCAGCAGAGTATCGACATCCATTGGCGTAGCTGATGGAAATGTTAGACAGGTGTCCAACACGCATTCTTCACCGCATAGCAGGCATCGTAGAACAGGTAAGATGCAATCTTGCCAGATTGGTCTGAATGACCGGAACCAAGTTGTATTAAGTTCCCGTAGACGAGTCATGCCCAAAAGCTGTACTATTCGCTCACGGCACTTTCGTTCAAGGAGAGCTTTCTCCATTTCGCTCGGAGTGATGTCTGCGAATAGGCTGGCCATAGCGCAATAGCAGGAAGAGAAATAGAATTCCGGCAACAAGTGCTAGAATTAATGGTATGCCGCCAAACACCGAATGTGCATAGTTCGGGATGATTCCGAGTATTGCCTGGAAAGGTGCTAACAGACCGGAGCAGATGCTCTTAAATACATGTACAATTCCGGTTGTATCAGACATATTGAAGATACGTCCTATCATTTCTACGAAATGTATAGGGCAGTTTGTACGTATTAAAGTCTGTATCTCAGCCGAAGTCCTTGCTACTTGTAGATCATAGGTTTCTTTGGCCGAGGTCAAAGGCACTGTTTGCTGTAAAAGCATGGCTTTCATTCTGCTCAAAGTATCAAATCTTATAAAAAGAGACGTTCAGCGAAGGACATAGAGGCGGCTCCCTGACTGTGTCTATTGGGGCAAACAATACTTGCATACAGCAAGTGACCCTGGAGTTGACCGTTACTAGATATGGGATGCCTGGCAGCATGCCGCAGCAACTCTGATCATTCAACATGAGGTAACTCCCATTAGAAAGTTGTCCAAACGTTGGATTAATCACAGCAGCTGGTGTACCCTGCTGATGGCAAGACAAATTTGCCACAGAACCATTACAAGCCCCGTGTAAAGAAATGTCCTGACATATAAGCGAACCGCTCAGTGCACGTTTACAGTGTGTACCGCTCAAAAACACTTCACGATCCCCACTCCAACATCTATATGTATACGGTAAATCCCAAGATGTCTGTGTATCGTTATCACTTGCAGGTGCTGGTACAGAAGGTGTGTTCATCTCTTTGATCTTGGCTAATCCAAGACAAGATGTTTGTTGGATGGTTTCATTCAAAAACATTATTTGTTCAGGGATGATACAGGCTCTAAATAAAGCTTCTATCCCCTGCACTTGCCAATCTTTAGTACCCCACACAGTTTTTGTGTCTATTGTGTCTTTCCAAAAGTCGAAACCCTGTCTAGACAGTTGGGCATTAAATAATGCAGAATACATCTGTTTTGTATTTGTTAACATAATTTTCAGTCCTGTCTTGTTTACATTTTTATAGTAAAACATTTCTGGATCAGATGTATTGTAACCTGAAAAATATGGAAATTTGTTGGCAAATGTTCTTGAACTACCTTTAGGTGGTGTAGGACAATGTTCCCATTGGTTAAACATAAACACATTTCTTGGATATACTTATTTATGCAAATAATGATGACCATAGTGGTTATAACAATACAGTTGTTCATAGTCTGATGAACCCTCTAAATATTCATTTTTAGAAAATGCAGCAGATTTTTCTAGGTCAAACATTGTCATTAACAGGCTCAAAGTCCCAATCATCAGAATAGGTACTGGACGAAATTAGATCACTTAGTGAAATTTTAAACAAATGTGGAATGTTCAATTGTTCCGACGGGCCGAAGATGTCAAAATCTGTTTTGTCCCACACTATACCATCCTGTATAGGAACAGCTGTGATGTTCACTGATGACAAGTCTCTTGCTTCACGATGGGGAAGATTTATGAGGTTTCAAAAGTACGTTCACGTCTTTTCCTTCAGTATTCACATGGATGTATCTGCCACTTATAAGCACGCTCACAGTTGTAACCAAAGCTAGCCAGAGCAGGAAAACAAAAGTCCAGATATAATCCAGAGTTCAATCCATGGAGAAACCAAATAAGTCTTTTTCAGAAAGTGAAGAAAGTCTTGTACTTGCTGCTTGAATTTGAATGATGCTGGCGTCGTTTCAGGTTCACTTGGATCTTCTGAGAACGTATCAAAGTTAATGAAATAGCCAGAAGCAGTTCTGTCAATTGTTGGAATTGCATCAGGATTTGTAGAAATCACTGGAACCAGTTCATCACTTGCTACATTGGTGTAGACAGGTGTATTTGGACGAACTGTTACTTGGTGTTCAAGAGGGATGAGTTCCATAGCGTTGTTGCTTAGTCCTCCATCTGTTACAGCTGAATTCTCGATTGTTATCAGTCTTTCAGTCTGAACCTCTTGGATAGTAGCGAGAGGAGTGCGTCTGCTACTAGGTCGGAGTCCACGAGGCCTACTATTTAGTATTGGCCACATACTGTGGTTTGATCAGGTCGATGGACACAAATCTTTTCTCCTTTCTTCCAGCAAGGGGCGGCAGAAGTACTGTTCTTGTTCCTTGAACTGCTAGGACAGGTACTGGTTGTCTGTAAGAAGGTCCAAATTCCTTCTTGTCCGCAATTTTTTCTCTGACTAGATCCCCAACTTTTGGAATCCAGACAGGCCTTGCTGGGACCGCCGATTTTTCCCCAGTGGTGGTTGGCTGTAGGAATACATTGCTTTGTTTCGTTCTTAACTCATTGAGTTCCTGTAAAACAGCCAAACGATCTTTGATATCAAGCGGTTTATTTTCCACCACTGTGCCTACGTGTTCAAGGTCTGGTTCCCACATTCTTGTCCCAAATAGGACCTCATATGGAGTGACCCCCCCTAGAGAACTTCTTGGCAGATTATTCAATGAGCGTTGGACCCCATTAAGGTGTTTGACCCACCCATCACCTGAACCTAATACCCTAGCTGTTATAGACTGCTTTATGTCCCGGTTTTTCCTTTCCACAACCGAATTTCCCTCAGGATGGAATGGAGAGGAGTACCGCAATGCAACGCCCAGACTGGCCATGGCCTCTTTGTAAGCCCGAGAGCTAAACGCAGGACCCTGGTCAGAATGTAGCGTGCCTATTGCGTATGTGCCGATAAAGACTCGCAAATCTTTTATAACAGTTCGAGCGTCAGCTGAGCGCTGAGGCCATAACCATAGGAACCTAAATTCAGTATTTGTGGGAATGCCTTTGTCCAGTAGGACGCAGGCGCGTAGATAGTCTAATGCTGTCTAACAATGGTGTCTGTACTGGGTTGCCGTATTCGCAGCATGGTGTCTGGTGGCTCTCTCGCTGTAATTTACATTCTAAGCAGTTGTTGATGAATATGTGAATTTCTGTATTCATTCCAGGCCACCAGTACATCTCTTTTAACGCCAAAATTGTTTTAGAGATCCCTTGATGTGACAGACCCTCCCCAAATGTGTTTCATAAATCAAGGCTGCTCTACGTTCCATGTTTGGAATTACCCTATCCCCCACTCCAGGGATTCGAGCAAAAGGAACGTTGTTCGCATCAATTACATAAGAGTACTTGAGTGGAAACTTTTTTGGTAACGCTGCACTGCTGCCTTTGCTTGATGCATTGACAGCCAACATTATCTCACCGTCTATTTTTGTTTTTGAACGAGTGATCGCAGCTACGGAAGCCGTCTGAACAGCCCCCTTTGCGGCTTCGTCAGCCAATGAATTCCTGCAACGTGAACGCCATCATGTTGATGACTCAGTGTGTGGATCACGTGAGCCTTTGGTAGTTCGTTTTTCAACTAAACTACTTGTTCCCAAAGCGCTTTGTGCTTTATTGTGCCACCTTTTGCATCTTTGAAACCATTTTCAAGCCAGTTTTGTATATATTCATTATACGACTGAACACAGTAAAAGGAATCGCACACTATCAGTGTGGGGAATTCTCGATCTGTACTTTCAAGTGCCAGTTTGAATGCTTGTAGTTCAGCTCGCTGAGCTGTACAATCTCCTAGAGATTGAGTTTTTGTGACCATAGGTCTGAAGATGCCATTAGCATGCGACCTTTAACGATTGCACACGCTGCACTGTAAGCTTGCTTACTCCCTGTTGCGGGCTGTGCGGATCCGTCAGTATAAATTATGAATTCGTACTGATCGAGAGGCAGAATTTCAGTAGGCAGAGGACATTCATGTTCATATTGCAGGAATGCTTGTGTTTTTAAATCTGGATCAAAAACATATTCAACATCTGTTGCAGCAAGAGAATTAACCCATTGTATCCATCTTGGATGTAATGCTTTAGCATTTGGAATGCTTGCTTTTGTGACCGCTTCTAAAGCTGGTACCGGGCTTACGACAATAATGCGTTTCCCTTGGGCTAAGGCTCTTTCTTTTGCTACAGCTGTTTGAACTGCTGTCAGAATTTTTCAGTTGAACTGAAGCGCATTTCCATTGTGTGTACAAATGGGATTTGTATGCTATTGGTATTTTCTCACCCTCATTGAAGGTTAAGTAGGTGAATCCGCATTGACCCGAAATTATTCGGATCACCAAATTGCGTTGACTTACGCGTGTTTGTAAGTGATTTGTTGCTAACATGTTAGCCTGGAGTGAACACAAGATTTCTGTGTGTTCGTTTGTCCAATTTTTGATTGAAAAATCAGGTTTGATTAATGCGTAGAGAGGTTTAACCCTTTCTGCGTAATTTAGAATGTATGTTCTTCCAAAGTTTAGGAAACCCAGGATGGATTGTAAGTTTTTAGCGTTTTTGGAGGTTGGAGCAGCGCACACTTTTCAAAAAAGTTAGCTGCTAAGCTCTTGCCTTCACTTGAAAGCTCATATCCTAGAAATAGGACATTGAGATGGGCAATTCTGGACTTTTAAAGTTGAACTTGTAGCCTCAGAGGCGAAACCCAGTATAATGGTGCTCACCCTGTTCAAGTGTTTTTCCAAGTCATCGTCTGTCAGATAAATGTCATCGACATAGGACAATGCCTCATTGTCATAAATTTGTAGTAACTCCGTTACCCTCGCTGAGAATAAACCTGGGCTGTTCTTGAACCCTTGTGGGAGTCGACAAAAGTGACGCTGTGTCCCCATTATGGAGAATGCTGTTAAGTACCTGCTTTCAGGTGCTATGTTTTGACAAAAGAAACCATTTGAGATGTCTAATGTTGTTTTATATTTTTTACGCACAATGTTATTCATTAATGCTGTGCTATGTGCATTTTGCACTGCAAAAGTTTTAGAACAAGTGTTTAGGTGTCTGTAGTCCAAAACTAGACGATATGTATTGTCTGGTTTGGAGACAGGAAACAAAGGATTGTTGATTGAGGAGGTGCATGTTTCAATCACCCCTTGGTATTCAAGTTGATCTGAGATCTCCCTGACCTGTTTTTTAGCTTCTTGCTTTATTGGGTACTGCCTTTGTGCAGTTGGTTCATGTTTCAGATGTATTTTATGGTGAGGTGAGTCCTCGTCCCATCCTACATGATTTTTATATAATGCTGGGGCCTGGGCCACTGCCCATTTCCTGGCATATGTATATCTTAGGTGAATTGGAATATGGTTGGAGAAGGCAGGCATAATAATGTCCTCACCATGTGGGCACTCCCTGACAAATTTTGGTGGCCAGTCCTTTTCTGCTAGAAGTATGTCATAGCCCCTTGATAGTCTTTCCCAAAAAAGTGCTTTCACCTGTCTAGGTTTGTCTCCCTCCATCCGGAGAGTTATTTCATATAACTTTTGTGGAGTACTAACCCTGGTGTCTACAGTCTCGACTGTAATGTACTCATTCAAGTCCACTATCTCCAGAAGTTCCTTCAGGTTCTGGCGAACTATTGTGACTTCTGCTGCACTGTCCAGCATTGTCTGAGCCCATTCTCCGTTCTTGAGTTGTGTTCTCAGTATTCTCGGCATGTCTGATCTTTAGACCTGCTACTTTCTTTTGGAGAATTGAGGTTTTGCTTTAGTTTTTGGAGCGTGTTTGTCGTCTTTTCGATTTCACGCGTTCTTCTCTATGTTCCGATCGTCCTCTTCTTTCCGAAGTCTGTGATGAGATCTGAAAGGGACGAGAGGAACGTGTATCAGTATCTTGATACCTGTCAGGTTTTCTCAAATTATCCCTATTCCTGAGGTTATACCTCCTTTCAAAGGGCTCCTTTTGAGGAGACCTACCTCGGGATTGAGAACGTTTCTCGTTTGAATTTTGTTTATTAGTCTCCCACTTCTTTTTAGAAGATGTAGGAGTTTGTTTAATTGAGTCCTTCTCAGGACTTTCAGATAGCTTCGGCTTCACTGGTCTTCCACCCAAACTATCTCTGCCTAATTCTGCATAAGATTTTTCAATTATTCTGGGTTGCTCAGTTTGATGTTCTGTAACATTAAATTCCCTTAATTTTTGGCGGATCGCAACTGCTGCTGCCTCCCCTTTAATATTAGATAATATTATTGTTGAGACCTGGTCGAAATTTTTCAGTAACTTCATACCTAAATTTAGAGCAGGCTCTGCCCCGTATTCGTTTTGAATTTGTTTCAGGACATCCGGTATTACCGCAATTGACGGAATGCCATGTGTTTTAGTATAGATGGCAGCAAAGACTGAGCCCCAAGTGGTGCAGTCTTCCAGTTGTGGTGTGATCCCCATCGGTAAACTGATTGTCAGTATTCTGTGTTTCTCATACGGGCTAGTATTTGGAAATACTGCTTCGATTTGAGTAATTTTTTGAGCTATCCAGAATGGAATTTGCGCACGTTTTGTGGGCATTTTACCCATGACTGCGTATAGAGTCTGTGGTGTAATTTTTAGTGTATTCCCTGGTGAGGAGTTGGATTTGGAATTGTTAATGGTTGCTGGACTGTAAAAGTCCGCATGACATATTGGACCAATTGTCTGTAGATTTTTATTAACTCTGTGAGTTGAGTAAGTAATCCTCGCCTGACATCTCTTCAATGTCAGGATGAGGTGTGTAGCCGGCTAGAATCGGCCATGTTGCTCCTGGTCTACCTAGTGGACTGAGCCTAGTAATGTTTTTGTGATGTTTTAGGGCGCTTTTAAACCAGAGCTGATGCTCTTGGTATGTTAATGGAATTTCTATATCCTCGAAAGGAATGTATTCCTCTGGTGGATCATCTTCTTTGTAGAAGTGAAAAATGTGTGTTACTGAATTGGATTCAGGAAATATTACCCATGAATAGAATACCTCTGTCTGAAAGGATTCGTGTGCCTCTATCACGAAAACTGCTCTACCGCCTCTTGGTGGTAGGCCATGTTTTATAAGTTTTAGAGTGATGGCTCTTCTTAAGTTCGGAGCGATGTTTATGACACCCTCCTCGGTTTCATTTAAACCTGTAATGTTAAAAACTGCTGCTTGGGCTGGATCAGCCGCAGCTTCACCGTTTTCGGTTTCAGTCATTTTGTTTTTTGAAAAATGTAGAACAAGCTTCAAGGAAACAAAGATAAGGTGCACAATATTTTGGAACACTGTATCCTTCAACGTTGAGCAAACCAAACAGCTAATGTATAGGGTGTTTCCCTATGTAGCCGTGGTGGATACTTAACCCTGCCCACTCCAGACGTCTTTTGGAGTATATGGGTAGGGGTCTCTTGGAGAAAAAGCACGGCTGAGTTACTCAGTATCTAACGTTGAATTACCGCCTTACCAAACCGTTGGGCGCCATGTAGTGTAGCTCCTATTTCCCTAATAGGCTCTGCGCATTGGAATAATATATCCTATAGGTTTGACATAGGACTAAGGTCAGTATGTCCCTATCGAGTATATTAAACTTAATTACTTGTGCCAGCTAGCTCAGAGGCCACTAGAAACTCCTTGACAACAAGAAGGGAGTGGTTTCTGGCAGCCGCAAAACATGACCACTTTGTTTCCCTTTAGAATCAGAACGTGTCCCAGAGTCGTGGAAACAATAGATAACTATTTCTCTCAGCTCAGTCGTGCATGCTTAGTTTTCTCCTAGTTACACAGAAAGAAATAGACGGGCGTTTCAATAAAAGATTTATTGAACAGTCTTGTTTCTGGTGTAAGTAAAATGTGCTGTTACGATCACAAGACAGTATGCGAGATAAATAATGTACAGTGTGAGCAGTAGAAATAAATAATACTGCGAGAGCATTATCTTTTAGTACATATGCCTTTACATAAATAACACAGACTAAAAATGCGAGTACTCATACGATGCGTTTCTAATCTAGTTCTACCCCAATGTACCTAACCTAACCTAGGTGTAGGGAGAGGTAGCAAGTAGGTGAAGTATTCCTTACTATGGTATACTAAGAGTATGTTAAGCCTAGTATGCCTAGTATGCCAAGAGTCCCTCTAGGTTCTTGTCAGCTCCATACCTGAAGAATGAGAGAGGTAGGAATCTCTTTGCCAGACTCGAACTCCAACACCCCGCAAGGGAAGTCAGATCACTGGAAGCTGGACTCTCTGCGTGCAGGGATGACAGCGTCTTCTCAGTGCGTCAGGCCGGGAAACGGGCTCCTCTGAAGTCGAGGTCTCCTCTAGTTTACAAGGGCTAGGGAAGGTATATTTATACCTGAGAGTACCTAAGAATGTTAGTATTGACGTGAGTCGGACAGTGAAAGACGTCATGAATGAACCCCTAAGGAATAATGGTTCATGCATAATATATGAGTCCTTGAAGAAATCAATAGTCCTGGACTAGGGAAACTCCCGCAGCCTAAGGGTCTGTTCTTCATGAACTCGTTGTGACGTTAGGGTGGACGGATGTCAAAGACCATGCCTGTATTTGGAGTGCACGGTTTAATGCCTAAATAAGGGCTGGGATTTTATGCCTATATAAGGGCAGGGCGAATTGTGCCTATATAAGGACATGATACTGGAAAGCCCGTTTATGGACACCCTAAGAGGAATACAACAGTAGATGACATCAGTTCACTAATCTGTACAACAAAGGCCACACATTCTGAGGCGTGTAACAGTGCCTGAAGAGACATAGTAATGGATAAGAGACAAGGTCATACATGATATAGGAGCTATCGTGGGGAATGGCATCACTGTGACCAAGTGTCTTCCTAAAATGTTGCCTACATGCATGTGCTTATGCTAATGTAGAACCAAAGTTTTAGAGGCTTGAACCAGGTGAAATGTGACAACTTGGTAACTGTTTTGTGGTGAATGTTAATGATCTGTTCTGTTTACACAGATACCATAACACCATTGTATATGTCATTTCAGCATCAACCGGGCCAGGCAAAGGAGAATGTGCCAACTTAGGCGGGGAAGCATCTGGCCACAGTGGTTCCGGTACCAATACTGAGGTAAACAGTAGCACGAAGGATGAGGGGAGTACAACGGAGGCCACCAGTGACACTACATCTTCTTCGGAACCGTCCTCCAGCAAGCACTTCCTAGTGGTGGCGGACCCTACTGCTCAAGTTACACCTGCATCCATATCTGCCACCCAGAGTAACATCTCCACCCTACCTCTTGCTCCCCCCCATTTGGGCCACCCAAGCCGGCTAAAAGACCTGTGATCTCCTTTTCTGCAGACACCTACCTCCCGTCCCGGTCTCCTCAGCTGTGCTGAATGAGGAGGCTGTTGCCCTCCTCCAGAGCATTGCTGTAGGCCAGATTGCCCTGCTGAAAGCCATCCAGGGGCTTAGCTGCCATATGCAAGAAATGGTAGTTTACCTGGAAGGCATTCACAGTGGTATGTCTGTACTACAATGGTCATTTCAAGCTCTGGCCTCCTTATTCATCGCAGCCTCCCAGTCATCCCAACCTTCTGCCCCACCTCTCGCCCCTGCCCCATCCCAAATGCACCACATCCACAGACAGCACACCCACCCCACACACACACGTGCACCATATCCACAGACAGCACACCCACCACCACACACACATGCACGACACCCACCACCAGCCCAATGACAGACAACATACCCACCACCACCACCACACACACATGCACCACACCCATGAGTACACCACCAGACAGCACATCCAAAACCATACACACACACCACACTCTCCACATGCAGCATTATCACACATAGCACCTCCACAGGACAACCATACACAGACACAAGTAGCTTAGAATACATGCCCAAAAAGCTCAGACGCTCACAAGCACACAAACAACAGACATCTATAGCACAAGACACACCCAAACAATCACAACATACACCAGACCCACAGGCACCTGCACCCTCAAAACACACATGCACATCAGACACTGCCATTCCCTCTACAACAACCTACCAAATTTTCCCATCGAGGATCCGAGTTTTACCCTTGCCCTAACACCTCCCACACCCAAAACCAGCCCCTCCACATCCCAGTCTACCCCAGCCAAATGGTCATCCACTCCTTCAAAATCCCAACCCAATCCCTAAAAAACACAGGATCACCCCTTCCAAACCACAGCCCCTCCTCCCAAACCCAAGGACACCCCTTCCAAACCCGAGGGCACCCCTCCAAGGACCCCCACACAAACCCAAGGACACCTGTCCCAAACCCAAGGACACCCATCCCAAACCCAAGGACACCCGTCCCAAACCCTAACCACCTCCTCCCATGTAAGATCTTGAAGGTGCCAGCTCTGCCCACTAGATGCCCCTTCCTGAGGTCCCCTTTGGGAGTTATGTAGGAGGCAAGCTGAGTGCCACAGCACAACAGTCCCCAGGACTTATGACATCAGGAATGGACTGCCATTTGAATTGCTTAAAAACGTAAGAGACTAATTGGTATGAATAAATACCTATTTCACCAAGTTTGTCCTGGCATTATTTGTCCTTAGCAATTGTTTTATTCCTAGCAGTGTTTCTGAGCAAAATGTGAAGTACTTATTTGTCTTTCCCATGATGGCAGGTAGTACTACTGATTTGTTTAATGTCTACTTTGTTAGGTGCATACACTGCTTAACATTGTATGTGATGGTAGATGCAGGCATTCATCATAGTAATGGCCACTTGCACCAACTATTTAATTTAGAAAAAGTATTTGGGGATGTGTTACTACAGGTGTGTTTGTTTCACCTTGATTACTGATCAGTATGAGTACATATGCAGGACACCTTTACATTTTAATTGTGACTATTGATATTGGATACAGTACAGGACTTGCACTAGACAAGGTGAAATGTTACATGTATGTATATGTTTATTACTACTGATTTGTGACAGACATTCACTTGACTGTTACATTCTGAAGTGAAGGTAACACCTTGTCTAGTGCAATTTCTACATCATATTACATTGCACTTATCCCTATGATGTGTGTTGTGTATGTTTTTAATGTTTGAATTTTCTACCTTTCTTTACACACTCCTGTATGGTGACTTTAACATTTTTATTTTGATATCCTATTTTTGTGCAAGTGTCCATTTTTAGGAAGGGAGCTTAAACCAAATTAATACGTACAATGTGTTGATATAGGTGTGTTTCTTGAAATATCTAAGATGGCAACATTACAGACATCTGCAGTGCACATTGGTATGCTATTGCTTGTACAAGCGATTGCTAAATGAATCAGTCCTGTGCAAATGTTGACAGACAAGTCAATGGGTAACAGGAAAGAGTGTGGCTTACCGTTGATTGCGTCCACAATGGTGTTGGTTTTGTTCATCATTAAGCAGCAGCAGTGGCAGGACTTTGCAGATTGGATCCATTGTGAAACAGAAAGTGTGAAAGTGAGAAAAGGGGAGTTTCAGCCTTATATCTGTTCCATTCCGCCAACAAGGAGTGGCGGTTTGACCGCCACAGTCACGTCAGCGGGAAGTCACACCGTGATTGGCCCGGCAGAGAAACTGGCAGTCCTCCCTCCGACAGCAGCTTTTTGCCTATCCCGCCATCGGCATGGTCGAGATTTCCTGGTGGCGACGGCACGACCGTGGCAGCCTTTTATCTCTGCAATAGCCAACATCTAAATAGGGAGGGCAGACCGCCAGGTCTGCAGTCCGGGGAGATTGCCGAAAAAGCGACGGCGGGACCAATTCCACCAAGATCTAAATCAGGCCCTCTGTCCGATTATTTTGAGACTTACTTTTCCTCACTTAGAATGCTGTCAGTTGTCCTCATGAGTTTCACCCTTAGAATCTGGAGAGATTTAATTTTCTAATGAGGGATTCTTCCATGATTTTGAATTCTGTATTTGAGCCTTATGGCAATTTATTCATTTTCATCTGCATCGTTTTATTAACAATTTTATATTAAAACTTTTAAATATAATTTCAATCTAAAGCTCAGTTATTGAGTCGTCCCAGTTTCTATTTCAATTCTATTCTGCTAAATTAAATTATAAATGGGGAGGATAGTCTCTTGCCGCTAGATCAACAGGAGATCCTTCAGCTGAACTGCCTAAGATAAAAATTGGGGTATGCAAGATATTGGGGTTCAGAAAATCATTGGGGTTTGGCTCCCACATATTATGGTAGCAGAGGTTGGGTAGCATAAGAGCAACACCTTTTAAGTGGTCCCAAAAAGGTTTTTGTATTTTCTGAGCTTGTAATGCTTAGATCAAAGGAGAAAAAGGGTTTTTTTTGTTGGTTTTTTTAAATTTGCCAACTTTCCGGTGTTGGATCCTCCTGAAAAGGGAATAGCGGTATTGGCTGTGCGTTCCTGAATGAATTCCAGAGTGTAAGTATGCATAGGCAGAAATTGAGTTTGTGAATGTGTCGTGGACTAGGGGCTTGTGATGATGGATTTCTGTGTTGAGTTGTTTGGATATTTGATGATCGTGGGTTCTATTGGTGGATTGATTACTGTTGTGTTGATGTAATATTCATATTTGTAATCTCATTTGAAGGATTTCATTGTCAGATCAAATAAGTTGATTACCGGATTCGTCGTAAATCCGAGATATTGATTATTGGTCTGTAGTGTGGTGTGTAGAGCGAGACACCGCATACACATCTATAGGGACTCTGCATTAACGATTTTCCTTTTCAGGTTTGAAAGTTAAATTTGAGTCATTGTGCTTAGCCTGAGTGCACATGGTGGAGTACATTGATTTGGAGGTACATTTCTGCTGAACAGTGATTTCGTGGCAATAGTGTTTTATGTTGTGGTCTATTCGGTCATTAATTCATGTTTCTGATTTGAGTTTCTTATTTAAATTTTATTTGAGTTCCAATGTTTTGCAATTGAGTTGTTTTACTCTAGAATACTGGCCCTGATTACGAGTACAGGTGGTATTTATTGCACATGGTAAATAACGATACCACGGGGTACGTTATTTATTGAGTGTAATAAATACTACCTATTACAAGTTGTTGGGGAAAACATGCAGATTTTGGTGTTTAGTGCTCCAAAATTCGCATGATACAGTAAACACCATATGGCTTTCCCCAATTAAATTTCGGCTGGTTTGACCTGCTGAAATTTAACGAAAGGTTGAGTTATTTAATGCATCTGATACTCATCAGAAACATTAAATACCTAATAATTCACCATTCCAATCCGTGCGTAAACAGGGGTTTATGCCTGGGTCGGAATTAACCACCCAACTCATAATCAGGCCCACTAACTTTATTTCCTTTATAGGGTAAACAGACAAGGGGTTTATTGATTTTAAATAGTTTAATGTTGGTCTGTAATTTCTTTCCTGTTCACGAAGAAGTAGGGCTGTGATTGTTTGCTCAGCCAGGGAGCCTCACTGGGATTGATGAGACATCATTGCAAAGCTGTGTTTTGATTGGTTTGTTGCTGGCATAGCTGCGCTGTGATAGGTTGACCTTTGACAGAGCTGTGCCATTATTGGCTTATATTTGCTAAAATGATTTATAGCCTTTATTGTAATATTGAGATTATTTTGAGTTCAGTTAGTTGTAAATCATGTGTGGTGTATTCTAAGGATGATACACCTCGGGACTGGCTGAAATTGCCAAGTGAAGGAATGCCAGCATATGAAAAGATGAAGGAGGTCAGGTATTACACATGCACCTGGATCTCTGACTGGAATAAATATACAGTAAATTATGAGGCTTTACAGTTTCCATTAGAGGGCACCTTTAGTATTAAATGGCTATATTTTATAAGAGAAACCATGTATGATATGAGGCCAGTACCCAGACATACACAGTTTGAGGCGCTCATAAAATGGGATCTAATGGTGACCGAAAAGGAGAGAGAAGAGAAAGATAGGTCCATAAAGAAGTTCTTCAAGAGTCAGCTAGAAAGTGAATTAGATCGTCAAGAGACAGGTTGGAGAGAAGACGTGTTTGAATTTGTAAAGAACTTTCCTGCAATAGTTACTGGAAAAGAGCAGGATGAAGATGAAATGAAAAGAAGGGTGTGGAGTCAGATAATGAAGATGATCAATTCATAAGTGAGCTGTTGAATTCTAGACCTCCGCCATATACTGTTAGATCAATGGAGGCAACCCAGACTGCTGATGGGGTTGATAAGGATACTGGAGGAGATGCAGACATAGTACAAGCTCCTACTGGAGTTGTACCAAGATCCCAGACAGATGTTACAAACACAATGGCAATGCCTAGTACAAGTGGACGTGGGGTTCTTGAGGGTCAGACACAGATTACTCCTGTGAGAACAATTGTAGTAGAGCCGCCTCCTAAAGAAATTTGGATTGGAATTTTAAAAATAGAATTTGGTGAAATGTTACAAGGGAATGTGGATTTAAACAGACTATTGAATTACAGTGCTGATGAAGTGAGGTCTTTGATAAAAGAAGCAGCTAGATGTGCTAATGAAGTGCATGATAAATTGGAGGAATTAGCCAATGAGCTAGAAGTTGACATTAGTAAAATGAAAAACGTGAAACGAAATTTAAAACCGATTTGACACATGGTGAGATCAAATAAATGGGCTTAATTACTTTAAGGACTCATATTGTAGATTTAATTGAGAAAACGAGAGATTGGAATGCTTTGAAGAAATATCAAGAGAAATGGATGAAGGGAACAGCCAATAAAAAGAAAATGAAAAGGATTGAGGGAAAGGCAAGAAATATTTCAAGTGATTCAGAAGTAGGGACAGTTTCAGTGATAGAGTTCCCTTTAAGAGAAGTACATGGAGGGAATCTGGTGCATGTTCCATGGACAAGGGTGGATTTGTATGCATTTGCACAGAATTTTTCAAAGTTGTGAGGAGACCCAACAAAGTGGTATGAGGAAATGCATAGATTTACACTTATTTCCCCAATATTATGGATTGATTTGAATATGTTTGAGAGTAGTTCCTGGAGACATGGTTAGAATGTAAGGTTGTTACTGTATGGTCGACACAGGAACCATTTAGACTTATTCCAAATAATGTGCCAGCTACGGAGATAGCAAATATAAGGCTGTCATTGAATATTTGAAAAAACGAGTTCCTGAAAGGGATATAAATTGGGAGAAGATTTTAAGAACGACCCAGGAACCCAAGGAATTAGTGAAAGGTTGATGCATGTTTATAAGAAACAAATCGGAGTTAAAATTGCAGAGCAAGATGGAGTTGGTGGTTTTGTTTCTGCCTTCGTGAACAAATTGAGGCCAGAGATTAATAATTATATTCAACTGAGTGAGTTGCGTTGGCAGGCAAAGGGCATTGATGAGATCTTAATGTTGGCGAAAAATAGTGGCTACTTTGAGATGAAGCAAAAGAAGCTAATGGAGAAGACGACCCCTCAGACAAAACAGTTTGAGAGAGGGTTGCAGAATCAAATGGGCTATCATATGAATTTTGTGCAGGATGGAAAGAATTAAATGAATCTGGTAATGCAAAGAGTTAAAGGAGATGGGATGAATGTAAATATTGAAATGTTGAAAAAGGATACATCGTGTCATTGTTGTGAGAGGATTGGACACTGGAAGAGGGAATGTGCACAAAATCCTACCCGGATTCAGGTGAATTCGGATCAAATTCAACAGATACAGAAAACTAATATGATGTTGAATATGCAGAATTCAGTACAGTATATGCAGAATCAGAAGTCATTTTGAATGCCTATGCCAACTGCCCCGGTAATGCAGCAGAACATGAGAAATAAAATGGCATAAAATCCAGGGTACCAGCAAAGTAATATTATTTTGGATGATGAGATGGCGGGAAGTAGTTCACAATGACTGTGCCTGAGGGAGGAGGAAGATATTTGCTTTGAGCAATCTTAGAGGTAGACCTGAGTGGCCCACACTTTGACAGAGATGTCAGTGGCCATCCTGTTTCATTCCCAGATTGATACGGGGGCTACCCTTTCTACAGTTTGTTCTGTTGAAGACCCAAACCTACCCCTCTCAGGAAGAGAAGTCCAAGTTGTAGGGATCAGCAATAAACAAACTGTGAATCAGGTTACAGCAGATATTCCAGTTAAAATTGGTCAGATGAAGAATAAACATCAATTTATATTATGTGATTTTAGTCCTGTAAATTTACTTGGAAGGGATCTCCTTTGTAAAAGGAATTGTGTGATCTATTGTACACCAGATAGTGTTGCAATTGAAACACAAGATGAGGATTTGGTTTTTAAAATCAGTTTAGAAGATTTGAGTGTTGAACTGTACCCAGTTTTGACAAAAGTAGATCAACCTCTAGATTTAAGACATTCTGTCAAAGAAGAAGTATGGGATTACACTGGGCGAAAGAAGACACTAACCTAATACAATTGCTTTGTTGAACCATTTGGCAAACATTGTCAATGTCTCCCCAAATAAAATGCAGTATGGTAAAAGAGAAGTCCTTTCTCTTGGATACCATATTGAAAAGGGTGTGAGGAAAGGCTCTAAAGAGAGCGTAGCTGCAATTCTGAAATTGAGTCTACCAACCACCCAGAGGGAGGTTTGGATGTTTCTTGGAATTGTTGTGACCTGTCAACAGTGGATTCCAAACTTTTCCTTTATTGGAAATCATTTGGTAAGGTTAATGTGCAGTGATGTATAGGATCCGCTATTATTTGATGAGTGTCTTGATAAATTTAATAAGTTAAAGGAGCGTTTTCGTCATGCGCCTGCAATCAGGATGCCTGATTACAATGATGTTTTTTCTATTTTGGCATGAAAAAGATGGATGTGCACTTTCAATCCTCACTCAAAACATGGAGGACTAAAGCACCTTGTGGCATACCTTGGATCCAGTAGCTGAAGGTCTTCCTGGTTGTCTGAAATTGGGTGCTACAGTTTGCTTGGCAATTCAACAAAGTGGAGGAATTGTGATGGCCCATACCTTAATTGTCAATGTTCCTCATTCAGTTGAGATCCTTTTGACAAGGCCAAAAACACAGCACATTATGAACTGTGGGTTGATATGATATGAACGAACCATTCTTGCAGCAGAGAACATTTCCATTTGAAGATACAATGTCCTAAATGCAGCAACACTGCCTCCTATTTCAGACAATAATTGTGAAGACAGGGAAGATGAAACTGATCATGAATTGGAGCATGATTGTATATAAGTGACTGTATTATAAACAAAACCAACAGCAGACATAAAAGAAAATCCATTGGAATTGACAAATCTGACATTGTTTGTTGATGGTTCTTATGTAAAAGACCAGTAGGGGGATTAAAATCTATCTATACAGTATATTCTATCCGAGAGACACTTGAAGCATCCTCCCTACCAAACATGATAATAGCGCAAGTGGCAGAATTAATTGCCTTGACAAGAGCTTGCTGCTTATCAGAAAATTTAAAAGTGACAATCTATACAGATAGCCAGTATGGTTTGGTGTTCACAATTATGGTAGCACAAATGAAATTTACTACATCCTTGGGAGCTCCTATAAAGAACAGCATGAATATATTGGATTTTGGGGATGCAATTCAGAAGGCAAAAGAAGTGACCATTATTAGGTGCATAGCCCATAAAGCTGGAAAAGACATGGCACAATGGGAAATAGATATACAGATCAGATGGCAAGATACAGTACTTTACAAGAAGAATCAATTGTTCAGAAGATTGACAATTATGATTTTCCCACTGATATAAATAATGTAAATTGTTTCTTTATGTATTAAATGCAGACATCTTTGAGTGAACTAAGACCTCTTCAAGAAGATGCTCCTCAAAAAGAGAAAAGAAAGTGGGAGAAATTAGGCTATAAAAAGAATTATCAGAATTTGTATGTAAATTCAGAACAAAAGTATGTCTTGTCAGATTCAATATTGTAGCCCATGTTTAAATACTTGCATAATCAAACTCATAGAGAGATAGTTTTGGTGAGGATCTTTAAAAAATATTGGGGAAACAGAGCATTTCTACATGTTAGTGAATATGTGTGTGGCTGTTGTTTGACATGCCATTTATATAATCAGGGCAAGAAAACTGTTACAGCTATGAATCACGCTGGAAAATCCTAAGGCCCATTTATGAGATTGCAGGCAGACTTTATTGAGATGCCACATTGTAATGGCTTGAATATATCTTGGTAATTACCTGCCTATTCTCCAAATGATGGAAGCATTTCCCACAAGGAGAACCGATAGCCTTACAGTTGCCAAATTGTTGTTGAGGGAGTTGATACCTAGATTTGGCCTCTCGACTTCCTTGGAGACTGATCGTGGTGCACACTTCAAAGGTAATCTGTACAGTTTTTGAGATCAAGCAGAGGTTTCATTGTAGCTACCGACCACAATCCTCAATCCTCAAGCACAGTGGAGCATACAAATGGCACACCCAAGAATAAACAGGCCAACGTTTGTGCTTCAACTGATCTCAGATGGCCTAATGCTCGTCCTTTTGTTTTGATGAATATGAGAAGTACACCAGACAGAGAGGCTGATTTATCTTCTCACGAGATAGTGATAGGTAGGGCAATGAAACTTGCACATGTACTCTCAGTCGCACTAGTTTCAATAACTAGTGACATTGTTCTGGATTTTTGCAAAGGTCTGGCTGATATGGTGAAATCTGTCTCTCACCAGGTGAATGTGACAAAAGAGGACTATAAAGACACACCCTGTGTGCTGTGGGCTGAATGCTGGCGATTGGGCGGTACTTCAAAAACATGTTCTTAAAGGCTGTCTTGACGAAAGAAGAAGAGGGCATTTCCAAGTAATTTTGATGACAAATAATGCAGTCAAGTGTGCAGGTCTGCCTCAGTGGATCCACTCTGCGTACATGGAGAGAGTAAGAGTAACTGAAACAGTGGATGAGGCGAATTTTCAAAGTATACAGTCTGCGCAAAATCAATGTCAAAGTGAAGCTCAAGTTTGCAGCGTGAATCCAGAGGGAGTGAAGATTTTTCTTGAACTGGTGAAGATATTTAAAAAGCATCTTTTTATTTAGAACACAGCCATAAAAATACAGTGCTGTGAATACGTTAGAATGGTATACAGCAACACAGCATGTTGACAAATTGGCAATACAGAGTACATAACCTACCTCAGATCCCCAGCACCCTGACCCCAATGCATCATGCATTCTCATCATATCTGCTTCATCACACCTACCCCTAGGTGTCCCTGTGTTCACTGTACGCACTCCAGCCACCCCACACCTTTTCCCATTTTTTGGGACAACCCCATCTCTGGTACAACACCCTTTCAGCCTGCTGGCACCAGTTCATGTCTTTCTCCCATTCATAAATCCTAGTAGGGGTCAGTGTGCCCCACGACCGTGCCACATTCCTTTTAGTTACCCCACCCCCCACTTCTAGCCATAACCTCGTATATGTAGGCCAGTCACTCTCCCCATGTATGTTTAAAAGAAGCAACTTGACATCCTTAGGGACCTCAGTTGCCACAACCCTTGACATCAATCTCGTCACCTTCTCCCAGTCGGTTCAGATTACAGGGCATGCCCGCAGAATATGTAGGAATGTGCCCTCTTGCCCGAGGTCCCTCACGCATTGATAGGTGGTCACCCTCCCTATCTTATGTAGCAGTGTTGTAGTGTAATAGGACCGGTGCAAGATACGTAGCAGGACCAGTCTAAACGCAGCTCTTATTGCTATAACTCTGGGGCCCTACAATGCCTCACCCCATTCCTCATCCTCCATCTCCAACAAGTCAGCAACCCACTTATTTCTCAGGGAACCCAGTGCGTCCAGGGCATTGTTCAATATCTTCCTATACCTTGGCGATATGGCCTTGTTCAGCACAGGATCAATTAGAAGCCTGTCCTCCAAGGAGAGGACTCCACTACCTGTACCTCCCCTGTTATGTGTACCTTTAGGGCAGGAATCATCTATAGGTAGTGATACCTCTCCGTTTCACCCAAGCTATATTGGGAACTAGTGAAGATAAAGTCAAAAACAGAAGCAAGCGTTTCAGGTAAGCGAGAGTTCAGATGAAGAACCTGAAACTTCCAAGGTATAATTACAGAGTGGTCAGTGTGAAGGGCTGTTTCAGTGCAAAAAACCAAAGCACAAGTGGCAGCAAGAAGTAGTAGTCTCTGATCAGGACGTTGACAAGTTGAAAACTGAACATCAAAGTGAAAAGAACCCCTCTTGGAAGAAAGAGATTCAGTGTGGCAAAAGCAGATGGAGATGAAATTGATTGAAGTGCAAGTTCGAGTTCAAGTCAGAGTTAAGGATTGGGCTCAAGTTGAGATCTTGAAGAAGATAAAGAAAGGCTATTAAAATAAAAAAAGAAAAGGTTGAAGAAATCCCAAAAAGAGAACTTACAAATGGAAACATTGTGAACCAGGACGAGACATTGAGGGACAGTTGAATTCAGAAACTAGTGGAAGTGAATCATCAGTTGCTAAAAGATCAATCAGAAGGAGAGTTCCACATCAAAAATATGTATAGTCTGAATTGGTGTTTTTAGCCACAGTATCGGAAGAAGACGAAGCAGATGAAATTCAGGATGATTATCTCCGAATGCACTAGTGGCAATACCATTTTGAAAGTGGCTCAGATCATGAGACTGAAATTGAAGAGCCACCCTGAAAAATTGAAATAGAAACCTTTTGAATATTCAGCTCTGATGAAAAGAGAAATGAACAGAATTAGAAAGATTTTTGCTTAAGAACTGAAACAACCATTTAATATAGTCGATCTATGATAGATCTGCGGGGACTTGATACATGAGTTTTTAAGAAAAGAAACCTTTCGTTGATGCCATTTTTAGGAAAAAAGACTCTTGTTTGTGGAGCACTTTTTTCCTATTTTTCCCCAAAACTCAAAATGTAGCTATATTTTGCCTATTTTCTCAGCCCGCTTCAAGGAAATCCACAAAACCTGGGTACCTTTAGAATCACTAGGATGCTGTAAAAAAAGAACACAATTTTGGCATGGATACCTTATGTGGGGGAGAAAAAGTTATGGAGGCCTAAGCATGAACTACCCCCAAATTGCCAAAAAAGGGTTCAGCTCTGAGGGGGGTGGGGTGAAACCTCAGCAGTTAAGAGGTTATAATAATTATCAAAATATAATCAGAGGGGGAGGTTGTATAAGTTTTTCTTTTTAAGATGTGCAATTTAGGGTGACAAATTATTTGCGTAAATTAGTGATTTTAATGATGTGTATGGTCATAACCGATAAACTAATGACGTACTTAAAACAATTTGATTATTTCACTTAGAAGTGTGATTAATAATGTAGTGTAGTTATGCCTCATTTTTATGTGAGACATTTTATTTAAAATGAATTCAGTTTCTGGTGTTCTGTTCTTCTTGCTCCGACTCATTTCCACCCTCCCAATCAGTGGCCTGCTGCAAGGCTTCTCTGCCACAGTTTATGCGGAGCACAGAGTACTATGACACAAAAGGATTGTTGTATTAGAAAGCATGTATTATGAATTCAACTTTCCATTGTGTAACTGATTTTGAAGGATTTACACTGCAGAAGAATATATCCATTAGCTGTGGTTTGAGAAGAGTTTATATTATGTTGTAAATCTCTGGAATGCAGTTGCTGAGGAAGCAAGTGGAAGATTTCTCTTTCCTTAAGAAATGGGCTAGGGTTAAGGTAATTTAATTAATACAAAGCTTTTTTTGATTTACTAATGCGATCTAACCATGATCATACCATGCTGAATTTGCAGTTTTCGCTAATTGTTATGCATAAATTATATATAAAACCCTTTGTTTTTGTAGGATTGGGGCGAATTCTCAGTTTCCTCCAGAGATTCTGTCTGATTACTTTGAGACTTACTTTTCCTCACTTAGGGT
Source organism: Calotriton arnoldi (assembly GCA_963921515.1). NCBI lineage: Eukaryota > Metazoa > Chordata > Amphibia > Caudata > Salamandridae > Calotriton > Calotriton arnoldi. The sequence goes on along the minus strand of CAWUFW010000151.1, from coordinate 1,635,108 downwards.
GCCGCCAGCCCTCTTAATGAGTTTGATGCTTAGGGCCATATTTATCACGTAGTTGCGTCGCATTTGCAGCATGCAACAGGATGCATACGACACACAACTACTAAGTGCGATTACTCAAGTCATGCAGGTTAGATACAAGACTCTGCAGTGGTCCTTAAAACAACTGTTTAAACATTACAATATCCCCATTATTAGTGGAGTTACCTACTTGGCAGACATTTGTAGTGAGGATCGACCCCTACTAGATAAGAACATAATCTCTAGATGGAAAAGCAGTGGGTATCGAAATATTGTGGACTTCCTTAATTTAGATGTCTGAACGGACTGGCCCAAAGTTGAGCCCTCTATTAGGCATTTCAAAATAATGCTGCACTGGTCTTTTATTAAGATAAGATATTTTCTGAGGGATCTAGACCTTAGTAGAATTTTGACAAGTCTAGATCTGGTTGAAGACTTGATAGAAACGAGAACCCAGAGATCCATTAGCTGTTAGGTTTCCATCCTCAGACAAAATAAGGCTAATGAGGTGTTTAAGAAGGCTTGAGATGTCAGTAGAGGCCTGGAATAAGATAAATGAGTTTAATTTCTCACTAATGCAGGGGGTGAATTTCTGACAAATGCAATTTTACACAACTTCAGCTTTCTTGCAAAAAATTAACTCCCAGATACCAGAACATTGTTTTAGGTGTTCAGTGGAGGGGGGAAGGTAACTGGACCCATATTTTCTGGGGATATTCTAAATTAAATCAATTTTGGGCAGGGATTTAGGAATATTGATTTTACACATTAGAGATGGAACAATTAATAGATGCGCAAACAGCAATTCTGGGGTACTCTCCCGACGTCAAAATAGAACCCTTGCAGAAGAAACAACAGTTTATTATTGTATTAATTGCTAGATCAATACTTCTTCAGAATTGGCATTCGGAAAAAATCCAGTTTTTCAACAATGGCGGTCATAAATGTTAAAAATGAAGGACTTAAATATCGATATGCTTTAAGGTCAAGATCACATAACATTTTTCTGAGATTATAGGGGCGTTGGGATAGTTGGGGGATAGAGGGAGGCTTCCTCCCGCTTCCTGGAGTAAAGTTTACTAGATCAATCAATTAATAGGAGAGTGGGGATGCAATGCAACATAAGATCTTTTGCTGGCTTTATCATAGTTTGGTTTGTTTGTTTTTTCGGAAATTTTAACATAGTCTTTTATCATGAAGTATTGCTTTAATATATAAATCGCTTGATGATTGTATGAACTCTCCCAATAAAAAAAAAAATATTTTTTAAAAATTGTCCGTAAAAAGTACAAAACAACTTTGGATATATCCAACAGGGTTTTATGCCAAAAGAAAGCAGAGACTTGACAGTCTTCTCGGCGCTTGGCTCTCAACGTCGCTTTTGTCGACTCCATCAAGGGTATAAGAACAGTCCTGGACGGTTTTCTGCCAGAGTAACATCAATTCTACATAGTGTTGACGCAGAAGCATTGTCCTATGTCTATGACATATATCTGACAGACAATGAATTAAACACGCACTTGGCCTGAGTAGATCACATAGTAATGGGATTTGTTCATTATGGCTACAAGTTCAATTTTAAGAACTCAAAGATTGCTTTTCCCAGTGACCTATTTTTGGGATAAAAGTTATCAAATGAGGGTAAAAGCCTGGCACCACACTTTCTTGAGAAGTGTGCTCTTTTACAGCCACAAAATATACTTAAAAAAATTGCAATCCTTGTTAGAATTCTTTAACTTTGGCAGAACCTACATACCAGATTATGCAGAGCGTATAAATCCCTTGTACAATTTAATTTGGCCTGATTTCTCCAACAAATATTGGACATCAAAACATACAGATATTCTCAGGTCCTTACAGACTGACATGCTTGCTTCAAAGCACTTACACACACATGAAAACAAAACAAATTTAGTCATCCATATAATTGCGGGTGCCATTGGCTTCATAAATGTCACATTTAATGAAGGTGAGACAGTGCCGAATGCATATAAATCACATTTATATTCTAATGCAGAAATGCGTTTTGCGTCCACTGAAAAAATACTTACTGCTGTTCAGATGACTGTCATGAAGGAAAAAACACTGGCCCAAGGGAAACAAATAATTGTCGTTATTCCCATCCCAGCCTTAGAGGCTGTTACAAAAGATAGCGTTGCAAACTTGAAAGCCTTACATCCTAGATGGATACAATGGGCCACTTCCCTGGCGGCTACTGATGTAGAATATGTTTTTGACCCAACATTACAGACACAATAATTTCTCCAATACGAACATGAATACCCCATGCTTAGTAACATTTTGCCTCTTGATCAATACAAATACATCATCTACACTGATGGTTCAGCCACGGCCTGCTATAGGAACGAAATACCAGTACTCAGCAGCATGTGCCACGGTATCATGGTGTATGGTACATTCCATCCTAAAAAAACATTGACACAGTCCTTAGGGGACTGCCCTGCACAACTGGCTGAACTGAAAGCATTGATTCTGGCACTAGAGAATACAGATCCTGAATTGCCCACACTTAACTGTGAGTGATTCATATTATTGTGTCCAGTCAGTCAATGAAAACTTACGCTATTGGCGCCTAAATGGATTTAGAGATTCAAAAGGGAATACTGTAAAGCATAAACGCTTTTGGGAAAGATGGCAACACTTAAAGATAGTTTGCCACTGGCTCATGTCATACATATATTGCACCATCAACATGTTGCAGGGAATTCTCTGGCAGATGAAGCTGCCAAATCTGCAGTTAAGACTGCAACTGTTGCTGCAATACTCATTCTTATACAAGGGAGGATGCAGAAATACTGGCTGCCGTCAACGCTTCGTACAATGGCACCCCTTTACCTAAAATATATCCAGCAAAATATTCTCACCATTTGATTGCCCAAAACATTCCTTTTGCTCCCATTCCTGGGGTGGGTGATTGTGTGATTCCCAACCAAGACCACAGGCTAGAATTAAGTACAGCAGCACATGAGGGTTTAGAATCTGTCCCCACTGGTGTGGCGGCTACAGTATCACTATTGCAAAAACGCTATTGATGGCATGATCTGTACAAACAGACAAAACAGTATTTCCTTAGTTGTGACATCTGCCAACAAATAAGAGCTGCACCATTGCACACCCCTCTTGATTTCTAGCAATCCTCCTCAATGCATTTATCTAGACCATTGCAGCCCCCTGAAGTTTGGTGGTGCGTTCACATGTATTCTACTTCCAGTAGATTCTTGCTCCAGATTCCTATGGGTGTGGCCACAATGATTGGCTGATGCTCGAACTGTTATTAAAGATTTGTAAGTCTTCATCAGCACATATGCAGTAGCAGCATTGCACTCGGACCAGGGCCCGGCTTTTGCCTCTAAGGCTTACAGGGATGCTATGGAAACCCTGGGTGTAGCTGTGTTTTACTCTTCTCCATATCATTCGAGGGAAATTTGAATGTGGAAAGGAAAAACCGTGACTTAAAGCAATCCTTAACAGCTAGAGTATTAGTTTCAAGTCGTAGTTGGGTCTTTCACTTGTATGGAGTCCAGAGAGCCTTAAATCTGCCTAGACGATCTTTGGGTGGCCCCCGGATGAGGTCTTATTTGGGATCCAGAAGTACATTCCAAATCTTGACTGTCCTGGTGCAGTGGCAGCAGATGCACCTTTTGATATAAATGAACATTTCACTGTGTTACAGGAATTAGAAGACTTCCGAGACAAATGGTCTAATGACCCTACCAAAAAGCCCGCTCCTGACAGAGTGAGGTATCGACCAGCGTCTTCTGGCTGTAGAGAAAATTGCAATGAGGAAGGAGTTTGGTCCTTCTTACCGCTCACCGGTGTTGGACCTCGACATTCAAGGTACAAGAAAAGTGATCTTGCCACCGCTTGCTGGTTGTAAAGACAAACAACTTGTCTCAATTGTTCAAGTAAAGTTACATCATGTGGCCAGTACTACACAGTATGCCACAACAATACATGGGTAGCTCCCTAACCCTACTGGAACTTCCTCTACAGGTTTTCACCAACACCAATGTTGTTTCTCCTCGGCTGGGAAGGGCGAAGAATTAATTTTTGTTAATTCCAGTTACTGCTACAAATACAAGCACAAATAATACATCGGATGGGAGTATACAGTAGCGGCCCGTGGTGGGAGTGCTGCCGGGCGGTGACGTGGGGGAGGGGCAGGGTGGGGGGGTAGTAAACTCCGGAATACGGCCGCACAGAGGTAAGTAAACAAACAAATAAATAAAATGAATTTCGTTGCGCGCGCTGCATCGCCAAATGTGATGCAGTGCGCCCGGCAGCACTCGCACCACGGGCCGCTACTGGGAGTATACAACATGCTTCTGCTATTTCTAACAACATAGTTGCTTATAATGAACCACCTTTGGAGGTGTCTACCGGTTCTCTTCTGTCCATTGCCACTCCTGTTTTTCCACAAACTGCTTCCGGTTATTTTGTGGATGCAGATTGCTTTTCTTCTGGCACTTCATTATATGGTGTACATGCTTTCCTCATCTGGTTAAAGCACATTTATCTAATTCCTCCATGGTGTTACCTTTGGATTGCCATCTCATTGCTTTTCTTGCTTCTTTGAGTTGGATTTCTGACTGTTTTCTTCCTGCTAATAAGTGGACCTTATCTACTAGAACGCTCTGATGCAACTGGTAGTGGGGGTACTAAAAGCTCATTCATCCTCACACAAAGTACGGAGAGACATATCCCTTGTGAACATTTCTGCCTATCCAGTACATGATGGATTTTGTTTGGGATAAGGTCCCATTTGACATTTTTGGTCCTACAGAAACATTGCAGATTCCTTATATATTTAAGGTTGGAATGGGTGATGTGATTACCCCTGGTTATATGTCTGATGATTGGAATGTTAAGACTGTTTCTTCAATGCTCGCAGAGCTTGTATATTACACTGTGTTTGAAAGTTAAGATCTGTACCTAAATTCTACTAATTATGGAGAAATGTTTTGTTACCATCACCATGCACATTATTATTTACACAGAGCTAGTGTTCCATGCACTATTTTCAATTATATACAATGGGAACATTGCTTGACTCCCCCAGTGGGTAGTTCTAAAACATATATGGACAAATGTTCATATTTTTCCTACACAGTGTGTCCTTTCATTTTAAATTAACACCTTCTCAAGCACAGAAAAATATGCTTACCGACACAGAATTCATTTATTCAGATACATTTGTCTCACAGTTAGCCTTAAAAAGCTATGATTGTTGGAACAATACCATTGATTTAAAATCAATTTGGGGCAAAAGACTGGCAAGTGCAGGGAATGGATACTTTATTCAGAGCATGCTTGATTCCAAAACAAATGATTTTCTTAAATAAGACAGTACAGCAGACAACTTGCTTGGGTCTTGCCAAGATGGAAGAAATGAACTTGTACACTATTCCTTCAATTGCCTGCTTTGAAAATTGGCACCACTTATTAAATTACACAGAGAAACAGCTCAATAACATGGTAAAAAATGGTTCATTCAACTCAACACTTTCAGGTTTTGATGGGTAGTTATTTTGTCCAGTGGACAAAAATGGTTGTCATGCACGTTTTTTAAACTATACACATGGTTTTAAAGCTATCAGACTAGACCCTCGTTATACCCAGTCTCCACATTCAGGGATTGTTACAATTTATACCATAAGAAAGTTATGTCAACAATGGCTTCAACATTCTACTTTGCAGGAAAAGAGCATCTTTCTCTCTTATCGGAAGACATGGACTTGCAGGATTTCTTGTTGGGTCCTTGGTCTCTGCTTTCTCAAAGATTTATTTATGTTACCTCTAATGAGATTTGGAAAGTTACACAACTGGAAGCTGCTACACGTTTCAGGCAAATTAACCAGGAAAATTTAGAAAAAGCACTTGCTGTTGTTTATAATGGAATGAATACGTTGTCAACTCGTATTTACAATTTGAATAGCATTGTGTAATCTGCAGTTGACATTATTCAAAATGACATGTCTACTTTATAACATGGGCAGAGTCAGTTTAGGTGAATTATACAGTTGGGGTCAACTCTACAGGTTTTATAATCTCGCCACACACTTCAATTCCACAGACCTATTTTTGCTGTTTAATCCAACACAAAGGCAACAATTAATGGCTAATAAAAGACGCTACATATATAATGTGAAACATACAAAAATTAGAACAGCTGCCTTTCACAGTAGCAGAAACACCATGGGGCATATTCACAAGGAGCTATCGCCGAATTAACGGCACTTTATCGCAGCCAAAGTCGTGATAAATTTACCACCCCATTCACAAGCCGGTGTAAACAGCCCACAGCACCAGTTTTCCCGCGATAGCAGCCGCAAAAAACATCGCCAAAGAGGACCCTCGCAAATATCGCTAATGAGATGCAGAGTAGGCGTTCCCGTGACAAAAGCAGAGACAACAGCACACCTCAACATTCACAACGACCAGCCACATCCGCGATAAAAACACAAAACAGGCGATAAGGCGCGTTAGCACCAGAAAATCTACACCTGCTCTGGCCTGGTGTAAACTCGGAAGGCAGCCAGCACCACAAAAGGGAGCACAGCCCAGGGCCACATCCGAAGGGCAACAGATGCCATGGAGCCACACATCATGCGGCCCGGACACCCAAGAGGGCCACAACACCCACCCCCACCACCCCAGGACCCCATCCCACACCCGGAACACCCCCGGACCAACACAGACGCAGCGCAGACAAAGACAGCGGAACCCCAGGAAACGTACCAGCCGCACAGACCCAACATCTGTCAATGTCACCTTCCACTACAGGCTGAAAGGGACAACCAACCTACGCATCTTGACCATCATCGCCTAACAGGCCTACGGCAACAACACAGCGGACAACCAACATCACACCCCACACAAAGCTGATGGCGTGGCTGCACCTGTTGGCCCCTGAGACCCCCCATCCAACACCCGCCAGAGTCGGAGGAGTCTCACAGCCAGCCACATACAAGTCCCCCACACCTGTCCTGGACATCACCATCACCCTGGTACCCCAGTCCACATACGTACAACACAAGGCGCAGGATCCGGTGGAGACCAAGCAAGGACCATACGCCATAGCAGGATGCACGCACGTGTTGGGGGAAACACACAGCACACATGTACTACCTGTGACCCCTGGTGACACAGCACACAATCACCGCAACAGGAAGCACACGTCTCACACCAATGTGCAGGCAACAACAGAACACCGTGGAACACCGAACAATGTCGCATCCAAATACACAGCCAGTGTGCATGATACCTTCATCCTCCGACAGTCCATCATCAACCAGCGTACCCAGGATGGCAACCAGGGAAATGTACAGCCCCTTGGCAATATACAAATGAACATCCCACACACCTCAACACCACAACCATGCAACTCACAACTCTGGCAATGCACACTTCACAAAATCACATACAACAGGCACAACAATATGCCCACCCACCAGACACGACAGAACAACTTACAATGTCCACATGGGCAAGCCCTGAACATGACCCAGCAACGGCATGGCACCTCAGCCAAAAAATAGCCGAATGTGGGGAGAGGTGGCAACCAGGCATGTGTGAAGGATGCAGGAGAACCATGATTGGGAAAGCACACAATGCCAACAGTGCCGGAGATGTGCTGGACACCTCGCAGTATGCAGAACACACCCATATCCATGGAGACATACACTGCTTGCGTATGGAGTGTAGTGGACAGTGGACGCCACCATGTCACCACAGCCAGTGGGGGACATCGTGGAAATGTTGCCTGTTACGCGTCAGCGGAGTGGGATGGCCCGGCGTACGCCACGCCAGCGTAGGGGTGTGAATAAAAAGCACGTAGGCCTGGGCGTGGTCCCCTTCCGGAAAGACCAACGTCTCTGCCAGGGCGGCGCCTCCCACCCCGAGGCCGACGCCGTCCTCGTGAGCCGAGTTGCCTGCGATGCAGTGCGCCTGCCGGTCCCCGGCACGCTGGACCACGAACACATCAGGCCCGCCCCTGCGCAGCCAGGCCACACTGATCACCTTCCGACACCGGCGTGTGTCAAGGAGGGCCCACCACGTGCCGGCGCAAGCTCCAAGCCCGAGTCCCGCGAACTTGGCAGTCAGCTCAGACCACCAGGCCTCCACGACACAGGCCCGCTTTATTCCCTTTTCGTTGACGTACTCCACTGCCGCCTCCGGACTACTCTTCGGACCAGTAGGTCCCACATGTGGAACTGTGTCTTAAGTAATGAATTGCAGTGACCCCATATCCTGGCCAGTGGCCACAGCACCAGACCCCCCCCAGTTCAGTGAGGCATAATTCCATATGGGCATCTTGCGACACGTGGTGCCACTAACCCTGTTCAATGCCAGCCTGCTACACATGGTGCCACTGAACCTGAACTACGCAGGCCGGTGGGGCCATCCAACCTATGCAGGCGACACAATGTGAATGGGCCATGCTGACCGCTGCCTCAGGCCTACACCAGGTCACACATTTGGAACTGAGTCTTGATTACACTATGGCCGTGAACATCATTTAAGGCAGAGAACAATACACTATACACCCTCCGATGTGGTGGCAACAAGTCTGTGCATGGCATCACAACCACACGTGTCTGTGGGCCTACGTGGACCACTGCCCTCGGCCTACGCTGCGCACGAGTGGGATCACTGATTTGTAACTGAACATCGGTAATTCAGAAGGCAGAATACATTTCCTCGCATGCACGGAGGGGCGTAAGAGGATGACACGTTGCAGTACGGAGGGAACAGGATCAGCGTCACGGAGGTGATTGAACACTACCTACAACTGCCACTGTGTCACCAACTCTGTGCCTCGTGAGCCAATGACCCGTGGCTGTGGGCCACTGCTGACCGCTGCCTCCGGCCTACACTGCGGTCCAGTAGGTCACAGCCTTGATTTGGCAATGTTGGAGTTCACATCTGTGTACCGGCATCATCGCAGACTGCATCCCCTCACAGCACCTGTGCCACTAAGTTTGTTCCCCAACATACATGGACACTCACTGGTCGTACATTGGTAGCGTTTGAGTCTGTGGACTAGGGGCTAGTTTTCATCCTCATGTAGTTGATCCCGAATTGTTGGTGCAAACGAGGGTTGCGCTTTCCACTCCTCCATTTGCTGCTTCCAGATGACATCAGACCTTCCGCATAATGCCCTGGAGGACACCTTCCACTGTCCCCCGGAACCCTCCGCGACATACACCTCGGACATTGATGGGGACCCGCTCAGGTCGCGTGGCCCATCTGACTGCACCGCATGTCACCGTCCCGTGGCTGGGTGCCTGTGCCGGCCGCAGTGCATCCGGGGCCACTAACTCTGTGCTGGTCAGGTCTGGGACACCTTCTTCTGAGACATTGAAGGGCCTCTGTAGCGATGGTCTTGGGGTCATCAACGCCATGTGTCTGTGGCCCTGGGCTGTCCGCATCCTCCGGCCTCAACTGCGGGCCACCAGGGCCCACGCAAAGCATCGAGTCTTGACCGGCCCGGACGTCGCATCACCGCAGGAGGCACACGCCACCAGCGCAAGGACCACCTCCAACCGCCATCTGCCAGAGTCGAAACGGTGGTCCTGACAGACCTACGGAGTTGCTCAGACCTGTCGTGGATGCCATCATCGGCCTGATACCCTGCTCAGCACTCCAGGTGCCAGTGACTCAGTGCACCGCAAGCCATTGTCCGTTACTGATTGAGTTTTGTGCTGTTGTGAGGTTGCGCAGCAGTGTCACCTCATACAGTGGGGAAGGCCTGGGACCATGATGAGGATGTGTCAAGTGTGCGGACGGGAGAAGGCACAGACAATGGGAGGGCAGGTGGCAACAGCCCCAAGGCAGGAATGCAGACTGGTGGTGGTATTCAAGCTACACACCCGGATCTAATACTGGGTATTGCGCTGTGGACTGCGGACGCAACTGTCACCTCAGGCAGTGTGGGAGACCTGGGACATTGAGGAAGTTGATGCAGGTGTAACACACCCCACTGCATCTGCATCAGGACTAACCCGAAGGGACACAATGCTAGCAATTTCTTCACATGAGCGCGCTCTTCTCTAGTGCCCCTACCTCAGTGCACTGCAACCCACGGAACCTCCTGACTGAATATTGGGTGTCCTCTGTCCTTACTCCGGATCCCTCCATGTTGCTCTGCATTTGACTCTGTTATGCTGGTGTTTTCTGTTTCCATTACACTGGTGTCCACTGTTCAGGTTGTTGCCAGCACCAAGCACTCCGTGCGGGCTGGCTTATACTCACCCCACACACATCCAGCACAGGCGTCACTGTACATGTGGCCCTGCCAATAAAGGGGCCGGGCGCACGTGCCCGTAGCCAGTTCAACATGATATGTGCATGTGTCTCTGTGGGGGTGTGGGTCTCCTTTGTGGGGTGTAGGTGGTCCCTGAAGGGTATTGGACACCCACGTATGTGTTCTAGTTCGCATTCCATGGTTTTGGCAACACCCTCACCTGTTGGGCCACCTCCTTTTGGCGTTCTGCCACCTGGCATTGGATGCCATGTGTGGGTGGGTGACATGTTGTGAGGCAGCCGTTATTGCGGGTGCTTCATGCTGTGTGGTCTGTTGCAGAGTCTGGGTTCTCCTCCGAGTAGCTTGTCTGCCCTGGTCCTCGTGGTGGGTTGTGTGGGATGTCCATGGGCTGTTGTAGGGCGTCGGGGGTGTGGTGTTCGTCTCGGGCATCACTGATGGGTTGTCTGTTCAGACCTGCTGGAGGTGTTGTTTGTCCCTCTGCATTGTGAAGGGGAAATGCATGTTGGCATTGTGTTGGCGCCTTGTTCTTGTCGACATGCAGACTGTGTGACAATGTACATTGTGACTGTTTGGGCGGTGGTGGCTATTTGAGTTGGGACAGTGTCCATTTGGCCTACATGGCTGATGTGGGGTTGTAGGGGTAGATGTGCATCTCACAGTTCCCTGCTCTGTCCAATGTGATTGTTCTGTTTCTGCGCCTGGATGGACCCAGTTGTGTCCCCTGTTCTGCAGTGTGGGTGTTGCACTTTGTGCCACATTGTCATGGTATGCGCTGTGATTGCTATGTGTGTGTGCTGCAGTGTGCTACGGGGATGGGGGACATGTCCCTGGGTAATTGTGGATGTGCAGTGTGCTACACCTCATTGTGCATGTGTGGCATTGTGCCCATCACCCCCCTTCCCCCCAGTCCCTGTTGGATACTCACCCTGTTGTTGTTGTGTCAGGTCCTGTCGAGCTGTGTCCGTACTCCCTACTCCTTGCACCCTCTCCACACTGATGACTGTGGCCTGGGTTTCCTCCTGCTCCTCCTGTGTCGCTGGACTGCCACCTCCTGTCGCAGTTGCTGCCTTCCTGTTGGCAGCGGGTTTGTGCCTGGTTTAGGTTGTCACGTCCTGGCGGAGCCTCTTGGCCTCCTGGGCTCTGCGACTGCATTCCAGGCTTGTGGGTCATTTGCTGGTAGTGTTCTGTCGCCTCCGTGGCCTTGGTCTTGTTTTCCTGCGGTCTGCACCCCGTCTTCCTCTCCTTTTTCTCTTTGGCCTTCCCCGAGCCAGTTGTTCCTTGCTGGTGGTCTGTGGGGATTGTGGGGTTCGCGTTGCCCTCTGCGCTGGGTCAGGGTGCATGGATGTTGCTACGTGCTTTGGCTTGTTTCTGGTGTGTTGTGCCTTTGGTTTTTATGGTGCAATTGCCCACCAGACGCGTGGGAGTTGCAGGCCTGAGGCTGCTTTTCGCAGCTTTTTGTACAGCGATTGGCCTCATCGCATGATTTCTCGCGTTTCGGATTTGTTGGGCGTGGTGTTGATTTCCACGCTGGCATTTGACGCGTTATCTGGTGTCTATCGCATGCTACCGCCTTGTTGTGAATTCCACGTTGTCACGGGGTTATTTTCCCATGATAGGCTGTGCTATTGAAAGTTGCGTTACGCTACTCTTGCGGTAGTTATCACACGTTCTTGTGAATTTACCCCCATCAGTTTTGTGGTTAATACATGGCGTGATCTCACTCTCAATTTTAAATACTGTATGAAAGATTTCCCAATAAGACCAAAGAAAGTGGCTAGGTTAGTGTTGTGCAAAAACTATGTTTACAGTGTACCCTGTATTGTATCCATGGCAGTGCTTCAAGAACCAGACAGTGCCACATAAACCCTTCCAAAAATTTGAGGACAAAAATACCCAAAACATAAGTTTCAAAATAGTCCCGAGCACCAATTCAATTCAAAGTGGGTAGTCCACACAATGTAATTGTTGCAATTCCGTCTTTATTTTCAAATTTCATATACGTCCATTGGAATACAACACCAACTTGTAGCTAACACAAATTTTGGCCTACGGTAATTCAACCATTGACTTCATCAGGGCCCTTAATGTAAATCAAGGTAAGTCTTCAAATATATGGTAATATGTATCCTTCATTAGTAAATGCAGTAAGTATCTGGTAGCCACCAAACACGTGTTTCGTCCTACGGTAATTCAACCGTTGACCTTATCCGGGCTACAAAAACAAACATTTTTTTCGGATTACAGATTTATGCATTACTCTTTCTCTCTGATCCTTCACCGAGTGAGTATTAGTATTTATTCATGCGGTGGCAGGTGCTCAAGTCATTTTCAAGACTGTTGTTCAGGAAACTGTGATCCTTAGGGGAAATAGTGATCTGAATAAAGGCATCCACAATGACACCCAAAGTTGTATTTGAGATTAGTTAAGATGTGGTCGGAAAAAATCATAGTAAGTTCCTAAATAGCATAGAATCCATAAGTAAAGATAAGATACCAACATTTTTTAAATATCTCTATGTCTCGTGTGACCTAACTTATTTAGGTTATTTTTAGTTGGATCCACCATAAGCAAAAACCTGTGTCAAGACCCGTTCCATACACACTTACCCCATAATGTAAATCAAGGTAAGTCTTCAAATATATAGCAATATGTATCCTTCATTCCTAAATGCTAAAAATTCAAAGAATGTCATCAGTAAATTTACCTCGTTATAATTTAAAATAATTTATTAGGACTCCCAAATAGGTTCTTACCAGTAAGTATCTGGTAGCCACCAAATATTTCTCATTGCTCAGTCACTTTTTCATATTAACATCTATGATCCGAGTCCAAAACATACGTCGTTTCTGTAATAAATTCATAGACCAAATCAAAATTCCCCTCCACGTACATAAGAATATATTAGAAAAAATACGGTTGAGGTGCAGTATAAAATAAAGTAACCTATAAAAAGTGGTAAATTATACCCATATTTGCCACAAAAGAAGCCTCGTTTAATGGGGTCTAAGCAGTACAATCAGTTTCATAGCATATGCTGTAATGCTCTCAAGATCTTCAATCTATAGCGTAAACACCCAGAGATTCGGGCTGTGTATCTGACTATATATGTCACTCCAAAATCCAAAACTGGTCACACGTGCATAAGACCTCCGATCTCAAACCTCCCTATACCAAAATACGGGCTCAGACACCCCTACAACAAATCCTAGACTCATAACTCCCTATAATCTTACCTGTATACATGTTGCGAATGGCAAAATCCCCGTTCATGCAGTGTCGGTGTGCTACATCGGCCCCATCTTTGAATGGCAATTTATACTCTTACGAGGTATGCAGAATAGAAAACAGACTAGTCATCTCTTGTTCTTCTTCAGCAGCGCCATTTGAAATGGCATACCTTACCTCCTAAACGATTATTACGGAAAGAAGACACCTCTCATATATTTAATAATACGATAAATTACTGGTTAAAACCGATATCCTTGTACAAAGACACAATATTGTGACTACAACAATGTCTGTATCTCGTATCTCTTAAACTATACTAATGAAGGACGGACTACATTGAGCATATGCCTCCACACTTGCTATCAGTGTTGGCATGCTTATCTGCGCCATCTTAGAATAGCAATTTATTCTCATTACGGGGTAAAAGTTAGAGTATAAATCAAATAGTAATCTCTCATATCTCTCTTGTGACGCCATCTTAAAATGGCATATATTGCCTCAAACAATATCGCAATGTGAAATTACCTTATATCCATTAGTAATGCAATGCTATACCTACTGAACCTGTTATTACTATATATTGAAACAATTGTATTGAATTATTACTCATAATAAAATTCAATCGCTCACGTATTTCCGATTATATCATTTAAGTTAATTGCGAACCCATTATGACTTACTATCTCTATCCAAGTCAGAATAGAGTGATATCTTATATCAGTACCATATATGTGGTCAATGTGTCTGTTGTACATAAATAACATGAACCAAGATCGGCAGATTATTACATTTAGCTTCTCCTTACACAGAAAAGCTAAGTATCATATTATAAAACAAGTGTAGTAATATACACACGATCCATCCTTCTAATTTAAGAAATACAAAGTATACGTAAACAATTAAGTCTAGTATTAGACATAACATCATCGAAAACCGCATATTTTACCATCAGAACTGTAATATACCATAAAATCACATGAAAGCCATCCAGAGCTCTAAATTCACATGAGAGATAGACTCCCAAGTACTCTCTAGTTCTAATCACCAGAGAAACTTCAAAGTGATCTCTAAGTACTAGGTTCTAATTCTTAAATCCCACACATCTTATAGTTTAGTCCCATTTAGAGCCAGTCTTAACAAATCAGCAAGAGGAAATAAGGTTTAGCTGTGAGGTAATGAATTGGGGTGAGTATTAGTCATCATAGGGGTCCCAATAATCATTATAAATATTATGTGCCTAGAAAATATTGACGTTTGAAGTTCAGTCCTAGTTCCACTGCATGCAATCTCATTATCCAATGTGCTTCACATTGACGCAACCTCAACTCTCGATTGCCACCTCTCACATCCTTCTGCGTTGATTCTATCCCATGAAACCTAAAGCTCAGATGTGTATCTTGAGCCTCACGATCTTTTGCATGTGAAGCAATAGGATATCTGTCGTCACATTGTTTTAATGCTCTGAAATGTTCAGAAATGAAATCTTTAAGAGACCTAAGAGTGGCAAATTGACCAGGAAAATTTAGGAAAAGCACTTGCTGTTCATAATGGAATGAATACGTTGTCAACTCGTATTTACAATTTGAACAGCATTGTGTCATCTGCAGTTGACATTATACAAAATGACAAGTCTATACCATGGGCAGAATCAGTTTAGGTGAATTATACAGTCAGGGTCAACACTACAGGTTTTAAAATCTCGCCACGGACTTCAGTTCCACAGACATATTTTTGCTGTTTAATCTAACACGAAGGCAACAATTAATAGCTAAAAAAGACGCTACATATACAATGTGAAACATAGAAAAATTAGAACAGCTGCCTTTCACAGTAGCAGAAACACGTCAGTTTTGTGGGTAATACATGGCGTGATCTCACTCTCAATTTTAAATACTGTATGAAACATTTCCCAAGAGGTAGATATGAGTCTTTAGGAGACAGTTTTGTCTACAAAGTTTGGTCTTTACCTTTCGATTACAAATTTGTCAGTGGGGAATGGGAACTCTTTCTAAGTGGAAATGAATGCAACTCTTTGCTCGGCCAATCACTCGTTTGTTAAGATGTGACACTTTTTGAAGCATGTAACATTTCGAAAGCTAATGTAGCGTGTTACTTTAAGGGGATGCCAGCTTCTTCGATTTGTCCCGTCATTAGATTACTTTCAAACTGAAGTTTTTTGATGTTAAACGATCAAAGTTGCAGTGGGATGCGAGCAGGTGTTCCATATATAGTTTCGGTCTCTCAGATAGTTACATGTTGCAATTCTGTGCTGTTCTCTCCAACGCACAGTGTTATGGTGACTGACTTACGGCCTTCCATTCCAACCTTGAAGGTTAATTTTGACAAGCTGAGCAGACTAAAGACTTTATTGTTTCAAAAGGGCGTGGTAGTACGTTCTCCAAAACACCCCCTATCCAGTCCCCCCGGTAATATTTAAAAGAATAGCCCAGGAAGTTAGAACACTTCTGTGGCAGGGTGGCTCTCCCAGAATAGCACTCCATAAACTACAAAAGGGGGTGTATGATGGTGGCCTTGTGGTCCCAGACGTCCGACTCTATTACTGGGCCTCGCAGTTGCTTGTCATAAATGATTGGGTATACGCAGATGTGCACAAGCCGGCCTATAGAGTGGACAGAGTCAATATGCCGAGTGGAAAATGTGAACCACGTTTGTACTCCCGGAAAGTTCGCCCAGAATGGCCGAGACACACTGGGGTGGTGGTGGGGTGCTGGAGGGACGCTAACAGATTTCTGGGCTGGACGGAGAAATTGACTAGTCGGACTCCACTGTGGTCAGGGGATACACTGAAAGAAGTTACCGCCCTAACGGGCTTTAGAGGGTGGAAACTGATAGGAATTGAGTACCTGGGAGATGTGTGGAGGGGGGACTCCTATCGCCTTTGAGGATCTACAGCAGGAATATAATTTGAATCAGACGCAGAGATATCACTATCTCAGATTGATGCATGCCCTGCGGTGATATATCCAACATGGTATCCCCGTTCTGGATTACTCCCCCTGGAAGACAGATTACTACTAGACCCTATCCCCTAAAAAGCGATATCCACGATATATCGTAAATTAATAAATAATGTATCAGACCTCCTGGTTACCCTGCGTGTGGCATGGACAGGCGACCTTGGGAGCATAGATGATGAAGAATGGTTAAAGGCAATACAGAGCCCAAAAGAGATTGCAATCCGGACAAGATTTAGACTGGTGCAACTTAAGATTCTGCACCGTACCTATTATCCACGTACACACTTATATAACTGGGGTAAAGCACACACAGCGCATTGCGTTAGGGGCTGCCAACGGGAGGGGACATTCTTTCATATCCTATCGAAATGCCAGGAGATTGCCCGATTTTGGCAGAAGGTCACAGAAGTAATGTCTAGGGTATCGGGGGTGACGGTCCCAATGGACGCCAAATGGCTCCCCCTGATGATTAAGGGAGACCTTGACTGGCCCAGACACGTGGGAATATGGTTGGTCCTAGCAGCGGGGATTGCAAAAAGGAACATTGCAAGGAGGTGGGGAGCGCCTTCGCCACCCTCGTTGAGAGAATGGGAAATGGACCACGACTGGTGCCAACGAGCCGAGGAAACAGTGTATAAAAGTAGGCGTTGTGTCAAAAAGTGGGAGAAAAATGGCAATCATGGCGCCAATATAGAGAAGGGTTGGGCTAGGAATAAAATGTATAGGATGTGTCTAGATATAAGAGTGGAGGGGGATTGTTGTACGGGGTATTCGCCTTCTGCCTATGGATGATGTATGTGGTCGACCTGTGCCTTTGAAGTTACTGAGGGTATATGTCTCCCTGCCTATCCCTCATACAATAGCTGTGATGTCAAAGCTGTACCATGTAAGACTACATGTGATTGATGTAAAGAATGGTCTTTTTCTTTTGAGCAATGTTAATAAAAAGATTTAAAAAATAAAAATAAAAAAAAGGACGTGGTACTAATATCTGCCCAAGAGACCTTTAACTTACAAGTAGCTATGTCATCTTCAGAAATACAATTGCTACTAAGCACAACATTTCCTCACCATTTTGGTGAACTTGTGCAATGCATTTTTAATGCTTCCAACAACACTGGTGTGGAGCATTTCTTTGAAGCGATTGGGTCTGGCTTAGTCAGCACTCAGGGCCTTATTTATGAGGCCTTGCGACACTTTTGTGCCGCCGGTGCGTCACTTTTTGTGACGCACGACGGCGTAAAAAATGTGCGATGTTGCGCCCTATTTACAAAGTGACGCATCAAGGCAGATGCATCACTTTGTAAACCCCTACACCACATTATACCTGCGCCAGGTATAATGTATGCAGGTGGGCGTTACCCCACAAAAAGCCTCGTAGAAGTGGCGCATTGAAATCTATGAGATTTCAGCGCGCCACTTCTAGGACGCCATTGCGTCAATATCTTACGCCTGCCTCACAGCAGGCGTAAGACTGACGCAGTGCTATAATCATAGCCCTCCCCCCTGCATTGCTGGAGTTGTGTCATGCTTCCGACACAACTCCAGCAATGCGTCAGTTTTGCGCCGTCAGATACATCAGTAATACTGACGTATCTGTCATTCCTTGCGTCATACAGTAAATATGACGCATCCATCATGTCGCAAAGAGGGCGCAATGAAAACTGTTGCAACGTTGTTTTCAGGCAGCGAAGCATACCCCTTGTGTTATTCCTAATTCGTGGTATTTTGGTCCTATTTTTGCTAATCCACAATAGATGTTCCATGTCCAGGCCAAACTGTGATGGATCTACAGCACGTCAAACTGTGTCGTGAACACATGATACAGTTTTTGGAGTATCTGTGCTTCGGAAACTAAATAGTGACTAGTTCCTGACCTTTTAACCAATGTGGTTTACCTGCGTGCAGCCTGTATTTCATTGTCTGTGGTGCCCTTTCGAGTGTGCACTGGATATCTGCCTTTCAATGCAATTGGTACAATCTATGGACATCAACCTGTTGATGCGTACCATAAAGACACATTTTTAAAGTTGTCCCATGAACTTACCGTTGCTTCTGGAAGCCTTCTATGACCCTTCTCCATTCAACATGGATGCTGGCTCTCCAAATGTGGGTGCACTGCAAGATAATACACCTTCAACATCGGCTGAAGGTGCTGACCATGTGTGTTCACTGGCTGTTATAAATACGGCCATTCTGGAAATATCGTCTGAGGATGAACAATCCATTTTGATTAGTTTAACATGGATGACATTTTGGGAGTCAACTGAATTTTAATTCGGCCATTAGTTTTAAAATTAGTGATATTGTTTTTATCTTCTTATGTAACCTTTTAAAATTAACATATTTTTTAGACAATTTTTAGTATGCTTGGTTTGTGAAAATGTTTATATGCTTTATTTTTAGAGTAGTTCTATGTAGAAGCTGAGGCTTTTCATGGCCAAGGGGAGGGTATTGTGATGCCCTCTTGGGCCCACTTTAGTTCTCCTTTAGTTTCATACTTTACACATATTAGTAGACTTCGTTTTAGCTAGATTGTTTTGTATATTTGCTTGCATGATATTCTTCTGCGAAGGCGCTGTATGCGCCACATGTTGCCTGTTTCTGTGAAGCCTTTCATGCTGAATTATATGTGCTCACGTTCAAGGCTAGGAACAGTACAAGAGATCCTAGTGCTTACGATTGTCCACTCAGAGACACATCATTACATCAGGGCTGCATGTCTAACACAGTAGGGTTTTTATCATTTTAAAACTGCACTGCCCTTCTAGAGGTCAGAGGGGCAATCCAGCCACAACGGTCCTGGAGCCAATGAGTTTTTTCGATATGCAACTCTGCTAATGCTGCTCTTCCATGCTGATTCTGCAGAGGGGGATTCCCAACTCGACAACAGAACAAGTCACTCAAGTATGTGGTCTCAGGCTGTCCTAAGAGATTGGGCAGATGGTACCCATACTATGTTCTCAGATTAGAGGATGGACTAGATAGGAATACATAGAAGTACATCTATGTAGAATAGCTCTGCCGTGGTTGGATTGTTAATTCTGTTCACCATGTTCGTAATGCTGGTTACATTGCTTTGTTTCATCTGCCTAATAATTGCAGCTCATTCTTTCTATGCAAGATTACGACTGTTTCAATAAATGTATTGAAAACTGTCATTCGTATCTTCCTTGTGTTTATCTTGGCATGCGTAAGTATCCAACGAAAGGGGTAAGATCTGCTTCAAAGATTATCCTGGGGATCAGAGGGTCATGTTCGAGGTTGCCAAATCACCTTTCACCCTGGGTAGTTTAGGGGCATGGGTGAGGCACTGTGAGCTAGCTACGAATTAGGCCAACAGTCTCTGATGGTGTGGAGGACTCAGTCCCTGCATTCAGATGTCCTGTTGTCTAGGTACGCAGCCCTATCTTTTCTAAGTGGAAACCGCATAACACCCTTCCCAGAGCCTCTTAAAATTGCCCAATACTGACTTCTATTACAAGTGGTCAATTGGGGTGAGCTACACAACCATAAAACCCCCACCAGCAATTACCTCATGTTAAATACTAGAGAACTCATGCATGACATTAGTGATGGTTCATAAAATCGTACTTTTTCACACACAATTAGAGATTCTAAGGATATGCCTGAACCTTTCAAGTATATGATGGCACAGTCAGGGAATACAATGACTTTTTAATATTACACCACTTCACTTATGATTGTACTTTGGGGTATGAGCCAAGTTAATTTTTGGGTAAACAGTCCCACTTTTAGGGCATTTGATGGTACTTTTGAGGAAAATAGCATTAGTTTGAAGACACCTGACAGCACTTCTTCAACAGTTCTTTGCTTCAATTTTGATCAGCATTTTAGAGCATGTCACTGTCACCCCTGGGTGTTGCTGGGCGTTGGGCTGCGAGGTCCCCGTCGAAAAGCCAGGTCTTGAAGAAACGGTGGGAAGAGGGAAGAAACAATCAGAAAAAGGCAAAACAGAGGGCAGAAAAACGTGAAGAACAGGCAAAACAGAGCAAGAACTGAGCAGAGGAGGCACAAACATAGGGCAGCAGGTAGACAGGCAGCAGAGGGTAGCGGATTGCAGGAAAGTTGGACAGAACTGCTTCAGAGGGAGCTGGCACATAGAACCTAATATGGTGTAGTGATGCAGAAGCACTTCTGTTGTTATTTCCACCCGACCATACATGTTTCATGAAGGCAACAGCATTTTATTACCCTCATATCCACAAGTTCAAGTGCCATGTGAGCTACATTTCTTAATAACTTTATTTCCTTTGTATTATGAGAGTTATCTTAAGGAATTGGCAAGGTTATATTATGCTACCCTACGGGTTTATAGCAGGGCACAAGAGTCTAGGAAGCCTTAGGGAGGCTATATGAAAAGCTCAACGAAGACAGGTCTAATATCCTATTGTAAGCTGAAAATAAATTAAAATAGTTAGAAGAAAGTAGCGCTCAATTAAATGATTAACTTATTTCAGGAACAGTGTTTGAAACGATGTACTGATTACTTTAAATAAGACATTTGTAAAAAAAAATAAGACAGCATTGTATATTGACAGTAATAGTAAATGATGTACACAATATTTTTTCTTTAACAGAGAAGAATCTGCTGGCCAAAACATGATTCTGGCTTGTTCATCTCTAAAGAAAACATATAGAAATATATTACGACAAGGAGACCGCGATACTCTCTCCGAAAGTAGCCCGCCGGATGGAACTAAAGGGCTTACAGTGGAAGAGGCACTTTATGTCCACTTAGATGGTTCCAGAGAAGTTCTTCACAAACGTCTGGAGGAGAGAAGAGGACATTTCATGCCTACCGTCTTGTTACAATCCCAGCTTGACAGCCTTGAGCCCCCATCCTATCCGGAACACTTTATTACTATTGATATAGAAACAAATGTGTCAGACATAGCTAGCCATATTGAGAGGACATTAAACTTAAAACAATAGATTAATTCAAAGAAGTCTTAAAAAAAATAACTGTACTTTTACTAATTGTTTTACCATAAGTGCTTTCATTTTTATTTTACGCTATATTTGGATTTTTATTGATATTAAATGTAATTTTCAAGACTTTTTGTTAATTAAAAAAAAACATCAGGCTTGTGACATTCCTAGTTGCCCACCATCTCAGTTGGGCACTTCTCATCAAGTAAAACATTGTACATGTATTCGGCTTTGGCCCATCTTTGCAAGTTATCAGTTGGTAATGTGCCTGCATTGGTTTACTGCGGTTAGGTGTGTGGGGTGTGCTTGCAGACAGGAACACATTTAATAGACCAGTCACTTGAATGTATAGAAGTGCTGGTATTTCTATGGCACAAACCTATGTGGTAAGCAGAGCAGCTTTGTTGATTTTCGGGAAGAGCTGGGACTTTCCTATCCTATGTTCCTTGGAGAGGTGTTTATCTACATCTTTATTCAAATGCTCAGAGAAGGAACAAATCTGCTCTTATCAGGAAGTCATTTCACATTTCAGTGTGTAGCTTGAAAAGATTTGTTTTCTGATCTTTTCCTGTTTGCTCCTTTTAAATCGTAGCCAGGAGACATCAAGGCTACATGTGATGTGCAATCCATCTGAGATGGCAATTTTTTTTTTCTAGCCAGGTATAATATTTTACTGTTAGTTACTGTCTTGCAGTTGAATACAGTGTGGCTAAAGATGATGGAAGCCTATTGAGGGAGTCAGAGTAGTTCGGTTAGGGTCATGGTGATGTGATTAAACTTATTTAGATCCTTGTAGGGTCTAGTGGTGATGTACAAGGGCTATTCAGTAAGTTTAGATGTGAACCTGGAAGACCAGCAAGCAGAGTGATGACACCATCTAAGTAAGAAAAGACCAGGACTGACTGAACGCATCTAAAACAGTTCGAACAACACTAATAAAAATGCCATAGTTAAGGATTTCACCCACAGCCAGCTCTGCGAGCATCACCCCATATCAGGACCTCAGTACCCAGCTCTCCCACTATTTCAGCCACAAGATCAGCAACATCTACAACATTTTAGACCCCAAGCCGGTCGCACCCACCATCACAGCCCTCCTGTCCGATGAGATGAATCCTCTGGACACCATCATGACCTCCTGGCCTATCATCGCTATAACAGAAACCGCAGTGACCATGTGTTCCGTTCACTCACAAGCTTCATTGGATCACTACCCACATTTCATCTTTACAGAAGGATTGGACCCCATCTGCACAGCCTTGACCCCGATACTCAACAACACCATCAACACAGCCACCGTCTCGCCTGCTTGGAACTGCCATCATACTCCCCCCTTCTGAATAAACTTTCAGCAGACCCCCAAAACGCGGACTTAACTACCGACTGATCTTGCTGCCATACCCTGCCAAAGCCATGGATAAAGTCATCAATAAACTAGTGTCTGACCACTTGAACAACCACCACCTCCTCGACCCCATCTAATTCGGATTCAGGCCCAACCACAGCACTGAGGCTGCCCTCATACCCAAATCAGACTACTTCAGACTGATCATGGTCAGAGGAGACACCGTAGCCTTCATCCTACTCTACCTATCTTCTGCCTTTAACACCATTTGCCACCCCATCCTCATTTAATTCCAGCATATGAGGGCCTGCACTCAGATGGATCTGCTCCTTCGTCACCGGATGCACCCACTTGGTCAGCCTGGTATCCTACACCTCAACTGCTGCCAACCACATTTGTGGCGTTCCTGAAGGAACGGCTCTCGACTTCACACTGTTCCACACCTACAAGGCACCGTGCACCAACATCATCCGATCCCAGGGAATAAACATTATCTCTTATGCAAATGACAACCAGCGCATCCTTTCCCTCTCTGACAAAACATCCAACACCCGGGCTAACTTCACCTCTTCCATGTCCAAAGTCACATGCTGGATAAAGACCGACCGTTTAAAACTCAACCTAAACAAAACAGAAGTGGAACGCTTCAGCAAGAACATTTCCCTATGGAACTCTACCTGGTGAACAGTAGATCTTGGACCAATACGCTGCCCTGTGTATCAAGCCAAGAACCTGGACACAGTGTTGGACAACCAACTCTGAATGACCAACCAAGTCAACATGGGCACCTCATCCTGTTTTTACACCCTAAAGATCTTCACAAACATCATCAAATGGCTCCCAATCTACACACACACCCGTCACCCAGGCCCTCATCAGCAGCAAACCGGACTATGGTATCGCTGACTAGAAGACTTCAGATCATACAAAACTTGAGTGCCCAGATTCTCACTCAAGCTCTCTCTTCGTTCATACATCTCCTCACACCTCAAAGAGCTCCACTGACTCCCGTGGCCCACAAACGCAAACTTCTCAAGCTCCTCACCCATACGTGCAAAGCCTTGCACAATCTGTGTCCCTCTTATCTCAACAGCCACATCAATTTCCACACCCTGGCCAGAAACGTATGTTCGGCTTGCCTCCTGCTCACTCACATCCGGTGCATCTGCAGAATCTCAGCTGGCGGCCGGCTTTCTCGTTCCTTGCACCCAAGTCCTGGAACAGCCTCCCCTGCACATCAGAGCTGCCTCCTCAGTCCTTGAATTCAGCAAGAAACTGAAAACATGGCTTTTTACCTAGTCTTCAGACTCGGCCAACTCAGTCCTCTCTTAGCTAGCTCCTGGGTACCTACCCGGATGAGATGAGCTCGCTACAAATTGTCCTAACATAGAATGAACTGCATTATGGTTCTGAAATCTGTTTCTGGAATGTACAGTTTTATTTTACAACCAAAGTCCAAAGACGAGAGAGAGGCAAATAAATTAATATGTAATCCAAATATTAAGACATTTTGTCCAACACGTGTTTCGCGATACACAATTGCTTCCTTAGAGTGACATTAAGTCCACTTTATTCCATTCAACTTTAAAATCTAAATTAAATGAATGACATCAGACAAGGACATATATGCATACATAAACTTAAAATCAGTATAGTAGATTGCAAAAAATTGCCACCTCTAATCAATCAACAAATATAAAACAATATATTTCATGTATATGTAGAAGATGTACAATAAATGAAATACAACAATTAACATAAATTCTCCATTACTTTCACAAACTTTGAGCCATCGGTTTACCTCATTTTGCCTGCATGAACCCTTAGGGTCCGATTACGATGCTTTTTGGAAGGCCTCCTAACGGCATTTGCTCTGTCCGAATCGGATCGGGAACATGTCTTTCCGACCGAATCGGAAAGGTTTCCGACCGACCGATTACAATGCTAGTTGGGCGTTAGGAATATCCTAATCCAAACCCGACGGCATTCGGACTGACAGAGCCGTACAGAGCAGACTTGTACATCTCTACAGGCCACGTTTCCGAACGACCGATTACGATGCTGGATTCGGACAGCCTTTCCGAATTGTGCCATCCGACTCGAATTGGCAGTCGGAATCAGACTTTGGGGGCCTGCAGCAGGCCCCCCTGCACCCGGAGCCTTCCCAATCGGGCCCGTGGGTCCCCCCCTTACCAGCCATGCACAGTGTGGCAGGCACCAGGGGGTGCCCGATTTTCCCCAGCCACCTCTTTCTTCAATGGGAGCCTATGCATTCGGTCAGAACATAGGCTCCCATTGTAGTCAATGGGAGTCCGACCGAATCATATCTGGAAGCATCCGGATGCATCGTAATCGGTCGGTCAGACACCATTCCTAAACCGATTTGGTCAGAATGATTTCCGAACCGCATCGTAATCGGGCCTTTAGGGGCCGATTAAGATGCTGGACGGACCCGAGTCCGACCGACATCATTCTGGAACTGGAACCGAACGACCTCCAGTCTTCGGTTCCAGCCCAGGAATTAGGATGTGACCGAACCCTGTTCGGTCGCAATCCTATACTTTGTTATGAGAGCATGCATTCGAAACGGAATGTATTCTCTCATTTCAAAAAGCAGGGGTGCAGTTCATCCCTGCACCCCGTGGCAAGCACCCCAAGGTGCCTGCCACCAGGTGCAGGGATCAACAGGGGGGGCACCCCCCTAGGCCGCCATTTGGCAGCCTTGCACCCATGGGGGCCCTGCTGGGGGCCCCCCAAGCTGTATCCCAATGCCTTTCTGTGCTGGAAAGGCCGGCACAAAAAGGCAGTGGGAAACTGCCATTGTAATCCCTCGGCCAGAAAGAGCCGGCCGGGGGATTACTGCAGGGTTTCCGGATAGCCCGTCGGAAATCCGAGTCGGATTCCCTTCCGACCGAGCCCATCGAAATGGCTCAGTCGCAAGGGAATCCGAACAGCAGATTACGATGCGGGCAGGAGAGCTCCGACGGTCGAAGCCCTTCCTGCCCGCATCGTAATCAGGCCCTTAGTGTTAACTTGTGTTTGCGAGTGCTACCTTGTTTGCTAGACTACCCATTCTATATACATCTCCACTGTGGTACTGGTGAAACTCACAGATAAATAGAACTCCTGGTTTTATGGTATATATTTTTTTGACATTTCTGTCTGTATTTATCCATATTTATTTCATGATAATTTTATCTGTATTTATCCATATTTATTTTGGGATTTGTAAAAAGATGAAGCTGGAACGAGTATATTTCTACATTTATTTAACCAAAAAAATGTGCACTTATGCCTGAACAGGTTTCAGTGATATAAACACACTCAGATGATAAGATATGCACTTATAAGAAAACATTCAAATTGTTCATGTTTTTCATAAGTACTTCTGTTAAAGGAATTTTAGTAAAGAGCCTTAATTTTTTTTAACCCTCTTACCTATCAATCTGCACAGCTATTGACCTGACAGTCATGATTAACGGTATTTAGAATCACTCAAAAAACAACCCAATTTCCGTTTTTACCCACATTTAAAAATAAATACAGAGAGGAATATAAATGGTTTCTGTCTGTATTTATCTGTAGAAAGGGTAGCAGGGGCCCCATTGCTTCTCGAATTGTCGCTGCTGGTGGTTTATAGTAGAGGAGCTCTTCTGCATGCCCAGTGTCCCACAGTTCATGTAGCCAGTTGATATGTTCTGGCACATAGTCCGTACCCCAGTGGTCTGTGAGTACCTGCCTGGCTGCACGCAGTGATAGAGTTATAGCCTTGCCTCTAGTAGAATGGAGGAGGTATGTGAGAGTGTTGGGGAGGGCGAGGAGGCTATAGCTAGGGAGCCGGGGTAGGCCTGCGTCGAAGATGTTGTCAATACGCTATATCTGTGCGCTTCTGCCTTCACATGCTTGAGTAATATGGTTCTAACTTGCCCCTAGCAGTCTGAATATACTGCCTCACTACTCTGTCAATGTCAAATAGATGCTGGGTATAATTAAATGTTGACTGCTGCCACTTGCTGATGCTGTGCCTCATTTAAACGCCATGCAGCACTTACCCTCTCTCTTAGTCCGCTCCCACAATAATGGTGAAAGCAGTGTAATTCACCTGCAGGGACTCGTGCATATACAGTGTCTTGCCTGACACGGGCGTCTTGCTTCACTGACCCTGCCGCATCCGAATTCGAAGTCACACGACCAGTAGGCTTCGCTTTCCCTTTCGTCAACTTCATCTGCTCCCTAGTGCTTCTATTTTTAGAAGTTCACGCTACGACCTCTTCACAATGAGCTGGCAGACAGCTCGTCGCCAAAATGATGTTGTGAAGAACCACCGGTCCAAACCACGACAAGAGTAAGGAGTAAAAGTGGTTTTATTCTTAAGATAGGTTGAGCGTGACTTCTCACTCTGCCAGCTCCCAGAACCCCTATGCTCTCATTGCAACACACAGCTCTGCCACATGCCAACCTGGCAGAATCCTGCAACTTTAGTGAGACATAAATAATTAGCATTAAAAAACATGCATTACAACATTTTGCGAACCCTGGGACCTTCCATATGTGCATCCCGGCGACCGCCTAATCTATAAAGGACCAATGTTTCTCCGGGGCAGGCCTGTGCCACGGCAGCATGTAGCGCAACTGGCTGGCAAGATAGTAAGTGGTAAAGTGGGATATGGTAACACTGCCATCCTGCCTGCGGGAGTTAGGCTCAGTTCTGGCCTTTACAAGGTGTCTTGTCCTCTCATATGAAAGACCCGATCATGCGTTGTAATTTGGAAAGGAGAAGGGGAGGAGGTTGAGCTGGGAGGATCTGCATGACATAAAGAATTTTGAGTAAGAGAGTAATTTTTATGGCTGCGAGATGACCCAGCCAGGAGTGGTCCTCCCGCTGAACCAAGCCTGTAGGTCGGAGCTGGCTGTTGCTATCAGAGTTTTACAGTTGCGCTCCGCTATTTTAGATACTGCGAGCACAACATGAGTCCCAGGTAAGCGGAAGCAGTGAGGTGGTCGTTGGCCGGGGTGGAAAAGTTAAGTATCTGGGATTTCTGAACAATGATTTTAAAGCCAGAAGTGTTCCCAAAGAGGTAGTTTATGAAGAAGGGCTGGGACTGAGGTTAGAGGATCCTATAAGGAGACCAAAACATCATCAGCATAGAGGGCAAGTTTGTGATCCCGCCCTCCCATAGTGATCCCAACAATCTGCTGATTCACTCAGATTCTTTCAGCCGAGGGCTCCATATATAGAGCAAAAAGGAGGTGCGATAACAGACATCCCTGTCTCATGCCCCGGAGAACCTGAAAGGGTCATGAAAGAAGGACATTAACCCGTACTCGGGATTGGGGGCAGATATAACCACTCCATATCCATCTGCAATACCAAGGGCCCAGACCAAATTTTTCTAATGTAGATAGCAGGAAGGGCCGGTGTACTCTATTAAACGCCTTCTCAGCATCAAGAAAGTCCAGTAGTGCAGGCCTACCAGAGCGGGAGGCCTTATCAATCAATCAGGGGTTTGTTAAAGCACAACTACTCACCCGTAAGGGTCTCAAGGCACTAGGGGTGGGGGGGGGGGTGCAGGTTCCATCCATCAAGGAGGGGGTCTGTCGAAGAGCCAGGTTTTGAGGTTTCTTGCGAAGATGCGGAGCGATGTTGTCTGTCTGAGGTGGAGCGGAAGGGCGTTCCATGCTTTGGCCGCGAGGAAGGAGAAGGAGCAGCCTCCCGATCTGGTCTTTCTGGTGCGGGGGACCACGGCGTAGGAGAGCTGGGCTGATCGTAGGGTCCTTTGGGGTGCGTGGAATTTGAGTCGGCTGTTCAGGTATGCTGGTCCGGTGCCGTGGAGGACCTTGTGTGCGTGGGTGAGCATCTTGAAGGTGATTCTCGCCTCGACAGGGAGCCAGTGGAGTGTGCGCAGGTGCTGGGAGATGTGGCAGTGTTTTGGCAGGTTGAGGACCAGTCTTGCGGCGGCGTTCTGGATGTTCTGTAGCTTGCGGGTGAGGTTTTTGTTTATTCCGGTGTAGAGTGCGTTGCCGTAGTCGAGTCTGCTGGTGACCAGGGCGTGAGTGACGGTCTTTCGGTGTTCGAGGGGGAGCCATTTGAAGGTCTTACGAAGGAGGCGGAGGGTGTGGAAGCAGGAAGACGAGACAGAGTTGATCTGGCGGTCCATTTTGAGCTCGGAGTCCAGAATGATTCCCAGGTTGCGTGCGTGGTCCGTGGGGGTTGGCGGGTTTCCGAGGGCGGGGGGCCACCAGGTGTCGCTCCAGGCATCGGGGTTTGGGCCCATGATGAGTACTTCTGTTTTGTTGGTGTTTAGTTGTAGGCAGCTGTTTTTCATCCATTTGGCGACGGCTTCCATGCCTTCTCGAAAGTTGCGTCTGGCGGTGTAGGATGTGTTTGGTGTAGTCGCTGCAGTTCCTCTCTGGAATGCAGCCCACCTGATCAGGGTCTACCAGTTCCTGCATATACGGGTTAAGCCGTCTGGCCAGGACCCTCGTAACCAGTTCATCATCAACATTCAGAAAGGCAACTAGGACGGTAGGTAGAGCTTTGCCGGGTCCTTCCCTGGCTTAGGGATCACTGAGATCACCGCGTCCCACATGGTAGGTGATAAATGGCCCAAGTCTACAATACAATTAAACGGAGAGAAAAGGGGGGCCAACTGTGGGCAAAACAAAAGTCTTGTAGAAAGCTCGGATGAAGCCATCTGGAACCGGTGCTGTCCCAACCTTTAAGCGAGAGATACAGGAGATGATCTCTGCCAGCTTGATGTCCTCCTCAAGGTGAGCAGCATCTTGGAAAGAGAGCAGTGTAATAGGTGCTTCAGAGAGGTACTGAGCTATAGCATCCTGCTCACACTGCTCGGAGTAGAGATTCAAGCAGAAATGCCCAAGTTCCTGGTCTATGGCCTCGTCCGTCTGGGCCTCTGTCCCATTCTGGCAGAGAATACATGGCACACATTCCTTGTGGCGCTTTGGCCCGGAGTTTGCATGCGAGAAGACAACTGGCTTTTTTACTGCCGGTGTAGTACAAGAACGTCTATTTGGCTTTGTCATAGTCAAGAGCTTTTAGCTCCTTGCGGGCAGCGGACAATTGTTTCCAAACTGAGTGCACCCCGGTCTGTTTATGATGGGCCTCAAGATCCTTCAGTTGGCTTTCAAGCTCTAAACCCTTGTCTCGCTGGAGGGTGTTGAACCTTGCAGATGTGGAAATGAGGGAACCCCGGAGGACTGATTTGAGGGTCTCACAGTAGGGAGGGGAGACTTCTGGCGTATCATTGGTTGGAGGAAAAGATCAGTTTGTTCCCATTTCTTGGCCTGAACCAATTGATGTTGTGGTATAGCGTTGCCACATTTGTAATGGGGGCAGGAGTGCAAGAGCTTAAATAAGATAGTAATAGGGGAATGGTCCGAAAGGGCAGATACGCTGATGTCTGCATCCTGGACATAAGCTTGTAACAAGGAGGAGACAGATAGTAGTCTAACCACAAGTAAGATTACCACGCAGCAGAGTAGTGAGTGAAGTTGCGTGCGGAGGGGTTCAGTGTCCTCCAAGCATCCATCAGGCCCATCTCGGAGAGCCACGGCTATTCTTCTGACAGAGAAAGCAGCTGTCTGTCCCGCCCTTTGGACTGATCGAAACAGGGTAGGATGAAGAACCAAGTTGTAGTCCCCCAAATCAAAAAGTGTGTGGCTGACGATGACGCTATCAGAGCAAGTGCGTGCCACAGGAATGTTTCTTGTTGTTCGTTGGGGGCGTATATAGTTGCAATGACAAGGGTGAAGCCCTCCAGCTGAATTTGTAAGGCCAAAGGTTGCCCTGGGATCTCAGTAACTATGTGTATGACCCGACCCAGACATTTGTTGGCAAGTAAGATTGCTACACCAGCAGATTTTTTAGGGCCGAAGGATTGATATTGGTGAGTGAATTATTTGGACCGAAGGCGTGGGCAATCTATTTTGAGGTGGTGAGTCTCCTGGAGGAGGCATATGTCTGCACCAGCATCCCAGAGCATTCTCAGTGTCACCAGCCACTTAGCGGGACATTGAGACCATGGATGTTTAAGCTAAGAATATTGAGCATGGTAGTCCTAAGTGGAGATCATGCAGTGTGTGCGGAGGGTGTAGGAGTGCCCCCATATGTGGCAGCCAGTGGCAGGGCCGAGACCAGGTGCATGCTCTCTGTCTGTGGTGTCAGCAGGTGAGGAAGAACAGAAAAATGGGGGCGAACAGGCAACAGAAACCAAGTTCCAAACAGCGGAATTAAATGTGTGTAGTAGTGTGTACATATCGAGGCAATCGTCCCCGTGGAGGGTCATCTAGTATCTCAAGAAGGTCAGGGCTACGCTACAACCCGCTGCAGTAGGTATAATGCTTGGAAGTCTGTTCAGGCCCCTTACACATCCAGTTAGGGGCCCATGGCAGACTCGCCAGGTAGCGGAGAGTTGGAGCCAAAATTACTTCTCTCAGGGGGTGTCATCTGGGTCCCCAGGGTGATCCACAACGGGACCCTGGGATGTAACTGGTGAAGGAGGGCCAACTGTTCCCTGCAGATCTCCTCTGCGGAGGGTCTGCGCGCTGAGTTGTTAGCGGCTTGCCGGTGGTATCATCGGTATCTCTTGGTAGAGGTGCATCTGTTATGTTTTGATGCATTCACTGGGCTACCTGGGGGCTTCTCCAAGTGCAGAATGGAGTTTGGCTCTTCTACCGTGCGGACCGAGTGGGTGGCATCATTCCATTGGAAGGTGAGGTAGAGTAGGTAGCCCCATTTGTACCTGACACCTTTAGAATGAAGAAAACCTGTGGCTGGGCGTAGAAGGCATCGTTTGCGGAGAGTTATAGGAGACAGATCCTGGTACAACCACAGTTTAGCGCCCTAAAAGTCAACAGGACCGGCTGCTTGAGCTGCATTCATGATGTCCATAATGAGTTAAATAGTCTTCAATATCTCCATCCTCTGCCCCCGTGGGGCTTCATGAGTGTGAATGTTGGAGCGGCGGGAACGATTTTCTAAATCTTTGTGATGTGTTTTGAGGTCTATGGTCTGATCTCTCAGCTCCATAACATCCCAGTGGAGGTTGTCAAGTTTCTCTTCTCGCTCGTCTCCACCGTCCTCCAAGGAGGAAGCCCTGTGCCCCAGTTCGGATGAGGTCCTGTTGGACCTTCTTGAGATCAGCTGTCAGTTCTTAGTGAAGGCTCGCAAAGTCATCTCTTAGAGACCTGAATAGGTTTTCCATGTAAGACCTGGTGATGGGGGCCTCCATGCCACCCATTGAGTGGCCTGTGGGCAATGACTCAGACCGACTTAGGTTGTCCACAGGCGCCTCTCTGTTAGATTCGATTTTCCCTGGCAGCAGCTTTGGTAAGCATGTTTTTAATGTTAGAGTCATTTTTAGGTCCTTTGTGTGCCGCCATGTCGTTGGGGGTAAATGCAGTGATCACAAAGTCAGCGTGAGGGTCGGAGAACGAGAGCCTGGACCAAGGACGGAGGCAGCTCTACAGGCGGATGGTGGAGATAGCTGAGCGACAAAGAGTCTATGCCACCCCAGCCACTGGGCTCAGGGGCACCGTTGGATCACCGGGCCCACGCCAAAGGGAGCAGCTCGAGTGTCCCACACCGCCACCTGGATGTAGCAGGGGAGCGCCCAGTGCGCACACTTCTATCAGATAATCCAGAGTTGAAAGGGAAGGCACCACAGTAAGTCCAGGGTCTGGCTGACAGGGTTCGCGGGACAGGTGCACAAGAGTCCAGGAGAGCAGCCAATGCAGGGAGAGAGGACAAGTCACAGGATGGGTGACCTTGGGCGAGGTTACTACTCAGGAGTGGGAGCTGTTGTGATCCGCTCCCACCGCCCCTCCACAGCCTCAGGCCGCTCAGGAGCTGCGAATGGATACATGGGAGGTCAATTGAGACAGCAGGCAGGTCCCCATACTGCAGGCGAGACCGTCACTCCCAGGATGCGCATCTCAGCACTGATGGAGACACCGTGGTGGCCAGGACAGTCTGTGGAGGCTGTTATGATGAGCCACCTACAAGGAGCGGGCCCTGGGAGTCTATGATGCTGGCCCTTAGCAGGTGCAGCCCGCCCCTGAGACCTGCACCGCCACGCGCTGTTCTGAAGCTGTCGCTGGCCGGGATAAGGTGTTCGTGTCCCCACAGGGGACAGCGGTGCAAGGCCCATATAGGGGCCCCACGAGTCCATGCTGGCAGCGCAAGGTGGTCGCCGTTCGCCCTACAGATCCGCTTCTTCGTGCCCCACTCCGGGGGTATGGCTGGCAGAGTTCTGGCTCTTGTGTGCCGGGGGGAGGGGGTTCAGGGCTGAGATGAGGGCTTTGATATTGCATTATGTGAATGCCAAAGATAATTCCTGAATAGGATAAATCTATTGTCTTCCATTGGACTTCTAGTTTCAAACTTGAGGCAAATTCCCATGAAACTCAATGAAAATGCCATGGACAATATCACCATATGCAATTTCTGTGTTCTCTAGCATGGTATCATTCTCTCTTGTCAGGCTGGTAATCTCTGGTTCTTTTCTGTGTAACAGCATGACATATATCCAGAAATGTACCATCCCATAGAGTGTAGCAGTCACAGACATGCTTCTGGTGAAATCCACCATCACCATTCCTCCTAGTAAGTGCTTCTCTTTCTTGTGGCAGAAAGTAATACAGGCTGAGTGCCAGAAGACAGTACTCCGATTAGACAGGGTTCAGCCGCTGCCCAGACATGCAAAAGCAGTAAGAGTTGGTCAGATTTTATTTCCATAGTTCTATCCATGTGAAATGCGACTTCACCTGCAAACATCTAATGAGTGCAATGCTCTCTCCGTCAATGTCAAGGCATTCGGAAAGAAGAATGAATAGAAGCCAAAGGTAATTTAGGCATGATCCTTAGGTTGGTGGGCAAGGTGAAGGTCTTCATAAAAAGAGAGAAGTGTTGCATTATTGTGAAAGTTTGTAGCTCTCCAACTCTTCTGCTGAAATCAAAGCCAGGAGAAGTGCTTTTTTTTCCAGAAAAAGGATTTGAGATCTATCAGATGGATGGACTCGAATGGTGAGAGCATTGGTTGCCTCCGATAGTTTTTTTTTTATATACCAGTCATGTAAAGGCAACCTTGGAGGACTACATTAATGACACCCCCAAATTAGGTGGGCTTTCAATATCTACATTATTTGCTGATAACACATTGATTGTATCCAGACTGCCAATGGATATGCATAACCACCTCAACAAATTTGAAGAGTTCTGCCGTCGATCTGGGTTGTCAAAGCCACAACAACAAACTTTAAGGTATGTAATTCCATAATTAGTTGGAGTTAGGTGGCAAAACAATCCCAACAGTCAAACTCACAAAAAGGTACGTCTGATTAAATACTAAAAATAAAAGCTAACAAGAAGAAAACATATATAACGTGTATAAATGTGTGTACGTGGTGTGGTATCTGTAGAGAGCTTCTTAAAGGACGAGAACCCTCACTCACCCGAGGGTGACATGCTTTATCATTGGGTTCCCTCCTCACACCTGGAACGCCAGGTGCCAGGTGGGGGCTCCCCAAAGGATTAAAACGATCTCCAGAGGCCCGCATCAACTTTATTCAGTGATCCCCTAGGACAGAGTTAAAATGCAAGGACGGGGGGATTTCAAACAAATATACCCTTAAAGATGGTCAATATGTTTCCGCCCCTAATTGACCCCAAAAGGGGTTCAGGGGCATTATATATATATATATTTTTTTTTATAACCAACTTTATTTTGTTCATAGATATAGCGAACAGCATCCATACATTACAGATATTAAAAGGGAGAAAGAGAGAAAATATGGCTGATCAGATCCACAATAACATAGATAGCGACCCACGCAGGAGTCAACTTAGCAAGCATTATTATCATGCTGTTCGTACACACTGTCTATGGCTAGGAACGTTGAACGTGATTCCCCTGTATTTGGTTGTCCAGTTGGAGAAAGTTCTAAGGTTCTAGACAGACCATCGCATCAGCCCTGCACCTTTGACACAGTGCGATTGGAACAGTGCTTTTATTATATAAACTGCCTCTGTGCTATTTTTGGCAGAGGAACACATCTGCTTGGATTATCCTGGAACCCTGTGCTCTGTGACTAAGATGCAGTCCTGCTGACTCTGACCTCTATTGTGCAAGAGACAATAGCCTATTCTACACCAGACAGGCTTCCGGGTACATCGTACTCAGATATGGGGGATTAAGCTATCCTAATGGATCTGGCAGAGGGTATTCACACTATGCTCTTTATAGTATATGTAGTATTAGATAGGAGTATAATTATATCACACAGTAATGTTAACATGGTTGTACTGTTTATCTTTTACACCTTTATTGCAATACTGGATATATATATCTTTCTGAAAGAAACAAAGAAAATAGTGCAAGGATTAACAATAAAGCGATATAAAAGTATCACCAAACAAGGAAGTGCCCAGTGGGTAACTCCATGAGTCGTCTTACCTATTAAGCGACAGAAGACAACCACTCTCAAGCCACTGGGTAACGTCCCAACCGCAACACTAAGGAAAAGAAAACCAACAATAGGGAGCAAGGACCACCTGGCACAAGAACTACGTATAAGATTACTTCAAGCCAGAGGTATTATGAAGTGGAGATCTATTACCTATATATATATACACTATGCAATGATGTCTATGTATACAGGTCAGAAGCTCTTAAAATAACAGGGAAACCCCGTAAGGCAACCCTAGTGGGCATGTCTAGACCCCCGGGGGGAATGTATAGAAAAGTGGGGAAGATGCCCTGGAGAATTACACATATCTCTCACTATAACCATCAGAGTGCAAAGTCATGATACCCAAACAGCAAAGGTAAAACCATGTTGCATGGCCGATCAGGACCTTGTTGCCTGTGTGAACAATGAGAAGGCAAACGTGGTCCTCTCATTTAAGTACAAAATGCCTGGCGGTACAGCTAGAACTGATAACGAAGCAAATGGTGAAAGCAATCGGTAAGAACAATCTGCCTTGTCAGACTTGTATTAGTCCAAAGGATAACCACCCAAGGAGCGGAGCTGAGTCTGTGGGCA
This sequence comes from Calotriton arnoldi, assembly GCA_963921515.1. Classification (NCBI taxonomy): domain Eukaryota; kingdom Metazoa; phylum Chordata; class Amphibia; order Caudata; family Salamandridae; genus Calotriton; species Calotriton arnoldi. The sequence goes on along the minus strand of CAWUFW010000151.1, from coordinate 1,599,235 downwards.
GGAGAGTTGCAAGACATACTGTTGCAAAGTCATCCTGTGCCCTGGGCACCCCCATTTGTTTTTTGCTGACTGGTACTGGTGGTAACTGACTCTGACTGTCCCTGGGCTCTGCCTAACCAGGGCCAGTGCTGTGCTGAAAACACACTTAGAATAGAGCGAAAACACCTACCTACACTAGAGTGCACTATGGGTTAGGGTACCCCTATGATTGGCATGACCTCCCCAATATGGACCTAGCACATAATAGGGCAGGGGGCTCAAAACTACTTTTAAGTTCCTAGTATATAATAGGGCATGGCAGCTTAGAGGCCAGCAGCCCTTTCTACACTTGCATGTGTGACCTGCTGAGGCCTGAGGTCAGTTTAAAAGCAACCCTGTGTTGCAGGACTGCTTTTAACATGTAAATTGTGCCAAAACTAGACTTTGGTGTTTGGGGCACTTAAAAAATAATCAACTACAATATCTTGGCATAATAGGTACCCCCAGGGTCTACCCTAGGTGTCCCAGTGGTGGGGGGGGTGGGGTCAGGTACTTATAAGGACGACTCATAAAATAGGTTTTATTTCCCTTGGGTTTAGTGAAATTGCACATTTCACTTCCCACATTGTAGTAAAGTGCTTCCCAAAATCGACTTTTGTGCTAGGAGCACGGTGGAGTGAGGATCTGCACTATTTTTTCATATTCAGAAACCCTAAAGTCTCCCCTAGGTGTTCCAGGGGTGGGTGGTCCTGTAGAGATAGGCAGGGTCCTTATAAAAGATATTTTATAAGCCCTGGTGTTGGAGAAATTGCCCAGTTCATTTTCCTCATTACAGATCCCCAGCCACATAGGTTAACATGGCAAGAAGTTAGTAAGTAATAACTCCCACCAGGAAAAACAGAAAATATAATTCAAAGAATTAATAGTTTCAGGAACCCCTTATCATGTTACTGTTTGCTTCTCAGAAGATCCCCTTCCAGGTTAAAAAGTGCTTTGGTCAAGAAATACCCACTTTGGAGAAGATGGAGTCCTTTCTGGAAGCTTCTACTCAAGTTAATCCTGCAGCGTTTAACATTACCGCATGGAAAACACTCTAAGATGGCTATTGCTCTTCTGAGGCAAAGTTCGCGGTCTAGTTGTTCTGGTCACGAGACAAAAGAGAGGCGTTAATGCGCATGGGTGAACTATGTGCGGCGCACTTCAACTGTGGATATTGTCGTCGAGGTAGTGTCTCTCCTTCGCGCTGCCTCAGCATCCTGTCAGAAGAAGAATTGACGTCTGGAAAGATTAGAGTTCAGCCTGCACAAGCCAGAAAGGCATTGCAGGGAATTTGTCTGAAGAAGAGTAGTGTTTCTGGGAGAAGCGAAACTTCTGTGAAGAGAAGAGTTCTCGGTTTTGAAGGAAGAGTTTTTCTAAGGCTATCAGTGTCTTGTGAGCGCTTCAGTCAGTGCTCAAGACACACAGAAACTGTATCCGAAGACTGTTGAGTAAATTGTTAAAGACAGAAATAAAATAAGTGAACTACGAATTGCTCTGAGTTTTCAAACAAAAGAATTCATTTCGAATAAGATCAGCATCTACACAAAAAAAACTATGTATATACATATATATATATATATATATATATATATTGTATTGTATTTATAAAGCACTTACTACCCCTGACAAGGCGTCAAAGCGCTTTTTCGGCGGTATAGTGAAATATGAAAGTAATTTGAGTGGTGGATATGTTAGTCAGTTATTTGGATTGAGAAGGATAGCAGAGGGATAGAAGAGGGAAAAGGTTTGCATTTATATAGCGCTTTGCCACCCCGACGAGGCGCCGAAGCGTCCCCTCGGCGAGTAGCACACCACTCCGGAACCCACAAAGGATCACTGGTGTACTAGTATAGTGACACTAAGTCTGAAATGTAATTCCCTTCGGGATTCCTCAATAGCATACCACAATGTTCACACACAACATTCAGTCAAAACAACCGATCATCAAAAGATAGTAGCAGTAGCCAAAAACCAATATGGAAATGTTTATTTAATCAATCTATGCAATGAAGTTAAAAACAATTTAAAAAAAAAAAAATAATTTAAAAGCACCACACTCAATGTTAAAATTACAAGTTCATCAGGAATTTCGAATTACTAGACAAAGTATAAGACAACATACATGAAAAAGTTACAATGCAAATCAGTTTATACAACGACAAAACCAACAGTCATAAGTGGTTCAACGTGTTAAGCCTGAAGAAGGTGGTTGGACCTGTTTATACCACTGAAACGCGTCAGCTTCTTGGTCTTTATAAATCATTTAACCACAAGGGTTCTTTCGGATAGAATAAGAGAACAATATCACTAAACGTTGAACCACTTATGACTGTTGGTTTTGTCGTCGTATTAACTGATTTGCATTGTAACTTTTTCATGTATGTTGTCTTATACTTTGTCCAGTAATTCGAAATTCCTGATGAACTTGTAATTTTAACATTGAGTGTGGTGCTTTTGAGAAAAAAAAAAAAAATTTAATTGTTTTTAACTTCATTGCATAGATTGATTAAATAAACATTTCCATATTGGTTTTTGGCTACTGCTACTATCTTTTGATGATCGGTTGTTTTGACTGAATGTTGTGTGTGAACATTGTGGTATGCTATTGAGGAATCCCGAAGGGAATTTAATTTCAGACTTAGTGTCAATTTGGTGTCCTGTCCCTTTGGTGAGTAGGACCCCTCTCTTTTATTTGAGGTACTAGTATAGTGAACCATGAAAGCAATTTGAGCGGTGGACATGTTAGTCAGCTATATGGACTGAGAAGGATAGTGGAGGGACAGAAGAGGGAGAAGGTTTGCATTCATATAGCGCCCGTTACCCCTGATGAGGCGCCGAAGCACCCCTCGATGAGCAGCACGCTACTCTGGAACCAAAACAGGACCAGTGGTAATTAGTATAGGGAAATATGCAACCAGTTTGAGCGGTGGACATGTTATTCCGTTTCCTGGACTGAAAATGAATAGTGGAGGGATAGAAGAGGGAAGCAGGGATAGAAGAGGGAAGGGTCCAGAATCCCCTTTTTCTTTTGAGTTCATAGCAGCAGGAGGGGCCCGGGATGAGTAAAAGGGAGGTGGAGGGGGAGGAGTCAGAGGCAAGGGCCCAGAAAGGCCCACCTGGGAGATCCGAACAGCGAAAGAGGTACGAGATGATGCGAGGAGGGAAGAGTCCAGAAAGGGCCACCTTGGGGGTCATAGTAGTGGTATGGGGCCCGGGATGAATGAGAGAGTGGAGGTAGAGGACACACTGACAGAGGTATAGGGTGAGAAATAGGGTAGTGCACAGGAAAGAGCAGCAGAATGAGGCTTGAGATGAGCCAGAGAGTTGAGGCAGAGGATATATTGAGAGCGGTGCAGGGCGAGAAATAGGGTAGTGCACTGGATAAGCTCAATAAGAAGAAAAGCAATAAATATATAGATACACAAGTACATGGAAGGCATATATATGCACAAGGAAGGTAGTACATGTAGATTAAAGATGCATCCAATAAACTTCAGCTTTCAAGTGTTGCTGTACTCTAAATTAACTTATTTCTTTACTTTTATTCTTTGTAATTCAATACAAAAGATCTACTCATTTATGCAGTCATCCATATACATGTCAAAACATAGAATAATGCAACCACCAGTAACATGTACATTTGTTAAGCAGAACCAACGAATATCTACATTTCTAAAGACAACGATTTTACACGTCCACACAAAGCAATACACACATATAGGTACACATCTACAGTCCTAATAAATGCCTATATACAGAGGGACACGCTGCACATCCCTGTCTGCGCATGGTGGCTACGTTGGGAAGAGCCAACTCTTGAGCAGCCCTCCGAAGATAAGGTGGCTGGTTATCAGTGGATCCCATGCTGGGGGGCAAAGAGTTCCACAGGCTGGCTGCTTGAACAGAGAAGGACATACCACCCATGGAAATATGGACCAGCAAGAGAGCAAACTATCTTTTTGAGGATGACAGCCATGTCCTTTATCATTCATTTCTGAGGTGACTCTCGCCATTCAAAAGACTGGAACTTTGCCCTTGTGTTGTTTCATGCATTGATATTAATTGTGCCAAAGTTCCAGTTATGTTAGGGGCCTCAGAAACTTAAAAAATTCCTCCGTCAAAGTGGCAGGCATATTTCTTTACGTCAACTTCACTTTCGAAATCAATGTTTTCATGTCATTTGCTGTTGGTAAACTTTATGAACGGTCACAAAAATTATAAAAACACTGAATAAAGTGCCCACGATCCTGTCACAAGTAATTAGCAACTGTCAAAATGGGACATGATGGCTGTAGGAAGCTGCCTTTCCATACAGTGCACCAAAGCGAGGTGCACCGCGCAGAAAGTCAAGACAACCCCCACTGGCCCACAGTGCCCAAACCAACAATCCCAAATACTCTGTATACGGCAGTGCGGGCAAGCAGCTCAGGCCCACCAGAGAGCTGTGTCAAGCACCTACCGTACACACAGAGTCAACAACTGAGACACACACTCAAGGAGAAACCTGAAACCAATTCAGAAAAACAACACATATTTTTATCTAATTTCAGACACCAACATCATCGGAATCAAGGAAGTACCTTAGACGTTACGGATCTTTACAGGTAAAACAGTAGACAATCACAGCTGTCAGATTGGAGGTACGAGACTCGAAAGCAGTAATGTCATCCCATGGGAGAAACATCCACTGCACAGGTACACTTTCAAACGATTCTCAGGGTTACTCTCCGAGACCGAAGGTGCTTCGGAGCCAAGGTCCAAAGAACCACCAGCAGCCTGAATCCACCTGCTCCAGTGTGTCCGGGTCCAGAGGTGCCGCCCGCGGCGGCAGCCTCCAACGCTACCCGTTAAAGTCAATGGAGAAACATGTAACTATAAAAAGGATGCAACTGGGGACTTGGGGAAAAGCCCGGCAGAACCCAAAGGGGCGCTAGGCCCCTGATAGTCTCTGGAGCAAAGGGCACCGTCGGTTAGTTCTGACTCGAGCTGTGGGGATTAAGTGCAGAAGTGTTTTGTCCGGCGGGTCGCTTGCGTTGGAGGCTCTCACTTCTTGGGGTCAACCTGGTGATGGGGGCAAACAAGACAGCAGGGCCACTTCCGGCGCCGCCCCCAGCAGCGCAGATGCCCCTTATCAGCAGGCTGGTCTCGGCAGGGCCAGTGTCGGACCTGACACTCAACAAGCCTTGGCCACTGCAAGGACTCTAGCAACCGGGGCATTGGTGTGGAGAGCTTCGAAGGGTCGAGCGGCTCGAAACACGCTGGGGAGGTGGGGCTAATCTCCGGGAGCCACAAAGTCCTTCTCCTCGGGTGCTGCTTCCTCGTGGACCCAGTGGTCAGCAGATAGGCGCACCGGGCAGATGCAGTCGGTGCCTGCAGACAAGTGGCTCCTCCACCTCAAGGGAGACGCCAACTGGTTGCCAAGTGCAGCCAGCCCTCTGAGGCCTCGGGAGGACGTACAACCGCTGGACGAGTCAGGTCTTTGCAACTGTCGGGACAGCAGCAGGCAGGCAGGACCTGGCGTAAATTCCAGGGCCAGTCCACAGCTCTCGCGCCTTCGGCTTCCCCCGGTACCCTGCCACCCCCCTGCTCCCAGTAGATGAACCTGAGCCCCTGGTGCCAGGGGGCCACCCAAACACTGAAATCAGGGGCATCAAAGGGAGAGCAAGGCAGCAGCCAACGGGGTGTCCACACCCCTACATGTGGAGCACCAAGCCTACATCCTTAAACCGAGCTCCAATAACATCTCCTTACACTGAGCACCGATGAGCATCGACCCTAGCTCCTGACACAGAAGATAATGCTAGCTCCTTATACTGAGCACCCAGGCTAAATCCTTACACTGAGCTCAATATTATTTCGTTACACTGAGCTCCAACACTAGCTCCCGACAGCTGGGGCTTACCCCGAGTACCCCGTACTGAGTTTAGGTCACCCACACGGCGCAACTGGGTACTTTTAACGATGGGCCTCGGGGACTTTGCAGCCCCTCTGACAGCTTTCGGCACTCACCTCATTTACCAGTGGGAGGCTCCAGGGGGCAGGGTGTCGTGAATACCTTTCTCCTGAAGGCAGGGCTTTAAGTGGGCCGGGTCTGTCCGGGTCTGAGCACCGGCAGTTTTTTTTGGGGGCCCTCGAAACGGGTCTCTATCGGGCTCTATTTTCGCGGCTGGCAAAGGTAGTCCTTTTTTTTTTTTTTTTTGAACTGCAGTGAGAGCTCAGTTTCCTCACTGAGTAGTGGAGGTCACGGCATGACGACCACGGCACGACGGCATGACGTCATGCCAGGTCAACATTGTTGGAGGAAGGGAAACCCTTTAAGAGAGCCATTTTCTCTCAGGATTTCCCTTCTCTTTTTCCAGCGCAGGAGCAACGTCGTGGTGGTGCCAGCGTGGGACCTTCGTCATCTTCTCTTTTTCCAGCGCAGGAGCAACGTCGTCGTGGTGCCAGCGTGGGATGGTGAAAACCGAGACTTTTAGAAACAGGTATTACCTTCTCTTTCCTCCTTTCGTTTATTTGCTCCCCTGTGAAATGGATCCAAAAAAGAAAAACACTTTTGCTGGAATCGTCCTCTTTTTCTGACTTTTTTCAATTTCTAAGTGGAGAGAACTAAAAGATTCAAAATATGAAAAGTAACTAGCTAAAGCAAGACAGAGTGGTTGCAAGGGGCCAGATTGATTTATTCACACCTAAACACATTAGCGCCACTTTACAGTGTTTGCCAGTGAAGCGCTACTTTTGTTTTCTCGTCTCGTTGAACAACATTGCTTTCCCTGGGTGGGAAAGTGCACCATTCCTGGAGGTACTGAAATACCTGCTTGATGGGTGAATTGGAAAAGAAAATGTGTACAGCAGCTGTGTGTTCACAAATGTGGTCTTTTTAAACCATACTGCTTACGTTTTGTAAGGATATAAGCAATGGGCATTGAAACGGGTCCCTTCTGGGCCCTGTAGTCATGGCCTTACCTTTTCGGGCAAAAGCACTCACTAATTTCTGAATAATGAGTGTAAAAGGAAAAAGGTAACCATGTTGTTCCTGCTTACATTTCACATGCTTTACGTAATCTTGCATTCCCTATGAGTGTTTGCTTTTTCTAGGATGTTGGTAATTTTTTTTTAGGCAGCATATTGCTCTTGTCTAGTGGGTAATTTGAATTGAGTCACATCCAGGTGTTTATAGCGGGTCAGTGCAGTGCAAGTTTCTCTCAGTGGGGCAGTATGGTGTTCAGTGGGGGAGAGGATGTGGCACTATGGTCAGAGCTGCTGAATTCGGAACTGGGGAACCATGTTCAGCCTTCATGACCAGTCCACCAGACCACTCCCCCTGAGGGAGCACATTCCCATGCTAGACCTTAGAAGGCCCCGCAAGCTCTTAAAAGCCCTGGTGTCTTAGCACCAGCAGGTGGACCCTAGCAGTGGCAAGTGTGGGTTAACCTTGAAGGCCTATCCCCCACAATTCATTCTGAAGTTCACCTCCAGTCTTGCAGGCAGGCCTATGAAGCAGCACACCATAGAGTGACAGTGAATCTGTCATTGAGGTCACAGGACCCTTGAGCAGGGTGGCTCTAGGGCAGTGCGACCGCACCAGGCGCTGACCAGCCACGGTCCGTGCAGCTAACAGCAGTGGGGCAGAGGGGCCGGGTAAGGGGGGATTTCGAGGGACGATGCTGAGGGAAAATTAAATAATTAATTTTCCTTCAGCATCATCCCTCGAAACCCCCCCTTACCCAGCCCCACCGCTGTTACCTGCACGGAGCTATAAACAATTTATTAGTTAAAATCGTCAGATTATGCAAGCCATAATTATGTGGAAAACATTTGCAAACTAGGATATTTTGCCATCCATATTTGAACTGCTCTTGTGGAAAAAGGGAGAAGTGCTGATGACAGAAACTCCATGGCTGGGAGACACATGGCTTGCGATTCCACTTTTAAGGATATTTGGGACATTCTGTGATTGGAAACGTATCCCACTTTGTGAATGTATTTTAATGTCAATAACTCATAATAAACCTTAAATAAACATGTGTATCCCTTGGTTAAATTAAATAACGTAATCAGCTGTAACCGGTTAGTGAAATGGGAAACAAATACTAAAAATTGGGATATTTTGCTCTTTCTGCCACACCTCTGACTCCGCCAAGAAACCCCAGCAAAATAGACACAGTGAATATCTTCAAGGGTTTTGGGCAATCCTGCAATAGATTTCTAAGTAATGTAAATAATTTTTACATGTTTTTTAAAGTGTTTGGTATTTTTATGGCTTATACTTAATAAATATACCTTTTTGCCTATTTTATTATCCTTTGCTGGATGCGACTTCATGATTTTCTTAAGCACACAATGCTAGTTATCTTGATTTAGACCACGCCCCTACTCGGATAGGCCACACCCCCTGAAGAGATTTGCCACGCCCCTTTTAGAGCACCCCCAGTTTTTTTTTCCCACTTAAAGCCCTGCCTGAAGGGAGTGTCCCTGATTCACTCTTAGCCCCACTCAGAGCTTGCCCGGTGCAGTAGATCTGCCCCGGTCAGACGGCACAGGGCAGGTGGGTGTGGGAGGAGCGCTCCTCTGAGAGGAGAGGGTGCGAATGGGGCGGAAACCCGAGCGCAGGTGCATCTATGCAATCTTTAATTTACTGTGTGATGATTCAGTGTACTTTTGTGATGTAAAGTTGTCTTGCACACACTGCAATACGATCACTCTGTAGGAAGTGAGTGGCTTGATAGACCAAACAGGCAACATCATGAAGTGAGAGAGAATCCTACCCTGGGCGGCACCAAAGACCACTCTATGTACATTTTAAAGAATGTATAATAGGTCCTACAGAAATAAAAATCTGTTTAACATTGAAGAACAAGTCTTTCACTCTATACAGTTCAAGCTGCTGGGTCTGAATTAGCATTTTACAGAAGCCATGTGGCAGTGCAGGTCTCAGAAGTAATTACCAATCACAGGTTTGGAAAGAGGGATACAAATTTCACCACGAAAGACATACAGTTTTAACACCCCCAACGTACACGTCTGCTTGATGTCAAACTCTCCTAGATCTTAGAACATGGCCGATCATACACTACAGACCTTTCCAGGTCTCCAGTCAGCCATATGTGATTTTTGCAGGGTGAGGAAAAAGAAGTGCGTCTTCACAAAACCATCCTGTGCGTGTCCATTAATGGTGTCTACAGGGTACATGGGCACAAGGCCCGTGCAATACTCTAGCAGATTGAATGGGACGCACCAAATAACTACCCGGGATGAAAATGGCAGGTACACTAAAGACTAGCTGCGGCACAAAACAGCACTATATTCACATAAGTTCCGATCTACCCACATGCTAGCACAATCAGTTAACCCTAAAGCAGATACACTGGCCTTGGTGCTGCATTTTCACTCCTGTTTAAGGGTCGGCTGCTCCACCGGAGGGAGCTTTGTTCACTGGCCTTGGGTCCCATGAACGATCACGGTGCATTTCGAAGCAACGTGATAACCCAGCTCTTCGTTTTGTAGCAATTATAGTTATGATTATCAGATTAGTGTTTTGAGAAAATATGGTGAAAAACACTGTATCACAATAACAAAGCAGGTGTGCAGCGTAGGCGAGAGCACAGCAGCAAGAGTGGCTGTAAGAAGGCGTCGCCCCCAAACACTACGAATGCATACACAACGCAGTGCACACAGATGCATTCTGAATTGAGAAAGGGCATGTTTGCTGCAGAGGCATATTATGGGCGACGCCTCCATTTTATATACTGCTTCTTGTTGTAAAATACAAAACGTGAAAGTTATAAGCTACTAGCCAATCACATACAATGGAGAATAAAAAGTGGTCAACCAAACCGCAGTCACTACCATAACCACATGCAAATAATTCCAGCACGTAAAGATTACACAGTGGCAAGTGAACCAAGATGTCCACTCAATGAATATACATTTAGATAATTTCTTTAAAAAGGTAACTCTGTTGGGTTAAATTCTTACTGCTTGGATCAATTTGTAACCTACTTGAGACATACGTCAAGCCTGGCAGGGCAAGTTCAGCCCTTGATCTTTGGGTGGTTAATAAACTGAAAATAAACACGTTTACATTGCGCTAAAACCCCGGAGGCAATGGCTATAGAAAACAAAGTATTTGCATCTTTCACTAGGCCGTTTATAAACGGTTTTTAACCGTTATGGGATTTTGGGTGCCAAAAAGAGGGCAAGGTCACAAAGTATATGCGAGAGTGCTTACTTAATCAAAAGTGAGCGTCCCATATTGCTCTCCATAATACTCATGTGAAGCTCTCACTTTTGGTCTCCATTAGTTTCATCATCTCGATTTTATTCAGTTCAAAACGTTATGCTACAACTTCTGCTTCGTAAATTTAGGATAGGAGCAAACTTGGCACCCCCGCTGCTGTCCAAAGTAACATTGTTCTGAATTTAACAAGCTGTCATCGTCTGAGCAAACATCGCTTGACAGGGGGATCAACCCGTACTTGAGACGAGAAGCTGTCTAAATGCAGACAAACGAAGCTGAGAGACAGCTCCCAAACAACTTTCAAGCAGCCTTTGAATGTTCTGTCCCTGGTATTGGACGGGTCTTTCTCGTCTGCCCCAAAATAACAGACTGCAAACTGAGTGAAATGTTGACATTAATACGGATACAAAAAAAGATGGCATCATTCTGATAGATACTTATCCACCTTTAGAGGTGCAAAGGGCTTTTGACCTGCTGAGTGGTACTCAAAACTACATGCTGCACTGCACCTTAAATAAAGTCTGCTGAAGCAGGGACACCCAGTTAAAAGGGCTGTGCTCCAGGTTTTATTCTGCGAATGATTACACAGTACATATTTGTATCATAATATTTTTTAGCCCTTTTGCCGTCAGGGCATATATGCATTTTATGGGTTGTCTATCAGTTAATCTAGCGGATGGCACATGGTTATGTGGTCCAAATAAATGTTTCTATGCTTGAGCCATCTCATACTGCATCTTTTCAAAGGAACCTGCTGCTATATATGTATGTATCCAAGCCGACCTGGCCAGCCAGTCAGATGACCCTCAAAGACATTCTGCAAAGAATTGAGGGACCCCGGGAGAAAAAACTCTGTAAAGGTTTCTAAGTCCGAACATAGAAAAGGTGACTGGGACCAATCACGAGAGTCAAGCCGCCCTGGATCTCTGGTTCATCCCGCTGGAAAGCTCCGGAGGTCTGACTTCAATAGGTTGGACCGGGAGCTCATCACAAGGCAAGCCGGTGAACCCTCACCGAATCCGGACAGGCTGAGAGCTTCGAGGGACCCTGGGAAGATAAGCTCCAGAAAAGTTTCTAAGTCAGAAGGTGAAAACTTTGACCGATACCTACCGTGAGGGGTAGCCGCGCAGGGATCCATCGCGGTCGGCCTGAAACTTTGACTTTGTCCCGGTCTAGCCCAATCAGAAGTCCCAATGCACAAGTTACTAACTTGTGTAACGATATATCTGTAAGAGACAGTAGTTAGTGATAGATTCCTTACCTTAGAATATCCCCAGGCGTCAGGCTGGATCCGGAAAGTTTTGCGTAGCAGTACCCTTGCGCGTCGGTAGGTGGCGTCGTGCGGCTCCGCGTCCGTCGTCGGCGTCGTGATCGCCGGGATGACGTCGCGGGCAGTACTTAGACGCCGCCCCTGCGCGCTGACGTCAGTTCTGTACACGACTTTCCGCGCCAGGAACGCAGAGCCATGCAAGAAGCTGACACAGGTGTCTGAAAAATACTAGGGCCCTGAAAGGGATGTCCTTAACCCTAGAAATCAGTTCGCAGAACGGGGAGGATGGGTGGGCGGTAAGGAATCTATCACTAACTACTGTCTCTTACAGATATATCGTTACACAAGTTAGTAACTTGTGCATCTGAAAGAGACACGTTAGTGATAGATTCCTTACCTTAGAATAGATACCCCAGCAATACCAACCCCGGTGGTGGGTCTGCGAACAAAGATCAGACAAGGAAGTCCTGGAGGACAGAACGGCCAAAGAAGCCGTCCCTCCGGACCTGACTGTCAAGGCAGTAATGCTTAGTAAACGTGTGCAGCGAGGCCCACGTAGCTGCCTGACAGATAACCGGCAGCGGAACACCGCGGCCCAAGGCCGTGGTAGCAGCCGTTGCCCTGGTGGAATGGGCACGCAGCCCAACAGGAGGCTCCTTCTTGGCCAAAGAATAGCAGGTCTTGATGCACAAGGTAACCCAGCGGGAGATGGTCCTCTTGTGCACCGCCCGACCTTTTTGGCGCCCACGTAGCCAACAAAGAGCTGGTCACCCACCCGGAAGTGTTTTGTGCGGTCGATATAGAAGGAGAGCGCACGTTTTGGGTCCAGACGGTGGAGCCTCTCTTCCTCTCTGGAAGGATGCGGAGGCGGAAAGAAGGTGGGCAAAGTGATGGTCTGCCCAATGTGGAAAGCAGTAACCACCTTTGGCAAGAAGGACGGACGCGTCCGAAGAACAACCTTGTCTGGATGAACAGACAGAAAGGGAGGCTTGCAAGATAGAGCCTGGAGCTCACTCACCCGCCGAGCGGAGGTGATGGCCACCAGAAAGGCTGTCTTCAGAGTCAGAAGACGAAGAGGACAGTTATGCAGAGGCTCAAAGGGAGCGCACATTAAAAGGTAAGAACCAAGTTCAAGTCCCACTGAGGCATTACAAACGGAACAGGAGGGAAGAGGTGAGTAATGCCTTTTAAGAACCTGTTAACAACAGGGGACTTGAACAGGGAGGGCTGATCAGGGAGCCTGAGGAAGGCCGAGATAGCACAAAGATAACCCTTGATGGTACCCAGGGCAGAACCCTGTTGGGCCAGAGAGAGAAGGAACAGAAGGACCTCAGAAAGAGGGGCAGAAAGGGGATCCACAGCCTTTGCTGTGCACCATGCCACAAATTTGTTCCACCTGCAGGCGTATACCACCTTAGTGGAGGGACGCCTGGCTGCCAGAATCACATCACAAACTTCGGGAGGCAAGTCGAAAGGAATCAACTGCCGCCGCTCAATCTCCACGCAAGCAGGTGTAGACTGGACAGGTTCGGGTGGAGGACCGTCCCCTGCTGCTGCGACAGAAGATCCTCCCGAAGAGGCAGACGGATCGGGGGATCTATGCTCATATTGAGTAGCTCGGGATACCAAACTCTTCGAGCCCAGTCCGGAGCCACAAGAATGACTTGGGCCCGGTCGTGCCGAATCTTCTTCAACACTCTGGGTAGAAGTGGTATAGGCGGAAAGGCGTACAACAGACCGCAACTCCACTCGCGACGAAAAGCGTCGCCGAGCGAGTGCCGCCTTGGAAATTCCAACGCGCAGAACTGATGACATTGCGCGTTCTCTTCGGTGGCGAATAGATCTAACCAAGGCTCTCCCCACTGTAGAAAGAGTCCTTGCGCCACTTCCGAGTGAAGACGCCATTCGTGATCCATTATGCACCTGCGGCTGAGTTCGTCCGCCCTGGCGTTCAGAGAACCTGCCAGGTGTTGAACCATCAGGAACATGCCCTGATGTTCCAGCCATGTCCAGAGGCGCAGAGCCTCCTGACAAAGGGTCCAAGACCCCACCCCGCCCTGTTTGTTGCAGTACCACATGGCGGTGGTGTTGTCTGTGAACACCTGCACTACCTTCCCTTTGACAGAGGGAAGGAATGCCTTGAGTGCAAGCCGGATCGCCCGGAGCTCCAGAAAGTTGATATGGAGCCGGGACTCCGCCGGAGACCAGAGGCCTCTGACCTCCGCCTCTCCCATGTGACCGCCCCATCCCAGAAGGGACGCGTCCGTCACAACTGTATGCTCTGGCTGGGGAAGGGAGAGGGATCTGCCCATGACCCATTGCCGGTTCGAGAGCCACCACTGCAACTGTTTTGCAGTCCCCTCCGAGATCTGGACGTGATCGGACAGGTTGCCCTGGTGCTGCGCCCACTGGAACTTCAGGTCCCACTGCAGAGCCCGCATATGCCATCTGGCATGATTGACCAGCAGGATGCAGGAGGCCATGAGGCCCAGCAGCCTCAGGGTCATCCGTACCGAAACCCAGGATAAAGGCCGAAAGATCGGAATCATAGCCTGAATATCCCGGACTCGCCGTTCGGGAGGATAGGCCCGAAACTGCGTCGTGTCCAGAACTGCTCCGATGAAAAGGAGCTGTGGAGAAGGAATCAGATGCGACTTCGGCACATTGATGGAGAACCCCAGCGAGTGCAGGAGTTCGGCCGTAGTCTGGAGGTGGGAGACGACTGCCTGGGACGAGCCCGCCTTCAGCAGCCAGTCGTCGAGGTAGGGGAAGACTGAGACCCCTGCCCGGCGCAGATGAGCTGCGACCACCGCCATCACTTTCGTGAACACCCGAGGGGCACTTGTAAGGCCAAAGGGGAGCACGGTGAACTGAAATGCTCGGGGCCTACCGTGAACCGAAGGTAACGCCGGTGGGCCGGCAGGACGGGGATATGGAAATACGCGTCCTGCAAGTCCAACGCTACCAACCAGTCTCCTGGGTCGAGGGCAGTCAAGACCTGAGCTAGGGTGAGCATCTTGAACTTCTCCTTCCGGAGGAAGCGATTGACGTTCCGGAGGTCCAAGATAGGACGCATGTCCTCCTTGTCCTTTTTGGGCACCAGAAAGTAGTGGGAGTAGCAACCACGCCCTACTTCTGGGGTCGGAACATGCTCGATGGCCCTCTTGGCCAAGAGGGCCGTGACTTCCTTCCGTAGAAGCACCAAGTGATCCCCTGATATGCGGTGGAATTGAGGTGGCATGGCTGGGGGGTGGTCTCGAAGGGGAGGGAGTAGCCCCTTCGGACAATGTCCAAGACCCACCTGTCCGAGGTGATGGTGCGCCAGTGGGGAAGGTGATGGCGGACCCTGCCCCCTACTGGCGTGCCGTGCACCTGAAAGGAGGGACTAGGAGGGCTTGGAGGCCGCGGACGGGTTGGAGGTGGTGGCCTGACCCGCACGCTGGTCGCCCGATCCGCCACGGCGGAATCCACGTCCTCGGCCACGCGAAGACGCCTGCTGCGCGGGCCGGTGGCTGGGCTGCTGACGTGAAGGGGCGCCCCTACCGTGGCCACGATAGGGGCGAAAAGCAGAAGGCAGCGGAGGGCGTGTAGCAGAAAGGCCCAGGGACTTTGCAGTAGCCCGTGAGTCCTTAAAGCGCTCCAACGCATGGTCTGCTTTGGACCCAAAAAGACCGACTCCATCAAAGGGCATGTCCATGAGAGTATTCTGGACATCCCCTGAAAAACCAGTGGTTCTCAGCCAGGCGTGGCGCCGGAGCGCCACCGTCGTTGCAATCGACCTGCCCAGCGAGTCGGCGGTGTCAAGGCCACAACGGATAGTGTATTTGGCCGCATCCCTTCCTTCCGCAATGGCGCGGGAAAGCAGTGCCTGGACCTCCTCAGGGCACTGGGGCAAAACATCCGCCACCGAATCCCACAGGGAGTGGGTATATCGGCCCAAAAGACAAGCGGTGTTAACGGACCGCAAGCCAGCACTGGAGGAAGAAAAACCTTTCTTCCCAAACTGATCCAGGCGTTTGGATTCCCTATCCGGAGGAGCGGTAGGGAAGGCGGTTTGGGAAGCGGAGGCTTGGACAACCAAGCTCTCAGGAGTGGGGTGGACAGAAAGAAACAGGGGTCGCCCGGAGCGGGGCGATGGCGTCGTGACACGTTCCGATCCACAGGAGCCCCTGTGTTGGGCTTGGACCAGGCGCCCAAAAGAACGTCCGTGAGGGCGTCGTTAAACGGCAGCACAGTCTCCGCAGAGGAGGCTGCCGGCTGAAGCACCTCTGTCAAGATGTTAGTCTTGACCGTCAAAGTAGGGAGCTGGAGACGTAAGGCCCCAGCAGCCCTACGCAACACCGTACCAAAATTGGCCCCCTCCTCCGTAGCCACGGGAGGAGACAGCATGCCAGTGTCAGGAGAAGTATCCAGACCACTGGCCTCCCCTAGACTCTCTGTCCAGTCCTCATCATACTGACAGTTGCGTGTTAGAGGGTCATCAGACCCCTCCCAGTCCTCCTGGTCCTCCTCTGGTTCAAAACAAGGAGGAGGAGGGACATTTGGGACCCAAGGTCCCATCGGCGCCGGAGCCGGCGTCGAGCGACGTCGCTCCGGGACCATGTCCGGAGCCGGAAGGAACTGGGGGACGACGCCGCCCGGAGCCCAGGGCGGCGTCGAGAACGGCACCGGAGACATCGGCGCCGGCGGAGGGGTCGTGAGGTCGACCGGCGTCGATGGGAGTTGTGGAGCCGGGATCGAGGCCGGGGCCGGAGCCGGAGCCGGGATCGAGGCTGGAGGCTCGGGCGACGCCGGGGCCGGAGCCGCCGGTGACGCCGGATCAACCCCATCAGGGCCCGCGGGGCCCGAAGGCGCACCGGAGGGGCCTGAAGGCCCGAAGAGGCGGGCCATGGCCGACAGGAACTCCTGTACCTTGGCCGGATCCGCCCCCGAACCCGGGAAGGGCGGGTATGACGGGGGCGACTCCACAGGCAAGTCCGGGGCCGCGGGGGCGGGGACGGTGCCGGGAGGGGCCTCAGCCGAGTCGCGAGACCGGCGAGGCGAAGTCCGAGAGCGACGATGCTTCTTGGACTTCTTGTGTCGAGACTTACCGGACGAAGAAGACTTCGACGCCGACGACCGGTGTGCACTCCGCGAGCGACCCCTGGACCTCTCACGCGACCGGGGCTTCCGCGGAGCCGAATGCCGGGCCTCGAGGAGCTTTCGAGACCGCTCTCGCAAAGCCTTCGGGTTGAGGGCCTGGCATTCGGGACAAGACTCGGTGTCGTGGCCTCGGCCGAGGCAGAAGAGACACTCCCAATGCGGGTCGGTGACGGACATCATCCGCGCACAGGCGCCGCATCGCTTGAAGCCGGGCATCCCTACGACACCTGAATGGTGGAAAAAGACAGTGAAAAAATCACCAAAAAGTATGGTCAAAAATTGACCAGGGCACTGCTCTTCCCGGATCTGCGCTTACTGGCGCGGAAAAAGAAGAACTGACGTCAGCGCGCAGGGGCGGCGTCTAAGTACTGCCCGCGACGTCATCCCGGCGATCACGACGCCGACGACGGACGCGGAGCCGCACGACGCCACCTACCGACGCGCAAGGGTACTGCTACGCAAAACTTTCCGGATCCAGCCTGACGCCTGGGGATATTCTAAGGTAAGGAATCTATCACTAACGTGTCTCTTTCAGATAGGCGATATAGGTTCCTATGTGCTATATAGTTCTAAATCTTCAAAAATTCATATCCCCGGTTCCCTGCATTGGATTTCTTTTCATTTTGGTGTCATTATAAAGATAAAAAATATTTCTTAATTTTATAAAGTGGTGTTGAATTTTTATTGTGTGTTCTGTCTTAATTATTTACTGAACTGGTGTTTTTAAATGCTTTACATACCGGTCTTTGAAGTTAAGCCTGCCTGCTCACAGTCAAGCTACCAAGGGTTGAGCATGGGAATAACTTTCTGAAACCTATTCTTAGCCCTATATTATGTTAGTGGCATTATTGCCAGTGGTAGATGCATATTTACCACCACTAATAATCCACTTTCCAACATTTGGTGTTCAGCGGTATGGATGAGGACTTGTGTTTAAATAGTTCACCTTTCAATAAAGTGAATTAAGATTTTGAAAATCCTCCAAATTGCCTTAGAACAAAACGTTTGAGTTTGATTTTTGGAATTTGGATTAAACTGTTTTAATCTATTGTTTTGATTTTTCCAAAGTCGTTCTAAGTCTGTTTTGCTCGTTGTTGTGACCCAAAACTAGGGAACCATAGAGCTAGACCTGGCTAAACTGCCTAAGCTCAGGATGGCTGATCTTAGGGTGCAGTGTAGGCTTAGGGGGCTGCCTGCTTCCAACAAGATTAGGAAGGCAGGGTTGCTTAAGTCCCCTAGGGCGTGGGCTGGGGTAGCTGAGAAGATTTAAGGGTGCTCCCCCTAACCTCACCCAGGAGGAGGGTGAGGATAGTGCCTCTTCTATTTTCTCCAGTGTTAGCCATGTGATTTCAGATGGTGGGAGTGGGGCAGGGTCCCCTACTCAGGAACCACCCCTGTCCCTTGCAGAGAGGTAGCTTGAGGCCCAACAAGCTTCCATTGCCTTGGAAAGGGAGAAGCTGAAATTGGCTAAGAAGAGATGGGAGAGGGAGGAGAAAAAAAGAAATGGTGGCAGTGGAAATGATGAAGAGTTTGAGATGTCCAGGGGTGGTGGATTTAATCACAGACTTCCCAAGGGTATAGTACCCAGGTACACAGAGTGGGATGACATTGACAATTGGTTGACTGCATTTGGAAGGGCCCGTGAGATGTGGGGGTCCACCCTAAGCATTGGCGTTCACTCTTGTGGGAACTGATTCCAGTGGCTGGAAGGGATAGATTCCTGACCCTGCAGGGAGAAGAGGTGAAGTCCTATACTCACACGAGGCAATGTTTAGTTGAGAAATTTGGTTTAACTGCAGAGCAGTACAGGGTGAAGTTCAGAGACACCAAGAAAGTGAGTACAAAGTCATGAGTAGACTTTTTGGACCTCTCACAGAAGGCACTGGAAGGCTGGATTGTTGGTAACAATGTTGACACATATGAGGATTGTATAATTTGTTTTTGAGAGAACACATTTTGACTCATGCTGAAGATAAGTTACACCAGTACCTAGTGGACTCAAAGCCGTCTAGTCCTAGGGACATACTCAAGGCAGCTGATGAGTGGGTGAGAACCCGGATTTCTACACAGCACCAGGGGGTGACCAGAAGAAAGAAGGACAGGTCCCTCTCCAGGGCAAAGCCCAGGGAAAAGAAGGTCAAAAACAGAAGGAGCCCTCCAAAGACCCACAAAAACCTGAACAAGGAGGGGGGGGGGCGAGCCAACCCAAATTCAAAGGGAAGGGGCATCAGGGAAAGAAAAGTAGGTACTTTGATCTCTCAAAGATGCGTAAGTGCTTTGACTGTAAC
Source organism: Calotriton arnoldi (assembly GCA_963921515.1). NCBI lineage: Eukaryota > Metazoa > Chordata > Amphibia > Caudata > Salamandridae > Calotriton > Calotriton arnoldi. Next base: position 1,580,280 of record CAWUFW010000151.1, on the reverse strand, counting down.
CAGCTAGGGCACAAAAAGGGAGATGCTGTCTGAACCAACAAGCCTCCTACTAAGGGGCCATCCCCAGTGTTTGCCAGTGTAAGTGTGGGGGTGAAGAGTAGTTCCCCAGAGAGGAGTAGGCAGTTGGTAGAAGCAACCTTAGTGTCCCTGGGTGGGGTGAATATTACAACCCTTGCTGCCTTACCTCCAAACATGGAAAAGTACAAGTAGTGGCCTAAAGTTAATGGGGCTGAGGTGGAGGCTATCAGAGACAAAGGGGCTAGTGTAACTATGGTCCTGGACAAGCTGGTGCCACAGGGGAGGTTGCTATCTGGTGAGTTCCACCAGGTGACCTATGCAGACCGCACTACCAAACTCCATCTTATGGGGGATTTGGAATGGGGAGGTGTGACAGGCTCTATGAAGGTAGCTGTGTTTCCTGTGCTCCCAGTCCAGTGTTTACTGGGCAATGATCTCAAATTATCTGAGCAGTCAGAGGTGGAAAGAGGTCTCCATATGAAAATATTGGAGCTCCCTGAGTGGGTATGTGCTGTGACTAGGTCACAGACTATCCAGAAGGGAAAGGCTGGACACTTGGACCCTGGAACAAAGGGACAAGCATCCAAGGACAAGGGCACTGGGCCTGGTGAGCCAGCCAGGGATCTCCAGAGGTGCCGGAAGAATCCAACCATAATGGGGAGGATCTGGCCTCTGAGGGAAGGACTCCATCCCTGCCAGAGCTGTCAGATTTGGCAGAACTGACAGGAGCAGGGGGAACCTCCAGAGAGGAGTTCGGTAAGGGACAGAGAGACTGTCGCACCCTTGAGAGCTAGAGGCAGATTGCCTCTAAGCAAGAGGAGGGGGATGACAGTGGGTTTCACAGAATCTACTGTGAAAATGGACTGCTTTATACTGAGGCCAGAAACATCAAGGAGGGGGCCACCCGGAGGTTGGTGGTGCCCCAGAAGTACAGAGAGTTCATCCTGACCTTGGGTCATGCTATCCCCTTGGCAGGACATTTGGGACAGACAAAGACATGGAACCGGTTGGTGAACCATTTCTACTGGCCCCACATATCTGAAAAGATAAAGGAGTTTTGCAGCTCCTGTGTCATCTGTCAGGCCAGTGGCAAAGCAGGGGGCTAGACAAAGGCTCCCCTAATACCGCTGCCAGTGGTTGGGGTTCCTTTTGAAAGGGTGGGGATGGACATTGACCCACCCCTGGACCCACCTACTGCATCAGGCAATAGTTACACATTGTTGGTAGTGGACCATGCCACTAGGTATCCTGAAGCAATACCTCTTAAAACCATAGATGCAAAGTGCAGGGGGCCCGGGCAATCTCCTACAATGGGCTCTCCATTCAAGTCTTTCAAGACCTCGCGCCCTCCACGCTTCGCCGGAGGAAAGCCTTCAAGCCTGTCACCGACAAATTGCGGGCCATGGACATTAAATTCCAGTGGGATCGTCCCTTTGCCCTGATGTTCCCCTGGGAGGGCCGGCGGTGGGTTCTCCGGTCTCTGCAAGAGGCGCTGCGCCTCCTCCATTTGCCTCTGGATGCGGACACTGATGACCCCCCTTCCTCTCGCGCCCGCCCTGCGGATTCGCTCCGGCCGGAGTGGTCCACTGTTCTTCCTCCTCGCTCTGGACGTCGTCTGAGGGACCTTGATTCCACTCAAGCCAAACAGGATGCCGTTAATCACGTTCGCTCCCTGAGCGCCTCTCCGTCCCTCGCGCTTTAGTCACTTTCATTGCGGAGCAGTGCTTGCTGATGCCCCCACCGGGGGCCCAACTCTGGGGGCCCTTTGCTCGGGCTTGGAGGCCGAAACATGCTATGCATTTGTCATTGCCTTGCGGAGGGCTGGTAGCGGGAGCTGTTTGCCTTCTGTGTGCCCGCCAACCCCCCTTTCTGCAGAGTCCCATAGGAGAGTGACTTCTCTGGAACGCCCTACCTTCGGGAGCCCGGGCTGTTCCGAAATGACTCTGTACTACCTTGGCCCAGTTGGCCTGTTTATTTTCTCTTCTCTTCCTTTTTTCCATGGCTTTCTCTTTTCTCGCCCTGCTTTGGGCTCTCTGTGGGAGCGTCCTTGCTTGCCTCTGCTGTGTGGTTTGGCTCTGAAGGGATGCGGGGGAGCTGTTGTGTCCTGTTGGGGGGCTAGCTGGCCCTGCTCTTCTGTGCCCGGTCTGCTTCCTTTGTTAGCGCCTTGGGTGGAGCGCCTCTCCTTCTCCCCTGTGGGGCTTCAGATGCCTACCTCTTCTTTGGGGTTTCTGGTCCTTCCTGAAGTGGTTGCAGAGCATTGCTTCCCCTCCCATCTTCTCACTCTTTTCCCCCTACTCCGCCATCTGCTGCAATACCCCCTGCTGCTGCGCGCACCTGGTCTCTCTTCCCTCTGGTCATGGCTGCCGCACCCTGCCTGAAGCTCGTATCCCTTAATGTGAAGGGACTCAATTCTCCCAACAAGCGGCGACAAATATGGCGATATCTCTTGCAGCTGAACCCTGATATCATTTTCCTTCAGGAGACCCACTTGCTCAAGGCGGATGTAGTCCGCATGGCTAATCCTCGCTTTCCGCTTCAATTTTGGGCTTCTGCTTCTTCTAAGGCAGCTGGAGTAGCAATCCTATGTCGTGCTGGCATTCAGCAGGGGGCCTCCAAGATAACCCGCACCCCGGATGGCAGGTTTCTCAAAGTGGCGGTTCGAATTGGTCACAAGGCCATCACTCTTTGTAACCTGTACGCCCCCAATCAGGCGCAAGATTCTTACCTCCGGGAGACGTTGCAGGACCGAGTATTGTGCACGGATCCCTCTCTTATTGTAGGGGGCGATTTTAATCTGGTATGGGACGCCCACGACGATCGCAGCGCTTGTTCTTTTCATGGTGCCGGGGCTATGTCCTCCGCTCTCAAGAAGCAATTGACTGAGCTTGGCCTAATAGATGTTTGGCGCTATCACTCCCCCGACTTGCGAGACTACTCGTACTATTCTCCCGTACACCGCTCTTACTCGCGCATCGACTATCTCTTCGTCTTCCACTCTCTAATAGGGGAAACACTTTCGGCCTCCATGTCGGACATATCAATTTCTGACCACGCGCACCTGGAGCTTCTCCTCAGGGATCCGTCTTCCCATTCTGGCCGCCCACCGTGTTGGCGGCTCCCCGCTCACATTCTTCGTGATCCGGTTGATGTTGCGGAACTTAAGGCTGCCATTCTTTCCTATTTCGAGACAAATGATTTGCCGGAAACTCCTTTTCCAGTGGTCTGGGATGCCTTCAAGGCCACTATCCGTGGTCATATCACGTCCATAGCGTGTGCCCGGGCTCGGGAGTCGCGATTGTTTGAATCTACCCTCTCTCGTGACATAAAGGCGCTTGAGCGACTTGATCAGGCGCAGCCACAGGCTGCCCACAAGCAGCGAATGGCCGTACTGCGAGGTCAGCTCCGTGCGCACCGCACCAATCAGGCTGAGCGGGCACTTCTGGCTCTTAAACAGCGCTATTACGAGGGAGGAGATAAGGTGGGTACGGTCTTAGCCCGGCGCCTGCGGGCACGAACGGCCAAAGCTCATATAGCCAACGTTAAACGCCCGGATGGCACTCGAGCCACTACTGAGAAGGCTAAGCTTGCAGCATTCCATACATATTACTCTTCTCTGTACGCCGAGGAGGCGCCCCCTCCGGAGCAGATTCGGGCCGTTCTAGATAATTGCACCTGAACTCCGATCACTCCATACCATGCGCAGTTGCTGGAGGACCCTCTCTCTCAGAGCGAACTTGCGGGTGCTCTGAAAGACCTCCCTCTTGGGAAATCGCCAGGCCCGGACGGACTGTCGCTTTCCTTCTACCGGGTTTTCTTCCCGCAACTTCAGCATCATCTTCTTCGACTTTTCAATTCCTTCACGGATGCGTTAGGTCCTTCTTCCTCCATGGGACTGGCCGAAATAGCTTTACTCCCAAAACCAGGCAAGGACCCTGCGTTGTGCTCTTCTTTTCGCCCTATTGCGCTTCTCAACACGGACCTTAAACTCTATACAAAAATTTTAGCTAAATGCCTGGATCCCCATCTTCCGGGCCTGATCGATCCCGATCAGGTCGGTTTTATTCGGCAGCGACAGGGGCAGATAATGTGCGGCGGGTTGCCCATCTTGTTGGGAAAGCCCAGCATTGGAATATACCCGCATGTTTGCTGTCTCTCGACGCGGAGAAGGCGTTTGACCGCGTGGACTGGACCTTTCTCCGCGCAGTTCTCCGCAAAATTGGGCCCGGCCCCTTGATGGTTTCTCGTATCATGGCTCCTTATCTCTCCCCTACGACTCAGGTTCGGGTTAATGGCCACCTCACCAATTCCATTTCCATACACAGAGGCACGCGACAGGGCTGTCCTCGCTCTCCCCTCCTGTTTGCTCTTGTGGTGGAACCTCTCGCCATTATGATTCGCCAGGCGCCTGATATCCACGGCATCCCTCTTGGAGGCCAACAGCACAAGGTAGCCTTGTTTGCGGATGTTCTTCTTCTCACATTATCGCAACCACGCACGTCTCTCCCCGCCCTCTACCTTCTACTGCGTCAATTCTAACAGGCGTCGGGGCTTAAGATCAACCATGACAAATCCTGGGCTCTGAACCTCACTATCCCAGTAGAGGAGCTCTCAATGCTTCAGGCATTCTATAAGTGGGCTCAACACTCCATCCGATATCTTGGCCTCAATCTGACCCCCACCCTTGCCACCTGGTCGCAAGCAAACTGGCAAGAATGTAGACGGTCCGTGCTAGAGGACCTGCGAAACTGGAAATATCTCACTCTCTCCTGGTTGGGTCGTCTTCATGCCCTTAAAATGTCCATTCTCCCAAAAATCCTATATGTCTTCCAATCACTTCCCACCCCTATCCCGCACCACCAGATCCAAAGCCTGCAGCGCAAATTCACCAGGTTTGTCTGGGGGGGACGCCGCCCGCGATTTTCCAGCAAAATCCTTATGCTACCTCGGGACAGGGGGGGCCTGGCCTGTCCTAACTTGTTGGATTACTACTGGGCGGCACACCTCCGCTTCATCTCTGAATGGATGGCTTGGGAGAGTGAGAAGGTGTGGTTCCATATGGATAGGGCGGTGACTGGGCGCTCCGTCTGGGATCTGCCCTGGAACTCTCGGGTCTCTCGCTCACGAAGCGCGTACATAGCCGTTCCTACCAAGACAGTTCTCGACATCTGGGATAAGGTGGCTGTTTCTAAAGGCCTCACCACCTTTCCCTCTCCTCACACTCCTATCGCTGGTAATTCCCTCTTTCCACCTGCTTTACACCCTACCGCTTTTACTGAATGGTTGGACGGCGGGTGCAGAACGATATGGGACCTTTTCGTGGGTGCCACCTTCAAGACTTTTGACCAATGTAGGCAGGAGTTCCACCTCCCCGACGGGGCTCGAATACACTATTTGCAACTTTGACACTGGATATATGCTGAATCTCTGGCGCCGGCGGCCACGCGTGCCCTCACCCTCTTCGAGCGGCTGGTCGGTTCGTTCGATAACTCTAGGGGCCTTATTTCACGTACTTATCACATCTTCCAACATTCACCGCGGTTAACCCCTCACCCCTACCAGTCTCGTTGGCAGTCTGATTTGGTCACGGACATCACACCTGCACAGTGGGAGCGCTTGTGGCGCGACATCCCGAAGGTATATCACTGTATTTCGCAGCGAGAAACTGCCTACAAGGTAATGACCCAGTGGTACTACACCCCCAAAGACTACATAAAATGTTCCCTACGACCTCTCCTCTTTGTTGGCGATGCTCGACCTCGCCTGGAGATTTCCTTCACATCTGGTGGTCTTGCCCACTTCTGGCCACCTACCGGAAAGAGATACTTAGCCACATCAAATTGGTTCTTGGCTTCCCCCTGCCTGAAACTCCAGCTACAATACTCCTAGGCATCAAGCCTGCTAATTTGCGCGCGCTGACTCGTAGTGACTGGCATATTTGTCTCCATATGCTGGGTGCGGCGAAACAACTTATAGCGCTATACTGGAAGAAAGCAGAGACCCCCCCCGGTTACTATTTGGTTCACTCGCCTATGGCACACCATGGCCATGGAACTTCTCACTGCGCGCTTGCAGAATCGAGACACCCAGTTCAGCAAACTCTGGCAACCACTGATTGACCACTTCTGTAGGATAGAACATTCCCGTTTCCAGCCCCCGAAACTTCGGGCTCTACGCCTCTTTGAAGATGCACTACTTCCCTTTGCTTTCACCGTGCCCCCTTGATTCTAACGCCACCACGCTACTACTTGACCATCAGGCCACCATCTCGGCGAGGACTACTTCCCGCACTTCACTTTTCTTTTCCTTCCTCTTTTTCCTCTTTTTTCCCTTCTTTCCTTTTCTCTTTCTTTCTTCTTGCTTTTCTCCCTCTTTCTTGCTAGCTCTTCCTGTCTCTCTCTATCTTCTCTACCTGTCTCGTGTTTATGTTTGAGTTCGTTCACTTATTATGGTTCTGCCCATTTGGAGATGCCTTTCAGCATACGCCTGACTCTTCTGCTTCTTACATTTTGCGGCTGGCCCTGCATGGGTTGTAGGCGACTTGCTGTGTAACCTCATGTGGATGCATAACTCTCCTACTGCCACACCCTTGCCTCATCTTTACTTGCCCTATTCTGCGGCCGGCCTATCAATGGGTTGTAGGCGACATGCTGTGTATCTGTGGTTTATTCTCCTCTTCCTTAATAAAATAGATTTATATCAAAAACCATAGATGCTCCTGTAGTGGCTAGAGCACTGCTTGGTATGTTCACTAGAGTGGGTTGTCCGAAAGAGGTGGTGTCAGATAGGGGCACAAACTTTCTGTCCAACTATTGGACTGCGATTTGGGATGAGTGTGGTGTCAACTACAAGTACACCACCCCCAGACAAATGGTCTGGTGGAGAGGTTCAACACGACCCTGAAGGGCATGATAAATGGGTTCTGAGTAACACAGGAGATGGGATGTTCTCCTCCCATGCCTACTGTTTGCATATAGAGAGAGGTTCCACAGAAGAGGGTTGGTTTCAGTCCCTTTGAGTTGCTGTTTGGACACCCTATGAGGGGGCCATTGTGCCTGCTGAGAGAGTCTTTGAAGAAGCCTCTCAAAGAAGCAAAGGACAATGTGCTGGACTATGTGCTAGGCCTGAGTCTAGAATGGTAGAGCACATGTACAAGGCAAGCAGAAAACTGGAGGCTAGCCAGGAGCTCATGATGTACTGGCATGATCTGAAGGCTACCATGCCTGAGTATACTCCAGGACAGTTGGTGTGGGTGTTGGAGCCTGTGGCTCCCAGGGCCCTCCATGACAAGTGGAGTGGGCCCTATCCAATCTTAGAAAAGAAGGGTAAGGTTACCTATCTGGTCGACCTTAGCACCCCCAAGAACCCTCATAGGGTCCTGCATGTGAATAGATTGTAACCTGCCATGACAGGGCAGATATGACCATGTTACTGGTCACTGATGAGGGAGTGGAGGAAGAAACTGAGCCAGTGCCTGACCTCCTCTCCAATAATGTGCAAGAGGGGTCAGTGGAGGGAGTTGTACTCTCTCCCAAATTCACAGACCAGAAGCACAAAGACTGCAAGCAGGTGCCAGAGTAGTTTGCTGGCCTGTTCTCTTTGACCCCAGGCATTACTGAGTGGTGTGTGCACCACATTAACACTGGTGACAGCTGACAGCCTACCTGTCAAAAAGAAACTGTACAGGTTGTCTGACCATGTCATAGCCAGAATTAAGGCTGAGGTAGCTAAGATGCTTGAGTTGGGGGTAATTGAACCGTCTGAAAGTCCATGGGCTAGTCCAGTGGTGCTGATGCCCAAACCTAATCCCCAGGGAGGACCAAAAGAGTTAAGGTTCTGTGTGGACTACAGAGAACTGAATTCTCCACAAAGACTGATGCTCACCCTATACCTAGAGCTGATGAGCTCATTGACAGGTTAGGGGCTGCCAAACATGAGTACTTTTGATTTGACTTCAGGCTACTGGCGAATTGCCCTCACAGATGGAGCAAAGGAGAGGTCAGCATTCTCCACACCAGAGGGACATTAACAGTTGTAGGTAATGCCCTTTGGCTTAAAGAATGCAACTGGATCAAATAATGGACAGAATGCTGAACAATGCAAACGTTCACCCCCAGTCACAAAGATCTGGGTTTAATCCATTGTTCTTTTGCTTACGAGGGGTGAAACCCCGAAACCGGTCCCGGGATGCTTGTTTCCAGTCCAAGGAGGACCTGGCCTGGCAGTTCGGGCTGGACTGTTCCCATGGGGAGCAGGGTCAAGACTGATTTGCATATGGCTGGGTTTAAACTGGAATGGCATGGGGAGCAAAAAAATTATGGATTTAGGCCCAGATCTGTGTACTGGGGTGAATGTTTGACAACAACACTGTAGATATGTAGGTGAATACCGGCTTAAGACCTACCTTTAACCCTCCTTTACATTCAGTTCCTCCCGAGGTAGCTACTTTTGAGAAAGAAGTGGTCAAAGATTCTGAGGCACAGACGTCGTCTGCAAAATACCCCTTCTTTAATCTCTCCAAAGAAGAACTGAACTATACGAAGGCATGGGATCTGATGACAGGATCATCAAACCGGCGGATAAAGGAGGGGCCACGGTTATCATGGATTGAAAAACTTACCAAGATGAATGCTTTCGCCAGTTGACTGATACCAAATACTATAGGCGTCTACAAAGCAACCCTACTCCCAGACTACAACAGACCATTAGGACCCTGGATTACTCGAAGTGAATCTGAATTCCTACAGAAGAGTCACCCTAAGATTCCTTACTTTAATATTCTACCCAAAATTCATACACCAACTAGACCACCTCCTGGAAGGCCCAATGTGTCCAGAATAGGAACCCTGTTAGAACCACTTTCACAGTTCGTGGACTGGTTCTTAAGACCTATGGCATCTGAAATGCCATCCTACCTCAAGGACACCAAATACATAAATGTCCTATCTGACCTCCCGTTTGACCCTGAGCTACATTTCCTGGATTCTTATGATGTGGAGTCTCTTTACACTAATATTTCACAGGATGACACTACTAACTGTCAAAAGATTACTGTACCAACGGGTATGGGATGATTTAACTCCAACTACCTTCGTCATGGAATGTGCTACGATTGTCATTAAAGAAAATTGGTTTCAGTTTCAAGATCAACTTTCTGCAGGTTACCGGAAATCCCCTTGCGCCACCCGTACGTCACTTTTCCCATGTTAAAAATGATGCAAAAGTGGCGCAAGAGGCTTGTAAATAAGCCCCAAAGTGTGGACGAGGTATATAGACGATATCTTGGTGATCTGGCAGGGAGACCTCGAATCTCTACAGAATTTTTCTGAATGGCTCAACACGAGGAAGCCTCATCTCAAGTTTATGTGTGATTATAGTAAGGCACCCATTCCTTTTCTGGATCTCTTGTTATACCTGAAGAATGGCGGTATTTGCTCAGAGCTATACAAGAAACTGATGGCCAGCAATTCCCTCCTTTGCTACAACAGCTTCCACCCACGGGCCCTCTCTGACATTTTGCCTGTTGGTCAATTTTTGAGAAAGAGAAGAAATTGTACTGAAGTGGCAAAATTCAAAGAACATGCAGCCACACTGAGCACCCATCAGTCCCAACGATTGTATCCGAAAGATCTTACATTGAGGGCAGCTAAAAGGGCCAGAAATAACAAGAGAGATGTTCTTCTTGACACACCCTAAACGCCAAACGGACAGGCTGGTCTGTGTTAGCATATGCAGTCACCTAACAAATACTATCAAGAAAGTAGTGAACAAGAACTGGTCCATCTTGAATATTGGAGGTCATTACCCAAGCCGCTTTTTTCACTGAAACGCAGCAGGAATATTGGAGACATCGTAGTTCACACTAGACCTCTCTCTACTCCCCCACAGGACGTAGAAGAACACCCTGTGGTCATTACCACCAGTTAGAGGTCATTTTCCATGTGGTTCTTGTTCTTTTTGCCCATATACTCAATCCACCCACAGCTCAGATTGATTTAGGTCTCAAGACCCCATGGGAACTCCTGCGCCACACAAATTGCAATACGGAGTGGGTGATTTTCCTACGGAGATGCCCATGCAAATTGAATTATGTGGGCATGACTACCCGCAAGATTAATACCAGCATAGTGGAACATCGTAGCTCAGTTAGGTGCAAGAAATCTAACACCAAACTCACTAGACATTACCTCACTTTGGGCCACACAGAGGACGATATTAATTGGTTGGTGATAGATAAACCTCGCTTCACACCTTCCATGGATACTCTGTAGTCAGTCCTATTCTGGAGGGAACAGCGCTGGACATTTTTACTTGGGTGTGATATATGAGGCCTAAACAATGAAATTCCCTGCACTAGTTTGGGCCATTGAAGATCCACTATGTCACCCCTGCCTCTTTATCTAGCTCTTGACCATAGAGCACACATAGCACATAGAGGTTCATCCCGAATAGATTACCTTTTGGGACTGTATTTTCCTCTATGTCGTCATTGTCCCCTTGCAACATTCTCCTCCATATTAGGAGTGCCTCTTGGTGTTATACGGGACACTGATTATAAGGATGTCATTTTTAAGGCATTTTCTGCTATTTTTACAAATCATCCAAAGTGCACAACATCCTTTTGCGACTCACTAGGCCAGACCAGGTTGATGGTTTTTATGGAATCCCCACAGTTGTGCTGTGCTCAGTCCCTTGAATATAGGAATCATTCACATAAAAGACCAATTTTAAGACATTGCCTGGGTCCCCATCCCTTCCAAGCGGGTAACGTTCAGCATTGCAACCACCACCCAGTGTGTGATTCCAATTAATGTGATTCTTGTAGTTATGCTAGAATGTATCTCGGGGTTAGGACTACAACTCCCATGTGCACCATACGTGCCTCAACGACGTGCTGACATAACTACGCATCTCCCGTAAGCATTAATACGTAACACAGATGGTGGTCTGGTTTCACCCTGGCCGGGACGTCCCTGTGAACCATGCTGAATTCTAGCAGGTTACGGCCGGTTCAGCACCCGTATCAGACCCACCTATCTGGGTGCTGATTACAATTGGTATGTCTCGCAACTCCCCCGCCCACAGGCTCAGCTCAGGCCTGTGGACGGTTATCCTTTGGACTAATACAAGTCCAACGCAGCAGATTGTTTTTACAAATTGCTTTCACCATTTGCTACATTATCAGTTTTATGTATATCGCCAGGCATTTTGTAACTTATGAAAGGACCACGTTTGCCTTCTCACTGTTCACACAGGCAACAAGGTCCCGATCGGCCATGCCATGTGGTTTTACCTTTCCTGTTTACATATCATGACTTTGCCCTCCAATGGTTATAGTGAGAGATGTGTACTTCTCCCTCACTTTTCTATACATCCCCCCCCCCGGGTTCTAGACATGCCAACTAAGCTTGCCTTACGGGGTCTCCCTGTTATTTTAAGAGCTTCTGACCTGTATTAGACATCATTACATATTGTATATATACAGGTAATAGATTTCCACTTTATAATACCTCTAAACAAATGGACTATTGAAGTGGTTGTGCTTGAAGTATTCTTATATGTGCTGGTTGGTCCCTGCTCCCTATTGTTGTTGGTTTTCTTTCCCTTAGTGTTACGGTAGGGACGTTACCCAGTGGCTTGAGAGTGGTCGTCGTCTGTCTCTTAATAGGTAAGATGACTCCTGGAGTTACCCACTGGGCACTTCCTTGTTTGAGGATACTTTTATATCACTTTGATGAATCGCATGAGTGAGCACCATGTTTGTTTGTCTAAACCATGTTTGTTTGTGCTTTTTCTTTCCGAGCCCCCCCATCTTTGGAACAAACTTCCCCTACACCTACGAGAATGCACCGCTCACTACAATTTTAGGAAATTATTAAAGACTGAATTATTTTAAACTTTTAGGCTCCTTGTCTTGCATTTTTGATCCCCCTGCGCCGAGATATCCCTTCGGGGATGATTCATGCGCATTACAAATAAATAAAATAAATAAGTAAATATACTGTGTGATCTGAGAGTGCTTTATTGTTAATCCTTGCACTATTTTGTTTTTCAGAAAGACGGTGGACCCAGAATACATATGGGCCATCACCGTCCCTATCAGGCTAACCATTATGTGGCCAGAATACATACATACATACATACATACATCGCAAGTCCTTCGTCAGTAGACAGAAAGTACGAAGCTGAGCCCAATTCCTTAATAGCGTGTAAATTTTAATAACACATGTGGCAAACAAACGCCCGACGCGTTTCGGTGCAGCCGCACCTTGATCACGAGTCATAGACTGTTTGTGACAATCATTAACATATAGTGCACACCCAAAATAGAAGTAGGACTACATATCCCAATGCCAGTAAAAGAAAAGGAAAAACGGCATCTATTTTAAAGTGGTAACTTCTAGTGTATGGACGCATCGGAGCCACAAACTAACTCGTACTGAGAGTTAAGCACTCAAATTAAACGTGACATCAGTGTTAGAGATAAACATAATTCCAATTGGCAGTCAAACTGATCCATAAGAAAATAACAATTCCGCCCCAGTGGGCCAAGAAAAATCGGGCACATTGATATCAATGCCAATTCTCTTAATTATGTCAGTTAAAAACTGATGAAAGTTAATGAAATATACGGATTTAGGCTGATTTCTGTACCTTAGAATGTTTTGTCCAGTCATCCTCCAAATAATGTGATCATGTTCATCGTATGCCTTGTTTGTTTGTTTTATTGGTTGTAGGATATTTATTGATTGCACTGTTTTTATTTTGTAGGAGACGAAGATATCAGCATGCTATGCAGAGGAATACAAAAGAGCTACAGTATCTAATTAGTCTCAGTTTGTTACTGAGAAGTAGTTGTACAAAGATTATCAGTGATGTATTTAGCCCACTGGGGCAGAATTGTATTTACAGTGTTTGGGACATTATCGGTACTGGATATGAAATGTTGGTAAGCCCACTTGGGCTGTATATTTTCATTAACTTTCATCAGTTTTTAACTGCCCACCCTGTACCTCCAGTATGCACCAGGGAGCTGTGTTGCAGAGAGGTGTTCAGAGGCCACGCCCCTTTTTACACCTCTCTGCAACGCAGCTCTGTGGCGCTTTCTGGACGTACCTGGTGGGTTACTTGGCCCCCAGGGACCCTCAGGATTGAAGGGGATTTAATTCCCCATCTTAAAACGCGCCACGCGACCCCCTCCAAAATAAAGAAATCAAGGCTGGCCAGGCCCCGGGGGATGGGGTCCCTGGGGCCAAAAGTGGCCAGGGAAGGGGGGCCACGCTGCCCCCCTCCAGTGAAATATTATAGTTAAGAAAAAAAAAATTAGGCAATGCCCCGGGGGATGGGGTCCCTAGGGCCAATAATGGCCTAGTGGAGGGGGGGCCGCGTGGCCACCCTCCTTAAAAATAATTTATTTGTAAATAAAAATTGTGGCCATGCCCCTGGGGATGGGGTCCCCGGGCCGAAACCGTTTAAATTTTTTTTTTTAAAAAGCAATGTCGCAGGCCCTGGGGGATGGGGTCCCCAGGGCCCATAAAATATTGAGAGAAGGGGGGCCACACAGCCCCCCTTCTAACTATTAAAAAAAAAAAGCTGACATCGCCGGAGGCCCTGCCCCCTCCCTGCACCTCTCTGCAAATGCGCCTCCTGGCACGTTTTGGGTTGGGGGATTGAGTCCAACTAGCCCACCAGGTACCTCCAGTAAGCCCCACACAATGGGATTGCTGAGAGGTGGTCCGAGGCTACGCCCCTTTATACACCACTTTGCAAACGTAGCTCTTGGCGCACTGCTGGTGGGACGATGAGGTCCTCTTGTGTCCTGAGGACCTCAGGACTGTAGTGGACTCCATCCCCCGAGCAACAGTGCACCAGGCGAAGCGTTTGCAGAGTGGTGTAAAAAGGGGGTGTGGCCTCGGACCACTCTCAGCAATCCAGCTGTGTGGGGCTTACTGGAGGTAACAGGAGGGCTAGTTGGCCCCCAGGGACCCTCAGGAGGCAAGGAGACTTCACCCCCAACCAAGAGCGTGCCAGGAGGTGTGTTTGCAGAGTGGGGGACAAAGTGGGCGTGGCCTGTGTCCACCTCTCAGCAATCCCACTGTGTGGGGTTACTGGAGGTAACAGGTAGGCTAGTTGGCCCCTAACCACCCCCAGCAGTGAAGGGGACTTTAATCCCCATCGAAGAGTGCACCAGGGAACGCGTTTGCAGATTGGTGGGCAAAGGTGGCGTGGCCTGCTATGAGAACTTACCAATGCTGCTGTGTGGGACTTACTGGAGGTAATAGGAGGGGTAGTTGGCCCCCAAGGTTGTCCTTGGGGGCCAACTACCCCTCCTGTTACCTCCAGTAAGTCCCACACAGTGGGATTGCTAAGAGGTCTTTGGAGGCCATGCCCCCCTTTCTCCACCACTCTGCAAACGCGCCTCCTGGCACACTACGGGTTGGGGGATGAAGTCCACTTTTCTCCTGAGGGACTTTGGGGGCCAAGAAGCCCTCCTGGTACCTCCTGTGTGTCCTACGCAGCGGAATTCCTGAGCGGTGGTCGGAGGCCCAGCCCCCTTTCTCCACCTCTCTGCAAACGCGACTACTAGTTAAAGAAGCATTTGCAATGTAATAGGTTTCGCATTTGCGAGAGTTAAAGCTATTGGAATTGTAAATATAAAAGTGTTTTATTAATGTTTCTTGGAGTGGATGTAGGTTGTGTGTAGTGGAATTATGTGGTATGTTGTGCAGTGAAATTATGTGGATTATGTGTCGTGAAGTGGTAACCTCAGGGTTAGCCTTCCTTGTTTCCATAGAAGCTAAACTATAAACTCAATGAGACAAAAACAAGAAGGAACCACTGAGGAGCACTTCTGGACCTAGTCAGAGGTATGAGCAGGGCCACTGGAATTATGCGACTGTTTGGCTGCACCGACTTTTGCACAATTATACATTTTCACATAATCCATCATCTGCTGCATAATCTGCAGATTTGAACAAAAAAACCTTGTTTCTAGCTCAAACGGCTCAAATGTTACCAAAAATGCAGCGACAAGTGTTACAGCGTGGTGGAAGGCCCTTTGCAAACCTAGAATGGTCACCTGTTGCTAAAAGTGGGTATTAAATTGGTACTAATGGTGTGCAAACCACTCTTGCTTCTTTCTGCACCTTTCTTGCCTCTTTCTACATTTCTGTTGCTTCTTTCTGCACCTTTCTTTCTTTTTCTGCACCCCTGTTCCCTCTTTCTGCACCTATTTTGCCTGTTTCTGCAACTTTCTTGCCTCTTTCTGCAGTTCTCTTGCTTCCTTCTGTACCTCTGTTGCTTCTTTCTGTACTTCTTTTGCCTCTTTATGCACCTCTCTTGCTTCTTTCTGTACCCCTGTTGTCTCTTTCTGCTCTCGTCTTCCCTCTTTCTGCACCTCTCTTGCTTCTTTCTGCACTTCTCTTGCTTCTTTCTCCACCTCTCTTGCTTCTTTCTGCACCCTTCTTCCCTTTTTTGCATCCCTCTTGCCCCTTTCTGCAGTTCTCTTGCCATTTTCTGCACTTCTCTTGCTTCTTTCTACACCTCTGTTGCTTCTTTCAGCAATTCTCTTGCCTCTTTCTGCACTTCTCTTGCTTGTTTCTACACCTCTTTTGCGTCTTTCGGCACCCCTGTTGCCTCTTTCTGCACCTCACTTGCTTCTTTCTGCACTCCTCTTGCCTCTTTCTGCACCCCTCTTCCTGCACCTCTCGCCTCTTCCTGCACCCCTCTTCCCTCTTTCTGTACCTTTCTTGCCTGTTTCTGCACCTCTCTTGCCTTTTTCTGTACCTCTGTTGCTTCTTTCTGCACTTCTCCTGCCTCTTTCTGCACTCTTCGCGCCTCTTTCAGCACCTCTGTTGCTTCTTTCTGCACTTCTCTTCCTTCTTGCTGCACCCCTCCTGCCTCTTTCTGTACCTCTTTTTCCTCTTTGTGCACCTTTCCTACCTCCTTCTGCGCGCCTCTTGCCTCTTTTTTCACCTCTGTTGGTTTTTTCTGCACTGCTCTTGCATCTTTCTGCACCTCTTTTGCAAATGTATGCATCCCTCTTGCTTCTTTCTGCACCCCTCTTCCCTATTTCCCCACCTCTCTTACCTCTTTCTGCACCCCTGTTCCCTCTTTCTGCACCTCTCTTGCCTCTTTCGGCATCTCTGTTGCTTCTTTCTACACTTCTCTTGCCTCTTTATGCACCCCTCTTGCCTCTTTCAGCACCTCTGTTGCTTCTTTCTGCACTTCTCTTGCTTCTTTCTGCACCCCTCTTGCCTCTTTCTGTACCCCTTTTGCCTCTTTGTGCACCTCTCCTGCCTCTTTCTGCACCTCTCTTGCCTTTTTCTGCAGTTCACTTGCCTCTTTCTGCACCTCTTTTGCTTCTTTCTGCACTTTTCTTGCCTCTTTCTGTACCCCTCTTGCCTCTTTCTGCATCTCTGTTGGTTCTTTCTGCACTGCTCTTTCTTCTTTCTGTACCTCTGTTGCAAATTTCTGCATCCCTTTTGCCTCTTTCTGTATGCCTCTTCCCTCTTTCTGTACCTCTCTTGCCTCTGTCTGCACACCTGTTCCCTCATTCTGCATCCCTTTTGCCTGTTTCTGCAACTCTCTTGCCTCTTTCTGCAGTAGTCCGTTAGTGGGGCAGCTAACTCATGTTCCCATTTGGCCCGTATCATCAACGGTCCCAAAATATCACCCTATATAGTAGAGGCACTCGTCTATCACCCTCCATGGATTCAACAATCATCTGCATCGTAGCTGATTCTGGGGATCATCCTGGGAATCCCACCCAACAGCCAGGCTGCAGCTGTCCTCTTTCAGGAGTTTCTGGTTTGCGCATGTAAATAGACCCACCACCTAGGAGGTATTGGCGAGATAGCTAATCAAAAGGTAAGGAATCTGCAGTTAGAAGTCCCTTACAGAAGAATAAGTAACTTACCTTCGGTAACTCTCTTTCTAGTAGCGACTCTATCTAACCACAGATTCCTTACCGATCCTCCCATCTCCCCGTTCCATGAACTAGTCTCTTCACGTAAGAAGATCATAATCTAGTAATCTGCACACCGGTCCCAAAAAATCTATTTGGCTCTGCTTCTGTGTCAAAAAAGCAACTGATGTCAGTGCACAAGGGGTGCCTATATAGGCCTGCACACATCACAGACGGTGTGGTATGATGTTGACGCAGAGCCACCAGTGCTACCTACTGGCTCGCAGGGGTATTGCTGGAAAATAATTTCCATATCCAGTCTGACACCTGAGAAAGTAAATAGTGAGGAATCTGCGGTTAGATGTCGCTACCAGAAAGAGGCTTACTGAAGGTAAGTAACTTTTTAGTTCGGCCACACTACCAAACACTGAGGAACCTACCAACTCCAGTCAATTCTGAAACCTAAAGGCAGAGTGAATTCCATTATGATGTGGTTTGCATGAATCTTAACACCCTTTATTGGCCAAAATCTCCTGCAAATGTGAAAGAATGAGTCAGAAAAATATATTTTTTTCTCTTTTCTGTCACAAAAAACTCCTGAACGTCTGGCAAATGGCAAACATTCTTCCATTTTATGTTCACACACTTCTCCCAATACAAACTGTACCCCACACACGTGGGTAAGCCTATTGCTTGGAAAGTGGCCAAAGTTGTGATCATGTGAATTCCTCAATGACACTATATTGACTACACACTCATGGCCTGTAGTCAATTACCATTAGTACACCCACACATGTGAAGTACTGCTTTTATTGGGTGGTATGTGGTACTGAGTGTTGGGAGTTTTGTTGTTGCCCACATATTCAGGAACATTCGGTCACAGAAATGTAAGGATATCCTTTTTTTTTTAATTTTAAATCAATGTTTGACCTATGCAAGGAATTTTGGGTAAGAAAGTTGGCATCCTTACAAGTCACACCACCCTGTACAGTGTTCACAAATGTCTGGTATTGGTAGGTTTTCCTAGGTGATGGACGACATAGACAAATACAAACCACATCCAGGCTCCTCACTGGGGGGAGGGAGAGTGGAATGGTGTGTGCGCGCGCATCCGTTCGTCACAGTGAGGGTATGGTGGATTTATTCTGAGACGAAGAAAATAAATCCTAACAGTTTCTGTGCTCCTTGCTGTTGTGCAGATATGGATGTGTACCTTAGCAAGGAGCCAGGCGCAGTTTGAACTTTTTCTGAGGTGCAAAAAAAAAAATCCAGGCTCCTCACTTTGTTTGTCAATGCCGAAGAGAGGAGCTAAATGCTGTTTGGATTATCCCTGAGGCTATGAAAAAAATCCAAACCGTTTCTGGCTTCTCAGTGACATACAGACATTTGAGTCTGCACACCAGCAAGGAGTCAGGTGCTGTCTGGAATTTTTTTTTAGGACAAATAAAATCCAACAGCATCTGGTTCTTTGCTGGGACACGAACTGTGTTCCTGTGCCACAGAAAGGAGCCGGATGCTGTTCGAATTTTTTTCTTGCATTAAAGAAACCCCAAATACCGTTTGGCTCCTTGTTGGGGACACAGCCCCTTCCTCTCCAGATGCTTCTCTTGGACAGAGAAGCACTGTGAGATAAATAATCTGACTATTTGTTTTCTCCATGTGCTGTTCTCGGGGCAGCACTGGATACACGTCGTAAGGGTGTCCTAATGACACCGTTTTATGATGTGTCATTAGGGCAGTTAAGAGGTTAATGGACATAAAGGACTTCAAAAGGGGACCTGAACATGAATGCCTTAGTGACTGAGACTCCTCAGAAGTCTTAGACGCAGTCTTAATAACACGCGAATACCCTCTGTCAATTAGTTCAGGAGTCAATCAAGACTGTATGCCTAGGGTATCAAGTGAATCAGACAAATTTGAACAATTTAAGGTGTGTTCCATGCCATTTCAATATACGCCGTAGTGCATCTCTATAAGCGCCTAACTCCTTCACACTCCAAATGTGGACAAAATATATTAGAGGACTAATCCAAATTAATTAGTTGATGCTTATCAAGCCCAGGTCTTTGTGTTGGAAGGTAACCTCAAAAGATATTTGAAAAAATGTTTTCAGCAACATCAAGCGATGATACATTTACATAACCCCAAAATTCTGAACCATACATGGCTGGGGATGGAGGCTGGGCTATGTATAACTCAATGGCTGTAGAGATTGTTCTCACAATCACACAGGGAATCTAGCGGGAGAGGCCCAACCAGATGCGTACACTCCCTCTCTATAGTCAAATTCACAAATAGGTAGATATGGTTAAATACTAAAAATAAGAAGAGCTAACCAGAAACAATATGTATAAATATGTATGCAAGTGGTGTGGTATCTGGAGAGAGCTTCTTAAAGGACGAGAACCCTCACTCACCCGAGGGTGACATGCTTCATCATTGGGTTCCTTCCTAACACCTGGACCGCTAGGTGTGCGCTACAACTACCCGAAGGGAGGAGCTGAGGTGTTTTCAGAGATGAGACGTTTTATGGGGTAAGTGAGGGGGCAAAGTGCAAAAAATGATGAAACAAACATGATTAAAACTATCACCAGAGGGCCAAATCACCTATTCAGTGGTCCCCTAGGAAAGAGTTAAAATGCAAGGACGGGGGGCAGGGAGGATTCCAAACAAATATACCCCCATAGATGGTCAACGTGTTTCTGCCCATAATGGTCCCCAAAAGGGGTTCAGGGTCATTTGTTAAGACCTCAATTTAAAGTCATTCTGCAAGTATAATCATGCAAAAATTATATATATATTTCCACAATTCCCAATGCCAGCCCTCATTACCATGTCCGGACAGAGGCTCAGGAAGACGGCACCACCGCAGTTGGAAGGTTATCACAAGGTCTGTTTATTTTGTTGATTTTTCAAATATATCACCAGCAAAGTGCAAGTAGGAACAAATGACCTACGCGTTTCGGCCTACGTCCTTCGTCTGGGTCATAGAGTCAAAGTGCAGAGTGTCTCTTAAAGGGCTAAGCCCAGCTCACCAATCACATGATCAAAAATATATAAAATCAAGTTTGTTCCATATGGAGTTCACATAGCATTTGAGTGGTATACAGTGCAAATGAGATACAAATACAGGTTGGGGGTCTCAGGTCACATTGACTAATAAACATTATGTAGGTATAGGTACAATTCTATTACAGTGAGTCTGTTAATTTTGCTGTGTTTATATAAGCACTTGGCAAGGGATGTAATATGGACTGCGTTATTGGCAATAGATATAGCCCTGTTAATTCATGTTGTTGATGTGGTGAAGTGCCTTATTGTGCACAACATAAGCAGTCACACAACAGAAAGAGGTGCATGAATCGGGGGGGGGTTTTGAATGGACAGCAATGATTGCACTTCTCAAATCTCTGTCAATTTCACTCGTATGGACAGTGAAATATTGTTATGCACCCCAATATCATATTTTATGTATATGAGTATACTGATAGAATCAGCTATAAGTGGGACTAACGCACTCTGTATGCTATTTAAAATTGTAATTGACATTTGCATAGTGCATTCTTGCATGATATGGAGACTGTCTATTCAATTATAAACTCAATAATGTGTGATCTTTCTCCTCACTAGAGTGTAGGCTAACAGCTTTGGACTCCCATATATGAGTGAACGTACACGCCTAACTTCACCATTTTGAAATGCCTACTCTAAAATGTAAAAGAGTCAATGTATATACGATATTAACATAATTACATGTAAAGTGCAAGTGCAATTTTTATACCATTGTGCAAAATAGTGCCAGATGTTATTGCTGATAGCCCTAAAAGAGGGTGCAAATAAGATTTACTTTTTACAATTAATTCATTCCTCCATATAAGGTACAAGTGCAATCTGTTTGAACTCAAGTAGTTTTGTCCATAATTCAATCCCCATTCATCAGTTTAAAAAACCTCATGTTTAACATTTACAAACATCCCTAATGAAATCAATAAAACTTATCAACACTGTGAAAAGTACCCAAGGTTTCCATTTTCTTCTAAAAAGTAATAATGATAATTTCACGTCTAAAGTAGGCATATTCAAAATTGATCTGAGACAAAACCTGAATCTATATCATAATGTCTTAGTTTCACTTGCAGTAGAGATCACCTCATTCAGTGAGAGGGAAGAAAAAAAGTGTCTGCATAAACAGACATCAGGGTCCCTACTGGTTCCTACTGTTGATTAGGAGAAGTTGTAAAAAAGGGGGAATCATAAAAAAGTGTGTAATTCCGCATCCACTTTGAGGCCCCATCGGATCTCTGTTCCAATTATAATGATCCATCTGGATTCTGCTTTCCTCAAGCTGAGTTCACGATTGCCACCTCTGATCTTTGAGGGAACATGCTCAACACCAAAGAAAGAGAGTTGGTTGAGATCACCTCCATGGTCCTTCCAAATATGCTTGGCCATGGTGTATGTGTAGTCTTTATTAGTAATGGCTCTTATATGTTGTAGGAGGCGCAATTTCAATTTATTTATAGAACTCCCAATATAGCGTTTCCCACACTTACATTGTAGGACATACACCACATGAGTTGTCTCACATAGGATCCTCTCTTTGATTATTTTCCTTTCCCCGTTGAGAGTTGTTACTTCTTTACAATTCTGTCCATACTGACACGCCTTGCATATCTGGCACTTGAAAAAACCCTTAGTTCTCAGCCAATCAAAACCACCTTCAGCTTGTCCAGATCTTTGAAAGTAACTACGTGTCAGTAGATCAGCTAGGGACCGTGCTTTTCTGTATGTTATGTTTAAGTGATCCGTGGTGCCTGTTCTTAAATCCTCATCTTTCCTTAATATCTTCCAATGGTTTTGCAATGTATCCCTTACTATTCCACTTGATGTATTGAATTGTGTAATGAATCTGAGGCCAACTTGATTCTTCTCCTTGTTGTACACTAAATTCTTTGGATGTAATAAGGATTCTCTGTTCTCTGCCATCGCTCTCAGCTTGGTATTCTCCACCACGACTCCTGGGTAACCTCGTTTCAAAAATCTGACAAACATTAGATCTATCTGTTTGGCAAATTCCGATTCTTCTGAACAGTTCCTGCGAGCCTGCAGGAACTTCCCGTAGGGTACACTCCATTTGAGACATTTGGGGTGAGCACTGTTCGCCGCAAGTATGCTGTTGCAGGCCATTGGTTTCCGAAATAGAGTAGTGCAGATTTTATCATTTTGATTGTAAACATGAATGTCCAAATACTCAATTTCTACCTTGCTCATTGTGTATGTAAATTTAAGTTGGAGAGGATTCTTGTTGAGAGATTTCAAAAAGGACTCTAATTCATCCGTTGATCCTTCCCAAATCAAAAATAAATCATCAATGTAGCGCACCCACATTATCACTTTTTCCATTGTTAGTTTGTTTTCTTCCGTCCATACGTATTCCGCTTCCCAAAAGCCCATAGTCAAGTTGGCATAGGTTGGTGCAAAAGATGTTCCCATGGCCGTCCCCCTGTTCTGCCTGTAGAACTTCTTGTCAAAAATAAAAACATTATTTGTTAGACAAAACTGCATCATGGCTAGTAGCATCTTAGTATGTTGTAGCAGATTCAGGGAACGTGTCCTCAAAAAGAATTCGCTTGCCCTTATTCCGTCCTCATGTTGAATGGAGGTCTATTGTGGCCATCACATAATCCTGTTTCCAAGGTATGCCCCCAATTCTGCTGAGGAGGTCCATTGTGTCACAAATGTAAGAGGGCACGTTTTCAACAAATGGAAATAAAAAGATATCTACAAAGCGTAATGTATTTTCCAATAGTGAGCCACATGAGCTTACAATTGGATGGCCAGGGGGATTATCCAAGCTCTTAAGGATTTTTGGAAGTACATATATTGTGGGTGTAATAGAATGCGTTGTTAAAAGATATCCATATTCCTCCTCATCAAGGAGTTCTTGTGTGTGCCACTCAACAATTTATGGGATTGTGTGGTTATCTGTGGGGTTGGATCCTCCTTGAGCTTGGTGTATCATGTTGAATCGCTCAATTGTCTTCTGATTTCCTGACAGTAATTTTGGCAGTCCATCAACACAATATTACCCCCTTTATCTGACGGTTTGATGATATTTGTGTCACCTTGGAGATCCCTCAGAGCCCACCAGTCATTACTTGTCATATTTTGTTTTTTTAGATTTCTGTATTTTTCTCTTTCAGGTAAATGTCCCGAAGATCTGCGCTCATAAGTTCATGAAAGACAGGGGGGCGTGGCTTGACGCCGATGTAGGACGCAGCAGACCTCGGGGCTCCTCCGTGGCCTCCCTTCCTTACCGAATATCCTGACATCCTGGGGCGGCCCTTGCCCCTTGAGCCCGCAGCGGAATACTTCTGGCATCACTGGCGAGGATTTGGGGGCGCTAGCTGTCCGCGCCTTGCAGGGAGAGCTGAGTTCTGCGCTGCCGGGCGATCCCCGAGCGGAGCTCTCCCAAGATGGCGGCTGCGACCGGTGCCGGAGACCTCTGGGGCCCCTGAGAACGGAGGCAGGAGGTGAGGCGGCTGCGGTCCCTGGACGCCGATGCGTTCCCCGCGACTGGGCTGCTGACCGAGCCCTGCCCTGCCGAGCCTGTGACGAGGGGGAGACCGGGAGAGGGAAGGAATCGGCGAAGGATCTTCCTGCGTGTGCCTGGCCCTAAGATGGCGGCCCCGGGCGCTACGAGCGCACGCAGAGGGTGAGGAGCCCTGCGGGCCTAGCGAGTGGTTGGGGGACCTCGCTGCTGGTGAGGCGGTCCGTGCTGTGCAGCTGATTAGACCCCACCACGACACCGGAAGATCACTGGGAGCAGGTGGAAGGGGCGAGAGACACTGAGACACTGCGGCCCATGCACACAGAAGAGGGAGGTGGGCGAATAGGAGAGCCCCCATTCGGAGTGAGGGGTCGGGAGTGGGAACCCTGAGTGTGAAGGGGCTCCGCTACTGGTGAGACTGCGCCTCGAGTGCTGGGACCGGCTGGCTCCCACCTTTGCGGCTGGCGCCGACGAGAACGCAACGTTAAGGTCGCAGAGGAGCTGCGACGAACGGCTCGCGGGAGGTGGTGTCCCCCGAGTGGAGTGCGAATGGTGTCTGCAGGGCCTCCGCATGATTGAGACGAGGTGGATGAATGGCCTGAAGATGCGTGAGGCCTAGGGGGATCCTGACAGACGTCGGACACTGTGGGCCTGGTGACTGGTGAGGCCCTGAGCCGACTGACCCGCACGCTCACGGGGGAGTTGAGCCCCGAGATTCCTTGCCACATTGGGGGCCGTTGCGGAGACCTCGGGACCAAGGCTGAGCACGACCGTCGAGGGAGGTGGAACTGGCCACTGAGCGAGGAGCTTGGTCACACACGTGGCGCCTGGAATAACTCGCTGCCCCCTGCTGTCGAGCCGCGATGGGCCGCACATCCAGACGAAAGGGGTTCGAGGTCCTGCGGCTAGATGACCCAGACCGTCACACGGATGAGGAGGACAGCGCGACGGGGGGACGCGAGGAGAGAACATCAGAAGATCCCACCCTGGCTGATATCATGAAGGCCATCACATCCTCGAGAACAGCCCTAGAGGCCAAAATTGATGCCATAGGAACTGACCTCGCCCTACTAAAAGATGACCACCGCAAACTTAAAGAGCGAGTGATGACTAACGAGAATGCTGTGAAGGATATTCCGGACAAAGTGACCACCTTACAGCATGCCCTGAACGCGATGGAAACTAGAGTAAAGGTGCTGGAGATGAGGGCCGAGGATAGCGAAGGCCGGTCCCGACGGAACAACCTTCGTATAGTGGGGGTTCCGGAACGAGAGGAAGGGGCAATTGCTGTCAAGTATCTGGAATCCTGGCTCCGAACGGCGGTGGCACCGGAGGGTCTCTCCCCCTTTTATGCCCTGGAGCGAGCCCACAGGGTACCGGCCAGACCGCCCAAGCCTGGCGCTCCCCCGCGCCCGTTTGTGGTGCGGCTACTACACTACCGGGACCGTGATCATCTTCTGCAGCAGGCCAGGGAGAAGCAGTCCCTCCAGATAGGGAACAGCAAGGTGATGATCTTCCCCGACTATACTAGGGAAGTGCAAAGACAACGTTCTTCCTTTTTGGCTGTCAAACGTAAACTTCGCCAATTGCATCTCCCCTACGCGGTGCTGTTCCCGGCTCGGCTCCGAGTGACCGCAGACGCGGAGACACGTTTCTTCCATACCCCGCAGGATGCTTGGGACTGGCTGGACGCGCGGGCGAGGGTGGGCCGCGCTCTCCAGCTCTGGATTCGCCGCGTCGACGGCAGTCTCCTACTTTGGCTCCTCGGAGGTCCCCGGCGCCTGCGGGTCGGAGTCAAGAGCGCTCTAGAGCGGTTAGGGCGGTGGCGGAGATCAGTCGGGGCTCGGTGAGCCCAGCCAGCATTGTCACAGACCCAGATATGGTGGGATCTGGGAGCTCAGGGACAAGCGGTGTTCCGGGGACCCTGGACGCAGACCTCCCGGATGTTACTCCGCAGACGGCGGACGGCATGTTTGGCTGAGTGCACCACATGTACTATATTGAGGGGGTAGCGCGCAGCTATTGGCTGATGTTTTCCATTATATATGCGGACTTGCGGCTAGTTGATGATGTCTCCATACTTTGAGGTCTCCCATGAGTATTATGGACATGGGAGGGAGAGCCGGGAGGGTCCTGGGTCTGGCGGGGTTGGTCTGCGTTCTGCCGCCTCGATGACTTGTTGCTTGAGTGCTTTTGTTTGGATAGGGACTTGTTTGTGTGCGCCTGTCCTGGGGAGTGGGAGTTGGGGTTTGTTTTTTATTGGGGAACATCGGGTCGGGGTCAGGCATGTCGCTCTACGGGGTGGGTATCGAGAAGGTCAGGGGATTGAGCCATGGGTTCCGCCGTAGGTATCAAATGTATAACCTGGAACGTTAGGGGGATGCACACTATGACTCGCCGACACAGAATACATGCTTACCTGGTGAGAAGGGGGATACAAATCGCATTATTGCAGGAAACTCATTTGACACAGAAGGAGGGAGAGGCGTTGCAACGTCGCTGGAGAGGTCAGGTGTTCCACACCACGTACTCGGCGTTTGCCAGGGGGCCTTAATTTGGGTGAGGGCGGGGATCCCCTTTCAATGTGTCCAACAAATCATAGACCCGGGGGCCGGTATGTGGTGGTGACGGGACGGCTAGATGGTCGAGACATCACAATAGGGAGTGTATATGCCCCCAACATAGATCAGCCCTCATTCCTAGTGCAACTTTCACAGACATTGGCGCAACAGTTGACTGGGGCGGTGCTGCTGGGGGGAGACTTCAACAGCATTGTCGATACTGATCTGGACCGCTCGCATCCGCCGCTCCCTGACGCTCCAGCCCACAGGGTCGCAGAGGCCAGACGAGGCTGGCAACAACACTGGGGACTGATGGACACCTGGAGGGTACACCACCCGCTGGACCGGGACTACTCCTACTTTTCGGGTTTACATGAACTCCACGTGCGCTTAGACTATATTCTCTGCTCCCCGGATGTACATGCTATGGTTACTCTGAGTGAATACTTAGCTCGTACGGTGTCTGACCACAATCCCCTGCTAATATCCTTGCACTGGGTGAGAACTAGGCCCTCGATTCCCACCTGGCGACTTCGGCCGGAGGTGTTGGAGGATCAGGTGTTCCGGTCGACCATAGCTACGGCCATAGAGGACTACTTCCTACATAACACTGGTACAACTAACAGCCCCCATAAGGAGTGGGACGCTTTCAAGGTGGTTATCAGGGGTCGCTGTATAGGAGAGGCGGTGGGAGTGCGGAGGGTCCTCAAGGATGAGGTGTTGGCGGCAGAACAACGGCTCCGGTGCGCGGAAAGGGATAGGCCCGAAAGAGTAGACAGACAGGCAGATCTTCTGGAGGCCAAGGAGGCCCTGGCAATACAGGTAGAACGGCTGAGATGCTTCGATTATAGGGCATACACGGCTCGGGCGCATGCGGAGAGAGACAAATCTGGGGCGCTTCTGGCCTGGTTGGCCAACCCGGCACGCAGAGGGTCAGTGATCTTAGAAATTCGGGGACCCGATGGTTTGAGCCATTATGGCCAACAGGACATAAACACCCAGTTCCTGGACTACTACACCTCCTTGTATCGGAGCCAGTTAGAGGCGGGGGCAGCAGAGGATGCGGGATTCCTAGATGCTATCGCTCTGCCTCAGATTGGTGCAGATGCAGCGAAGATCCTGGGTCGGGACGTTGAGCTAGGTGAGATTAGGAAAGCCATAAAACACATGGCCAGGAACAAAACTCCCGGCACGGATGGCCTCCCGGTTGAGTTTTACTCTGCTTACTCGGACACCCTCTCCCCTCGTCTGATGGCTCTATACAATAGGTCAAGGAGGGATGGGTGTTTGCCGGACTCGACAAAGGAAGCAGTAATCATACCGCTCCTGAAACCGGATAAGCCGCCCTGGGACCGCACAGCCTATCGCCCTTTGGCCATGCTCAATTTAGATTACAAAATACTGAGCTCTGTCTTGGCCGATCGTCTGTTGATCCATAATACGACGCTTATTCATGTGGACCAGTCTGGGTTTATCCCGTCCCGCAACACTGCCATGAATATACGGCGGCTGTTTCGCCTGTTAGACGCGACCACCTATGATAAGGAGGAGGCATGTATCTTATCGATTGATATGGAAAAAGCCTTCGATAGCCTTGAGTGGCCATATCTTTTTAGGGTACTGAGAGCGTTTGGGCTGGGAGAGGACTTTGTGGCGTGGACGGCAATTCTATACAGGAGCTCCACTGCCAGGGTACGCACGGGAGGAGTGATTTCAGAAGCTTGTGCAGTGGGTAGAGGCACGAGGCAGGGTTGCCCGCTGTCTCCCCTGTTGTTTGCGCTGGCGGTGGAGCCTCTGGCAGTGCACGCAAGATCGGGGCACTACTACCGGGGAGTGGATGTGGGGAACCGAACTCAATTCATAGCACTATATGCAGATGATCTGTTACTGTTTCTTGCCAACCCGGCGGACGACCTGCAGGGTGCCAGGGACCTGTTGTACAGGCTGGGAAGGGTCGCGGGCCTTAGGGTCAACTGGAGCAAGACTTGCTTGTTCCCCACGCGGGCCGGAAGGAATGCTCCCCCGAATGTGCTGGATGTGAGGTGGGAAAGCAGGTGCCTGCCATACTTGGGGGTTCGCGTATATCACGCGGCTGCAGATGTGTTGGATGGTAACATAGGTCGGGCGATACGGAACACCAGGAGTAGCTTTGATTTTTGGGGGACCCTTCCTCTCTCGATAGCGGGACGGGTGGCGCTCCTGAAAATGGTCACACTGCCGCGATTGCTTTATTACTTTGGCGCGCTGCCACTGTGGATCCCGAGGAAATTTTTACTCTTCTCAACACCATGATCACGGGATTTCTATGGGGTACTGGGAGGCGCAGAGTAGCACTTATCACCATGATGAGGCCTAGGGGAGAGGGAGGGTTTGCTGTGCCGGATCTAGAGGCCTACTATCACGCAGCCCAAATACAATGGTTCACGAAGTGGATGGCTGGACGGCTTAGTGATGAGGGTGTTGAGACCACAGACCCGACCCTGCCTCAACTTGCTCGTGTGCTGATGCGGCTTCCACTGCGTGGGCGGGGGGCCCAGGAGGACCTGTGGGCAATGCGCAGGTGTTGGAATCGGGTGATCCGGAGGGCCTCACGGGGACCCCCGTATGCGCCCGAGATTCCATTGCTGCTTTGCGAGACACTGCCACATGGGGGGGACTGGCAAGGGTTGCGGGCTTGGAGGGAGGCGGGCATCTCCGCCATAGGAGACCTTTATGAAGACAACACCCTCCTACCCTTCAATGATTTGCTAGAGCGGTATGACATACCTAGGGGGACTTCCTTCTGCACGCTTCCCTAACGGCAGCCATTCGTAAGCATTGGCAGATGGGGATCGCAGAACCAGCGATCTCCCTGCCTTGCCAGTATGTGGTGACCGCGGCTGGGACGGTCAAGGCAGTGACTTGCCTCTATAGGCGACTTACTCAGGAGTTGCGACGCCCTCTAGATAGCCTACGCTTTAAATGGGAGATAGATCTTGGTGTGCCCATCGAAGAGAAACCATGGGAAGCGTTGGTAGAAAGAGCATGGAAAACCTCCAGGAACGCGAGGTTCCAATTAATACACTTCTTTGTCCTTCACCGTGCATACCTCACTCCTCAAAAAATTAACAAATATTTTGGGACCCGCGCGGTTTGCCCGAGATGCAATCTAGATAATGCTGAGTTTTTACACATGCTCTGGGCCTGCCCATCACTCCTGGGGTTTTGGAGGGAGATACTGACCAGACTGAATGGCATAACGGACCGGGAGATCGAGCTGACGCCGGGGACTTGTCTGTTACACTGGTTTCCTCACACTGCCAAGAACAAGATCACCAGTAAATTTATCGATCTAGGACTAGTATTGGCCAAGCGAGAAATTACTTGTCATTGGAAGGCGAGCACCCCCCCAAGTACCTTGAGGTGGACGCGGGAGCTTACAAAGTGGGCGGATAGTGAGGGTACCTTTCGGCTCCAAATGGCACACAGAACGGGTAACAACAAGACATTGGAGGCCGCAATGGCGTGGGTGGCGTTGGTGGAGGAGCTCAAGCACCCGAGTGAGGATGATGACGAACCCTCAGTCGACTGAGCAGGGTAATACGGGGGTCTGACATCCTGCCCCAACCAAACTTCCTCCGGGCCTTCTAGCGGGCTGGCGGATAAAATTTCCACGCGTGAGTGTGCTTCCACTTTTAGCTTGTCCCTCCTGAGCGGATACTGGGGTATTAGACTACCTGACAGACGGACTCTGTCTTTCCACGGGAGTTCCCATGGGTGAGCGACATGCCTGAGGGGAGGGATAGGGGGGGAGAGTTGCGGGAAAGGGAGGGAGACTGCGAGGGTGGGTGGATGGGTATTGTTTTTGCATTTCTTACTGCGTCTCCTGTGGGCCTCACCGGAGTTGGCTTGAAGGATGTGAAATATTTATTGCGGGGACGTGGGATATGATTTATTAGCAGATTCTGGTTGAGTTGACAGACATTACCACCAATGTTTGCTATTTATGTGGGCTGCCCAAAACAGAGGTAAATGAGGCACGCACGGCAAAAGCCGACGTATTGGGGTGGATGGCTTACTGTCTGAACGTTGACATCCAGTGTGCAGTTATCAATGTATGCTCACTGTCCCCGTACAGTGATTGTTTGAGTTGTAACGTCAACTGAATAAAATTTGTTTACAAAAAATAAGTTCATGAAAGATGTCTACCTTATTGCCAGGTGGCAATTGAGGGCAAAATCTAGAACGCGGCCGGCACTGGCTAGTTACTGAGCTGGTGGTATCTATGCCCACTCTGTTACAGAGCTCTTCATTGGTTGCAGTTTCAATTAGAGATAGATGGTTTTCTTCTGAATCCTCATATTCCAGACTGTGCAGAGTGCGCAAAGCTGTTAAGTCATTTGTCGTAAGTGGTGTCAGGATCTGAGATTTGGGGTTTGTAGGAACTTTTGGAGCCTGATTTGCGAAATACTTCTTTAGTTTTAATTTTTGACAGAATTTATAGAGATCTACCCTGGTTGAGGCCAAATCTATCCCATTGGATGGGCAGAAGTTCAATCCTTTGTTCAGCAAATTAAGATGTTTTTTATTCAAATTTTCAGAAGATAAGTTAATGACCAGTTGATCCTTGGCACTCTCATCCATAGTAATATCTGATGTTTTCATTTCTTTCTATCTTTTGCTTTTGTCTTTGCTTTTTGTGGTTCCGTCTGGTTCTTTTTGTGCTTTTTGTTGTGGTTCCTCTCTTGTTTGCGACCCACGTCCTCTCCCTCTTGTCATTCGGGGAAGCCGAATTTCTCCTGGAAAATCCATTCTTGCTCGACTGTTGGTGGGCCCCTCGTCCCCTGAACTTCCGAGCTTTCAGCGCTAGATAGTTTGACCTGTTATATATATATATATATATATATATTCCAACGAACAAAGCGCCGTCTCAAAGACAACACGCCGTGGCCCATATTTCCTTCAAGCGTGATTTTATTTACAGCAAAGGCACCCTACGCGTTTCGGAGCGTCCGCTCCTTGCTCACGAGCACTCCTGAGCAAGGAGCGGATGCTCCGAAACGCGTAGGGTGCCTTTGCTGTAAATAAAATCATGCTTGAAGGAAATATGGGCCACGGCGTGTTGTCTTTGAAATTTTGAGACGGCGCTTTGTTCGTTGGAATTAAGAGGGTTTGCGACCCTGCCACGGCCCGCCATTGCAAGTGGCGCGGGTTCTATCGCTACTGAACTGTTGGATATATATATATATATATATATATATATATATATATATATATATATATATATATATATTATCTACTGGCGGTCGCCAGTAGATAGTTATAGTTAGGACCTATTTTCCATAGGAAATTCGCAACATTCTATTTCCAATAACTTTGGCGCCGGTTGATGAATCTTCGCGAAATTTTCAAAACTCGTGGGGCGCTCCGGTCTGCTCCTATCCTGAAAGTTTCAAGGTGATTCGGCAAGCGGGGGCCGAGAAAAAAGGGGGGTCCAAAACGTGTTTTCTCCATGTTAATTCCCATAGGAAATTTTAGACACGGCTACAGCCCGAACTGCTGAATGGAATTACACCAAATTTGGCAAAAAGGTAGCGCTTGGTTCAGAAAGCGACCTTTTTTTTAAATGGTGTAAATCCGTTCAGTAGTTGCGGAGAAATTCAAACAATAGGAGTCAAAAAATCTATTTCCCATAGGAAACTTTATGCAAGGCTACAGCCCGAACTGCTGAACGGAATTACACCAAATTTGGCAAAGAGGTAGTTCTTGGTTCAGAAAGAACCCTTTTTGTTAAATGGTGTAAATCCGTTCAGTAGTTCCTGAGAAAATCAAAAGTAAAAACACATATATATCTGGGCGGAGCCTAATCACACTTGTCATTGTGAGATCTGATTGGCTGTCAGCACTTCATCCTGGAATTGCTGGCAGCCATCTTGGGACCAATATAAATGATATTACCCCATTGAAATGCATTGTAGTGAATCGAAGATTTTGAGGGTTACCAAAAGGAGAACTATAAAGGGTGATAACAGACTTTAGTTACATTAGAATTCATTTGTTGATGGTACCATACTAATTTCAGGAATTGTGGTGTGTTCTAAGGTGATTTTACCCTGTGAAAAACCTTCTGCTGGGATATCATGAATTATGTTTGAGAGAAAACTATTTTCAAATGCTTGTCCCATACAGTTTTGGAAGGTGCTCCAGAAGCTAAAATGAGAGCATATTTTCTGTAAATTCACATTATCTTTCTC
This sequence comes from Calotriton arnoldi, assembly GCA_963921515.1. Lineage (NCBI taxonomy): Eukaryota > Metazoa > Chordata > Amphibia > Caudata > Salamandridae > Calotriton > Calotriton arnoldi. The sequence continues at coordinate 1,548,015 of CAWUFW010000151.1, read as the reverse complement.
AGTCATGTGAGAATGAAGTCTGACATGCTCAGTAAAACATGTACATCCAACAAGGGCAGAGACTGTCAATTGATTCCTTTGTGTTCTACTGCAGCTTCCCAGAGTGTTCTAAAGAACAACTAGAGCGCTAACAGTCTTACTTATGACAAAATTATGGCACACCTGAAGCCATCTTGATTGGAATAAACTGGTAACACTTAAAACATTTAATTTAAAAAGGAACAAAATGAGGGGGTTCATTTTGCCATAGAAAATATGGTTAGTGCTGCAGAAAGAAAATTTAGGGCATGTTTTAAGTGAGATCTCAAATCCTCTTCTATTTCATTAGAAAATTCTGACATGCAGACTGAAACAATCACTTTCAATACCAGCAGTAGACTTCCAGTTAACTCCCTGGTGAGCAGTAGCTTTACTACAATGATCTAATGAACAACTAGAGTGCTAACATTCTGAATTTATGGCAAATGTGTGACACATATGAATGCCTTCTTGATGGAATCAAAGTAAAAAACTGAAAGCATTTCCTACTGAGGAGACTGCAGTAAATGACGAAATTAGGAAACTTCATAACAAATAAGTCTCCCAAGATGGCCACCAGAGAAAAAAGAGCCCAAATGTAGCACAAATATCACCCAGATGTAGCCCACATATAGCCCAATGACAGAAGTGTGCAAAACACTTTTTATTTTTAGTTTTTCTGCAGTTTTATATAGTGCAAACTGGTCAGGTATTGGAGCGTTACATCTTACTTGGACCCCTTATTGCGTATTTTGCACGAAGTACATGAGATTGATCTTGCGAAACATTGACCTTTACGATTCTGTTAACCTGAAGTTGCTCTGAACCGGGCTTTGTAAGACCCGTTTTTACCTACTGCTTTTAATTAATTCTCACTGTATTGTATTAGGAAAGAGGATTTACTGTTTTTATGTACACTTTTATGATCTATGTTTCTAAATCAGATCAAATAAAGTTTAATGAATTCTATGGCAGGACGGAGGCGAGGATTATGCATATCTTTCCTCACTTTATTTGCATAGCAGTTCAAAGAAAACGTAACACAACAATCATTAAACAAAAGACTACACAACCCATGAACCATTAGGGGGTAGTCTCCAAGGCAACTATAGTCCAATCATATCACAGTCCATCGTATATAATATCGTGACGTCCCTTCCGCTTCCTCTTTCTTCACTGCTCGTCAGTTAAGTGCATTCCTTACATTCTTGGCTTAATCTGACGTTGTTGCTGTTTGTATAGCGGTTTCTTGTGCACGTTATTAGCATTATTGCCTTGGTATTGTTTCATATTCCCTGCGCAGCAGGCTCTTGCCCGAGCGCGTTCTCCCCTCGCAGTTTCTCCCGCTGTGTGCTCTGCGCGCGGTGAGATCCTGTCAGGCACGTCTGGTACGAGCGAGGCAGCTACGTTGAGCGCTCCCGCTGGTCTTTACGCGCGTTTGGGAATCCGGTCACTCCTTTAGTGTCCGCTTGATTCCCGACCAACTCTCGCCTAATTTTGACACCGCTACGCGGTGATTTCCCCACACGGCCACGTTAGTGACCAGCGCCACCTGGTGGTGGTAATTGGTATTGCACCTCAGTCTATTCTTATAACAGCTTCGGGGAAAGCCCAGCTGTTGGAGCACCGGCGAGGGGGCTGCCTTAAGGATTTTAAGGGCATTTGTTCTGTGCTCACACCCTCTGCTATCATGTCTTCTCCAGAAGACCATTTTTACTCCTCCTACCAGGAAGTGGAGGAGGAATGGCCCCCCAACTTCTCCCTCCAGCAGTGGACCAAGCCCTCTCTCTGGCTATTTCTAGGGTGCTGGCTCCTCTTAGGGATCAGGTTGATAAGCTGGCGAAAAGCATCCCTGGGGTGTTCAGTGACCCAGATCTGGTGGTGGCGGGTCCCAGTAGCTCCCAGATGGGGAATAAAAGGGCCGTTAAGCATAACGCGGGGCACTTGGAAGGATTTGTTAAACTTACGGAGACCTTCCTCAAGAGTGCGCGAACGCTAAAACATGCACCCTGCCGGGAGGAGGAGGGGCCCGGAGAAAATAGCGACACTGTCACCACTATTGTAGACCCCGATGGCGGGTTTCCCTTAGAGGGAGAGGGTGTATCGGAGGACGATTTCTCCTCCGATGAGGATAAGGACTCGGGCGTCCCTGGCGTCCAGAGTCCCACTCCTCTCAGTTCCCGGTTGGGGACGGGGTCCACTCGGACATGTTCGAGCCTACCCAAATTTACCATCCTAGGTCAGCGGAGTGGACACCTGACGCCAAAGTGGCAGAGTATGTGGTGGGGAAAATCCATCAACCCCTTGAAAGGGAGGTCAGGAATAGGATGAGGGGAGAATGCCCCAGGCCCTCACTGAAGGGGAAGGTGGCACACACGCCTGAAATTGATGAGAAACTATGTACCTTTTTCTCCAAGTATATGAGGGATCCCAAGAAAGGAATTGATAGGTCTTGGACGTGGTAGGGCCCTTGACCCAAATTATTCAATTGACGGAGCGTTCCAAAGAGTCAGGATCCTCTTTGTCCACGGATATTGTGGCTGGTTGGGCGCACTACCCTAAACCCTAAAACACTACCCCCTCCACTACCCAAACACCACTGCACTACCCTAAACCCTAAAACACTACCCCCAGCACGACACCCTACACTACCCAAACATAACTGCACTACCCTAAACCCTAAAACACTACCACCAGCACGACTCCCTACACTAACCAAACACCACTGCACTACCCTAAACCCTAAATCTACCCACAGCACAACCCCCTACACTACACAAACACCACTGCACTACCCTAAACCCTAAAACTACCCCCAGCACGACCCCTTCACTACACAAACACCAGTGCACTGCCTTAAACCCTAAAACACTACCCCCAGCATGACCCCCTACACTACACAAACACCACTGCACTACCCTAAATCTACCCCCAGCATGACCCCCTACAATACACAAACACCACTGCACTACCCTAAACCCTAAAACACTACCCCCAGCACGACCCCCTTCACTACCCAAACACAACTGCACTACCCTAAACTCAAAAACACTACCTCCAGCACGACCCCCTACACTACCCAAACACCACTGCACGACCCTAAACCCTAAAACACGACCCCCTACACTACACAAACACCACTGCACTACCCTAAACCCTAAAACACTAGAACCCAGCACGACCCCCTACAGTACACAAACACCACTGCACTACCCTAAACCCTAAAACACTACTCCCTACACTACACAAACACCACTGCACTACCCTATACCCTAAAACACTACCCCCAGCACGACCCCCTACACTACACAAACACCACTGCACTACCGTAAACCCAAAACACTACCCCAGCACTACCCCCTACACTACCCAAACACCACTGCACTACCCTAAACCCTAAAACACTACCCCCAGCATGACCCCCTACACTACACAAACACCACTGCACTACACTAAACACTAAAACACTACCCCCAGCATGACCCCCTACACTACCCAAACACCACTGCACTACCCTAAACCCTAAAACACTACCCCCAGCACGACTCCCTACACTACACAAACACCACTGGACTACCCTAAACCCTAAAACACTACCCCCAGCACGACTCCCTACACTACCCAAACACCACTGCACTACACTAAACCCTAAATCTACCCCCAGCATGACCTCCCACACTACACAAACACCACTGCACTACCCTAAACCCTAAAACACTACCCCCAGCACGACCCCCTACACTACCCAAACACCACTGCACTACCCTAAACCCTAAAACACTAACCCCAGCATGACCCCCTACACTACCCAAACACCACTGCACTACCCTAAAACACGACCCCCTACACTACACAAACACAACTGCACTACCCTAAAACACTACCCACAGCATGACCCCCTACACTACACAAACACCACTGCACTACCCTAAACCCTAAAACACTACCCCCTACACTACACAAACACCACTGCACTACCCTAAACCCTAAAACACTACCCCCAGCATGACCCCCTACACTACACAAACACCACTGCACTACCCTAAACCCCCTACACTATACAAACACCACTGCATTACTCTAAACCCTAAAACACTACCCCCAGCACAACCCCCTCACAACACAAACACCACTGCACTACCCTAAACCCTAAATTGACCCCCAGCACGACCCCCTACACTACCCAAACACCACTGCCATACCCTAAACCCTAAAACACTACCCCCAGCATGAACCCCTACACTACCCAAACACCACTGCACTACCCTAAACCCTAAAACACTACCCCCAGCACTACCCCCAACACTACACAAACACCACTGCACTACCCTAAACCCTAAAACACTACCCCAGCAGTACCCCTACACTACCCAAACACCACTGCACTAACATAAACCCTAAAACACTACCCCCAGCACAACCCCCTACACTACACAAACACCACTGCACTACCCTAAACCCTAAAACACTACCCCCAGCACGACCCCCTACACTACTGCACTACCCTAAACCCTAAAACACTACCCCCAGCACGACCCCTACACTACCCAAACACCACTGCACTACCCTAAACCCTAAAACACTACCCCCAGCACGACCCCCTACACCACCCAAACACCACTGCACTACCCTAAACCCTAGAAAAGAAACCCCCACCCCATGCCCAATCCCCCTTACCTCTCACTCCTCGTGGCTCCTCTCTCCTCGTGGTTCCTGCTTCACGTCGTCTCTGAGGGGCGGTGCACGTCGTGAGGAAACGGAACAGCCTCTGTTTCCTTACAACAACATGGATCGTCTACATGTTTTTTAGAACGCATGGTCATTTACCATACATACCTTTACAACAAAATTTGTTGTAAAGGCATCCGTGGTAAATGACCATGCGTTCTAAAAAAAATGCGTAGTAATGACTTCGTGATGTACAACGCATGCGTGGTAATGCATGCGTTGTAATGGTATCGCAAAGTAAAAAAGTCATTGTAACGGCTGTTTACCGATCGAAGCTGGCCCCTGTTCTTCAGTGAGACGTTTATTTGATTAATTAGGAGGAAGGAATGTGTTTTTTTTGCCGAAAAGTGCATTCCCGGCTGTTGTATTGTGAAAGTGTCCGCGTGGCCTGGTTTCACTTCCGGTGAGAGAGTGGAAGAGTCTGTCTGGATCTAAAGGAGTTCTGTTGTTGGACGGGGCCGGCGCGACATGTCATCAGAAAACATAGCTAATGGAAAGCGTCCTCCCTGAAGTGTGGAGCAGTGCCATGAGAGGTCAACGAGTGTGCGTCCCACCGCAGTATGACCGTACCGCGTGACCCATGTGCCACCTCCAGGGTACGTGAGGCAGAAGCGGCATCGCAGGTCCTCTTGAAGACCGTTGTAGCACTAATTCTACATTTTGGTACTAGGGCATTTTAACTTCGTTGTTCCTGCCAGATACAAAGAGAAGATCCTGTGTTATTCAGTGCCCTCGTTACCTTTTTTGTGGGTTGTGGTGCTTGTCACTTCGCTGCCCCGCCGGTGCACACGACTGGGCACCCCACCTCGTGTGCCATCTGCAGGGCCTCTGCCCTCGGATCACTGGTTTCGGTTTCTGGAGTGGCAACATAAACAGTTGCTCCCAAAGGACTAGCCTGAACACTTAGGTGAATATCCCCTGCACCAGCATTCCACGGAAATTCTTTCCTAGCTCACCCACGTCAACGAGGACGTCATAATAGCACAGCTCCGCTCGCGACACCGTATGACGTCATCGGAGCCATAAGAGGACCTCGTCGGCGTGCTGACGTCGGGTCCACCCATTTTTTCCGTGCCACCGAGGCAAACAGGGGACCGAGACATTTTTACATGTATACATAGTATAATAAATATATATATATATTCACTGAAAAAACCAGGCACGTTATAGTTAGAAATTAGCATTTAAAAACCTTAGAAATTCACTGAAAAAACCATAGGTTTCAGGCACGTTATAGCTAGAAATTAGCATTTAAAAAACCTTAGAAATTCACTGAAAAAACCATAGGTTTCAGGGGCGTTATAGTTAGTTGGACATTTCACTCGTACAAAACCATAGAAATTCCCCCGTTATAGTTAGTTCAGCTAACTATAACTCACGCGCCCGCAATGCACTGCTGATGACGTCACATATTACATCACTCATGACATGGTCAGTGACATCACTCATGACATCACTGATGACATCTCAAATGACATCACTGATGACATCATCCAGTGAATGTGTGTTTTTCTGAAAATTAAATATGTTTTATATATGTATATCTCAAGGTCGATGGAAGAATAAATGGGTATATAAGTGTCTAAATGGATGATTATTTTTGTAAAATTGATTGTATAACTGACTAAGTGTATCTTAGTGAATACATGGGTTAGTGAGTAATGTTTAAATATGAAAATATCTGTATCAGTCTCTCACTTTGTGTATAAGTGGCTGCATGGGTTGGTGAGTAGCTACATGAGTGTCTATATTGGTTATTAGTTGGTTTTTTGAGTATCAGTATGAGTGTCTGAGTGTCTGTATGGTTCGGTGGGGGGTATTACTTAGTGCATAGATGCATGAATGAGTGACTCACTGTTTGTGTGTGTTGAAGACAGCATGTGTGCAGGACTGTATAGGTGGATGAGTATGTGTATGGGTGTGTTAGTGAGTGAATGAGTGTCTCAATAGTGTCTTTATGAGTAACTACATATGTTTTAAACTAGTATATGTGAGTATTGGTGTATATAAGTGAGTATATGTGAGAGTGAGAGATTGAAAGAGTTCCTGTACAAATAAGTAGGTGTTTCTATAAGTGATTGTTTAAGAGAGTAAGTATGTGTAAGTTTCTGTAGAAGTAAGTGTGGTAGTGTGTGTATAACTGTATATGCAAGTAAATGGATGTTTGATACTTTGTTTGCATGTGTGACTATGTGTGTGAGTAACTCTATGGATGAGTGGCGGTATGTAACAGGATGTATAGGTGTATGAGTACATATGATTAGTGAGTACATGTATGAGTGACTGTATAGGGACTGTTGGTGAATGAGTGGATGTGTGTGTAGATCTTGGAATTACTGAATAGGTGTGTTGTAATTGGTATTGGTATGTCCATTGTTTTGAAAATGTTAGTTTGTATTTTTGAGTGTGTGTATCAAAGGTTATATTAGGGTGAGAGGAGGTCTGCCACTCTATCACAAGGATGATGTCATCAGTGATGTCATTTGAGATGTCATCAGTGATGTCATCAGTGATGTCACTGACCATGTCATGAGTGATGTAATATGTGACGTCATCAGCAGTGCATTGTGAGTGCGTGAGTTATAGTTAGCTGAACTAACTATAACGGGGAATTTCTATGGTTTTGTACGAGTAAAATGTCCAACTAACTATAACGCTCCTGAAACCTATGGTTTTTTTCAGTGAATATATATATATACACACACACATGCATATATATATATATGTATATATATATTCACTGAAAAAACCACAGGTTTCAGGGACGTTATAGTTAGTTGGACTTACTCTCTTATATAATCACTGACACAAGCACACACTCATCCACACAGCCACTCTCACAATCACTCACTCTCACATATAGTCATTTATATACTCCAACACTCACATATACTGCCTTTCACATATGTAGTTACTCACACATGTAGCGCCTTGAGACCCGTAAGGGTGAGTAGCTGCGCTATATAAAAACGGACTTACATTTTTACATTTTTTACATGTACTACTGAGACATCCATTCACTCACCAACACAGCCATGCACACACTCACCCACCCATACAGCCCCTCACAGACGCACTCTTGAACCCATACACCCAGTGAATCACCCACTCACACATCCATGCAGTGAGTCTCACACACACCCCACCCACCCACACAGACACTCAGGTACCCATACAGATATTCAGACAAGCAATCAATAACCCATATAGACACTCATGTAGCTACTCACCAACCCATGCAACCGCTTACACACCAACAGACAGACTGATACAGACATTCACACAGTTTAGTCACTACCCATGCATTCAGTAAGACACGTTTAATCACTCACTTATACAGTCAGTCACACACCTACTAAATCATCCATTCAGACAGTCATACACTCACTCATTCTTCAATACACTTTGGCCTATATATATATAAAACATATTTAAACTTTACAGAAACACACAGTCACTGGATGATGTCATCAGTGATGTCATTTGAGATGTCGTCAGTGATGTCACTGACCATGTCATGAGTGATGTAATATGTGATGTCATCAGAAGTGCATTGCGGGGGCGCGAGTTATACTTAGCTCAACTAACTATAACAGCCGAATTTCTCTGGTTTTATACGAGTGAAATGTCCAACTAACTATAACGTCCCTGTAACCTGTGGTCTTTTCAGTGAATTTCTATGGTTTTTTAAATGCTAATTTCTACCTATAACGTCCCTGAAACCTATGGTTTTTTCAGTGAATATAGATATAGATATATTCAGATCTTCAGATGGAGAGACCGTAGGGAACCCACAAGATCTGGCTGACAATCAGCAAGAAGCTGATAACCTAGAGCCTTCCGAGGAAGCAAAGTGGTCTGAGCTGTGGACCCAGGTGGAACCATTTGTGTGAGAGGTGTATCTCTAAAATGGCTGCCCAAGCGCCTCCAAGACAACCCCACTGTCCAAGAGACAGACTGTAAATAGTCAGTGTGTGTTGTCCATCCACCCCCATAGGCGCTTCCTCCAGGTCTGGCTAGCTGATGTCATCGGTCGCCCCAGTGAATATTGCCAACATTCCATGTGGTCTCTGAGTGTCCAGGTCATCTTCGCGCGCTGCAGCCATAGCACTGAGGTCCAGCACTCACTCCCGGAGTCAAGTTTTCAGGACTTACAGTAGATCCATTTCCTCACATTTGTCCAAACTTGGGGTTCTCTGGTCAGAGATGAAACAACACACACATGGGGGTGCCTTCTGGGCAAAATTGCGGCTTGTCGAGCAGTGAGGGAATGTGGGGCCACCTTCTGGGCTGTAACATAACGCAAAATGGCGGGGTCCTCTGCAGATTGTGAAGAGGGGGCCCTGAGTTCCTCATATCTCACAGGTATTCATTTGAAGGCCTGGGCCCCCCTGGAGGGTTGGCTCACTACGGTTTGCTCCTGCTGCTCGTCCGTCTTTAGCCTCTGGGGCACGGAGGATCATTCTGGGGGTAGAAACATCGCCCGATATTAGAGAGAAATAGGTGTGTAAGTATGGTTTATTGGAAATGAGAGGCTCGGGGTACCAAGATGTGCATTAATCACAATGCAGTCAGCAAAGAGGGGGCACTGTAGCCCTGTCTCCCTGCGCACACACACACCAAAGAAATACTTTGTGCACATTGATTAGAAAATAGTGCAAGGGGCACATGTGGTGTGCGAGCCCTGGATGGAGGAGAACATGCGACGTGTACCTCACAGTACAGAAAGGATGGAGACATTTTGGACGCTCAGCCAAAATAGCATATTGCCATTGGAGTGCTCCTTATCCTTATAAAGAGTTCATTTTGGGCACTTTTTGTAATTTGGCACAACATGGTGCTTCCCACTGTGTTCGCTGCCTCTCACCTCGTACTGGCACTGTTCCAATGGATATTGTTTGCACAACTAACCCACACATTCGAATACAACTTAGGACTTCTAGGAGCTAGTTTGTGAATATTGGGCAGGGAGGGAGGGCTGGGAAGAGTTAACACAAGACACAGAAATAGAAGAGGCTTCATGCTCTTGAAGATAACTGTTCTCAAGCTGTGTAAACAAACTCTGGTTAATCAAACATTCTGGGATAAGATCTCTGCACAGTTGGCCAATCACCAGGAGAAATACTTTCTCGCATCTCTAACTAATAAACATGTTTTCAAGAACTGAAAGAGAGGGCTTGAGAGACATCTTCTGAAGTAAGAGCACTCGAGTCTTACAACCTGTGCCCTGATTATCCCATCACTAGTGAGCAGAGCAGCAGGCGCCTTTACAACATCATGTGTGCGCTTGTACACATTGTTAGCGCCCTGCATTACCAGCCTTACAGCCACACGGGTGCGATCGTGCACATTGTTATCATACGTTACCATCATTACAGCGCCACGTGTGCGCTTGTGTGCATTGTTAGCCTACATTATAGTCCTTCCAACATCACGTGTGGGCTTGTGCACATTGTTAGCGCCCTGCGGGAGCCATCCTTACAGAATCACTTGTGCACATTGTTAGGACCCTGTGTTACCGGTCATTTTGGGCACTTCTTGTAATTTGGCACAACATGGTGCTTCCCACTGTGTTCGCTGCCTCTCACCTCGTGCAAGCACTGGCACTGTTCTAATGGATATTGTTTGCACCACTAACCCACACATTCAAATATGACTTAGGACTTCTAGGAGCTAGTTTGTGAATATTGGGCAGGGAGGGACGGCTGGGAAGAGTCAACACAAGACACAGAAATAGAAGAGGCTTCATGCTCTTGAAGATAACTGTTCTCAAGCTGTGTAAACAAACTCTGGTTAATCAAACATTCTGGGATAAGATCTCTGCACAGGTGGCCAATCACCAGGAGAAATACTTTCTCACATCTTTATTTAACTAATAAACATGTTGTCAAGAACTGAAAGAGAGGGCTTGAGAGACATCTTCTGAAGTAAGAGCACTCGAGTCTTACAACCTATGCCCTGATTATCCCATCACTAGTGAGCAATCAATCACGGCATTTATAGAGCGCGCTACTCACCCGGGAGGGTCTCAAGGCGCTGGGGGAGGGGGTAAGTTACTGCTCGAACAGCCAGGTCTTGAGCTGCTTCCTGAAGGAGAGATGGTCCTGGGTTCGCCGAAGGTGAGTGGGGAGGGAGTTCCAGGTCTTGGCTGCCAGGTAGGAGAAGGATCTTCCTCCGGCGGTGGTTCTGCGGATGCGTGGTACGGTGGCGAGGGCGTGGCTGGTTGATCGTAGCTGGCGGGTGGGCGTGTAGAAGGTCATGCGGTCGTTGAGGTACTTTGGGCCCAGGTCGTGGAGGGCCTTGTGTGCGTGGGTGAGGAGTCTGAACGTGATTCTCTTGCTGACGGGGAGCCAGTGCAGGTCTTTCAGGTGTCCGGTGATGTGGCTGTGTCGGGGGATGTCCAGGATGAGTCGTGCGGAGGCGTTCTGGATGCGCTGGAGTCTTTTTTGAAGTTTGGCTGTGGTTCCGGCGTAGAGGGTGTTCCCATAGTCCAGTCGGCTGGTGACGAGTGCCTGGGTGACGGTCTTCCTGGTTTCAGTGGGGATCCATCTGAAGATCTTGCGGAGCATGCGCAGGGTGTTGAAGCACGAAGATGAGACGGCGTTGACTTGTCTGGTCATCGACAGGGAGGAGTCCAGGATGAAGCCCAGGTTGCGTGCGTGGTCCGTTGGCTTGGGCGCGGTGCCCAGGGCCGGGGGCCACCAGGAGTCGTCCCAGGCGGAGGGTGATGAGCCCAGGATGAGGACTTCCGTCTTGTCTGAGTTCAGTTTAAGGCGGCTGTTCCTCATCCAGTCGGCGACGTCTCTCATCCCGTCGTGTAGGTTGGCTCTGGCGGTGGTGGGGTCGTTGGTGAGGGAGAGGATCAGCTGGGTGTCGTCGGCGTAGGAGATGATGTTGAGGTTGTGTTGGCGTGCGATGGCTGCGAGGGGGCTCATGTAGACGTTGAAGAGGGTTGGACTGAGTGAAGATCCTTGTGGAACGCCGCAGATGACTTCGGTGGCCTCGGATCTGAACGGGGGGAGGCGGACTCTCTGGGTTCTTCCGGCGAGGAACGAGATGATCCATTCCAGTGCTTTCTCTCGGATTCCGATGTTGCTGAGGCGCTTCACTAGGGTGCGGTGGCAGACGGTGTCGAACGCCGCGGAGAGGTCCAAGAGGATGAGGGCTGCTGTTTCCCTGTTGTCGGTTAGGGTTCTGATGTCGTCGGTGGCTGCGATAAGGGCGGTCTCGGTGCTGTGGTTGGCCCGAAACCCAGACTGCGAGGGGTAGAGGGATCCATTCGTCTCGAGGAAGGCGGCAAGCTGTCTGTTGACGGTCTTCTCGATGACTTTGGCCGGAAAAGGAAGGAGCGAGATGGGACGGTAGTTCTTGAGGTCGGTGGTTTCTTCAGGAGGGCGGTAAGCTCGGCGTGCTTCCAGCTCTCCGGGAAGGTGGCGGTGTGGAAGGAGGAGTTGATGATGTCCCGGAGATGGGGTGCGATGGTGGCGTCGGCTTTGTTGAAGACGTGGTGTGGGCAGGGGTCGGTTGGTGATCCGGAGTGGATGGAGTTCATCGTGCGGGTGGTGTCTTCGGTGCTGATCGGGGTCCAGTTGCAGAGGGTGGTGGTGGCGGGCGTTGGTTCGGCGGTAGGGTGCGTGGTTTGTGCGTCGAAGCTGTTATGTATGTCGGTGATCTTGCGGTGGAAGAACGCGGCGAGTGAGTTGCAGAGGTCTTGCGAGGGGGTGATGTCGTTGTTTCCGGCGCTGGGGTTGGAGAACTCTTTGACGATGCTGAAAAGTTCCTTGCTGTCGTGGGCGTTGTTGTCCAGTCGTTCTTTGAGTGCCGACTTCTTGGTGGCACGGATCAGCTGGTGGTGTTTGCGGGTGGCGTGCTTGAGGGCGGTCCTGTTGTCTGTGGTCTGGTCGAGTCGCCAGGTTTTCTCGAGAGTGCGGCAGTTCTTCTTGGATTCCTTGAGTTCGTTGGTGAACCAAGGGGTTTTCTTGCTTCCGGGTCTACTGGGAGGGTTTTTTAGTGGTGCGAGGTCGTCGGCGCAGGCGGTCAGCCACTTGGCGAGGTTGCTGGCTGCTTCGTTTGGGTCCGTTGTGTTGGTGGGTGTGTTCTGGCTGAGGGAGGCGGTGAGCTGCTCGGCGGTGATCTTGCTCCAGCTCCGGCGGGGAGCCTGTTGCGGGTGGTGGTGGGTCGCAGTCTTTCTGAAGCTGAAGTGGACGCAGCTGTGGTCGGTCCAGTGGAGTCCGGTGGCGTGGCTGAAGGAGATGTGCTTGCTGGAAGAGAAGACGGGGTCAAGCGTGTAGCCAGAGTAGTGGGTGGGCGTGTTCACCAGTTGCTTGAGTCCGAGGTTGGCGAGGTTGTCCAGCAGGGCGGTGGTGTTTCTGTCGTTGTTGTTCTCCAGGTGGAAGTTGAGGTCCCCTAGGAGGATGTAGTCGGCGGAGGGCATGGCGTGCGGGCTGATGAAGTCTGCGATGTCTTCGCTGAATAGTGTGCGTGGTCCCGGGGGTCTGTAGATGAGGGTGCCTCGGAGGGTGGTCTTGGGGTCAGTGTGTATCTGGAAGTGTAGGTGTTCGGCGGCGGTGAAGGTCTCGTCGGAGTTAGTCGAGATGCGGATGGTGTTCTTGTGTACGATGGCGATGCCTCCTCCCGTCTGGTTGACGCGGTCCCTCCGGGTGATCTTGTATCCGTCTGGGATGGCTATGGCGATGTCGGGCGCTGAGGAGGCGTTCATCCAGGTTTCGGTGAGGAAGGCGATGTCCGGTGCTGTTGCGTCGAGCAGGTCCCAGAGTTCCACGGCGTGCCTGTGGACGGAGCGGGTGTTCAACAGGATGCATTTCAGGTGGTTGCTGCTGGTGCTCGACTTGGCGGAGGTGGTGCACGTCCGGGGGCAGGTGAATCGGCAGGTTTGGCAGGTGAAGGGTCCGTGGGTGCGTTTCGGTGAGGCTCGGTAGCAGGCAGGGTTCCGGCCGGCATTGAGTGCGGTGAGGGTGGCGGTGTCGTAGGTCCGTCGAGTAGTGTTGCATCGGTGGGATCCAGGGGTTCTGGCGCTGGGCGCGGTCCAGTCGCGGACGGGCGCAGACGGGCTTGCCTTAGGCGCGCCTTCGGCGCGCCAGCGGCGCGGCCGCGCACGCCCGCTGCGCGGCGCGCAGCGGCCGCCATTTATGGGGAGGTGGGAGGGAGGAGCAGCTGGGAGGCGGGAGGCAGGGGCAGCGAATGGGCAGTCAGGGGGCGGGGCCGCAGGGACGCAGCGGCGGGAATGGCGAGAGGCAGCGGGGGCACAAAAGTACAAGGGGAGAGAAAACAGACAAAAATACGGGCACAACGCAAATGGGGCAGCGAGGGGCACAGAAAGGAAAATGGGGGGAGAAAACAGACAGAATTACAGGCACAACGCAAATGGGGCAGCGAGGGGCACAGAAAGGAAAATGGGGTGAGAAAACAGACAGAATTACAGGCACAACGCAAATGGGGCAGCGAGGGGCACAGAAAGGAAAATGGGGGGAGAAAACAGACAGAATTACAGGCACAACGCAAATGGGGCAGCGAGGGGCACAGAAAGGAAAATGGGGGAGAAAACAGACAGAATTACAGGCACAACGCAAATGGGGCAGCGAGGGGCACAGAAAGGAAAATGGGGGAGAAAACAGACAGAATTACAGGCACAACGCAAATGGGGCAGCGAGGGGCACAGAAAGGAAAATGGGGGAGAAAACAGACAGAATTACAGGCACAACGCAAATGGGGCAGCGAGGGGCACAGAAAGGAAAATGGGGGAGAAAACAGACAGAATTACAGGCACAACGCAAATGGGGCAGCGAGGGGCACAGAAAGGAAAATGGGGGAGAAAACAGACAGAATTACAGGCACAACGCAAATGGGGCAGCGAGGGGCACAGAAAGGAAAATGGGGGAGAAAACAGACAGAATTACAGGCACAACGCAAATGGGGCAGCGAGGGGCACAGAAAGGAAAATGGGGGAGAAAACAGACAGAAATACAGGCACAACGCAAATGGGGCAGCGAGGGGCACAGAAAGGAAAATGGGGAGACAAGCAAGAAATACGGGCACCGGGGCCACAAGCGGAAGGGCGATCTTACCTGCAGAAGCAGCGGGCAGACAACACAGGCGAAGCTGTGTGGTGGGGGAGCGACCTACCTGGCAAGCAGAGCAGCAGGCGCCTTTACAACATCATGTGTGCGCTTGTACACTTTGTTAGCGCCCTGCCTTACCGGCCTTACAGCGACACGTGTGCGATCGTGCACATTGTTATCATACGTTACCGTCCTTACAGCGCCACGTGTGCGCTTGTGTGCATTGTTAGCCTACATTATAGTCCTTACAACATCACGTGTGGGCTTGTGCACATTGTTAGCGCCCTGCGGGAGCCATCCTTAAAGAATCACTTGTGCGCTTGTGCACATCGTTAGGGCCCTGTGTTACCGGCCTTACAGCATCACGTATGCGCTTCTGCACATTGTTAGCGCCCTGATTGAGCCGTCCTTACAGCATCATGCATCCACGTGTGCAGGGACTGAGCGCTCTGTATCAGGTGCCTTTGCTGCATCACTGTGCGCTGTGCAGAGACTTGGCGCTATGGTTCAGGCGTCCTTACAGCATCACGCGTGCGCTTGTGCACATTGTTAGCGCCCTGCGCGAGCCATTCTTAAGTTGCAGCTGAGCACCCCTTGGCGCTTGTGAAGAGACTTAGCGCTCTGTTTCAGGCGCCCTTAGGGCATCACGTGTGCGCTTGTGCGGAGACTTTGCTATCTGGCTCAGGGGTCTTTACAGCATCACACATGTCCTTGTGCATATTGTTAGCGTCCTGCATGAGCCGTCCTTACAGCACACCTAGGCGCTTGCTTAGATACCTGGCACTCTGCATCAGGCATCCTTACAGCACCTCGTGCTTGTGCAGACTTAACAGTGTGCTGTATCAGACGTCCATACAGCATCACCTCTGCGCTTGTGCAGAGTCCTGGCACTCTGTATCAGGCATCTTTAAAGAATCATACAGCATAGACTGGGCACTTGTGCACCTTGTTAGTCCCCTACACGAACCGTCTTTAGAACATCACCTGTGCACTTGTGTACACTGTTAGTGCCCTGCAGGAGACGTCCCTACAGCATAGCCTATGCATTTGTGCATAATTTTAGTACCCAGCAGGAGGCGTCCCTCCAGCATAGTCTGTGCATTTGTGCACATTGTTAGTGCCTTGCAGGAACCGTATTATAGCATCACCTGTCTGCTTGTGTGCATTGTTCATGCCCTGCATGAACCGTCCTTACAGCATCTACTGGGCGCTTATGCATATTGTTAGTGCCCAGCAGGAGGCATCCTCACAGCATCACATGTGCACTTGTACACACTGTTAGTGCCTTGCAGGAGGCCTCCCTAAAGGTAGCCCTACGTTTCTGCCCATTGCTAGCACTGTGTGGAGCGCGGGGACTGGATTAGAATCAGACGTTAAGTACCGTTGTTTGCCTGGATTCTAAAATGTGAGACAGTGTGCGCACGAGAGGGCGTTAGCAGCTGGTAACATCAATAAGAATTAATTATTCTCTTGGATCACTGATAACAGATTTTTCACCACATCTTATTAAACAAGCCCCGGGGAGGTGGTGATCCCCGGGGCTGGGGAGCCCCCGCAGGCCCCCGCAATATGATTTTGGCATTGCCCCCGGGACCTGGCACACCCGGGGGCTTACAGATAACGAAGCGCAGGAGCTTGCGCTTTGTTTTTTTGTATTTTCTCGGCAGGATTCGTGCACCCAGCGCGAATTCTGCCGTTTTTTTTTAAATGCTTTTTTTGGGCCTGGGGGTCCGCAGGCCTAAGGGGTCAGGGTGTTTCTACCCTGCCCCCTTTTCTTCATTTTTCACTTTTTTTCCCTTTTTTTTGTGACTCAGTTACCGAGTCACAAGATGGCTGCCAACACATTCTGCTTTGGAGTGTTGGCAGCCAATCAGAATAAAGCTTGTGCTCGGGAGGGTTCGCAAATCCTCCTTGGTGCTCAGATATATAAATTTTTGTTTTTTGAATTTCTCAGCAACTACTGAACGGATTTATACCATTTAAAAAAAAGGTCACTTTCTGGACCAAGAGCTACCTTTTTGCCAAATTTGATGTAATTCCGTTCAGCAGTTCGGGCTGTAGCCGTGTTTAAAGATCCTATGGAAATTAACATGGGGAAAACGCATTTTGGGACCCCGCTTTTTTCTCGGCCCCCGCTTGACGAATCACCCTGAAACTTTCAAGACAGGAGCTGACCTGAGTGAACCATTAGTTTTGAAATTTCGCAAAGATTCGTCAAACGGCGCCAAACATATTGGCAAAAGAAAAAACGCTTTTTGAATAGAAACAAGGTCCTAACTATAGCTAACTACTGGCGACCGCCAGTAGGTAATATCTATATATATATGTGTATATGTATATATCAACGAACAAACTTAGCTTCTCCGCACCTCCACATCCCAGACGGGCGAACAGAGAATCCACGAACCACTGGAAATTTTTGGCAAAAAGATCTTTTTATTTGCTCCTCAGAACGACGCCTTTTCGGGCAATACTTGCCCTTGATCTCGTTACAAAGGAAGCCATTCGCCATGTTTAAATATGCTGTGCTTTCACCCCTCGTGATGTGTAAACATAGAAAACAAACTAGCACTAATTCTTCATACACAGTTGGTCTGTTTTCTTTTCTTTTTTTTTTTTTCCCTTCTTTTTCACGTTTTTTGCTATGCACATTCTGTATATTAGCACAACCATTTTTCAATTGGCAACATATTATTTTTTACACATTCTTATTCATAAATTCCCTTATTGCCTGGCTTAATATGTTAGCGATTTAAAACCAAAATTTCTTCATATGCAAATATATTTAGAATTGCGTCGTGCGATACTTTTACGCAATGATTCACCAACATACATTGTTGCATCTATAAAAAAACCTGATTATTACAGTAGTAAAATCCATATTTTCAGCCTAATGCTTTTTGGCACATTAAAAACATATATATACACAACTCCTCAACTGTTGTAAATATAACGTTATTTCTTACTGTGCAATATGGTAAAATCTATTCTTCCTGCCTAATACTTATTCGTACAGTCAACTTATATATGTACAATTTAATAATTATCATAGTACTATTCCTAACTGTGCAAACTGTGCAGGTACTCATCGCAAATTTAATCACAGCTCAAGCCATAATGCAGGGAATTGTTATCTAATGATATTCCTTCCTGTGCGAAAATGCCTATTGATAAAGTGCTATATATTGTGCAAAGTGTGCAGTACAACTGTAAAGTGCTTGATGTGTTAAAGTGCTAAATCTGGCCAACTAGACCACTTAAAGTGCAAGTGCTAAATCCTCAATAAAAACTACCATCATAAAAGCTATATCTAAAAAATTGTTTCATGTATATATGTACATTTCTTGCGCGGTCCCAGATGGAATTCGGGACACGCCACTGCAGAAACAACTGTTGCATAGTTTTGAAATTTCGCGAAGATTTGTCAAACGGCGCCAAACATATTGGCAAAAGAAAAAACGCTTTTTGAATAGAAACAAGGTCCTAACTATAACTAACTACTGGCGACCGCCAGTAGGTAATATGTGTGTATATATATGTATATATATATATATATATATATAAATATATACATACATATATATATATTCACTGAAAAAACCATAGGTTTCAAGGACGTTATAGTTGGAAATTACCATTCAAAAAAACCTTAGAAATTCACTGAAAAAACCACAGGTTTCAAGGACGTTATTGTTAATTGGACATTTCACTCATACAAAACCAGAGAAATTCAGCCGTTATAGTTAGTTGAGCTAACTATAACTCGCGCCCCTGCAATGCACTGCTGATGACGTCACATATTACATCACTCATGACATAGTCAGTAACATCGCTCATGACATCACTGATTACATCTCAAATGACATCACTGATGACATCATCCAGTGACTGAGTGTTTTTTAAAAGTTTAAGAATGTGTATATATATATATATATATATATATATATATATATATATATATATATATATACCAAGGTGTATTGAAGAATGAGTGGGTTTATGAGGGTCTGAATGGATGATTTACTGGGTGCGTGACTGACTGTGTAAGTGAGTGATTAAACATGTCTTACTGAATGCATGGGTGAATGACTAATCTATGTGAATGTCTATATCAGTCTGTCAGTTGGTGTGTAAGCGGTTGCATGGGTTGGTGTGTAGCTACATGAGTGTCTATATGGGTTAATGATTGGCTGTCTGAGTAACTGTTTGGGTGCCTGAGTATCTGTGTGGGTGGGTGGGGGGATGTGTGACTCTGTGCATAGATGTGTTAGTGGGAGATTCACTGGGTGTATGGGTTCAAGAGTGCATCTGTGAAGGGCTGTATGGGTGGGGGTGTGTATGGGTGTGTTGGTGAGTGAATGGATATCTCAGTGGTACATGTGTGAGTAACTACATATGTGAAAGGCAGTATATGTGAGTGTTGGACTATATAAATGACTATATGTGAGTGATTGTGAGAGTGGCTGTATGGATGAGTGTGTGCTTGTGTCAGTGATTGTATAAGAGAGTAAGTATGTGTTAGTATCTGTATAAATAAGTGAGGTGGTGTGTGTATAACTGTATAGGTGAGTAAATGGGAATGTGATTGCTTCTTTGCATGACTGACTATGTGTGTGAGTAACTGTATGGGTGAGTGGGGGTGTGTGAGTGTCTGTATAGGTGTATGAGTGCATATGATAGTGCTGTATTGATGAGTGACTGCATGTATGAGTGACTGTATGGGTGAATGAGTGGATGTGTGTGTAGACCTAGGAATCAGTGAGTGGGTATGCAGTAACTGGTATTGGTGTGTCTATGGTTTCGAAAATGGTAGTCTGTATTTTAGAGTGGGTGTATCAAAGGTTATATTAGGGATTGAGGAGGTGCATCAGATTATCACGTGGATGATGTCATCAGTGATGTCATTTGAGATGTCATCAGTGATATCACTGACCATGTCATGAGTGATGTAATATGTGATGTCATCAGCAGTGCATTGCGGGGGCGCGAGTTATAGTTAGCTCAACTAACTATAACGGCCGAATTTCTCTGGTTTTGTACAAGTGAAATGTCCAACTAACTATAACGTCCCTGAAACCTATGGTTTTTTCAGTGAATATAGATATAGATATATTCAGATCTTCAGATGGAGAGACCGTAGGGAACCCACAAGATCTGGCCGTGACAATCAGCAAGAAGCTGATATAATGCATATGCAAGTAGACATATAACTCAGTCACAAGAGCACGCAGACCTTTAAACTTGACAGCTTGCACTTCCCATTTGAGTAGAGAAAGAGGCGCGAGAAGTACAGAAAGAACCAAGAGATATGCAGAAAGAAATAAAAGAAGTGCAGAAAGAAGCAACAGAGATGCAGAAAGGGGCAAGAGGGGTACAGAAAGAAACAAAAGAAGTGCAGAAAGAAGCAACAGAGGTGCAGAAAGAGGCAATAGGAGTGCAGAAAGAGGGAAGAGGATTGCAGAAAGAAGCACAAGGGGTGCAGAAAGAAGCAAGAGAGGTGCAGAAAGAAGCAAGAGAAGTGCAAAAACAAGCAACAGAGATGCATAAAGGGGGAAGTGGGGTGGAGAAAGAGGCAAGAGGGATACAGAAAGAAACAAGAGAGATGCAGAAAGAAACAAAAGAAGTGCAGAAAGAAGGAACAGAGGTGCAGAAAGATGCAAGAGTGGTGCAGAAAGAGGAAAGAAGGGTGTGAAAGAGGCACGAGGGGTGCAGAAAGAAGCAAGAGAGTTGCAGAAAGAACCAAAAGAAGTGCAGAAAGAAGGAACAGAGGTGCAGGAAGAGGGGTACAGAAAGAGGAAAGAGGGGTGCAGAAAGAGGCACAAGAATTGCATCTAATTGGACCAGAGTGTTGATGTACCGTGAGACAGTATCTAGTAACGCCCTATTTCGCCTCATCGAGTTGAAGATATTATATCGGGCCTACCTCACACCACAACCCTTAGTAAAATATACCCGACATCAGCAGATGAATGCCCCCGTTGCTTGCAAGGTGGGACAGGATAAATTACTTACCTGTAATCCTAGTTCTCTTCCAGGGGTATACACATCAAAGTCATAAACACTGAATAATCCCCGCCCACGTGCAGGACCCCGGAGCATATACAAAAAATACATATATATGTGTATGTTTAAACCAAAAAGTACGTAGTACCTACAAAAACATACATATGTACATGGATACATATATAAACATGCAACCTACCATAACTCAAACAGGCTAAAATGCCAATATTACATGGTTTTTTCATTAGAGAGAAAATTATCCATACGTCATTTCTGTAACAGAGAACATAAACTCCATTAATGTTCCAAAACAGCCCTTTATTTTCAGAGAAAAAGGCAAGTAATAGCATGCAATTAGCCCATAGGCTGCATTATATGGAAAAAAACATCACAGTAATAAAAAACTGGCACCCTGCCTTTAAGAATTCCAGCCACCTGGACACCGTGCCTTTAAGACCTCCAGGAGCCCCTTGCTCCCATCATGCACCACAGGTGACAATTAGGTCAGTTCTTTTTTACGGTGTACTAACGTGTAGGAATCAGGAGATAAGGTGTGAAAAAGTACTATACTGTCAATATTCGTCCGGGGAGGCGGGAGGGTTCCTTATGACTTTGATGAGTATACCCCTGGAAGAGAACTAGGATTACAGGTAAGTAACTTATCCTTCTCTTCCAGGGGATACTCATCAATATCAAAACAAAAAGAGGGGGAGAGGAGGATATGGCTAGGTTCTTCCTCCTGGGTACTTGTAAAGCAAAAGAAGATCCGTAAATAATGGATCAGGGAACCTAGCTAATAGGGAAAAGGAGGGGTCTACTAAATGAGTAAGACACACCTCAATAAAGGAAAAGAAAATTCTTTTCTTGAGTCCCCTCACTCACCAAAGGTTTCCCCTAGGTGACATGCTTCATCATTGGGGCCATCCCAAGCATCTACTGCTTGGGGCGTGCTGCGACTTGCGATAGTTACGTAGGAGCACTAATTTTTAAGATATGACTATGTGTGGTGCAGTGAAGGGGAGTGGTGTGAGTGATTGTTAAAAATTACCTAACTAGTGAACGTAAACAATTTTATTCTTGCTCCTAGTTGGCAAAAGATAAAAAGGGGTTAATAAAAGGGAAAAGAATTAAATGTCCCTGATATTGTAAGTCAACATGTTTCGAGGTGTCCCCTAACCTCTTCTTCAGGACAACATGGGGACCAGCCCCATGTGTACCACTCCGTGCAAACCTGTAATAAAGTGAAAAATAAGAAAAACAATGGGGCGCGCACTTATTGTGTCAGCGCTAGATATAATACATACGGTTAAACTGAACACCCGGGCTGACCATGGGGCTTACTTTTGCCAGTTATTAAATACTACGTGTTCAGTTTAACCGTATGTATTATATCTAGCGCTGACACAATAAGTGCGCGCCCCATTGTTTTTCTTATTTTTCACTTTATTACAGGTTTGCACGGAGTGGTACACATGGGGCTGGTCCCCATGTTGTCCTGAAGAAGAGGTTAGGGGACACCTCGAAACATGTTGACTTACAATATCAGGGACATTTAATTCTTTTCCCTTTTATTAACCCCTTTTATCTTTTGCCAACTAGGAGCAAGAATAAAATTGTTTACGTTCACTAGTTAGGTAATTTTTAACAATCACTCACACCACTCCCCTTCACTGCACCACACATAGTCATATCTTAAAAATTAGTGCTCCTACGTAACTATCGCAAGTCGCAGCACGCCCCAAGCAGTAGATGCTTGGGATGGCCCCAATGATGAAGCATGTCACCTAGGGGAAACCTTGGTGAGTGAGGGGACTCAAGAAAAGAATTTTCTTTTCCTTTATTGAGGTGTGTCTTACTCATTTAGTAGACCCCTCCTTTTCCCTATTAGCTAGGTTCCCTGATCCATTATTTACGGATCTTCTTTTGCTTTACAGATACTCATCAATAGTCATAAGCACTTGATAGAGTAGCAAGCCCATACCCACTTTCCCGTGGACAAATAACAGTACAGATATGATAAAGACAACACTCTAAGGATAACTTATCCAGATTCCTTAACGAGGCTTGCCCAAACTGAGCATCCGCCTGCGTGTCAGAGTCCAAACAGTAATGGCAAGTGGAAGTGTGTACTGATCGCCATGTGGCAGCTTTACAAATCCCTGCAATAGGTACATTTCTAAGGAGAGCCGTGGTTGAGGCCTTTCCCCTGGTAGAATGAGCCTTTGGTTTGCCCGGGAGGGACTTGTTGGCTAACTGGTAAGACAAAGTGATACAAGAGACTATCCATCTAGAAATGGACTGTTTGGAAGTTGCACAGCCAGTATTTATGGAACCATAGTTTACAAACAGGTGGTCTGATTTTCAACGCCTTGGTCTTGTCTAAGTAGAATTTCAGAACCCTCTTAAGGTCTATTGAATGAAGGGACCTCTCTGGAGGGTTTGAAGGATTAGGAAAAAACATAGGCAGAGTGATGGACTGGTTAATATGAAAATCCGAGACTACTTTAGGTAGAAAACTCGGATGGGTTCTAAGAACCACCCTGTTCGCATGAAAAATGATATAAGGCTCTTTGCAGCACAAAGCTTGAATCTCACTGCGAGCAGAGGTGATGGGCGCTAAAAAAGAGGTCTTCCATGACAAATGCTGCAAAGAGGCTTTGTGAATAGGTTCAAATGGGGCCCCCATTAATCTAGCAAGAACTATGTTAAGCTCCCATGGTGGAGACGGAGCTCTGATCGGTGGGTAGACCTTTTTCAACCCCTCAAGAAAGTCCTTAACCACAGGAAGTTGAAAAAAGGAAACCTGCATAGGAGACTTTCTGTAAGCTGTAATAGCTGCTAGATGGACCTTCATAGAAGAAAATTGAAGGCCTGATTTGGCCAGGTACAGAAAATATGGTAAAATCACCTGTTCTTGACCCCGAACAGGATCATGACCATTATCAATGCACCATAAGTAAAATCGCTTCCATTTGAAAGCGTACGATTTTCTGGTGGAAGGTCTTCTGGCTTCTTTAAGTATGTTCATACAGTCAGAAGACAAGTATAAGTGCCAGAATTGAAGGACTTCAGGAGCCATGCCGTCAATCGTAGAGAGAGAGGTTGGGGTGGAACACCTTCCCCCCGTCCTTGGATAGTAAGTCTGTCCGGCATGGTAACCTCCTGTGCGGGACCTCTGATAATTGGAGAAGATCCAGATACCACCACTGACTAGGCCATTCTGGTGCGATCAGTATCATTCTGGTCATGGCCCTGTAGAACTTGTTGATCACCAGGGGTATCAGTGGAATTGGAGGAAAAGCGTAAAGTAATGTCTGAGACCATTTTATCAAAAGCGCATTCCCTCTGGACTCTGGTTGGTGAAACCTGGATGCGTAGACGGGGCATTTTGCGTTTGCCGCGTCTGCAAACAGGTCGATGTCTGGAACTCCCAATTGGTGGAAGATGTCATGTGCGACGTTGTTGTTTAGAACCCAGTCGTGAGCTTCGACGAAGACCCGACTTAGGGCGTCTGCCTGGACGTTGAGAATTCTCGGGAGATGATTCGCCATAATGGTCAGATTTCTTGCGAGAAGCCATTTCCAGATGGTCTGAGCCTCCAGAGAGAGGGGTCTCGACCGGGTTCCCCCTGTGTGTTCAGATAATACATTGTTGTGGTATTGTCCATCTGAACCAACAGGGAACGTGAGTGGAAGGACAGGAACAGTGATTTGAGTGCGAGATGTACCGCTCTCAGTTCTAAGAGGTTGATGTGGTACCCTTGTTCTGCCTCTGACCAGAGTCCTTGAACCTGAAGAGGACCCATATGAGCCCCCCAACCTTGCAGGGAAGAATCTGTGACGATTGTCTGAGTAGGCAGGTCCTGGTGAAAAGGAACTCCCTTCAGCAGATGTGATCGCTTCATCCACCATCTGATGGAATCCTTGGCTGACTGAGGAAGAAACCCAAGGTCCTCCCAGAGACCTGATATCTGGGTCCACTGATCCTCCAGAGATTGCTGCAGAGGACGCATGTGTAGTCTGGCGTTTGGGACAATGAAGATGCAGGATGCCATTGAGCCCAGAAGCGAGGACACTTGTCTGACTGTGGGATGCTGAGAACGGAGAAGATTCCAGCATTTTTCGTGGATTGAGGACAACGTCTCCTCTGAACGTTGAGTCAACGGAGACATAGCTCTCCTTGGAGACCTGCGTTGAGATGCCCTCGTAGATGCAGTAGGCGGAGGACAAGCAGAGACTCTGAAGGGAGAGTATGTTCGGGAGAAGTCTGAGCCAGGACTTCTGTGTGGAACCGTCCAATGCCGGATACTCTCTAGCCACCTTGGAGAAAGGTTGACAGGGGAGTCTGCTTTTCCGCAACCGGAGATCCCTCCGGCGTGATTTGCACAATATTAATGCCAAGAGATGACACTTCCCTCGACGTCGACCGTATGGACTTAGATGTCGATCTGGGCCTTTCTAGCACTTCCCCCGTCGACGCTGTAGGATTTTCTTCTCTCAACGCCGAACGATGACCTCTCGCCGACGACACCAATTGTGCCACTCTCGACGTTGACCGCTTCTGAGGCGAGGTATTTTCGGACTCACGTCTGTGCGACGATCCCCTCGACGCCGACTGTCTGCGGGACTGTGGTGGAGTCCTCGATGTTGACCACCTGAATGCTTGCGGCGGAGTCTTCAATGGCGATCCTCTTGACGCCAACCGTGCCAGTTGCGACGGCGATCTAGACGTCGACCTGTGTCTCGACGTCGACGGGTGTTTTCTTGACGTTGACTTAGGTCTCTCGGGACCAACATACTTCAAGCCCGAAGTAGTATGCCTCGACGTCGACTTACATTTTGCCAATGGAGGCTCTAGCCGCTTCAACGGCAATAAGTCCCTCGACATCCTTGCATGCCTTGCCTGTTTTTCCGACAACGATTTCGATGCTGAAGGTGAACAATCTGGGGATCTGCTTCCTTTTAGATGCTGGAGAAGCAGATCGATGCCGTTTTCTGTGTCTTTCTTGAGAGGAGGGCTCTTTAAAAGCAGGATTGCTCTCAAGGCCACTTTTTGAAGGTCCTTTTCCTCTCTCCAGTAAGGCATGCAGCTTTATCTTCTCCCTGTCCCAAAGAGTTCTTCTGGAAAATCGCTGGCAGTAATAACATTTATCTGGATTGTGTGATGATGGTAAGCACACAATACAGACAGAATGTGGGTCTGATTTTGCCATTTTCTTTCCACAGGAGGGACATTTGTTGAACAAAGCTGGCATTTCTGACAGAAAATAATTCTCAAAATTGTCAGAAAACAACTGAAAAAGTTGCCAGTAGTCACAAAACGTTGTGTAGGAATGAAATAAACCAATTTCTGAGTAGATTAATCAAAAAGTGAGGAGCTCAATGCTCCAGGATCCTCACAGGAGGAGCCGGAAAAAAGAACTGACCTAACTGTCACCTGTGGTGCATGATGGGAGCAAGGGGCTCCTGGAGGTCTTAAAGGCACGGTGTCCAGGTTGCTGGAATTCTTAAAGGCAGGGTGCCAGTTTTTTAGTACTGATTTTTTTTTTCATATAATGCAGCCTATGGGCTAATTGCCTGCTATTACTTGCCTTTTTCTCTAAAAATAAAGGGCTGTGTTGGAACATTAATGGAGTATATGTTCTCTGTTACAGAAATGACGTATGGATTATTTTCTCTCTAATGAAAAAACCATGTAATATTGGCATTTTAGCCTATTTGAGTTATGGTAGGCTGCATGTATACATGTATATATGTATGATTTTGTAGGTACTACGTACTTTTTGGTTTAAACATACACATATATATGTATTTTTAGGTCTCGCCTGGCGTTGCAGCGCAAAGCGCTGCTCGAGATATATTGTAAGAGAGCAGATTTCAGAAGGGGACTTGAAGCCTCGCCCCTCATTTCCATTGGCTGGCGTCACCGTTTATGCTAAACGGTGGCCTGCCATTGGAAATGAGGTTTTTTTGTTGATGCCCTTTCTCCTTTTCGTCCGGACGATCCGGACTGGGTCGTCTGCTTTGCTGCTGTCGCAAAGCAATTTCTTATCTTTATGGGGGCCATCTGTTTTCACTCAGCCCAGTGTTTATTTTTGCATCGCGCTTTCAGTGTAAGTGAAAGCGCGATGCAAATATAAACAAGCAGCTGAGTGAAAACAGATGGGAGCGCTTGTTGAATTCTGGGGTAGACCGAGATCCTACAGCGAATTTCTGGTCTTGAAGAAGGGAAGATAGAAGTGGGGAAGGGAGGCACAGAATGCCAAGAAAGAGCACATTTCTGGTACCAAAGTACCCTGGGGCTCACGCAAACCACAGGCCGGAGCCCTGTGGCTCTTTGGAATTTAAAGAATGCACTCGTCTCAACTGTCAATTACAATAAAAGAATTCAAACGAAAACCCCTGCAGCCCCGCTCTCTCCTGTGCTGACCTGATGAGGCTGACAGGCCCGAATCCTATTTTAACAAGTCATAGGACATGAGCAGAATACAGCGGAGGAAAGGGCTCGACAACAAAGCCCGTTTTGCCTTCTGATTGGACGCCGGGCTTCGATGCTCTCTGCCTCTGCTCATCATTGTGTCACGTATTTATAAATGTTTAAAAGCTCTTCGGCTTCAGCTGCTCCTCGTTCCCTGCCTGCGTCAGCAGATCCCCGGGACAGGCTGACAGCTCTTTACCGAGCGAGGAGGCATGCTTGCTCGAGCTGGGAAAGAGGCGCGCGCTCCTGCTGCGGGCGCACCTGGGTCTATTCCGGGTGTCAAAGGGAAGCTTGCGCTTACGTGTCTGTTCACTGTGTGAGAGAAGCATGGTCTGCTTCTGTACATGTGCATGAAGGATGCTTGAAAAACTAACAACTGCACACTGGACGAAAGCTCGCGCTGCTGATGCACACGGTGTAGAGGTGGGCGGGCCGGCCCAAAGCTCACCCAGAGGCTGTAAGAGCCCACGCCCGACCACAGCCATCAAAAGATTGAGAACCTTCAGATATTACAGCGAATGTCGTGAAAACATAAAGGCCCGGATCATGAGATGTGTCCATTGCACGGCGCTGCGCACCTTTTTTTTGCGCTTGAGGTGTGCAAAGTATATACACATAACTCAGAATCTCTATGAGTTAATGCATGCATTTTAGACAGAAGATGAAGCCGGAAACAGTGAGAGGAAATTTCTGCTCGCCGTTTCTGACTTTGCTATCTGCATTTCAGGCATTAACTCAGACACATTCCGAATTAAAGGTGTGGACTTGAGATACCTCAAATGCAAAACACAGGCGGACATTATGCGCTGCTCCACCGCTGCACTTCATGATATTGCCCATAAACATTTACAGATTAAAAATAGGTTTATTCTTGAAATCGTGTTTCACTTTAGTGCATTACATCAGTGGATTGAAATCTGCTGAAAGAAATTGCCTTCGAACGTGAAGTTTTCCCCTCCTACAGTGCTATGACAACACTGCCATGAGTGAATCAAGAAATGTCACTTTGATGTGTGCACAGTGTATATGGGTAATACTGTTGTTGTATGCAGATGATATTATCTATTTTAAAGAATAGATAACTGAGGTTTGTATACAGAACACATCCTGAACTGAATTTCTTCATGGTAGCAGGGCCGACTTTTGGTATGGGCGAGCTGGGCGCAGGCCCATTGGTGCCAATCTTCAGAGGGGTGTAAGGAGCTGTCTGCACTAAGGTAATGCAGCCACCAGAGTCCCTTTTACCTGGTTTCACTGCTGCAGGTGCTGTTTTTTACACACCATCAGCCTACTTTCTTGCCCTTACTCCCATCCCCTACTGCCATACATATTACCCCCACCCCAAACAAACACCTTGACACCAGCGTGAGGAGCTAATCTGGGAGAGATTCTGGTGAGTTGGGGGAGGTGCAGAGATGAGTACTCAAGGCCAGCCAAAATGCTGATGGAATCAGCCAGGAACCGGCCTCTGAACATAACAAGCATTTGTAATGCAATAGGTCTTGCATTTACGCAAATTTATTGGCATTGTAAATGACAATGCCTTTTATTTATGTGTTAAAAACGAAAACAAAAATAAAAGGCATTGTTATTTGCAATGTCAATAGCGGAAACTCGCGGAAATGCGAGACCTATTGCATTGCAAATGCTTGTTTGTATATGCTCCGGGGTCCCGCACGAGGGCAGGGATTATTCAGTGCTTATGACTATTGATGAGTATCCCCTGGAAGAGAAACACTGTTACATATGATTTGGACGCCTGTTGCCCAGTGAATGTGGGAGGAAAGTGGTGGAGGCTCTGAATTTGGTCGAGTCTGATCGGAGATTATGCTCTAACACGCTGCACATTAGGTCTGCACCTAAACCAAAGAAAGCAAATATTTACTATAAGTTTTTATCAATTGCTAAACGCAGAATAATTATATTTGGATATAACCACAGCGCCCCTCCTTGCCTAGGAGTGGTTACGAGATTAAAAAAAGTAGGTTGAAAATGGTGCGAGCAGGCGAGAAGCTACAAGATGATTTACAAGAGTGGCAGAGTTTGTCAGATAAACTATTAAAGCAGGAGTAGATTCCTTCCGCAACACAGACATCCAGGGCAAGATTTAGCAATCTTTCGCACAATGTAACAAGACAACTTGCTGCGATGCATGAGAGGACAGGAATGTGTCATATTTACCAATATATGGCGCATTCCTGCTCTCTCCTTGTGCTGGCACACAATCTGCTGCATAGTGCCAACGCAGGCACCCTTGTGCGATGGAGCAAGAGTGCCTGCATTTCAGACAGGATTGTTTTTTGCAGGAAGGGACACCTTCCTGCACAAAACAAATCTTCTGAGGTTTTTTTCTTTTTTAAGTGTGCTTCAGAATGCAGCACACTTAGAAAGAGGAAACAAGGAGCAGAAATAAAGACATTTCTCCTCATTGCGCCTCCCCTGGGAAAGTGTAGCATTTTGAAGCATTCCCAGGTTTACCGGTCTTGGTAAATATGGGAATGCACCAAAATGCATGGGAACACCATGTTCGACCCATGGAACGCAATTCCCAGGGCAGAGTAATGCAAGGCAGCGACTTGCGCTGCTTTGCATTACTCTAGATTTACCATGCTAAGCAGGGACACACAAGGTGGCCTTGTGTTGCTTGATAAAACTGACTTTAGCTTTTGCGCTCCTCTTGCGCCATCATGCGTGACGCAAGGGCAAGGTTTAACAAATCTGAACAGGACTTTACTATATATGTAAAAGTGCTTACAAATGGGTATGTATGTGTCAAAATGAACAAGTTACTTACCTTCGGTAACGATATATCTGTAAGAGACAGATTAGTTATGGATTCCTCACCTTAGAATTACCCCAGGCGTCAGACTGGATCCGGAGAACTTTTTTCCACAGCAGTACCCCTGCGCACTGATAGGTGGCGTCGGTCGACTCTGCGTTCGTCGTTGGCGTCGTGGTCGCCAGAATGACGTTGCGGTATCTACTTAGACGCCCCCCTCGCGCTGATGTCCGTTCTTTACACGACATTCCACGCCAGAAGCGCAGAGCCATGCAAGACACTGACCACTGGTGCACAAAAACTAGGGCCCTGAAAGGGAATCCCTTACCCTAGAAGTCAGTTCGCAGAACGGGGAAGATGGGTAGGGCGGTGAGGAATCCATAACTAATCTATGTCTCTTACAGATATATCGTTACCGAAGGTAAGTAACTTGTTCATCTGAAAGAGACAGTTATGGATTCCTCACCTTAGTATAGATACCCCAGCAATACCAACCCCAGTGGTGGGTCTGCGAACCAAGTTCACACCAGAAAGTCCTGGAGAACTGAACGGCCGAAGAAGCCGTCTCTCCGGACTTGGCTGTCCAGGCAGTAGTGTTTGGTAAATGTGTGGAAGTGAAGCCCACATAGCTGCCTGGCAGATGTCAAGAAGGGGGACTCCACGTCCCAAAGCAGTAGTGGCTGCCGTCGCCCTGGTGGAATGGGCATGCAACCCCACTGGAGGTTCCTTTTTCGCTAAGGAATAGCAGATTTTTTTTTTTAAATATCTTTTTATTAACAATGCTCGTGAGACCATACAGTACAAAACAGTGTCTGCATATCACATTGGGAAATATTGCAAATGTTATTACAACCCCTCCAAAAGTGCACCCGTTCCTCTGTATTTCCGCCAGGGCGCCCATAGTTTCTTCCATTTTTTAGTACACCCCCTACTTTTGTATAGTTTCTTCGGCTCTCTGGCACCAGTCGAGGTCGCGCTTCCAGTCCTCCAACTGCGGGGGCGCCTGCGCCCCCCACCCCCTAGCAATATTCTGTTTCGCTACACCCGCAGCCAGGGCCAGCCAAATTTCCACATACCTCGACCAATCCGTGTCCC
Source organism: Calotriton arnoldi (assembly GCA_963921515.1). Classification (NCBI taxonomy): domain Eukaryota; kingdom Metazoa; phylum Chordata; class Amphibia; order Caudata; family Salamandridae; genus Calotriton; species Calotriton arnoldi. The sequence goes on along the minus strand of CAWUFW010000151.1, from coordinate 1,516,836 downwards.
CTTTAATCAACAATAAAAGCCACTTCGGCTCCATCGGGACCGTCATTCCCACTACCCTAGACCTGGTGTCCGTGACCTTCGTCCAGAAGGGAATGATCTCCGGTCACTCCCAAAGGATATGAAAGAAGGTGCCCTCCTGTTGACAACCCCTTAGACAGGACGCCGACTGGCACCTTCCCCATGCATAAAGGTGCGTACGAGGGTAGTAAGTACGGTGAAGGATTTTAAGCTGCACCAGCCCGAATCTAGAACGGATTGCAATCACTCTAGGACCCTGCAGCGCGTCCTGCCAGTCTTCATCATCTAGACTCCCAAGGTCTTTGGCCCAAGCTGCTCTAAGTTTGACCAAGGGATCAGGTGTATTATTGATTAATTTGCGATAGATTGTTGATGTGGGTTTCTCTGCAATGGGGTCTAGCAACAACCTATCTTCCATCGGGGAGTATTCCGGAATGGATGTACCACTCGGTATATGGGATCGTAGGGCGTGTAGGAGTCGTACGTGATGATATCTCTGTGCGTGGTGTAAGTTGTATTCCTTTTGGAGGTACTCGAAGGTGCAGGGAGAATCCCCTTTCCAGACATCCCCTAGATAATCGATGCCAATCAGCTGCCAGCCCCTGAACCCCGTCAGAGCGGTCACCTCCCACAGTTGCTCACCCTGCCACAGTGGTGTTCTCCCAGTCAGTTTGCCCGCCCAGCCCAGGAGCTTATTAGCCTCCCTCCAACACTGTAGGACTACCTTAGTGTGCTCAGGCCATGCCTTCTGCGGTCTACGGCCATAAAGAAGAGGTTCGCAATTGCCCCTTGGCATAACCATTCTGTCCACCCTGTAGGCAGGTTCACCACTCTCTGTATACACCCAGTGGTTGATCACCTGAAGCTGTGAAGCCCAGTAGTATAGTTTAACATCTGGGAGCGCCAGCCCTCCATCGTACACTCCCCTGTGTAGCTTGTGTAACGCTATCCTAGGGGACCCCCGTCCCACAGCAAGGTCCGCACCGCCTGTGAGATTCGTTTAAACACGCTTGTGGGGACCGAGTACGGAGTGTTCTGCAGACGTAGAGGAGTCTCGCCAATGTAAGCATCTTGAACAGAGCTGCTCTACCCATGAGAGAAAGTGGAAGAGTACGCCAATGAGTTACATCAGCACTCAGGCGAGCCAACTGGGGCTCGAGATTTCTATAAAAAAACTCCTTCCTATCACGCGTAACGTAAACTCCTAAGTATTTAAACCCCTCGAAAACCACCGGAGCCGAGCACCGAGACGGGATCCGAGGGGGAGAGCCCGATAAAGGAAAAATCACAGATTTCGACCAATTGATGGTATAGCCAGAATAGCTGCCGAATAACTCGAATAGGTGTAGTACTCGAGCTATCGAGTGGTATGGCCTTGCCAGATATAAAATGATATCGTCAGCGTAGAGGGATATACGCTCTTCCCACTCCTCGGTCGCCGCCAGGCTCCAAATCGAGGGATCCCTTCTGATCCAGTGGGCCAGAGGTTCCAATGCGAGTGCGAAGAGGAGGGGAGACAGGGGGCATCCCTGCCGCGTCCCCCTCTGCAGGGAAAAAGCCCTAGATACTGCCCCGTTGACCCGCACCCGGGCCGTCGGTTGTTCGTATAGGAGCCGTACCCAACTGCAGAAGATCAGTCCGAATCCCAACCTCTGAAGCACCATGAACAAATATTGCCATTCGATGCTATCGAAGGCCATCGAGGCGTCCAGCGCCATCAACGTCGTTTGAGTATCTCCAACATCCTCAGTCATGTAGAGCACCCCATATAGGCGCCGTAGATTATGGCGGGTGCTTCTATGGGGCATGAACCCGAATTGGTCAACGTGCACCAAGTCTGTAATAACCGACCGCAATCGATCCGCCAGGACCTTGGCCTCCACATTTAGTAAAGATATCGGCCAGTACGAAGCGCACTGGTCCGCCGGCTTCCCTGCGTTATGGATCACTACAATCATGGCCTCTCTCTGATCAGGGGGGAGCCTCCCGGATCCGCGTGCCTCATTGAACATCCTAAGCAGGGGGCCTGTTACAATCGTGGCTTGTCTTTTGTAGATCTCAATTGGAAGCCCATTGGGCCCAGAGGCCTTCCCTGACTGCAGGGAGTTTAGGGCCCCGCCAAGCTCCTCCACCGTAAAGTCCGCCTCTAGTCGTTCACTCATTTCCTCAGACAACGTGGGAAGCGCAAAGTCCCGCAAGAATTCCGCACAGTCCCTTTCGGTTCTCGTGCATACTGGAGAGTATACTCGCTCGAAATGAGCCGCAAAGGCCTCTGCTATGTCCATGCTTGTCGAGCAGAGCGAACCCGCTGCGTCCCTTACTTCAGCCACCCAGGAGCGATCCCTATCCCGGCGCCCCAACCACGCAAGTAGTTTCAGTGCTTTGTCCCCTACGTCGTAAATCTGGTGCTGTGTAGCCAGCACATAGGCAAGTGCCTCACCCTCGGCCAGGGCCCTAAGGTCTTTCTGTTTCAGCTTCAGTCTGTGACAAAGTTCCACCGAGGAGGTCGGTGCATTATCACCCTCTAGCTGCTCAATTTCTCGCTCCAAGAGCCAGATCTGGAGAGACTCCTCCTATTTCTGCGCCCCAATTAGCAATTGGGCCAAGCCCCTCAGCACCGTCTTGTAGGCCTCCCACAGAATAATTTGGGACTCCACTGACCCCTGGTTCTCTTCGAAGTACAACTTGGATCCCTCCCGAAGTTTGTCCCCAATTGTCGGGTCTCGAAGGCGCCAGGGATCTATCCTCGGGAAGGTAGCCCTGTTGACAACCGGACCTCTAAGGGTGGCACTAACGGGGGAGTGATCCGAAAGCCCCCCCGAGCCATATGTTTAGTGTCACTGAAGTCTCCCATTTGATCATTACGGGTAAAGAAGTGATCGATCCTGGAGAAGGACCCATGTCGTGCCGAGTGGAACGTGTATTGCGTAAGTGAGGGGTTATGTGCCCGCCACAGGTCGCACAGTCCCATAGCTGTAACAAAGTCTGACAGACCCCGTTCCCCTTGTCTGCCCATCGGGGAGCTGGACCTGTCATATTCCGGATTCATGACTGCGTTCGTGTCACCCCCGATAAGGAGTATTCCCGAGGGGAGACGTGTCAGGAACGAACTCAACTTTGGGAAACACATGGAATGTAGGCCCGGAGGTATATAACAGGAGCAAAATATCAATAAGCGTCCCTCCCATCTACCCGCCACTGCAGTAAAGCAGCCCGCGTCGTCCGCCCACGTGCATGAGATAACCAGAGGTAGGGCGTTACATACCAGGATTCCCACTCCTCGTGACCCGGAGGTGAACCCCGAGTGAGCTACCATTTTATAGCCAAAACGATCTAGGGCTTTACATCGATTCCCCTGCAGGTGCGATTCTTGAATCAGGACTATATCAGGGGAATGTCTCTTTAGGTGTTGCAATACTAATGTACGTTTAATTTTGTTACCCAGCCCATTGGCATTCCAGGTCCACACCTGTATCTTAGCAGGATCACCCATCATCACAGAAACATGCCCACACTTTCGGAGAAACCATTGTCCCTGCTGTGTCCCCAGTACCATTCCCCAATGAATGATGAAGATTATGGCCTCGAGCAAACTTCCCCTCTCCCCAAAATTTCCCCACCCCCCAGAACATAATCCAGAAACCCAACTCCCCCCTGCCAGGTGAGTCCCCAACCTCCCACCATACAAACTTGCAGAGTGCCTGTCGCCCCCATAGTACTAGAAAAAACATTTGTGAGGAACCGTGAACTTGCAGTCAGCAGGAAGAATCATATCTATTAACGAAAGGTACACACCCACACTATGACTCTGAAGTTAACACCCCGTGTACCAGCCCGTCTACTCTTCTCAAACCCCGGAGTCACATAGATATCAGCGAGCATCCGCCAGCCGTGCAGTGTTCAAGTCAATTATAGGACCACCAGTCCCCGCCACCCGACCGCCCCATCTCACACCGCCCCCGCTCCACATTTAGGGACCTGTAAGAAGGGCTCACTCGAAGCCAACCGTCAGGCTCAGCAGTGTCCGAGCTGTCCCAGTATCACTTAACTGTCCGCTGCTCTCTGCAACCAGTGGCCCGCCCCTCTTCGAGTTCAGTGACCTCCTCGTTTCGGCTCGATACCGGGCGTTGCTGTCCTCCCTTCTGACCAACAGTCCGCCAACCCTCCAGCCAGTCGCTGGCCTCTTCCGGCGCATCGAAGAAGTACGCTTTGCCACCGTACAGGATTTTGAGTCTGGCCAGGAAGAGCATCATGTACTTCACTCCCTGGTCTCTAAGGGCCTTCTTCACCCCATCGAAGGAGCGCCGCTGTCGTTGGACCCGAAGCGTGAAGTCTGGAAAGAAGCGGATGGTGGCATTCTCCAGCTGAAGATCTCCATGGGTACGTGCCGCCTGCAGGATCGCATCCCTATCTCTGAAATTCAGGATGCGGGCGATGATCGTGCTGGGAGGAGCCCCCCAGGGCCCTGTGAGCCCGTTCGACTGAAAAAAGGTTCGATAGCCGTTTGGGCTGCAAATGGTTCAGCACCAGGTCTTCTATGAACCAGTCTGTCGAGGGCCCCTCCATCCCCTCCGGAACCCCCACTACACGTATGTTATTACGTCTGGCTCGACCTTCCTGGTCGTCCAACCGAGCGTAAATATCAGCTTGATTTTTCGTGAGGGCGGCAACTTGTTCTTCCAGCCTCTTGGTCTTGGACTGAAGGCCCCTGATCCCAGTCTCAGCTGCGGAAACCTTCTCGGACATTTTTCTAAAGTCCGCTCGTAGGAGGTTTACTTCCTCAGTCACTGAGTCTAATTTAGGCTCCAGGGTACCACGGAAATCCCTGATGGCCCTCATGATGTCTTTCAGGGAGGGGTCCGGGCCGCTGTCTTCACGGTCATCCTGCGGGCCACTACCCATTGCCCCGTCGTCTCGACCCACAGCAACAGTGTACTTGTCGATTTGGTTGGTCTGACTCTGACCCACTGGCTTGTTTCGGCCCATAGCGGATCGTGGACGATGTTGCAACAGCACACTGGCAGCTGGAAGGGCCTTGTCTGGACTTGTATAAACTGTGGACGCCACCCCGTGGGTACTCTCCCAGGGCCACCAGGGCACAGCCAAGACCCGGTGGGTCCGTCACACACTATAGGTCGTGGCTACCCCCACCTTATACCAGACTAGGGGTGCCCCACAGTGGTCCAAGGCTGAGGTTCATGCAGCAGCGGGACACCCACCAGGAGGGCTCTCCACCATACCTCCAGGTCGCAGTCCAGGAATGAGCTCGGGCGGGCTGGTAAATCGCTGTGCCTGCACCCAGTATTCTGTGCCCAGCAGCTGAGGCAATGCAGTTCATACTCCTCACACCCCTCTCTTGGTGGGGGGCGCTCGCTCCCCTCTCCGGGGTCCCTGGTGTAGCAGAAGAGGCCTAGGCGCCTTCCCAGCGTCAACGGTACAACCAGCCGATAGCCACCACTTCTGAACGGCCAATGGGGGAGGGGCCACTCACTGGCACAGTCTCACTCGTGGCCCCAGGCAGCATGAGGTCTCAGGCCGGATCCACCACCACCGGATGTCCCAACAAGCACCTGGCACTCTTTCCCAGAAGAGACACAGGATCAACCGGGTCTCCCCCGCGCCGCTGTAGCAAATGGCGGCCGCGATTCAGGCCTCGCAATACCTGGGCTGCGCGCCCGCTAGCGCCTTCTCCTCAGCTGTCTTGGCTCCCATAGCGCCCCAGGGGGAGTCCGATCCGACCCCGCTGCACGCCGCGGGCGATCAGAAGAGGACCGGCGGTCTCCAGTCACGGGTCCGCGGCGGGCGCCATCTTAGGTTCCCTTCGCCACAGACCTCCGCTCGCTATTTCGGCACCTTCGGCCCCTCTACTCGGCCGTCGCTCGCGGCCTCAGACCGCTGCCACCCTCCGATAGCGTTTGGTGTCCGCGGCCGCTCAAGAGGTGCACGGATGATGCCGGATGTACGGGTTCAACCCCCAACTGCTAGCGCAGCTCGATTAAGAAGCCGCCATCTTCCGCTGCTGCAAGCCACGCCCCCTGGAAGAGCAGATTTTGATGCAAAGAACGACCCATCGGGAGATGGTTCGTTTTTGCACGGCCTGACCTTTCTTGGCGCCCACATAACCAACAAAGAGCTGGTCATCCACCCGGAATTGTTTTCTGCGATCCAGATAGAACGAAAGTGCACGTTTTGGATCCAGACGGTGGAGCCTCTCTTCCTCTTTAGAAGGTTGCAGAAGCAGGAAGAAGGTGGGCAAAGTGACGGTCTCTCCTATGTGGAAAGAGGTAACCACTTTGGGAAGGAAAGAAGGCCTTGTGCGAAGGACAACTTTGTCCGGATGAACAGCCAGGAAAGGAGGTTTAGAAGAAAGGGCTTGAAGCTCACTCACCCTGCGAGCAGAGGTGATGGCAACCAGAAAGGAAGTTTTAAGGGTCAGAAGTCTGAGAGGACAGTTATGTAGCGGCTCGAAAAAAGTGCACATAAGATAAGTGAGAACCAGGTTCAAGTCCCACTGGGGCATTACGAAAGGGGTTGGAGGAAACAAGTGAGTAATGCCCTTAAAGAAGCGATTTACCATAGGGGACTTGAAAAGAGAAGGCTGGTCAGGCAGCTAAATGAAGGCCGAAATGGCCGAAAGATAGCCTTTGAGAGTGCCCAGAGCAGAGCCCTGCTGGGCCAAAGAAAGAATGAAGAGGAGAACCTCTGAAAGGGGGGCAGAAAGGGGATCAACAGCCTTTGCTGCGCACCATGCCACAAAGTTGTTCCATCTACAGGCGTATACAGTTTTGGTGGAGGGACGCCAGGCTGCCAAGATAACATTACAGACTTCGGGAGGAAGATCAAAAGCTGTCAACTGTCGCCGCTCAATCTCCACGCATGGAGGTGGAGGCTGGACAGGTTCGGGTGGAGGACCGTCCCCTTCTGTTGCGACAGAAGATCCTCCCGAAGAGGCAGTCTGATCGGAGGATCGATGGTCATGTGCAATAGCTCGGGATACCAGGCTCTTCGTGCCCAATCCGGGGCCACAAGAATGACTTGGGCCCGGTCGCGCTTGATCTTCTTCAGCACTCTGGGCAGAAGTGGTATAGGTGGAAAGGGGTATAGAAGACCGCAACTCCACTCGTGACTAAAAGCGTCACCTAGCGAGTGCCGCCTTGAAAATTCCAACGCGCAGAACTGCTGACATTGCGCGTTCTCTTCGGTGGCGAATAGATCTAACCAGGGCTGAAAGAGACCTTCCACCACCTCCGAGTGAAGACGCCATTCATGATCCATCATGCACCTGCGGCTGAGTTCGTCCGCCCTGGTGTTCAGAGAACCTGCCAGGTGTTGAACCACCAGACATATGCCCTGATGTTCCAGCCACGTCCAAAGGTGGAGAGCCTTGACAAAGGGTCAACAACCCCACCCCGCCCTGTTTGTTGCAGTAACACATGGCAGTGGTGTTGTCTGTGAACACCTGCCCTACTCTTCCCCTGACAGAGGGAAGGAATGCCTTTAGTGCAATACGGATCGCCCAAAGCTCCAGAAGGTTGATATGGAGCCCGGACTCCGCCGGAGACCAGAGGCCTCTGATCTCCGCCTCTCCCATGTGGCCGCCCCACCCCAGCAGTGTTGCATCTGTCACCACTGTGAACTCTGGTTGGGGAAGGGAGAGGGATCTGCCGTTGACCCAATCCTGGTTCGTTAGCCAACACTGCAGTTGACGTGCAGTGCCCTCTGAGATCTGGACGCAATCTGAAAGATTCCCCTGATGCTGTGCCCACTGGAACTTCAGGTCCCACTGCAGAGCCCGCATATGTCACCTGGCATGGTCCACCAGCAGGATACAGGAGGCCAAGAGGCCCAGTAGCCTCAGGGTCATTCTGACCGAAACCCGGGATAGAGGCTGAAAGATCGGAATCATAGCCCGAATATCCCGGACTCGCTGCTCGGGAGGATAAGCCCGAAACTGCGCTGTGTCCAGAACCGCTCCGAGGAAAAGGAGCTTCTGAGAGGGAATCAGGTGTGACTTCGGCACATTGATGGTGAACCCCAGCGAATGCAGGAGGTCGGCCGTAGTCTGGAGGTGGGAGACGACAGCCTGGGGCGAGCCCGCCTTCAACAGCCAGTTGTCGAGATAGGGGGAAGACTGGAACCCCTGATGTGCGCAGATGACCTGCGACCACCGCCATCACTTTTGTGAACACCTGAGGGGTGCTGGTAAGGCCGAAGGGGAGCACAGTAAACTGAAAATGCTTGTGGCCTACAGTGAACCATAGGTAACGCCGATAGGCCAGCAGGACGGGAATATGAAAATAAGCGTCCTGCAAGTCCAACGCTACCATCCAGTCTACAGGGTCGAGAGAAGACAGGACCTGAGCCAGTGTCAACATTTTGAACTTCTCCTTTCCGGAGGAAGCGGTTGACGTTCCGGAGATCCAAGATAGGACGCAGGCCCTTGTCCTTGGGCACCAGAAAGTAGTGGGAATAACAACCACGACCTACTTCTGGGGCAGGAACTCACTCGATGGCTCCCTTGGCCAAGAGAGCCGTAACTTCCTGTTGGAGACGGGCCAAGTAATCCTCCGACATGCGATGGGTCTGAGGTGGAATGGATGGAGGGGTAGTCTCGAAGGGGAGGGAGTAGCCCCTTCGGACTATCTGCAAAACCCACCTGTCCAACGTGATGTTGAGCCAGTGGGAGAGGTGATGGCGAATCCTGCCGCCCACTGGCAAAAGGTGGCCCTGAAAGGTCAGACTAGAAGGGCTTGGAGGCTGCTGCAGAGGGGGTGCTGGTGGACTGGCCCGCCCACTGGCCCCCAGACCCACGACGGTGGGTCCTACGTCCCCGGCCGCACAGAGGCTGAACAGCTTGCGCAGGCCTGTGGCTCTGGGCGGAATGTGGCGGGGCACTCCTTCCGTAGCCACGAAAGGCAGACTGCGCCTGGCGGGAGGTGGATGCGAGGCCCAAGGACCTAGCCATAGCCCTGGAGTCCTTAAAGCGCTCAAGCGCGTTGTCCGCCTTGTCGCCAAACAAGCGACAGCCATCAAAGGGCATGTCCAAAAGCGTAGCCTGGACATCACCCGAAAAGCCACTAGACCTCAACCAGGCGTAGCGTCTAAGGGCTACCAACGTGATAATCGTCCTGCCTAGTGAGTCGGCGGTGTCCAGCCCACATCGGATGGCGAACTTCGCTGCGTCTCTCCCTTCGGCAACTGCACGGGAGAGCACGGCCCAGGCCTCCTCCGGGCACTGTGGCAGCACCTGCGCAACCGTGTCCCATACCGAGGGGGAGTAACGGCCCAATAGACATGCGGTGTTCACCGACCGCAGTCCCAAGCTGGAGGAAGAAAACATCTTCCCAAGGTGGTCCAGCTTCTTGGATTCCCCATCAGGTGGTGCGTTAGGGAATGCGCCCTTGGAAGTCGAGGCTTGGACTACCAAGCTCTCAGGGGTGGGGTGGTGAGAGGGGAAAAAGGGGTCGCCCGGGACCGGGCGTTGGCGACGGGCAATCATCCTATCCACAGGAGCCCGTGTGTTGGGCTTGGACCAAGTGCCCAAAAGGATGTCTGTGAGGGCTTCCTTGAACGGCAGCATGGGCTCCGAAGAGGCCGCTGCCGGCTGAAGCACCTCGGTCAGGAGGTTAGTCCTGACCGCCACCGTAGGAAGCTCGAGGTTTAAGGCCTCAGCCGCCCCACACAACACCACTGCGTGAGATGCACCCTCCTCCGTAGCCACGGTAGGGGGAGAAAGCATGCCAAGGTCTGGGGAGGTGTCCAGACCACTGGCGTCACCCAACTCCTCTCTCCAGTCCGGTGCCTCTAACTGGTCCGCAACAGGGTCTACAGACCCCTCCCAGTCCTCCTCACCCTTCTCTGGTAGCCACTGAGGGCGATAGGAAACACCAGGGGAGAACAGGGGTAAAAAGCACCGGTCTGCGTCGGTCCGGCTCCGTGTCTACATCGAGGGGGAGGCTGGGGTCGACGTTGGCTGGGGATACAACCGGCGTCGGAGGGGGCGGAGGTGTCGTCACTGGATTCGGCGCCGGAGGTGTCACGAGGTCGGCCGGTGCCGATCCAGGCCTGAATCCTTGGGGGCCCTGCGGCGCCGGCATCGAAGGCCTAGAGCCCCCAGCCGAGTCCGCTGGGCCCGAGGGTGCGCCGGCGGAGTCGGGCTGCCCCAAGATGGAATGTAAGGCTTCGTAAAAGTTGCTTAGCTGGGCAGGGGTCGCCCTGGATCCCGGAAAGGCCGGTGTCGACCCAACAGGCTCCGTGGGCAGAGCCGGGCGACTACCTTCAGCTTCTCGAGTCGGACAGGGAGAACGCGAAGAGCGACGATGCTTCTTCGCCTTCTTCTTGTGCTTCGACTTACCCGAAGACGAAGACTTCGATGACGAGTGGTGGTGGTGGCTCCGCGACTGGTCCCGCGACCTCCCTCTCGACCGGCACGGAGCGGACTGCCTTCGGGACCGCTCCCGCAAAGACTTCGGGTTCATGGCCCGGCAGTCGGAGAATGACTTTGGGTCGTGGTCGCGCTCCAAGCACCAAAGGCACATGAGGTGCGGGTCCGTGACCGACATCAATTTGCTACAGGAGTCGCAAGCCGTGAAGCCGGTCCGACGTGACATCCCTACATGCACCAGGAGTCGAACGACTCAAAAAAGGTGTCGTCAAAAGTCGCAAAAACGGAGTAAAAAAGTGACTCGAGGTACCGCTCTCTGGATCTGCGCTGGCTGGCGCGGAAAAATAAAGAACTGACGTCAGCGTGTGAGGGCGGCGTCTAAGTAGATACCGCGACGTCATTCCGGCGAACACGACGCCAATGACGAACGCGGAGTCGAACTACGCCACCTATCGATGCGCAGGGGTACTGCTGTGGAAAAAATTTCTCCGGATCCAGTCTGACACCTGGTGGTAATTCTAAGGTGAGGAATCCGTAACTAATTATCTCTTTCAGATTGTTTTAGCATTTGATACTACTGACTTGAGATCCTCCCAGAAAACACTGTAAGACTAGTGTTGGCAATGAAAATGAATACAATGTGTTTGAAAAAATCCCTGGTGTCTAGAATATGGATCTCTAAATAAACCCAAGGAACCCCCACTACATCTGGTAAACCGACACTCGGAAGGCCAAGGGATTAACAGATTTGGGTCAAGTCATAGGAAGGATAGGTTTTTGTCAGAGGAAGACTGAAGGAAACAACATTTTGGTGAAAAAAAGATTTAAAAATCTAACAAATGTCTTGTGCAGTGTATCATCCCGGATAGCCAATTAGAGAGAGTGGTCTGTCATCCAGGAACAGCAACCTTATGATGTGTACATATTAAAAACATATGGTTGTGGTATTTTTGCATACAGCCCAGTGGCGATATTCTAGAACAGAAGATAAGTAACAAACAGGCATTTTACTTGCAGCTGCTCTCCAAATTTCCAAAATGCACTACTCAGTTTATTGCCAGTGGGCAACTGAACCTATAGAAAACCCATATAGGTCTGGTACCCCCATGCTCAGGAGATCCACAGTAACAAAGCCTGGGGTTAAGCTTTTGCTGGGATGTATTCCTGTGCGATGGAGAATGGAGGGAATTACCATGATTTGGGGTAAAACATGCTAAAAATGTGACAAATGTCCTGTTCAGTGTCAACTTGCAGCGAGCCAACCACGGTGAGGGAGGTATGACACCCAGCGATGGAATCTTTGCCATGAATAGGTGTTTAAAGTATATGGTTGTGTTATATTTCCACACAGCACAGGGGTGATATATGTGCCCAAAGCACAAGTTACTACTTGTGTAACGATATATCTGTAAGAGACATTAGTTAGTGATAGATTCCTTACCTTAGAATATCCCCAGGCGTCAGACTGGATCCGGAAAGTTTTTCGTCAGCAGTACCCCTGCGCGTCGGTAGGTGGCGTCGTGCGGCTCCGCGTTCGTCGCTGGCGTCGTAAGCGCCGAGATGACGTCACGGAGACTACTTAGGCGCCACCCATGCGCGCTGACTTCAGTTCTGTACACGACTTTCCGCGCCAGGAACGCAGAGCCATGCAAGAAACTGACCACTGGTGCCATGAAACTAGGGGCCTGAAAGGGATGACCTTAACCCCAGAATCAGTTTGCAGAACGGGGAGGATGGGTGGGGCAGTAAGGAATCTGTCACTAACTAATGTCTCTTACAGATATATCGTTACACAAGTTAGTAACTTGTGCATCTGAAAGAGACACGTTAGTGATAGATTCTTTACCTTAGAATAGATACCCCAGCAATACCAACCCCGGTGGTGGGTCTGCGAATAGATTACACCAGAAAGTCACGGAGAACAGAACGGCCAAAGAAGCCGTATCTCCGGACTTGACTGTCAAGGCAGTAATGCTTGGTAAATGTGTGCAGCGAGGCCCACGTGGCTGCCTGACAAATATCCTGCAAGGGACGCGCGTCCCAAGGCAGTAGTGGCTGCCGTCGCCCTGGTAGAATGGGCACGCAGCCCCACAGGAGGCTCCTTTTTAGCCAACGAGTAACACGCTTTGATGCACAAAACGACCCACCGAGAGATGGTTCGTTTGTCCACGGCCCAACCTTTTTTGGCGCCCACGTAGCCAACAAAGAGCTGGTCATCCACCCGGAACTGTTGTGTGCGCTTCAGATAGAACGAGAGCGCACGTTTTTGGTCCACTCGGTGGAGCCTCTCTTCCTCTTTTGAAGGATGCGGAGGCGGAAAGAAGGTGGGCAAAGTGATGGTCTGCCCGATGTGGAAGGGTGTGACAACCTTTGGCAAGAAAGAAGGACGGGTCCTTAAAACCACCTTGTCCGGATGAACAGAAAGGAAAGGAGGTTTAGAAGAAAGAGCCAGGAGCTCACTCACTCTTCTGGCAGAGGTGATAGCTACCAGGAAAGCCGTCTTTAGGGTAAGAAGACGTAAAGGACAGTTATGAAGGGGCTCAAAAGGAGCGCACATCAGATAGGTCAAGACAAGATTTAAGTCCCATTGAGGCATTATGAAAGGCACGGGAGGAAACGTGTGTGCAATGCCTTTCAGGAAACGGTTAACAACCGGGGACTTAAAGAGAGAAGGCTGATCTGGAAGCCGGAGAAAGGCGGAGATGGCCGAAAGATAACCTTTGATAGTGCCCAGAGCAGAGCCCTGCTGGGCCAAGGATAGTAGGAATAGAAGGACCTCAGAAAGAGGGGCAGAAAGGGGATCCACAGACTTCGCTGTGCACCATGCCACAAACTTGTTCCACCTGCAGGCGTATACCGTCTTAGTGGAGGGACGCCTGGCTGCCAGAATGACATCACAGACTTCGGGAGGAAGATCGAAAGCTGTCAACTGTCGCCGCTCAATCTCCACGCATGGAGGTGGAGGCTGGACAGGTTCGGGTGGAGGACCGTTCCCTGCTGCTGCGACAGAAGATCCTCCGGAAGAGGCAGTCGGATTGGGGGATCGATCGCCATGTTGAGTAGCTCGGGATACCAGTATCTTCGTGCCCAATCCGGAGCCACAAGGATGACTTGGGCCCGGTCGCGCCGAATCTTCTTCAGCACTCTGGGCAGAAGTGGTATAGGCGGAAAGGCGTACAACTGACCGCAGCTCCACTCGCGACGAAAAGCGTCGCCGAGCGAGTGCCGCACTGGAAATTCCAACGCGCAGAACTGATGACATTGCGCGTTCTGTTCGGTGGCAAATAGATCTAACCAAGGCTCTCCCCACTGCAGAAAGAGACCTTGCGCCACGTCCGAGTTCAGACGCCATTCGTGATCCATCAAGCACCGGTGGCTGAGTTCGTCCGCCCTGGCGTTCAGAGAACCAGCCAGGTGTTGAACCACCAAGGTAATGCATTGATGTTCCAGCCATGTCCAGAGGCGCAGAGCCTCCTGACATAGGGTCCACGACCCCACCCCACCCCGCCCTGTTTGTTGCAATACCACATGGCGGTGGTGTTGTCCGTGAACACCTGCACTACACTGCCCCGGACAGAGGGAAGGAATGCCTTCAGTGCAAGTCGGATCGCCCGAAGCTCCAAAAGATTGATATGGAGCCGGGACTCCGCCGGAGACCAGAGGCCTCTGATCTCCGCCTCTCCCAAGTGGCCACCCCAGCCCTGGAGGGGCGCATCAGTCACCACTGTGTGCTCCGGTTGGGGGAGGGAGAGGGATCTGCCATTGACCCAATCGCGATTCGTGAGCCACCACCGCAATTGTCGTGCAGTGCCCTCCGAGATCTGGACATGATCGGACAGGTTGCCCTGATGCTGTGCCCACTGGAACTTCAGGTCCCACTGCAGAGCCCGCATATGCCACCTGGCATGTTGCACTAGCAGAATGCAGGAGGCCATCAGGCCCAGGAGCCGGAGGGTCATCCTGACCGAAACCCAGGATAGAGGCTGAAAGATCGGAATTATAGCCTGAATCCCGGACTCGCTGCTCGGGAGGATAAACCCGAAACCGCGTCGAATCCAGAACCGCTCCGATGAAGGGGAGCTTCTGAGAGGGACTCAGGTGCGACTTCGGCACGTTGATGGAGAACCCCAGCAATTGCAGGAGGTCAGCCGTAGTCTGAAGGTGGGTGACGACGGCCTGTGGCGAGCCCGCCTTCAACAACCAGTCGTCGAGATAGGGGAAGACTGACACCCCTGACCTGCGCAGATGAGCTGCGACCACCGCCATCACTTTTGTGAACACCCGAGGGGCGCTGGTAAGGCCAAAGGGGAGCACGGTAAACTGAAAATGCTCCTGGCCTACTGAGAACCGCAGGTAACGCCGGTGGGCCGGCAGGACGGGAATGTGAAAATATGCGTCCTGCAAGTCCAACGCTACCATCCAGTCTCCAGGGTCGAGGGCAGCCAAGACCTGAGCCAGAGTCAACATCTTGAACTTCTCCTTCCGGAGGAAGCAATTGACGTTCCGGAGGTCCAAGATGGGGCGCAAGCCCCCTTTGTCCTTCTTGGGAACCAGAAAGTAGTGGGAATAACAACCATGTCCTACTTCTGGCCCAGGAACGCGCTCAATGGCCCCCTTGGCCAAGAGGGCCGTGACTTCCTGTCGGAGAAGCGCTAAGTGATCCTCCGACATGCGGTGGAACTGAGGTGGCATGGACGGGGGGCAGACTCGAAGGGGAGGGAGTAGCCCCTTCGGACGATGCAGCACCCAGCTGTCCGAAGTGACAGAGCGCCAGTGGGGGAGGTGATGTTGAATCCTGCCGCCCACCGGCGTGGGGTGCACCCCAAAGCGCGGACTAGGAAGGCTTTGAGGCGGAAGCTGCGGGAGCGGAGGTGCGCTGACCCGCACGCTGGCCCCGTGCCGCCACGGCGGCCACCACGCCCGCGCTGAGGCTGGTTCTGCGCAGGCCTTTGGCTGAACGGACGTGTAGGGGCGCCCCTTCCGCGGCCACGAAAGGTAGACGTGGCCGGGCGTGTGGTGGAGAGACCCAAGGACTTGGCTGTAGCCCGAGAGTCCTTAAAACGCTCCAGCGCACTGTCTGCCTTATCGCCAAACAGGCGAGTACCATCAAAAGGCATGTCCATGAGGGAACTCTGGACATCCCCCGAAAACCCCGTGGACCGCAGCCAGGCATGTCGCCGCAAGGCCACCGTTGTGGAGATGGCTCTTCCCAAAGAGTCCGCGGTGTCCAACCCACACCGAATGGCGAACTTCGCGGCATCCTTCCCCTCTGCAACTGCTTTGGAAAGCACAGCCCGAACCTCTTCCGGGCACTGGGGCAGAGTTTGCGCCACCGTGTCCCACACAGCGTGAGAATAGCGGCCCAAGAGGCATGCGGTGTTGACTGACCGCAGCCCCAGGCTGGCAGAGGAAAACAACTTTTTGCCAAGCTGCTCCAGCTTTTTCGATTCCTTATCCGGCGGAGCGGTAGGGAATGCAGTTTGGGAAGTGGAAGCTTGAATGACTAGGCTTTCCGGTGTCGGATGAGTTGTCAAAAAGGCAGGGTCACCCGGTGCCGGGCGGTGACGCCTGGCCACGTTTTTATCCACAGGAACCCCTGTGGCTGGCCTAGACCAGGTATCCATCAAAACATCCGTTAAGGCCTCATTGAACGGAAGCAGAGGTTCCATAGAACTTGCCGCCGGCTGCAGCACTTCAGTAAGGAGGTTAGTCTGGAGGGTAACAGTAAGCAATTCAAGGTCAAGAGCCTCAGCTGCTCTACGGAGCACCACAGTGTATGTTGCGCCTTCCTCCATGACAGTGGGAGGAGACACAAACCCAGGCTCAGAGGAGAGGTCAAGGCCACCTGCATCCTCCGAGTCTTCTGCCCACTCCTGTTCGGACTCACACTGCCGTGCAAGAGGGTCCTCCGATCCCTCCCAGTCCTCCCCCTCCACAACAGCCCGAGGCACAGGCTGCAGCGGCGGGGGAGGCACAGGGGAAAACAAATGCTCCAACGGCGCCGAGAACGGCGCCGCTCCGGCTCCAAGGGCCAATCAGGGTCCCAAGCCGGAGCAAAATTGCCCGGAAACTCGGGCAAGGGCGGAGGTGGGACGAACGGAACCCAGGGCGGCGCCGGGAAGGGAACCGCCGGCGGAGGACCCTGCGGCGCCGGAGCCGCCGGCGGAGGACCTTGCGGCGCCGGAGCCGCCGGCGGCAACCAAGGGCCCTCAAGAGGGACCGCGGGGCCCGAAGGCGCACCGGCGGGAGCCCTAGGCCTGAATAGGCGGTCCATGGCGGCAAGAAACTTTTGCACCTGGGCTGGAGTCGCCGACGGACCCGGGTATGGCGGGTAGGCCGCGGGACTGACAGGCTCCAACGGAGCCGTGGGGGAAAGACCCCGGGCCCCCTCCTCCGCGCCCGAAGACCGACGGGGGGAGGTCGGAGAGCGTACGCGCTTCTTTGACTTCTTTTTGTGACGTCGCTTACCCGATTCCGAGGGCGAAGACTTGGACCCCGAGGAGTGATGATGATAACTCCGCGGCCGGTCCCTTGAGCGACCCCTGGACCTGGAACGGCGCGGAGACAACTGTCGGGCCTCCAGCAGCTTTCGGGACCGCTCCCGCAAAGCCTTCGGAGCCATGGCCAGACAGTCGGAACATGACCGGGAGTCATGGTCGCGCTCCAGACAGTAGAGACAGACGCCATGGGGGTCCGCCACCGACATCGTACAGCGGCAGGCCCCGCAGGATTTAAACCCAGGCATCCCTACGTGGCACCAGGAGTCAAGATTTAAGAAGTAGAGACAAAAGTCCCAAAAATAACTAGTCAAAAAGTGACTAAGGTACGTGCTCTAACCGGATCTGCGCTTGCTGGCGCGGAAAAAGAAAGAACTGACGTCAGCGCGCATGGGTGGCGCCTAAGTAGTCTCCGTGACGTCATCTCGGCGCTTACGACGCCAGCGACGAACGCGAAGCCGCACGACGCCACCTACCGACGCGCAGGGGTACTGCTGACGAAAAACTTTCCGGATCCAGTCTGACGCCTGGGGATATTCTAAGGTAAGGAATCTATCACTAACGTGTCTCTTTCAGATAGACAGGTACCCGAAACCAGCTTGGTGCTTGCAGCTGCTTTCTTGTTTTTCAAAATTCACTATACACACGTTTATTACTTGTGGGCAACCCAAGCAAAACCAAACATATATCTGGTATCTCCATGTTCCGAAAACCCAGAGGAACAAAGATGTGGGGTAAATTCTTGGCAGAGATATGTTGCTGTGCAAATGAGACTGAAAATAATTACACAGTTTTGGGGGAAATAATTGCTAAAAAAGCCTACTTGTCAGAAATAAGGGCAAAGGAGGTCTGGATTGCACCAATCGATTTGTAACCTCGTACATAATTAGAAAGTATTGTTTTTATACTTTTAAAATAGTTCAGAGTTTGATATCTGTTATCAAATGAACAATGATTCTACCACAATTTCGTTATCAGTGCTAATATTACCTAATTGATAGTGTAGATTACATTACCCAGGGAAATCCACAAATGTTTGGAACTGGCACCTCAAGGGTAACATGTCCTTAGTTAGCGTACTGGGGTTTATGGTTGTTGAGAAATGCAGCACAATATTGGGCACATTTGTTACATTTTTTTTTTACAAAAATCAAAGATTTCATTAAATCTTCAGGCTACAATACGATATTGAGGAGGGGGGTACACCAATATTTAATGTGAAGAAAAAAAAATGTGTATGGGTGCACAGAGACCAAAGAGGTACACATGGTTAACAAACCTAATGCCATATTTTTAATGTTGCAGGACAACGGTGTGCAAACGCCCAGTACTGAAAGGGTTAAGTCAAGGGTATTTCCCACTATGAACATATCTGGATTTCACTGAACCCCAATAAGTTCTGTATATTAAATTTCGAATTGGCATTTAGCTCTGTTTACCCATTCTTTGGATCCTTGCAGGTCGTTTACATGAGAGACTGAAGCCATTTAGGTTTTTGTCCAATGTGTTCCTACGCACGACAAACATGGTTGTTACCACTGATTAGAAATGTAGGTAGTAGAAATCATCATTCTGCTTTATGAACCTACAAGTCAAACACCTCTGATCTTGGCACATTTGCTTTTTCAAGATTCATGTAATCTGCTCGGGTTATTTGGAGCAAGTGCTCACAATTAGTCTCCAAATAGTCTTCAGCCACAGAGAATCAAGGGGGCCTGTAGATCAAGGAAGATGAGAATTCCCCTTCTCGCAGCAACATGAGCTCCTGCAAGATGACCATCCAAAAGGACCATTATTTGAGTAGCCTGTATAGTTCTCAGAGGTCTGGAATCGGCCTCCATTATCTTGTTTTCTTCTTCACTTTGAAGAATGTTGACAAGAACCCAGGGGCCTTTGGTACTTTTTCAGCTGCTCTGGACAGGAATTTCCTGCTGGAGTTTTTGTAGATGCAGGTGTTGATCCTTCTTGGGTGGATAAGGCATTTTTTTAATAGGAATTCCAGGGGGGGTCCCGACTGCACAATCTGGAATGCCCATCAGTCTGTGTTAATTTAGGTCCATCTGGAGGGGTAACACCCAACAATCCCCACTCCTCCTCCCCCAACTTCCTGTGTGTGGCATACATCCAGTGACCCAGTATATTGGCAATAAAGGCAGTGTAAGTGTGGCTCATCTGAGTAGATCTTTCTTTGTACACAAGAAAAACACATGCTGAAGAGTAATCTCTTCTTACTGGCGATGATGACAGCTGTCAATTTCTCCCTGGGCCAGAATTTGTTTAAAAAAAAAAACAATACCCCAGAAATAACAGCTGAGTGGAGCAGAAGCAAGGGATGGCTATAATCTAGGGAAGACAAAGAAGGTGTTGACAATCCAGCAAAACTAAGGTAGAAGCAAAACATGCAGCTCTTTCCAGTGATGACTCCACACACAATGTGTGGTGGTAATCCGAGCTATCGTGGTCTTTAGGGCAAATGGAGAGCTCCACCTCATTGGCTGTAGTTTGATTTGCTTCAGATGAGCAGATGTGCTAATAAACACTTTGTTGAGCCTATGGAAATGTTAACACTCCTTATTGTTATTTTAAAAGTACACTGTATTCCCAGCCAGACAATGAGGAATGATTCAGGCCTATGAATCTATGAAAGATCCTGTGCTGAAGAATCGTCATCTAACTATTATTATCTTGAGGAGGAACCAAAAACTAAGGACGCATTCCTCTTTATGGCTTGATAATGCTTTGAGACATTGAGTCTTAGAGGTGTCTAAACAGTTTAGCACCAGGTACCCTGCTGTTCCTAGGACGTCATATGCTGAGTAAGATGGAAATAAGTTGACTTTTGTTAGGGAAACCTTATTATGGAGGGGTAGCAGGCTCCCCTGTAAATTCAGAGACTAGATATCTATGGCAAAGAAAAGAGGACCGAGGGGCATTGGAAAGACATGGTTTCCCACAGCTGCCTTTGTAGCAACCTGGGGCATTGATGTGTCTCCGACATTAACAGTACGAAAAAATTGAGATCTCAGCTTAGATGTTTTGCAGAAAAAAGAATCTGTAGAGGTAGTTAGTAGTGGGCATTCGAAAGGAAAATGCTACTTACCAGTATGCATCTGTTCTTGGCATGTAGAGCTGCAGATCCACACACTATGCATAGATCGCCATCTGGTGTTGGGACCGGATGTTTGCACTTGTTTTTGTGTTGGAAAAGTCTTTGGAAGTCACGAGATAGGTGACTCCTCCTTTGGATGATAGTGCGCATGGGCATCGGCTCCATCTTCAGATTGTTTTTCGCCAGCAGGGAAATGATGGAGTTTTGTGAGAAACAGTAAAGATGCCCATGAATGCTGAATCTAAATAAGATAATACTGGAACAGATAAAGGTAGCCGGGGAGGTGGGTGGGCGTGTGTGGATCTGCAGCTCTACATGCCAAGAACAGATGCATACTGGTAAGTAGCATTCTCCGTTCGAGGCATAGGAGCTGCAGATCGACACACTGTGCATAGATTGTATAGCAGTATTCCTCGTTAGCGGCGACCACCGGTATCTGTTGCAGTAGTTTGAAATAGTGTTTTGAGTACAGCCTGGCCCACACTAGCTTGTTGTTTTGTTTGCACATCTACACAATAGTGCTTTGTGAATGTGTGCGATGTAGACCATGTAGCTGCTATGCAGATGTCATCTAATGGAATGTTCCCTAAAAATGCCATTGAAGCCCCTATCTTTCGGGTAGAGTGGGCTTTAGGGGGATAGATAATGTACGTTTTGCTTTGTGGTAGCAAATTTGTATGCATTTTACAATCCACCTTGCAATACCAGATTTTGATATGGGGTTGCCTTTATGTGGTGGTGAGAAAGATACAAAAAGTTGTTTTGTTTTGCGAAAAGGGTTTGTTCTTTCAATGTAATAAAGGAGTGCTCTTTTAACATCGAGAGTATGAAGAGCTCTTTCTGCGACTGTTTGTGGTTGCGAGAAGAATACTGGCAATTCCAGTTGTTGTGATGTAGTTGTAAAAAGGGTTCTTGAATAGTTAGTGCTTGTAGCTCACTGACTCTTCTAAGGGAAGTAATGGCTACCAGGAAAGCGACTTTCCATGTTAGAAATTGTAGCTCGCATTTGTGCAGAGGTTCAAATGGAGGACCCATTAGTCTTGTGAGAACAATGTTTAAATTCCATACAGGTGAGGGTGGTACCCTGGGAGGAATTATTCTTTTGAGGCCTTCCATAAAAGCTTTGATGGCAGGTACCCTGAATAGCGACAAGTGTTGTCTATTTTGTAAGTAGGCTGCTATGGCGGCGAGGTGTAACCTAATAGATGTGTATGCTAAGTTACACTTTTGGAGATGGAGTAGATAACCTATGATGTGTTGAATAGACACATCTAAAGAATTGATGTTGTTGTTGTTATAGTATATTACAAATCTTTTCCACTTGGCTGCATAGCAGGCTCTAGTGGTGGGACGTCTAGCCTCTTTGATAGCGTTCATACAGTCAGGGGGAAGGTTAAGGTAACCAAACTCTAAGACCTCAGGAGCCAGATTCCTAGGTTGAGCTGTGCTGGGTCCGGGTGTCTGATCTCTCCATGGTTCTGGGTTAAGAGGCGTGGGGAGAGGCGTAGTTTTTGGTGGGGAACTACAGATAGTTCCAGTAACGTGGTGTACCACGGTTGTCTGGCCCATGTTGGAGCAACTAGGATGAGAGTGAGTGTTGCTGCAGTTTGCGCACCACTAGTGGAATGAGTGGGAGAGGCGGAAAAGCGTACGCAAATCTGCTTGACCAATTCAGCCATATCGCATTGTCTTTGGACAATGGGTGTGGATATCTGGCGGCGAAGCTTGGGAATTTCGCGTTTTGGTGTGTGGCGAAGAGATCTATCTGTGGCTGCCCCCACATGTGGAAGAACGGTTGAAGGACTTGTGGATGAAGTTTCCACTCGTGAATCTGTTGCGTTTGACGACTTAACAGATCTGCTATGTTGTTCTGGACTCCGGGAACATGTTGTGCTAGGAGAAAAATGTTGTGAGGAATAGCCCATCTCCATATGCTTTGTGCTAGCTGCGAAAGCTGTAGGGAGTGTGTCCCGCCTTGTTTCTGTATGTAGTACATTGTTGTCATGTTGTCGGTCCGGACTAGGACAGTTTGCCTGATATTTGTTGCTGGAAAGACTTTAAGGCGAGGAATATGGCTAGTAACTCGAGGTGATTGAAGTGGAGTAACTTTTGTTGAGGTGTCCACCTGCCCTGTATGGTGTGATGTAATAGATGAGCTCCCCAGCCGGAGAGCGATGCGTCCGCTGTTAGTACAATCTGTGGAACTGGCTCTATGAACGGTCGCCCCTTGGAAAGGTTTTGGGTGTTCCACCACTGCAGAGAGCGATGCGTGCGGCCGTCCACCAACACCAGATCTGTCAGCTGACCTTGAGCTTCGTTCCACTGACTTGCTAACCACTCTTGCAGAGGACGCATCCGGAGTCTTGCGTGAGGTACTATGAATATGCAAGATGCCATCATCCCTATGAGCTGCATGAACACTCGAGCTGGAAGAGAGTGTTGCGGCTGAAATTTGGTTATGAGGCTTTGTATGCTTGCTATCCTGGCTGGGCTGGGAAATGCGCTTTTGAGGTGTTTATTGTGGCACCGAGGTATTGTTGTATGTGGGACGGTTGTAGGTGAGATTTTGCGTGGCTTACTGTAAACCCCAAGTCGTGGAGCAGCTGGATTGTGGCGTGATTGTGATGTACACACTGATTGTATGAGTTGGCTTTTATGAGCCAGTCGTCCAAGTATGGGAAGACATGAATGTGCTGTCTTCTTAGGTGAGCTGCAACTACCGCCAGACACTTGGTGAATACTCTGGGTGCTGTGGTGACTCCGAAAGGGAGTACTTTGAATTGGTAGTGCTGACCGTCCACTACAAACCTGAGATATTTCCTGTGAGAGATGTGAATGGGAATATGAAAGTAGGCGTCCTTGAGATCTAGAGTGGCAAGGAAGTCGCCTTGTGAGAGAAGAGGAAGGACTTGTTGAAGTGTGACCATGTGAAAATGGTCTGAGTGTATGTACAGGTTTAGGGGTCTGAGGTCTAGGATAGGTCTCAGAGAGCCGTCCTTCTTTGGAATCAGAAAGTACAGGGAGTAAACTCCTGTGTTTTGATGATGCAGGGGTACTGGTTCTATTGCATGTTTTTGTAGGAGGGAGATGACCTCCTGCTTTAGCAGTGATAAATGTTCTGGTGACATTGGACGCTGTCTGGGTGGTATGTTTGGGGGGGTAGAGGTGAGTTCTAGACAGTAACCTGATTGAACGATTTGTCTCACCCACCTGTCTGTGGTGATGTTGTTCCAGACAGGAAGGAACTGTAGCAATCTTCCCCCGACCGGAGTGGAATGGTCCGGGGGGAGGGGAGGGAAGTCATTGGGTAGGGGTGGAGGCAGAGCGGGTATTGTTGGTCTTGCCTCTACCTTTGTTATTATTGCCTCTGTAGCCTCCTCTTTGATAACCTCTGGTGAATGTGGTCTGGGTGGGGGCCTTATAAGAGGTGGATGGGTTGTCAGAGGAGTAGCCTCTGGAGGTGCCCTTGTAAGAGGAGCGACGAAAGGAACGTCTGGGAGCTTGCGATTGCAAGGCTCCCATTGATTTAGCCGTGTCAGTGTCTTTCTTCATCTTTTCTAGAGATGAATCCACGGTAGGTCCGAATAGGTGTTGTTGATCAAATGGCTGGTTATGGATACAAGTTTGTACTTCAGGTTTAAAACCTGAAATGCGTAGCCAAGCATGTCTACGCAGAAGAACACTTGTGTTGATGGCTCGGGAGGCGGTGTCTGCCACGTCTAGAGCGCAACGAATGGAGGTGTTAGTAATGAGCTTACCCTCCTGTATGAGGTCATTGGCCTTGGTTTTGTATTGGTCTGGAAGGTGCTGCAATAGGGTCTCTAGTTCGCCGTAGTGTGCCCTATCATACCTAGCTAACAAAGCTCGAGTGTTGGCGATACGCCATATGTTAGCTGCTTGTGACGCTGTGCATTTACCAGAGGCGTCCAAGAGTTTGGACTCTTTGTCGGGAGGTGGAGCGTCCCCTGACGTCTGAGAGTTAGCCCTCTTCCTAGCGTTGGAGGCTACTAAGGAATCCAACGGTATGTGTCCTTTAATGCATACTGGGTCTGCTGGGGCAGCTTTGTATTTTTTCTCTATCCTAGGGGTTAATAACCCTAGCCCTAACGGGATCTTTAAAAACCTCAGGTGCATGTTTGATGACACCTTTTAGCATAGGTAGGATAGAGGTGGACTTTTGTGAAGTATCAAAAGTGTCCATTAAAAAATCTTCTTCCACAGGGTCTGTGTGTAAGTCAACCCTGTGGTATTGTGCAGCTCTGTGAACGAGCGGGTTGAAACCCATGGTGTCCTCTGGAGGGGAAGGTCTAGAGGGGTAGATGTCATCTTGTGGAATATTAGGGACATCTGGTGTGTTATAATCGTCCCAGGGGTCTGGGGTAGAAGGTGGACTAGGATCCCCTAGTGGCTCATCATTTGCACCCCCCGTGTCATCAGAGGTGTCATCATCGTCCACTGGTGGAGGAGATG
This sequence comes from Calotriton arnoldi, assembly GCA_963921515.1. Classification (NCBI taxonomy): domain Eukaryota; kingdom Metazoa; phylum Chordata; class Amphibia; order Caudata; family Salamandridae; genus Calotriton; species Calotriton arnoldi. Next base: position 1,492,358 of record CAWUFW010000151.1, on the reverse strand, counting down.
GTGTAGGAGAGCGATGTGGTGGGGGAGGTGGAGGAGGAGGTGGAGAAGGGATCCTGAGAGGAGATGTTGCAATGTCTCTCTTTTTAGGTGGTGGAGCCGATGGAGACGTATTCCATGGTCTCTTTTTAGAACTGAGAGTCAGTTGACCAGTGTTTGGGTCTTTTAGAAGAGTTTTTTGGGTATGATCTTCTTTAAAAAGCTCTTCTGGTGGAGGCTGGTCTTTCGGCACCGATTTTGTCGGTTCCGAAGGCTTGCACGGCACCGACTCCAGAACTGTCTTGTGCTCTTTAGGCTTCGAACCGCGAGGTGTTATAGTCTCTGCAGGAGCCTGTGGAACCGGTTGTTTTTTCGGTTCCGAAGGTTTTTTCGGCTCCGAAGGTTGAGAGTCTGTACTCTTTGGGAGCGGCTTCTTGCTCGGTTCCGATGGTTTTTTCAGAGTCGAGGGGTGTTTCGGTGCAGAGTGCTTGAATGCGGAGGACGGTTTCTTTTTCGGTGCCGAGGACTGGGTTTCGGTACCGACTGGAGGCTGACTCGAGCCCGAGTTGCCTGAAGGCTTAGATGTTTACTTCTTTGCCGGGCCCGGAGGTGGGGCATGAGAAGTACTGTCTCGGTGTGCACCTGGGCCCGAAGGTGTGACCGAAGCCTTTTTGGGTGGTGGGGGGAGGGGGTCGGGGTTGACGTCACTACTTACGACCCGCTGCCCAGGAGTGATTTCTTCGACGTCGGAGTCATCGGCTGCGGAGGCGCTGAAGAGGCCTTCTTCGACCGGCTCCTGTTCTGGTACATCGACGCCCTCCTGGAAGATGTCATCGGGAATAGATGCCGACGAGCGAGCCATTGTTCTTCGAGCTCGACGATCCCGAATGGTTTTCTTGGAGCGGAAAGAGGCACAAGCTGGACAGTCTCTGGCCTCGTGCTCCGGTGAGAGGCAGAGGTTACACACCTCATGAAGATCTGTGTGGGGAAACTTCAACCCACATTGAGGACACTTCTTAAAGGGAGTCCTTTCCATGAGCCAGATGTAAAGGCCCAGGTAGGCCCGAAGGCCTTCATCGACTACCGGAATCGAGGACTTCGAAGTTGGAGAGATGCGCGACGACTAGGGATCGTGATCGAAACAATACCGGAGAAAAGGGTGAAGGATTGCGCGTCGAAAGTGGGATCGGTAACGGTATCGAACTGGAGCACGAGAAACACATCCGAGCCAGATGGCGGAAAAAAACAATCTGAAGATGGAGCCGATGCCCATGCGCACTATCATCCAAAGGAGGAGTCACCTATCTTGTGACTTCCAAAGACTTTTCCAACACAAAAACAAGTGCAAACATCCGGGCCCAACACCAGATGGCGATCTATGCACAGGGTGTCAATCTGCAGCTCATATGCCTCGAACATATATTTTCACAGTAAAAAACAAGCATAAAAAAAGTGACGACAATGAACATTTCTATTGCAAAGAGTCTATTGTTGCAATCCTAAATTACTTCAAAAGTGGTTCATAAAAAGTATTCACTACATACAGGAAAAGAGTGCAGATGTACAAAAGCTGTACAATGAATGCATGTCAGCTCATGTGTTTCTGGCCCACTGTAACTATAAACTACAAATACACAAAACACACTATATGTACTCAAAATACAGCAAGTGATATTGAGGTAGCAGGAAAAAGTGGGGGAGGAGACAATTCTGTGTGATAGTATTGATCAAATGCACCCAACCAGACGTACCTGGACCTGCCATAATGAAGGAGGAAATTATTTCAGAATGAAAGGGAGTAGAAATGCACTAAGATTTTTCTTGAAATTACTGTTTATTACCTGTGCACAGGAGAAATTACTACAGATGAAAACTCATAAGATATACAGTTTTCTTTCTTTACAAGGCAGTTAAAAGGAGTTATCAGAATAGAATAAGACACTTTCAATGAAATATTTTCCAATTACTAAGTCATAATACAGGATCTCAATAGGGTATGGTGACCAGCTTTTGGCAAAAAAGCAGTTGTAGGCAATTGTGAGGCAATTAATCGTCACAAAGAAGGAGGAAATTTACACAAGGATTTCTGAACGAGGACATTTGCTGAAATTGTTAATTTAGTGAAAATAAAGGGTTTTTAGCTGAATTTAAATGCAAAAAATTACAAATGATCCGAAGATAAATTTTAATATTTCATCACTTCAAAGTGATCACCTTAACGTTTTGGATTATCTTGGAAAACCATTTCACTGTGAAGGCAAATATTTAAAAAGCAAGTTTCTGTAAACCACTACTGTTTAAAAAGAGAAAAATGGTTCTGATCAGCACGATTTCTTTCTTCATTTTGAAATCAAAAATTGGGTGAATAGAAACTGACAGATGTTCATAATGATGGATCATTAGAAGGATAAGAAATACAACTGCTCGCAGGATTTTATTTCCGTTGAAAAAAAATCATATCCTAAATATCCAACTGAAATGATATGATGCTCATAGAAATGGCTCCCCCATTTGCAAATATACATGTTATCAAATTAAAAGGTAAAAAAAACAGCCTTTTCCTAACAAAATACATGCGGAAGTCACAATAAGCAGTATAGTATTACCACATATCATACCTTCAATTAAAGTTCAGTTTTCTTTTATTATTTTGTATTCTACATAAATTACTACAGAATGCTAACATTTCAAAGCAAATAAATGTGACTGTGATAGCTGTTCAGATCAAAATCACACTAACTGCAGAAAGAATAAATGAATTTGGTACATGCAGCAGATTTGAGTAATTCTGAGCTTTGGAGATAACCACTGCTCTTTATTCTGCCTTTAAAAAGCATCAGAGGGTTTAGTTTATAACAAGAATTCAAAAACACAAAGGAATAAGTGGGGAATTTTAAAGAATTAAGAGCTATTATCAAAAATAAATTACATTTGTCAAGTTTCAAAATCCTGCTATGACGGTTGAGATCCAAGTAGCCTTTCTATGGCTCCATTTATATCTCCTCCTGAGGCTATTAGAGCTTGTAAGTTTGCTTCTCGGTTTAGAAAGCCCATGGAACTGAGCTGCTCCAGTTGTTGTTGAAATCTTACTTCAGGATTCTGTAAGTGCAAAAGTAAAATTATGCAGGCATTAAAAATTGCTCTTTCACATTCTAATTCAAGTTTGCGAACAGAAGAGGTGCACCAGAAATCAGTGATCATATAGCAGTCAAATAATTTATTACAAGGATATCAGTTCAAAACTTCTATATCTGCAAAAGCTAGAATGGCAAATTGTAGGACATGCTCTTTCAAAAGTGTACAAATGTTTACAACTGGAGGCACTTACAATTAGAGGTAAACCAATGATACATTTTCCAGTAATTCAGTTTTTAGGTTTTGGAGGTTTTCAAAGGTGCACATACTTGAATTATTTCCCGTTGTAACAGGGACATCTTCATCGCTGTGGGCTTCTGGGGACCACAAACGTCAGCCTGCTTTGCGACTGGAGGTGCCGCCCACATCTATGACACCGCGCTTATTAGCGCTTCACTACCCCACAGCCAGGGATGTGCCCGCGCCAGTAGCAGCTGCTCCCTATAAGCAGCTGTGGGGCGGGGAGAGGGGGAGGAAGAGAGGTTTAAAAGAAAAGGAAAAAAAAAAAACACTTACCTGCCAGCTGGTCTGCTGGCCAGCCGCCGCCGTCTCTCTTGCGTCCTCTTCCTGGCTTCTTCTCTGCAAAGGAAGCACCTGGCTCCCAAACTCCTGATAGCCAATCACTACGCTGTAATGCAGCATTGTGATTGGTCTGAGCGCCGTGGATCGGCGCTCAGCCAGAGAATGGGAGGCTGGGCATGTTCTCCATGCAGGCTGTAATGCAGCCTGCATGGAAAACATGCAAAGTGCGCATGAATGTTTGGCCGGCCCCAGAGGGCCGGTCAAACATTCATGCGCACTTACATAGTGCCCACCACTCCTCCCCGTGCTCTGAGAGCAGAGCAGATCTTCCCCGCCCACCGAGACGCACCAGCAGGAAAAATAAAATGATAACGCAGAGTTATCATGTTAGTTTTCCTTTTTTTTGCACTGCGAAAAGCAGTGGGGCGATGCTCCTCCGCCTTAGCGAAGGAGCCGCCACTGGACCGCGCCCGTCATCGCGGTGCTGGACCCCCCTTGGCTTCATCTCTTGAGCATGGATAGGATACTGTTTCTCTGTTGTTTTTTTTACACCTCTGTGGTTGCCTCATTTGGAGAATTGTGCCTCTCTCCCATCCTTGTTTAATATGAGCTGAGCATGGGTAAAAGAAAGGCTTCACCCTCGAAACCGTAGCTCCTGCAAGTGGCACATCGAGCTACCACGAGTGACGAATTCTTGACACATGCAGTGGGGGTAGTGTCAAAGGAGATTGAGCTAGCTGAGAGACAATTATCTCTGACGGAGGACAGGTCTATATTTGTTTCTTCATGTTCCAAACATCCACCTGGGGACCTCTTCCAGCGCTACAAATAACTCTAAAGGAGGGGGGGTGGGGGGGGGGGTTGCTCGACAGAGGGCAACCCGCTAGAAGCCTTTGCATCTTCAGTTTCAGTGGCACGGGAGGGCTCTCCAGTTGAGTCCAGATGTCCAGGAGAGGTGCCCCATGTGCTAATGCGGTAGTAGAGTCCTTGGCCCTGTGGAATGGGCTTGCAGGCCCTCAGGAGGCTGCTTCTTAGCTACTGTGAAGCAGATCTTAATGCAACATTCAACCCATCAAGAGATGGTTCTCTTCTGCACTGCCTTGCATTTATTCACTCGTGAATCTGATAAAGAGTTGATCGTCCACCCAGTAGTCTCTGGTACGACTGATGTAAAAGGATAGAGCTCTTATCAAATCCAGGAAGTGGAGCCTCACTTCTTCCTTAGAAGGGTGAGGTGGAGCGAAATATGTTGGGAGCATGATGTTTTGGCAGCCATCGAAGGGTGTCACTACCTTCAGCAGAAAGGAGGCACAAGTTCAGGGAACCACTGTGGGTAGAAGCTGGTGTATGGAGGGTTAACTTAAAGAGCTTGAAGCTCGCTGATGCCCTTGGCCAATGTAATGGCCACTAAGAAAACAGTCTTAAGAGTCAGGAGTCTCAGTGGACAGCTATGTAGGGGCTCGGATGGGGAGCCCATAATAAACGTGAGGACCAAATTAGGGTCCCGCTGGGTGATGAAAGGGGTAGGAGGGAACAAATGTTACAGACCCTTAAGAAAGCGTGTCACTGCAGGTGAAATAAAAAATGAGGGCTGATCCTGCAAATGTAAAAAAAATTTTTTTTTTTTTTTTTTAAAAAGCAGAGATGGCTGAAAGATAACCTCTAACAGTGGCCAATGAAAAACCTTGCTGGGCTAACAGCACAAACAATAAAAATTCCTACAAAGGGGCAGAAAGTGGGTCAACATGACTGGAGGAGCACAAAGTCACAAATCTGTCCCAACGGCAGGTGTCTGAGGGACACCTGGCTGCCAGAATGACATTACAAATCTCTGGAGGATGATCAAAGGCCTTCAACTGTCACCGCTCAATCGCCATGCATGAAGGTGGAGTGTGCGATATTTGGGTGCAGGACCCTGCTCCGCTGCTGTGACAGGAGATCCTCCCAAAGAAGCAGTCTGATCGGAGAACAGGTGGTCATGCTCATGAGTTCTGGATACCAAACTCTCCTTGCCCAGTCCAGAGCCACTAAGATGACTTGGGCCTGATCAGTTTTGATCTGTTTGAGAACCCGGAGCAGGAGTGGTATCAGCACAAATGCGCACAAGTTCTGGGTTCCAGTGTAACCAGAACGTGTCTCTGCCCGTGGGCTGCTTTGGAAACTCCAGCATGCAGAAGTGATGACATTGTGCGTTCTCAGCAGTGGCGAATAGGTCTAGACTAGGTTTTCACCATTCTTGGAAGAGACCTGCGCCACCTCGAAGTGTAGATGCCATTTGGATCGCAAGACATCGATGACTGAGTTTGCCTGCCCTAGCATTCAGAGATCCCACCAGGTGCTGCACAACCAGGAAGAAGTCCTGGCGCCTCAGCCAAGACCAGAGGCACAGGGCCTCCTGGCACTTGATCCATGACTCCACTCCGCCCTGTTTGTTGCAATACCACATGGCGGTGGTGTTGTCTGTGAACACCTGAAGCAGCCTTCCCTTGATGGATGGGAGGAAGGCCTTCAATGCTAAGCGGATTTCTGTCAGCTTTAAGAGGTTGATCTGGAGCTGTATTCTGGCAGAGACCAGAGTCGAGGTTTTTGTGCCGGGACTTTCGATTCAGAGTCTCAACTTGAGGCCGATGACTGGTGGGCATGGGCCTTATGCTGTTTCAGCGCTGGGCCGGGCTTTTCCGGTATCGACCATGGCCCGAAGGCAGTGGCGGCATGTGAGAGGGCTTCGGTTGGTCTAAACCAGACTGTCAACCCTTTGGGTTGTTGAGACTTATCTGGATTGATAGGGCACGGTACCCACATTTTGGACAGGTGGAATGTCCTATTTTGAGTTCGGACCCAGAACTGGCTCCTTTGAGCCCTCATCTGCAGCTGATGCCCGAGCGTATGCCTCGTGGTGGCATTCTTCATATCCAAAAATGTCTGGATTTCATTGACGGTCCATCTGGACATTTCAAGTCGTCTTGCACGTCAATTCTGCAGTGTCTTTTTTTAACAGACGCACTTACACACCTCACAGATGGATTCCTGATGATCCGGAGACAGGCACAAGCTACACACCAAGTGCTAGTCGGTGTGTGGAAACTTGGCGTGGCAGCATGGGCAAAAACGAAAAGGTGTCCGTTCCATCACCAGATGGGCATTACATGAGTGGAACTTGGAACAGAAGGATCGGCCCCGAATGGTTAAGGCCCTCCGGGCCTTTGTCTGCTGGAACGTGTCGACTGTCGACCGGTGTAAACTATAAGTAACCGCGATCGATAACAATTACAGGCCTAAATGCTAGTTTTTTTGACAATGTCGAGACGGAGCAGAGGAGTCCACGACTGAACTCGACGGCAGAAAAAAAACAATCTAACAATGGAGTAGAGGACCATGCACGCTGCAAACAAGAGGAGGAGTCACTACATCTTGTGACTCGAAAGACTTTTTCGGAGAAAAACAACATGCACACTTTCGAGCCCAACACAAGTTGGTGGACTTATGGTAAGCATGTGTATCTACAGCAACACATGCCATCAAACATGGGGTTTCTTCCAGAGCAATCTACTCACATTTCTTCACACACACCAACACACCTCACTCTTCACATCCGCAAAAACAAAAGTACTCCGGCAAAGAGCCCCCTGCGGGGTCCGTTGGGAATTGCAGCGCCAACCTAACGAAGAGCTGGCCGATAATGAACATGACACCTCTTGGAGTGTGTGAGGGCCCTTGCTCCTAAGGGAGCAGATCCTCCCATCTGCCCCGGGCAGCTTTTGACCTTCTCTCTTTGTAGGAACTGCAGAGCCTCTTTTCGCGCATGCTTCCAGACCCCCTCAGCCTGTTTGAAGACTTGCTGTTGATAAGGAGTACAGGATTCGATGGAGGGAGTGCCATAAGCAAATAGATGCTCTACGTTCCCAGCAGAGGCATGTTTTTTAATCTGCAAAGCTTGATGGGCCTTAATTATTAGAGTAGCACTGCTCAGTTGAGTGCCATTTTCATGTTCACTGAAAACAGACTTTGGGCGGTGTTTGAACTCATCAACTAAGGCCTTTTGTAAAGAAATGCCTTCAACATGGATTACTGATGATATGCCAATCTGTTGTCATGCTTCTTGTAAGTTAACAAGAAGCAAAACTGAAAGGGACAGTTTGACTGACACTGGTAGGGAGGGATAGAAGTGCAGATGCCAGATGGACTGCTTAGGGAGAGAGCAGGGGCATGTGGTGTTGCAAGCTAAACTGTTACCACCTGGCCTCAGGAGAGTTCATTCTAAAGTATGGTAGAATAACCTCCTCGGTCAGCAGCTTGGCACAACATCCAGAAACAAGTCTTAAATTATGCCGGATGACAGCATATCAGCGCCCTCACAGCCTTTATCAGAAGAGAATAGAGTAGTCCAACAGGACTCTGGATCCAGGTGTTGCTTTGTTTTCTCTTAAAAAACGTTCTTCATGAACTTGGATCTTACTGGTTTATTCATGGTACAGACAATTTCACCTACATATAAAAGTGTATATCCTACATCTTAAGAAATGTAATGTAGTTATATTGAAAAGAAAGTCGGAGATAAACATGAAAAGATATAGACATAAGACAGAGAAGCAAATTTTGTTAGCAAGAGACAATTCCAGAGGAAGGGATAACCAAAGGAAAATCCTAAAGCAATGGGATCTTGAGAAGATGAACATGAAACTCGGGCTGTGACACTACAGGGTCTGGAGACGGCTAATGGTGCATAAAAAAAGGAAAATGCTACTTACCAGTATGCATCTGTTCTTGGCATGTAGAGCTGCAGATCCACACACTATGCATAGATCGCCATCTGGTGTTGGGCCCGGATGTTTGCACTTTGTTGTTGTATTGGAATAAGTCTTTGGAAGTCACGAGATAGGTGACTCCTCCTTTGGACAATAGTGCGCATGGGCATCGACTCCATCTTCAGATTGTTTTTTTGCCAAGAAGGGAAATGATGGAGTTTTGTGAGAAACAGAAAGAGATGTCCATGTATGTTGTATCTAATTATGATAATACTGGAACAGATAAAGGTAGCCGGGGAGGTGGGTGGGCGTGTGTGGATCTGCAGCTCTACATGCCAAGAACAGATGCATACTGGTAAGTAGCATTTTCCGTTCGAGGCATATGAGCTGCAGATCACACACTATGCATAGATTGCATAGCAGTACTTCCCTTTAGCGGCGACCACCAGTATCTGATGCAGTAGTTTGAAATAGTGTTTTGAGTACAGCTTGGCCCACACTAGCTTGTTGTTTTGCCTGCACATCTACACAATAGTGTTTTGTGAATGTGTGCGGTGTAGACCATGTAGCTGCTTTGCAGATGTCATCTAAGGGAATGTTCCCTAAAAATGCCATGGAAACCCCTATTTTGCGGGTAGAGTGGGCTTTAGGGGGAGTAGATGGTGTACGTTTTGCTTTGTGGTAGCAAATTTGTATACATTTGACAATCCACCTTGCAATCCCAGACTTTGATATAGGATTGCCTTTATGTGGTGGTGAGAAGGATACAAAAAGTTGTTTTGTTTTGCGAAAAGGTTTTGTTCTGTCAATGTAGTAAAGGAGGGCTCTTTTCACGTCTAGTGTATGAAGAGCTCTTTCTGCTACTGTTTGTGGTTGCGAGAAGAATACTGGCAACTCCACAGATTGGTTGAGATGGAAGGGAGAAATAACTTTAGGAAGGAATTTGGGATTTGTCCTGAGAACCACTTTGTTATGATGGAGTTGTAAAAATGGTTCTTGAATAGTTAGTGCCTGCAACTCACTGACTCTTCTGAGAGATGTGATGGCTACAAGGAAAGCAACTTTACATTTAAGAAATTGGAGCTCACATTTATGTAGAGGTTCGAATGGAGGGCCCATTAATCTAGTGAGGACGATGTTTAGATTCCACACTGGAGAGGGTGGTACCCTGGGAGGAATTATTCTTTTGAGGCCTTCCATAAATGCTTTAATGGCTGGTACCCTGAACAATGACAAATGTTGTCTAGTTTGTAGGTAAGCTGCTATGGCATGAGATGCAATCTAATGGATGTGTATGCTAGATTACATCTTTGAAGATGCAGCAGGTAACATATGATGTGTTGAATGGACGCATCTAGAAGATTGATTGTGTTATTGGTACAGTATAACACAAATCTTTTCCACTTGGCTGCATAGCAGGCTCTAGTGGTGGGGCGCCTAGCCTCTTTGATAATGTTCATACAATCAGGTGGAAGATTGAGGTAACCAAATTCTAGGACTTCAGGAGCCAGATCGCTAGATTGAGCTTTGCTGGATCTGGATGTCTGATCTCTCCACGGTTCTGTGTTAAGAGATGTGGGGAGAGGTGTAGTTTTTGGTGCGGGACTACGGATAGTTCCAGCAATGTTGTGTACCATGGTTGTCTGGCCCATGTTGGAGCAACTAGAATCAGTGTTAGTGAGTGTTGTTGCAGCTTGCGCACCACTAATGGAATGAGTGGGAGAGGTGGAAAAGCATACGCAAATCTGCCTGACCAATTCATCCATATCGCATTGCCTTTGGACAATGGGTGTGAATATCTGGCGGCGAAGCTTGGGCATTTTGTGTTGTAATGTGTGGCGAAGAGATCTATCTCTGGATGCCCCCACATTTGGAAAAACGGTTGAAGAACCTGTGGGTGAAGTTCCCACTCGTGAATCTGTTGTGTTTGACGACTTAACAGATCTGCCATCGGATTCTGAATTCCTGGAAGGTAATGGGCTAAAAGGAATATGTTTTGAGGAATAGCCCACCTCCATATGGTCTGAGCTAGTTGAGAGAGCTGCAGAGAGTGCGTCCCCCCCTGTTTTTATAAATAATACATTGCTGTGATATTGTCCGTCCGGACTAACACAGCTTTGCCTGATATGTGTTTCTGGAATGATTTTAATGCCAGAAAGATTGCTAGTAACTCCAAATGATTGATGTGGAGTAGTTTTTGTTGAGGTGTCCATGCGCCCTGTATGGTGTGATGTATAGATTAGCTCCCCATCCGGTGAGCGATGCGTCTGCGGTTAATACAATCTGTGGAACTGGCTCTAGGAACGGTCGCCCTTTGGAAAGGTTTTGGGTGTTCCACCACTGCAGAGAGCGATGTGTGCGGCCGTCCACCAACACCAGATCTGTTAGCTGACCTAGAGCTTAGCTCCACTGATGTGCTAAGCATTCTTGCAAGGGGCGCATCTGGAGTCTTGCATGCAGGACTATGAATATGCAAGAGGCCATCATACCTATTAGTTGCATAAACACCCGGGCTGGAAGGGAGTGCTGCGGCTGGAATTTTGTTATAAGGGCTTGCATGCTTGCTATCCTGGCTGGATTGGGGTTTGCAAGGCCTCTTAAGGTGTCTATTGTGGCACCTAGATATTGCTGGATGTGGGACGGTTGGAGGTGAGACTTTGTGAGGTTTATTGTGAACCCTAAGTCGTGAAGTAGTTGGATTGTGGTGTGTGTGTGATTTACACACTGGGTATGCGACTTGGCTTTTATGAGCCAGTCGTCCAAGTATGGGAAGACGTGAATTTGTTGTCTTCTTAAGTGGGCTGCTACGACTGCCAGACATTTTGTGAAGACCCTGGGTGCTGTGGTGACTCCGAATGGGAGCACCTTGAACTGATAATGTTGACCGTCCACTACAAATCGAAGATATTTTTTGTGAGCCGGGTGGATGGGAATGTGGAAGTAGGCGTCCTTGAGATCTAAGGTGGCAAGGAAATCGCCTTGTTTGAGTAGAGGAAGGAGTTGTTGAAGAGTGACCATATGAAAATGGTCCGACTGTATGTAGAGGTTTAATGGTCTGAGGTCGAGGATGGGCCTCAGGGTTCCGTCCTTCTTTGGAATGAGAAAATACAGTGAGTAGACCCCTGTGTTTTGCTGATGCAGGGGAACTGGTTCTATTGCATGTTTTTGTAGGAGGAAAGTACCTCTTGTTTGAGAAGCGTTAAATGGTCTGCTGACATTGGACGCTGTTTGGGTGGTATGTTTGGAGGAGTTGAAGTGAGTTCCAGGCAATAACCGGATTGGATGATTTGTGTCACCCACCTGTCCGTGGTAATGGTGTTCCAGACAGGTAGGAACTGTAGTGATCTTCCGCCGACCAGAGTGGAATGGAATGGTCTGGGAGGAGCGGAGGGAAGTCATTGTTTGGAGGTGGAGGCAGTACGGGTATTTACGGCTTTGCCTCTACCCTTGTTATTATTACCCATGTAGCCTCCTCTGTAATAACCTCTGGTAGAGGAGGTCTGGGTGGGACTTTTATAGGTCGTGGAGGAGTTGTCCGTGGTAAAGCCTCTAGAGGCGCCCCTATAAGAGGAGCGACGAAAGGAACTTCTGGGAGTTTGGGATTGTAATGCTCCCATTGATTTGGCTGTGTCGGTGTCTTTTTTCATCTTTTCTAAAGATGAATCCACAGTAGGGGCAAATAAATGTTCTTGGTCAAACGACTGATTTAGTATGGCAGTTTGGACCTCGGGTTTGAACCCTGAAATACGGAGCCATGTATGTCTACGCAAAAGGACACTGGTATTAATGGCTCGTGAGGCTGTGTCTGCGGCATCCAGAGCACAGCGAATGGAGGTGTTTGTTATAGTCTTGCCTTCCTGTATGAGATCATTGGCTCTTGCTTTGTATTGATCTGGAAGGTGTTGTAGTAGGGTCTCCAGTTCATCATAATGTGCCCTATCGTACCTAGCCAGCAACGCCTGTGTGTTGGCAATTCGCCAAATGTTAGCTACCTGGGACGCTGTTCTTTTACCTGATGCGTCCAAGAGGTTTGACTCCTTATCAGGAGGTGGAGCATCGCCTGAGGTTTGGGAGTTAGCCCTTTTCCTGGCGTTAGAAACCACTAGGGAATCTAAGGGAAGTTGCACTTTAATGTAAACAGGGTCAGCTGGGGCAGACTTCTATTTCTTTTCTACCCTGGGGTTAATGACTCTAGCCCTGACAGGATCTTTGAATACTTCAGGAGCGTGTTTGATTATCCGTTTCAACATTGGGAGAATAGAAGTGGACCTTTGAGATGGTGTGAAAGTGTCGATAAGAAAGTCTTCCTCTATAGGGTCTGTATGTAGATCTACACCATGGTATTCTGCGGCTCTGTGTATGAGCTGAGTGACCCCTATAGTGTCCTCTGGCGGGGATGGTCTAGATGGGTAGACATCATCCTGTGGTGTGTCAGGAACATCTGGTGTGCCATAATTGTCCCATGGGTCAGTTGGGATATTAGGAGGGCAAGGTTCTCCTAACGGTTGATCATCACCCTCGTACTCAGAAGGGTCCTCATCATCTTGAGGTGGAGGAGGTTGTGAGGGTATTGGAGATGGAACAGGAGAGATGTGGTGTGGAGGAGGGGGTGGAGAAGGGATCCTGAGAGGAGAAGTGGCAATGTCTCTTTTCTTGAGAGGGAGTGGAGCTGGTGCAGGTTTGTCCAATTTCCTCTTCCTGGAAGGACTAACCACAAGGCGACCTGTATTTGGGTCTATTTCCAGGATTTGCTGGGTTGGATCGGGTTGGAAAAGCTCCTCCTGTGAAGTATGGTGTTTCGGCGCCGATTTTTTCGGGTCCGAATGTTTGTGTGGCACCGATTTTTGAGTTGTTTTGTACTCCCTAGGTTTGGAAACGGGAGTTTTTGTCGGTTCCGTTGGGGTCTTTGGAGCCGGTACCGGTAACTTTTTCGGCTCCGAAGGTTGCGTTCCAGCGGTTCTCGGAACTGGTTGTTTGCTCGATTCCGATGGCTTTTTCGGAGTCGAAGGCGCAGTGCCGGTGGGTTTCGGTGCCGAATGCGCCGATGTGGAATCCGGCTTTGGCGCGGGCATAGACAGTGGCTTGTCTCGGTGCCGGGGATGGGGTTTCGGCACAGAGGGTAGGCTGGCTCGAGCCCGAGCGGCCTGAAGGCTTATTTGTCGACTTCTTGGCCGAGCCGGAAGGCGGGGCGTGAGAAGTTTTGTCCCGGTGTGCACCTAGGCACGAAGGTGTTACCGAAGCCTTTGCCGGAATGGATGGTGGGGAGGGGTCGACGTCAGTACTTACGTGGGGAGGGGTCGACGTCGGAATCGTCTGCTTCGGAGGCGCTGATGAGGCCCTCTTCGAGGTGTTCCTGTTTCGGTACATCGACGCCTTCCTGGAAGATATCGTCTGGTATGGATGTCGACAATCGAGCCATGTTTCTTCGAGCTCGACGATCCCGTATGGTTTTCTTGGAGCGGAAAGAGGCGCAAGCTGGACAGTCTTTGGCCTCGTGCTCGGGCGAAAGGCAGAGGTTACACACCTCGTGAAGATCGGCGTAGGGAAACTTGGAGCCACATTGAGGACACTTTTTGAAGGGAGTCCTTTCCATGAGCCAAGAAGGCCTGATGGCGCAGTTAGGCCCGAAGGCCTGCGTCGACGACCGGAATCGAAGGATTGGAGTTGCACTGGAATCTCTAACAGATAACGGTTTGGCCCCTGGAGGGACTTCGGCTTGACACCTTATTTAGGCTTTACAACTTGATCTAGCTCAAGCAAGCTATTTGATACCATGGTTATGTGACTAGGTGCATTTAATCTCTAAGTAGCTAGTCACACCACTTGCTATGGGCAAGTAACAGTCAAATGGGTTGGAGGAAACCCTTGGATAAGGTGACTCGCTGCCACAGAGGTAGGAAGGCTGCTCAGTGATATGAAACACAAAAGGTGATGGGAGGAATGCTTGCAATAGTCTAACAAATGGTAATCTCTCAGAGTAGATTTCCCATCGTTCTTTTACCCACCATGCCCCTCAGTTTGAACCCAGCCATATGCAAATCTGTCTTGACTGTCCAAACTGCCAGGCCACTAATTTTACTCTGTAGGGCGTGTTGTGCTGTAGATTCATCCACATGCTTAGCATACTCCTGCAATCTAGAGTTGGACTCTGACTTTTGCAAGTTGTTTTAGTGCAAACTCTTTCCAGTCATGAAATGTGGTGTGACTCCTCCTATTACTGTAACATTGCATTTGGACACCAACTCCAATCTAGATTGTCTTTTGCATTGTGAGTAAAACTGTAAATGTATGTAAAGTGTATGAACCACAATGTTTAGTGGAAAGGAGAAAGCAAGAGATCTGTGAAAAAGACAGGCTTCTGGAAAGAAGGGCGGGCAAATGTAAATCTACAACACTACAGGGTATGAACAGATGCTTATAGTGTAAGTAGCATTTTCCATTTGTAGCATGTAAGGCTGAAGATACACATGCTTAGAATAGACTGTATAGCAGTACCCTCTAAGCAGCGGTGGCTAGTGTGTGGATGATGATATTTCAAATAACAATCTCAGCAACATCTGGGCAACTATGACCTGCTGGCCTGCTAAAGGCCCACACAATAATGCTTGGTAAAGGTGCGTGTGTGGCCACCCAGGTGGCTGCCTTCCAGATGTCCACTAGTGGTACAAGTCATAATAGCGCCCTACTTGTAGGTGGGGCGTCCCCTAGGTGCAGTGCGTAAAGCCTCTTGGCCTTGTGGTAACTAGTCTGAATGCACTTGACAATCCACCTGGCTATGCCAGCTTTGTAGATGGGCTCACCCTAATGAGGCTTTGCAAAGGAGACAAAGAAATGGTCTGACTTACGAAATGATTTGGTCCTGTTAATGTAGTACATGAGGGTCCTTTTGACATCTAACATGTGAGTGCTCTTTCCACAAATGATTATAGCTGCAGGAAGAATACTAAGCAATCTATGGTTTGGTTAACGTGGAAAGGCGATACCAGTTTAGGGAGGAACCTAGTGTTAATTCTAAGACAACCCTATCCTTCTGAGCCTAGATGAAGTGTAGTGTGAGCGCTTACAGCTTGCTGATTCACCTAAGGGAAGTGAGAAAGAAGGCAAACAACATAAATGCATAGGTTTAATAGGTGGACTCATGAGTCTGTTAAGCCCTATATTAAGGATCCACACAGGAGCAAGAGGTACTTCACTATGGGTATCTTAAGAAAGTGGTACGTTCTGTATGAAGTCCACAACTGTGGAGTGCAGGTGAACAGTATGCAAAGCCTGCCTTTTGTAAAGGCAAAAAAAACAAGTTACTTACCTGTACACTGTGGTTCTCCAGTATTGATATCTTTTATAGATTCACATGCTTGAATCTTCCCCGTCGTCATGGTGGGAGTCCCACGGTAACAGTAGAAATAGTAGTACTGAAAACATTACATAGATCTCCATAGAGAGAAAATTCAATTGAGCACTCTTCTCTATCAACCTCATTTTATAACATCCAAAGTTCAGACAATCACAGCAGAGACCTCAGAGTAACCCTCTCCACAGAGCCAACACACCTCAGATTTCGAACACAAGTGTGCAAGGAAAATGCTACTTACCAGTATGCATCTGTTCTTGGCATGTAGAGCTGTAGATTCGTATACTTGTGCATAGATCGCCATCTGGTGTTGGGCTCG
The DNA here is from genome assembly GCA_963921515.1 of Calotriton arnoldi. NCBI lineage: Eukaryota > Metazoa > Chordata > Amphibia > Caudata > Salamandridae > Calotriton > Calotriton arnoldi. The sequence goes on along the minus strand of CAWUFW010000151.1, from coordinate 1,476,310 downwards.
GATGTTTGCACTTTGTTTTTGTCTTGGAAGAAGTCTTTGTAGTCACGAGGTAGGTGACTCCTCCTTAGGACGATAGTGCGCATGGGCATCGACTCCATCTCCAGATTGTTTTGCCATGGAGGGTTATGATGGAGTTAGTAAGAAATAGAAAGAGATGTCCATGTGTAATGTATCTAAGTAAGATAGTACTGGAACAGATAGAGGTATCCGGGGAGGCGGGTGGGCGTATACGAATCTACAGCTCTACATGCCAAGAACAGATGCATACTGGTAAGTAGCATTTTCCGTTCAAGGCATACGAGCTGTAGATCGTATACTTGTGCATAGACTATACAGCAGTTACCTCCTTAGCGTTGGCTACCTGTATCTGTTGCAGTGGTTTTAAAAAGTGTTTTTAATACAGCCTGGCCCACACTAGCTTGTTGTTTTGCTTGCACATCTACACAATAGTAGACCAAGTTGCTGCTTTGCAGATGTTATCTAGGGGAATGTTCCCTAAGAATGCCATAGAAGCCCCTAGTTTGCGTGTGGAATGAGCTCTAGGGGGAATGGTTAATGTGCGTTTGGCTTTAAGATGGCATATTTGGATGCATTTAACAATCCTCCTTGCAATCCCCGCTTTTGAAATGGGATTGCCCTTATGAGGTGGGGAGAAAGCCACAAAGAGTTGTTTAGTTTTTCTAAAGGATTTTGTCCTTTCAATGTAGAAAAGTATTGCCCTTTTAACGTCTAACGTGAGAAGAGCCCGTTCTGCCACTGAGTCTGGTTGAGGGTAAAAAAATGGGAGTTCAACAGACTGGTTAAGATGGAAGGCAGAAACGACTTTAGGTAAAAAATTTGGGTTAGGCCTAAGAACCACTTTGTTATGATGGATTTGTAAAAATGGTTCCTGTATGGTTAATGCCTGGAGTTCACTAACTCTTCTAAGAGATGTGATAGCGACTAGGAAGGCTACTTTCCAAATGAGGAACTGTAGTTCGCATTTGTGCAAAGGTTCAAATGGGGGACCCATGAGTCTGGTAAGAACAATAGTTAAATTTCATACTGGAGAGGGTGAAGCTCTGGGTGGAATTATTGTTTTAAGTCCTTCCATAAATGCTTTAATAGCGGGTACTCTAAACAAAGACAAGTGTTGTGTGTTTTGGAGATAAGCTGCTATCGCAGCGAGATGTAGTCTTATGGATGTATATGCTAGGTTACATTGTTGTAGGTGTAAGAGATAACATATAATGTTTTGAATAGAACCATCTAGTGGATTGATTTTGTTATTTGTACAGTAAATTACAAATCGTTTCCACTTTACGGAGTAACATGCTCTGGTGGTAGGACGTCTTGCTTCTTTAATGATGTTCATGCAGTCTGGTGGGAGATTGAGGTAACTAAACTCTAAGACTTCAGGAGCCAGATCGCAAGGTTGAGTTGATTGGGATCTGGATGTCTTATCTCTCCATGGTTCTGAGTGAGAAGCTTGGGTGAGAGGCGTAGTTTTTGATGAGGAACTACTGATAGTTCCAAGAGGGTTGTGAACCATGGTTGTCGGGCCCATGTTGGAGCAACCAGGATCATTGTGAGGGAATGCTGTTTGAGCTTCCGAACCACTAACGGAACTAGTGGTAGAGGTGGAAAAGCGTAAGCAAATTTGCCTGACCAGTTCATCCATAGCGCATTGCCTTTGGACAATGGGTGTGGATACCTGGACGTGAAGCTTGGGCATTTTGCGTTTTGATGTGTGGCGAACAGATCTATTTCTGGGTGGCCCCACATGTGAAAGAATGGAAGAAGAACTTGAGGATGAAGTTCCCATTCGTGGATCTGCTGTGTTTGACGACTGAGCAGATCCGCAATCTGATTGTGTACCCCTGGGAGGTGTTCTGCAAGGAGATATATGTTTTGTGGAATGGCCCATCTCCATATGCTTTGAGCTAGGTGTGAAAGCTGTAGAGAGTGTGTCCCCCCTTGTTTTTGTATGTAGTACATTGCTGTTATGTTGTCTCTACGGAACAGGAAAGCTTTGCCTACCAGATGGAGTTGAAAGGATTTTAATGCCAGAAAAATTGCCAGTAAGTTCCAGGTAATTTATGTGGTGGTGTTTTTGCTGAGGGGTCCATATACCCTGAATGGTATGGTTTTGAAGATGAGCTCCCCAGCCGGTGAGCGATGCATCTGCTGTTAGCACTATATGTGGAACCGGGTCGAGGAACGGCCTCCGGTTGGAAAGGTTTTGTGTGTTCCACCACTGCAGAGAGCGATGTGTGCGGCTGTCCACCAACACCAGATCGGTTAGCTGACCTTGAGCCTGGTTCCACTGACGTGCCAAACACTCCTGTAAGGGACGCATTTGGAGTCTTGCATAAGGGACTATGAGAATGCAAGAGGCCATCATCCCGATTAACTGCATGAACACTCGAGCTGGTAATGAGTGTTGAGGCTGAAATTTGGATATTAGAGCTTGCATACTGCTTATCCTGAGAGGGTTGGGGTATGCTAAAGCTTTTGAAGTGTTTATTGTAGCTCCTAGGTATTGTTGTATGCTGGACGGTTGGAGGTGGGATTTGGTGAGATTCACTGTGAAGCCCAAGTTGTGAAGCAGCTGGATTGTTGTGTGTGTGTGTTGCACACAGCTGCTGTGTGACTTGGCTTTTATGAGCCAGTCGTCCAGATAAGGGAACACGTGAATGTGTTGTCTTCGTAAGTGAGCCGCCACTACTGCAAGGCACTTGGTGAAGACTCTGGGTGCTGTAGTTACTCCGAATGGAAGGACTTTGAATTGATAGTGTTGACCGTCCACCACGAACCTGAGATATTTCCTGTGAGCGGGGTGAATGGGAATATGAAAGTAGGCGTCCTTTAGATCTAGAGTGGAGAGAAAGTCACCTTGTTGAAGCAGTGGGAGCACCTGTTGGAGAGTGACCATGTGGAAGTGGTCTGACTGAATGTAGAGGTTTAACGGTCTGAGGTCCATATAGGCCTGAGAGAGCCGTCCTTCTTTGGGATTAGAAAGTAGAGGGAGTAAACTCCTGTGCCTTGATGATGTAAGGGGACTGGTTCTATTGCATGTTTTTGTAATAGCGAGAGAACCTCTTGTTTCAGGAGAGTCAGATGTTCCGGGGACATTGGACGTTGTCTGGGAGGGATATTTGGGGGAGTGGAGGTGAGTTCCAGGCAATAACCATACTGGATAATTTGTCTTACCCACTTGTCTGTTGTGATAGAATTCCAGACCGGTAGGAACTGTGAGAGGTGTCCCCCGACAGGAGTGGGATGATCGGGGGGAAGTGAAGGGAAGTCACTGCTTGGTGGTAGGGGAGTTGCGGGTATTGTTATCGCGACCTCTTCCCTTACCATTGTTGCCTCTGTACCCTCCACGAAAGTATCCTCTGGAGGAATTGTTTTGATTGGGGCTTTTATAGGAAGAAGAGGGATGCTCCGAGCCAATAGTTTTGGAGCCAGCCCTGTAAAAGGAGCGATGAAATGAACCTCTAGGGGATTGCAAGGCCCCCATGGACTTGGCAGGTCTGTATCCTTTTTCATCTTCTCTAAAGATGCATCGACTGTGGGCCCAAAAAGATGCTGTTGGTCAAAGGGCTGATTAAGAATAGCGGACTGCACTTCCTGCTTGAATCCGGAGATTTGGAGCCAAGCGTGTCTGCGTAGCAAAACGCTGGTATTAATAGCAAGAGATGCCGTATCAGCCGCATCAAGCGCACATTTGATGGATGTATTTCTTATTAATTTTCCCTCCTGTATAAGGTCATTAGCTTTGTCTTTATATTGGTCAGGTAGATGTTGCATTAGCTTTTCAGGCTCATCATAGTGAGCTCTGTCATATCTGGCCATCAAAGCTTGGGCGTTGGCAATCCGCCAATGATTTGCAGCCTGTGACGCGATGCGTTTTCCAGATGCGTCTACGAGTTTAGATTCCTTATCAGGAGGAGGGGTGTCGCCTGTGCTTTGTGAATTTGCCCTCTTGCGTGCATTAGACACTAAGAGAATCTAAAGGGACCTGACCTTTAATGTACATTGGGTCATTGGGAGCTGCCATATATTTTTCGTCTACCCTGGTGTTAAGAATCCTGGCTCTGACGGGGTCCTTAAAAACTTCTGGTGCATGTTTCAGCATGCCTTTCAACATTGGCAGGGTGTGCGTGGACTTTTGTGTGGGTGTAAATGTCTCCAGTAAAAAGTCTTCCTCTAAAGGGACAGAGTGTAATTGTACCCCGTGGTATTGAGCAGCTCTATTAATTAGTTGCGCAAACCCAATGTAAACCCAATGTTGTCATCTGGTGGTGATGGCCTAGAGGGATAGAGGTCCGGGTCATTGTGTGGGTCGGGATCTGTGTTGTAATCATCCCAAGGATCTGTATTGTGCGGAATGGTATGTGCATCATCATCCTTATCTGGATCTCCATCCCCACCCTCATCAGTATAATTGTCTTCATCATCTTGTGGTTGAGGTGAAAATGTATGTTGTGGGGAGTGTGCTGGAGAAATTAGTAGATTTGGATCAGCTGGACAAGGAGAAAGAGGTGGAGAAGTATTAGTGCTCATCTCCTTGCGCTTCACAGGTATTTCAGGGTCTTCTGAAGTGTCCAATTTTCTCTTTTTAGGAGGCTTGGCGACAACTTTGCCACTTTGAGTCAATGTAGAGAGTTTTTTTGCTTTGGGTCTGAAAAATCTGGTGGAGGCTGTTGTGTGGGTATAGTGTCCTTTGTCGGTGCCGAAGACTTAGGGTCAGAATGTTGTTTAGCCCGTGTCTCTGAAGCTTTCTGTGGGATCTTGGACTCCTTAGCTTTGTGTCAGTCATTAATCCCTGGATGGGCGCATGATGGGGATCACAGTGCTTTGAATTTGCAGAGCGCGACGAGTGAACCGGCAGGTGATGGGATCTACGATTGACACGCCGTCCAGGGCCCATTGGAGGGCTTTTTAGCAACAGCCTGAATTATCATGCGCCCATCCAGGGATTAATGACTGACACGCACTGCAAGGCCCAGGAGACATTGCGTTTGAAACTCATTTGAGTGGCCCATCAGCGGGCGCCTAATCAGCTATATAAGGCGTGGGTGTGTCAAGTCAGCATGAATGTCTTGGTCGAGCCCCTGATGAAGAGCGAAAGCTCAGAAACGCGTCAGGCTTTTGTCGACACAAGAGCTGTTATTGCGATTGGAAGGCGGAGTTCAGTCTTACCCGATGAAACGCTTTGGCGAACTGCTGGTCGAGTGCGTCCTCGCCTGTGGGCACCCTGGAGCTTGATATTAGTCTGAGGTAGAATGGTGAGCCTAACTGGGGAGGAGGGAGGGTCGCATGTGAATCTATAAAAGATATCAATACTGGAGAACCACAGTGTACAGGTAAGTAACTTGTTTTTTCTCCAGTATTGTATCTTTTATAGATTCACATGCTTGAATCCGATTAAAGAGCAGTATATCTATATATGAATAGAAACAACAATGAAGGCGGGAAGGCGAACAATCCCACCATGACAGTTTCAGAAAAGCATACAAATCAAACCAGAATTCTCTTAATACTGGTTGAAATAACCATCAAAAAAGATTATACAAGAATACACAGCATAAGTAGATAAAGAAATCAGGATGGCTACAAGCCTCCTACCTTAGGCAAAGAGATGACGAAGAGCCGCTTGTCCCACGGCTATATCTGCCTTCCGCCAACCATCCAAGCAGTAATGCTTTGTGAACGTGTGCGTCCTCGCCCACGTTGCTGCCCTGCATATGTCAGGGAGAGAAGCCCCCGCAAACAGGGCTGAAGAAGTTGTGACCTTTATCGTCGAATGGGCCTGCACTCTTGCAGGCAATGGATGTCCAGCCATCTCATGGCAGAAAACAATAGCTGAAGTGACCCAGCGAGCAATACTGGCCCTTATTAGGGCGAGTCCCTTCCTGGGTGCAGAGTAAGAAACCAGCAGCTGAGAAGACTTACGAAAGGATTTTGTCCTTTGTAGGTAAAATTTCAAACAGCGTTTGATGTCCAGAGAATAGAGAGATTTTTCCGCCACCATGGTCGCATTTGGAAAGAATGTAGGCAGAATTAGAAGCTTGTTGAGGTGATAAGATGACGGTACTTTAGGTATGAAAGAAGGATTTGTACGCAGAATAACCCTATCTGCTAAAAATTGAAGAAATGGTTCCTTTGTAGAAAAAGCCTTGATTTCGCTGATACGTCTGGCTGACGTAATGGCCAAGAGAAAGACTACCTTCTAGGAGACAAATTTTAAGTCACATTTGTGTATAGGTTCAAATGGAGAACGCATTAGTTGTGATAAGACCGTATTTAGTTGCCATAGCACTGGAGGAGATTTCACCGGTGGGTAGGTCCTGAATAGGCCTTTTAGAAATTCCTTAATAAGTCTATGAGACCACAATGAAGATTGATCTAGACGTCGTCTGTATCTAGAAATTGCAGCAAGGTGAATTTTAATGGACGAATGTGAGAGTCCGGCCTTAGCAAGGTGTAAGAGATATGGTAATACTTGCTCCGGTGTGGATGAAAGAGGATGTAGAGAATGAACGCTGCACCACACACAGAACATTTTGCAGAGTAACATTTGAGCGTGGAAGGAGCTTGAGAATTTAGTAAAATTGCTTTGCAATCATTGGGTATGTTCAAACTCTCAAATTCAATGAAGTGAGGAGCCAAGCTGATAAGTGAAGAGAAGGGATTTGCGGATGAATCACTTGCCCCATGTCCATGTAAAGCAGATTCTCCTTTGGAGGAAAGAGAATCGGAGTGCACTCCGATAGGCGAAGAAGCTCTGTGTACCAAAATTGCATTGCCCACCCGGGAGCGATAAGAATTATGCGGCACGGCTCCCGTTTTATTTTTTGGAGAACTCGGGGAATGAGAGGAAACGGGGGGAGGAAAGCGTAGGCAAATTTTCCTGTCCAGGAGAGCAGAAAAGCGTCTCCCCACAATCTCGGCTGAGGAGTCCTGCTTGCGTAAAAGGTGCACTTTTTGTTTAGGTACGCAGTGAATAGATTTAACGGTGGAAAGCCCCAAGACCGGAAGACCATCTGCAACATCTGGTCGTTGAGCTCCCATTCGTGGCACTGTTTTGACACCCTGCTGAGAGAGTCGGCCCACTGATTGTGGACTCCTGTCACGTGTTCCACTCAGAGTGAAATTTGTTTGAGGAGAAGCCATTCCCAAATCTCTTGCGCTTGAAGAGAGAGAAGAGGAGAAGCCATTCCCAAATCTCTTGCGCTTGAAGAGAGAGAACCTGAGATCTCGCGTCATCCTGTTTCTGGAGATAAAACATGGTGGTGGTGTTGTCCGTCCGGACCAGAACTTGAGATCCCTGAATCCGAGGCAAGAATGCTTTGAGGCCCAAGAACACCGCTCTTAACTCTAGAAGGTTTATGTGGCATTTCAATTCCTGTTTGGACCATTTTCCGTGCACTTGAAGCTCTTGGAGGTGAGCTCCCCAACCCGCCATGGACGCATCAGACGTCATAACAAACTGAGGAGTTGAGTGAATGAAGGACAGGCCCTGAGTCAGGTTTTTCTCGATCTCCCACCAAGACATTGCAGCTCTCATAGCCGTCGAGATTTGAATCATGTCGTTGAATGACCCCTTGGATTGAACACATTGAGTGTCCAGTTGCTCTTGCAGTGGGCGCATCCGAAGACGGCAATTGGGAATAAGTTGAATGCATGAGGACATCATCCCCAGCATAGATTTGTACTTTCTGACAGAAACGGACCTTTTTGACAATAGAAGGTGTGTCATTCCCTGGAGACGCAAGACCCTTTCGAGAGTTGGAAAAGCTTTGGCGAGATTTGTATTGATGCGAGCTCCTAGGAAAGTCAGAGAATTGGAAGGAATGAGAGAGGACTTTTCTACATTGAGGTGGAGACCCAGAGACTGGAAGAGATTCCGGCAAGTTTGAGTAGAGTTCCTGACTGCCTGAAACGAAGGAGCTTTTATTAACCAATCGTCCAGGTAGGGGAATACCTGGTGACCTGAGCGTCTCAGAAAGGCAGCTATCGGCGCCATGCATTTGGTGAAGACTCTGGGGGCCAACTTCAAACCGAATGGAAGCACTCTGAACTGATAATGGCACCCCGCCACTTCGAACCTGAGATATCTTCGATGCTTGGGGTGAATGGGATGTGAAAATAAGCATAGAGAAGATCGAGAGATGACAGAAAATTCCCTTTTTCCATAAGAAGAAGGATACCCTGCAGAGACAACATCTTGAAAGATTGGTTTTTGATGAATTTGTTCAGTAACTGGAGGTCCAAGACCTGTCTCCATTTTCTGTCTTCTTTAAGATTGAAAAGAAGTGGGAATAAAACTCCCGATTGCGCTGACGTAAGGGCACCTTTTTGATGGCGCGTTTGGAGAGAAGAATTTTTATTTCCCTTTTGAGATCTGGCAGATGACGATGTAGTTCCTTCGAGGAGGGGTAGTTGGAGGATACTGAACAAACTCTAGGGTATGACCGTGACGGAAGACATCCAGAACCCATCTGTCCGACGAGATGGACGTCCAATTTTTTAAGAATTTTGAGCAGGTTGGTTCGAATTGTTGTGGGACTGTAGTGGCGGGGGCCTGGACAAACTCATTGCCTCTTGTTAGAATCTTGTTGTCTTCCGGCAGATTGCTGCCTTTTACGACCGGTGGGTCGCGAATAGGACGATGCAGTGCCGGACCTGTAAGGTTGATTGTACGCCTGATAGGATGTTTGAGGGTAATGTTGGAACCACTGTTGGAACTGCGGTCTGGATGCGTGCTGCCCTCAAACTCTGCCCCGAAAGGACTGGAAAGGTCGTTATTGTAGCGTTGCCAGGGATTTAGCCGTGTCTGTGTCCTTTTTTATAGACTGAAGGGCTTCATCTATATGATTTCCAAATAGGCATTCGCCGTCAAAAGGCATATCTAGGACCTTAGCCTGAAACTCAGGACGAAAGCTAGTTGCCTTCAGCCACCCCTGACGCCTCAACACCGCTGCTCCTGCCATTTGCCGGAACGAAGTCGAAGAGGTATCCATCGCAATCTCTATCATCTCAGTGGAAGCTCTTTCCCCTTCCGATAAGATGTCCCTTGCTTCCTCCTTCTTATCTTCGGGAAGATGTTCTAGGAGCGAAGAGATGTCTGACCACATCTGTTGGTCGTACCTACCCAGAATGGCCATAGCGTTGGAGGCTCTTATAGAAGTGGCTGCCTGGGCGGCAAACCTCTTCCCTATGTTGTTCAGCCGACGTCCTTCTTTATCCAGAGGTGCAGAACATTGAGATGCCGGATTTTTAGCTCTTCTTTGAGCAGCCTGCATGATTACTGAATCCGGTCTAGGATGACCGATGAGGCATGTGGGTGAATTATCCGGGGCTTTGTACTTTTTATCCAGCTTCGGGATTACTACTGGGATAGAAGCTGGTATCTGCATCAGTTTTAGACCCTCCTGCCATAAATAATCCACTATGGGAATTGCCCTAATGGATCGTTGAGTGCCTGGCTTAAAGTCATATAAGAAACACTCAGTTTGTTTAACTCGCATGGGTAAATCAAAGCACCTCGAGGCACGTTCTAAAAGGTCATGAAAGCTCCCGATGTCAGCCGGGGGAGAGTCTGCAGGAGGAGGGATAGGAGATAAAGGTGTGGGAACTACATAATCATCCCATTCGTCCTGGGTGTCAACATCAGTGTGTATCTCTCCTTCCTCGATCTGTTGTTGGTCCACATTCCGTGATTCATCAGGAATAATGATAGGAGGAGGCAAAACCTTTTCCCTCGTGGGTCTAGGAGTCACTTGTCCTACGTGTTCCACCGGGGCCTGCTGAGGCGGTGGAGGGTGTTGCGGAGCATTTGCCTCAGGAAAGCGTTTATAGTAGTCATTTAGCATGTGACGCAAGTCTGTTACCAATGACACTGGAACGTTAATAGATGGTTCCCTAAAATGGAGAGGATCCTCTTCCTCATAGGGATAACGCTCTTGGAAAGATTCTTGCTGCTGATCGGTAGCCGAGTCAGTGAAAGAATACTCTCCTTCAAGGTATGAGGATGGATTAATGTCCTCTATGTCCTCATCATCATCAAAGTCCTGACATTTGACTTTTAGCTGGGAAGGACTATATGCAGGGCCAAACGTGCTGTCAACCTCAGACTCCTGGAAGTCAAGCAAACGTGTAGGTGGCAGCGGAGAAATTTTTGAATAGTCTTGAACTTTAGGAAGTCCCAAATGTATTTTTTCTCCCGTCGACGGGCCCATCGACGGCACCGTCGACGGTGTCGACGCTGACACCACGACCGTCGGCGGAAAGGAGGACAACGTCGTCGACGGAGCGGTTGTAGCCGGAGAAATTCTCGTCGACGGAGGAAGGCTCGTCGACGAAGGTCTCATCGTCGGAGATGGTCTCGTCGACGCCGTCATCAGAGTTAACAGCGGGCCCGTCGACGTAGTGACCGTCGACGTTGTCGCAGCCGTCGACGGCGAAGGAATTACCTCAGGTCTAACAGGAACCGCTCTCGTCGACGACGCCGTCGACGGACGAGAAGAAAGATCTCTCACAGGTGTTAAAGAAGCAGAAACTGGAGCAGAAGATGATTTTAGAGTTTCTTCTGTCTGCTTTCTGTGGCGTTTCTCTTCAGATCTTTCCTGCTTCTGTGATTTTGATCTCTTGGAGTCCCCTTGGTGAGAAGAGGAGCTACCTTCCTTTCTTTTCCTGGAGGAAGAGTGGGGCTTTTCCTTAGTGTCAGAGCCAGATTCAGAAACTGCCTTTTTCTTCTGGAGCCAACGGAGCAGTCTTCCTTCCCTATCCTTGAGGGTTTTGGCCGAGAAGGTGCGGCAGTATTTGCATTCCCTGGGCTTATGGTCAGGGTAGAGGCAATAGAGACATTGCTTGTGGGGATCTTCTGAGAAAAGTCTAGATTTGCCACAGGTCTTACAGGGCCTAAACAACCCTTCTTATGTGGCATTGTGAAGGTCACAGAAAAATATCTTGAGCTGAAAGCTGGAGGTCAAAAGTTTAAAAAACCAACTGTAACTGAAAGGAGCTCAGAGAGACTCCCAATCACACGACGTGGGGTAAGAAATCTGAGGTGTGGTGGCTCTGTGGAGAGGGTTACTCTGAGGTCTCTGCTGTGATTGGCTGAACTTTGGATGTTATAAAATGAGGTTGATAGAGTGCTCAATTTAATTTTCTCTCTATGAGGTCTATGTAATGTTTTCAGTACTACTATTTCTACTGTTACCGTGCGACTCCCACCATGGCGACGGGGAATATTCAAGCATGTGAATCTATAAAAGATACAATACTGGAGAAGGTAGGATTACGATCTCCTGGACCGTGGGCTTTAAAGGATCCAAGTTTTTGAAAAGCAGTAAGCCCAAACCTCCTCTATTTTGCAGCATATCAGGTCTGTGTTGTGGGCCGCCTTGCCCCCTTCAAGATATGGAAAATAAAGTTACCTGAACTCCTATACCTCTGATTATAAATTTCAAGATTTAGCATGACTTGACTTAAATCTCCAAGTGAGAAAATCCAGCCTGAGTGAAAGCTTCTCATGGGGCTGAGTGACAACTCAAGGAGAGTGGAGTACCAAGGCTGCTGCCTGGCGCTACCATTATGAGTGTTAGCAATGGTTGCCTGAGCTTCCTCACCATGGGAGATGCAAGAAAGGTGCAAAGTTTGGGCATTTTACGGGGTAACGAACAGTTTTTTCCAGGGTGAATCTCCCACTCATCTGCCGAGGAGGTCCGCAAAGCTGTTGTCCACCCCCAGGAGATGCTACCCCATGAGGTGAATGTAAGGAAAGTAGCCCTTTTTGACATAGTCATCCCCACGTTTTGCCTGGTAACTGATGTGATTCTGACTGGAAGTGCACTGGGTTCCTGCTAACCAGGTCCCCAGTACCAGAGCTCTTGCCCAAAACTGTACAACTGTTCCCCCAATAGGAAAAACATTTAGCACCCTCTGTAAGTCCCTAGTAAATGATACCCATGGTACCTAGGTCCTCAGGTACTAAAGAGAGTCCCTAAGGGCAGCAGCACAAATCGTGCCACCTTAAAGGCCCCCTCACCAAGCACATGCTTGGTACAGACAGAAGTGAAATCACGACTTGTCACACATCCCTGTGTAAAGAAAAAACAAAGGGAAGCCCCCTTACAATCCAATTCGGGACAGGGGAATCATGTAAAGCAAAAGGGTCCCTACCAGTAGTGAGAAATCACAAGTTAAACTGATGTTGGTGGTTAAAGCTAGCAATAAGGGAGGATATAACAGTTTATACAATACTATGAAGTCACAACATAACATCAAATACCCTCAGAGTAGGTTTACATAGGTTGTTTATTCACTTCCAATCTTTATAAAAAACAATGCCATAAAAACGTTACATCAAAGATACACAATATTAAGCAAGTGATAGTCATAAAAACATTTAATAAAAAATCCGTAATTTTCAAAAAACAATTGTCGTACATAATATTAGACACGTAGTGATCATAAAAGCATTTCATAAAAAGTCCGTAATTTTAAGAAAACAGTTGTCGACGCAGCGTTTCGGTGAGTACGTAAGATAAACACCTTCTTCAGGACAGTTTTCTAAATAGCAAAAAGACATATAATGAATTAATACAATGTGACTTCAAAATTTTTAGTATAACAATCACGATTTCTGTATTATTAAAAAACCACAGTATGCCTTATTCTATCTTCTGTTTAACCACCAACATGAGACAATAAAATTAATAATTATAAACGTGGCAACCTACCTAGCCACAAATAAATGGTGTTAGTGTTTGATTGAACTAACCCATCAACTGGATAAAATCGTTCTGGAATCAAAAATCTTAAAGAGGAAAATGATGCTCTCCTCGAACATAAATCTTTACAGAAACGAGAAAGAAGAAAAATAATTTTTAGTTTATTGAATCAGAGTACTACTTGTTATGCTATATAAGAGTACTACTATGCTTGCTCATAATGATACAAAATATTAAATATTAAAACTGGATGGCATACTCCTGTATTACAAGATGTTTTTCTTATAGGTATGTATACTGGTGCCACCATCAATTGATTAAAATCAGGATACTAGGAGACAAACCATCAATATTAAGTACCACATATGGTATTATACCCGGAGGTGATAAATGTAAATATAAATATATAATCTTACCGATTGCTGAGGGACTAAATGTCTCCAACTTTTGTGGTATGCAAAAAACTCTCTACAATTTAGGCTGATTTGCCTATTTATGGGGCGTCGTTACGTAGATAAGTGCACAGCCACTGGATCTGGCCTCTGTTGTCCCACCTGCAACAGGATGTCACTTATTGTAAATATACAAGTTTTATCCATATCTAATGGACATTAGATGTATTTTATATAATGATCAAGCCTTTAGTAATTATAATTTATAAACAACCTCTAATGGTAGTAACTATTCTGAAATAGACAAATATGGCGATCAAAAGAGTAAAAAACGTAAGAAACGAGTCTTACTAGTTTGTTCTAATGTTATAATGTCAAAACAAGCTCGTAGAGCCTAAAAGTATATAAAATAAATATTACAACAGTGATTTGGGCAATGTCATCGTTCCTGGTATAATCTATATATTGAGTCCGCGATAGTAAAACAACTGTTGTGCCTTGATTAGTACTAAAACTAACACAATGTTGGGATCAGGCAAGGCCATCTTCACTAAGTAACGCAATGTTTACAGATCAATACGGGTCCGCGAATACGAAGGCAATCATTCGTTACTACAAGTTAAAACTGCATACCGACAGTGACCGCCTACTTAACACCGCTATAAATTAAACTACCGTTTACGGCAGAAATACATGATTTCAACGTTAATATATGTTGAAGAACTGAGCACAAAAAGCCGCTAATTCCACCACAGCGTGTGGACCAATGTTAACCCACTAAAAGGTACTAATCTAGAAACTTAAACGCTCTTCCGCTAAAATGATCTCGCACTAGTACGGGCCTTACCTGATACAAAAACACGGCCTCTCTGCAGCCAGTATACAACATCTGGATCGGGTACAAAAGATCCTCCGGCCGGAAGATCTTTTGTACCCGATCCGGATGTTGTATACTGGCTGCAGGGAGGCCGTGTTTTTTGTATCAGGTAAGGGCCCGTACTTAGTGCGAGATCATTTTAGCGGAAGGGCGTTTTAAGTTTCTAGATTAGTACCTTTTAGTGGGCTAACATTGGTCCACACGCTGTGGTGGAATTAGCGGCTTTTTGTGCTCAGTTCTTCAACATATATTAACGTTGAAATCATGTATTTCTGCCGTAAACGGTAGTTTAATTTATAGCGGTGTTAAGTAGGCGGCCACTCGGTATGCAGTTTTTAACTTGTAGTAACGAATGATTGCCTTCGTATTCTGCGGACCCGTATTGATGTGTAAACATTGTGTTACTTAGTGAAGATGGCCTTGCCTGATCCCAACATTGTGTTAGTTTTAGTACTAATCAAGGCACAACAGTTGTTTTACTATCGCGGGCTCAATATATAGATTATACCAGGAACGATGACATTGCCCAAATCACTGTTGTAATATTTATTTTATATACTTTTAGGCTCTACGAGCTTGTTTTGACATTAGAACATTAGAACAAACTAGTAAGACTCGTTTCTTACGTTTTTTACTCTTTTGATCGCCAAATTTGTCTATTTCAGAATAGTTACTACCATTAGAGGTTGTTTATAAATTATAATTACTAAAGGCTTGATCATTATATAAAATACATCTAATGTCCATTAGATATGGATAAAACTTGTATATTTACAATAAGTGACATCCTGTTGCAGGTGGGGCAACAGAGGCCAGATCCAGTGGCTGTGCACTTATCTACGTAACAACGCCCCATAAATAGGCAAATCAGCTAAACTGTAGAGAGTTTTTTGCATACCACAAAAGTTGAGACATTTAGTCCCTCAGCAATCGGTAAGATTATATATTTATATTTACATTTTATCACCTCCGGGTATAATACCATATGTGGTACTTAATATTGATGGTTTGTCTCCTAGTATCCTGATTTTAATCAATTGATGGTGGCACCAGTATACATACCTATAAGAAAAACATCTTGTAATACAAGGTATGCCATCCAGTTTTAATATTTAATATTTTGTATCATTATGAGCAAGCATAGTAGTACTCTTATATAGCATAACAAGTAGTACTCTGATTCAATAAACTAAAAATTATTTTTCTTCTTTCTCGTTTCTGTAAAGATTTATGTTCGAAGAGGAGAGCATCATTTTCCCTCTTTAAGATTTTTGATTCCAGAACGTATTTTATCCAGTTGATGGGTTAGTTCAATCAAACACTAACACCATTTATTTGTGGCTAGGTAGGTTGCCACCTTTATAATTATTAATTTTATTGTCTCATGTTGGTGGTTAAACAGAAGATAGAATAAGGCATACTGTGGTTTTTTAATAATACAGAAATCGTGATTGTTATACTAAAAATTTTGAAGTCACATTGTTTTAATTCATTATATGTCTTTTGCTATTTAGAAAACTGTCCTGAAGAAGGTGTTTATCTTACGTACTCACCGAAACGCTGCGTCGACAACTGTTTTCTTAAAATTATGGACTTTTTATGAAATATTCTGACGATAACTGTTTTCTTAAAATTACGGACTTTTTATGAAATGCTTTTATGATCACTACGTGTCTAATATTATGTACGACAATTGTTTTTTGAAAATTACGGATTTTTATGAAATGTTTTTATGACTATCACTTGCTTAATATTGTGTATCTTTGATGTAACGTTTTTATGGCATTGTTTTTTATAAAGATTGGAAGTGAATAAACAACCTATGTAAACCTACTCTGAGGGTATTTGATGTTATGTTGTGACTTTTCATAGTATTGTATAAACTGTTATATCCTCCCTTATTGCTAGCTTTTTAACCACCAACATCAGTTTAACTTGTGATTTCTCACTACTGGTAGGGACCCTTTTGCTTTACACATCCCTGTGTGTCATCATCCCTAAGTAACCCCTAAGTCACCCCTACAGCAGGCCTGACATCCCTGAGGCAGGGTGCTGAATATTACATGTGAGGGCATACCTGCATGGGCAGATATGTCCCTGTTCTGGTCAGTTCAATTACTGCCAGAGCAAGTAGACAGGGAAGCCATTTTAAAACATGTACTGGACACTGGTGAAAACGAGTTCCCCAGCCACATGATGGCTTCACTGAAAATATGGTTGTTTGGTATCAAACATCTCGTACTTATAAACCCACACTGATTCCAGTGATGGATTTACCAATACATGCATATAGAGGGCATCTTAGAGGTGCCCCCTGAAAACCTACCAGCTTCTGGTGTGCTCCCTGACTGGTTTCTGCCAGCCTGCCACCCAAGACAGTATTCTAACCTTCAAGGGTGAATGCTTATGCACACAAGGGGCAGAGACATTTCAAGGCACAGGCAAAGTGGGCTCTGGCCCAGGGCCCCAGCCTTTCAGGGGGCGCCTCTAATAGAGCCTGCTCTGTTCTGCTGAAAGTCTTGCCCTGTTGACCTTGAATAATTCTTAAACAGATTCTTTTAAATACCGTTAATGTATTTTAAAGTGGGTGATGTGCGAGAGTCTATTACAGACATTTTGCAGAGAAATGTGTTTATGTTTCATGCAACATCTATAAAGAAAGTTTCTTTTAGATAACAATATGACCTCACATATGAGAAATGGGAGGGTGTCACAGAGATTATTTGCGGTAACATTAGTGACCTGCTGATGTGTTACAATATTGTAAACACGTCACTATCCCCGAATATTAGATGTAAATACATTTAGAATTTGAACTAGTGTGCCTGTACACTGTTAGTGACTTGGCCAAAGAGGGCATGAAAGACCTGAAATTGAATCAAATTTAAAGCTGTTCCGAACAGGGGCCCCCCCAAGATACATTTGGCCCAGGGCCCCCAAAATCTTTAAGATGTCCCTGACAAGGAATTCTGGGACAGGGTTGTGCCTACTTCCACAGGAAGTGGTCATATAAGGGGTGTAGTGACTCCAAGGGTCAGTAGCCCATTGGCTACTACCCTACAATCTCCTAACGACCTTGAATTCAGTATTTAGGGGAGTCCCTGGCACCAGAGAAACAGATCATGATGACCTTAGAAGAGAGAGGACACCAAAGAGCCGCAAAGGAAGAGAGGAGAAGCAGCTGACCTGGTACCAGCCCCGCTGGTCTGTCTGCTTCCCTCGTCGAAAACTGCACCAAAGTCGACTCGTCCTGCAGCTGTTCACTCCAGAAACGTGGGAGGAATGCCTGCCTTCGATAAAGAACCAAGACCTCCTGTGGGAACTGTTCCCTGCATCTCACAGCAACTCCAAAACAAGCATTTGCAATGCAATAGGTCTGCATTTATGCTGAAGTTTGAGCTATTGACATTGCAAATAACAATGCCTTCTATTTTTGTTTTCGTTTTTTAAACATAAATAAAAGGCATTGTCATTTAGAATGCCCATAGCTTAAACTCGCGTAAGGCGAGACCTATTGCATTGCAAATGCTTGTTTGTAAAGGCGCTGGTCCTAAATTGAGCCGCACATTTAATATTGTGCCTTTAGACAATGATTTGGCACCCACTCTGGATCGCGTGTCCCGTGCTCTACTGAAACCTTCTGAGGTCGGACTAATGCGCTGCCCACTGAAGGAGCAGGCGAAGCTGTCCTGGGCCCTGCCTTGGCTTCAGCAGACAGAAGCAGCGCCGTTGTGAGCTGACTTGCTGCCGTCATAAGCCGAAAGTATACTATTAAAATTCTCGGCGAGTTTGGTTTGGGCCTCATGACAGAGCCTCGTCAAAATAGATAAATGTAATTTACACGGAAAAAATAAACGAAGACATGGAGTTTGAAAGACACAAGAGTAAATGAATGAACGCGAGGGAAAGACGATGAAAGGGAAGGAAATAGAGACAGTGCTAGGAAGGAAATGGAGTTGCTAGAGAGGTAAGTGTGTGAGATTGGGAGCGAAAGCACGAGGAAATTAATACGTTTCCAGGCTTCATTAAGACTGCAGCAGCTTAGTAGCACAAGATTCCCTTATCTGCTTAAGGCCACATATGTGCCAGGTGGGTCTAAGTTCAGTGAGACCTAGAGGTTGGATAGCCAACAAGTTATCAGGGAGAGCAAGAGCTGAGCCACAGGTGTGGCTTGACTCGAAGAGTCTGTGCACCAGCCGAAAAATGACAAATTGTCTATGTAAACCATGCAACAAATATGTCAAAATATTATAAAATCTATTCAAAATTCAAGAAAGTCTATTTTTAACATGTCGAAGAGTACCTCAGATTTTCCCATTGCATTGAGTGGCATTTATTAACAAGCTGAAAGCGCGTCGCTCACGGGGCTTGAGGACATCCCGAACTGAGCGCGCGTGCACATTACCAAAGTGAAACTGCGTGAGGCTTGCGACGATGGAAGGGGGACAGGAGATGTGCACATCGCGTGTCTGTACGCGTGCACATCTCCTCAGTAAAAAGAGACGCCGTACACGTTTGGAATCGAGTCAACTAATGAGCAACAGCACTTATTCGATTTCCTGCGCTGTTATCGGGCCAATGTTTTACAGTGATGTTATAATTATTCTTTATTTGAAACAAACCCTACCTCTTTTTGTCCACCTTGTTCCTTCGCCTCGTAAGTACATGGGGACTGCAGCCGCAGAAGCCTCCCGCCTCGAGCGCATTGGGAGGATGCCGGCAGGGACAGGGCGCTAGCGGAGTCCCTCCTGAGTGAGAAAGAGCGCTTCTCCTCAGCCGTGCACAAAGCGCCGACCCGCCGCCAACTCAGGCCGATGGGGCTGTCCAGCCAGCGCGCGGTGGAGCGCTCGAGTTAAGAGACGCCTGCACGTGCTAATCTGCTGTCCGGGGGCAAGCTCCAGGCGCAAGCTGAAAGACACGCCGTGCGCGTGCAATG
This sequence comes from Calotriton arnoldi, assembly GCA_963921515.1. Taxonomy (NCBI): domain Eukaryota; kingdom Metazoa; phylum Chordata; class Amphibia; order Caudata; family Salamandridae; genus Calotriton; species Calotriton arnoldi. The sequence continues at coordinate 1,457,380 of CAWUFW010000151.1, read as the reverse complement.
TGCTGTCCTGGAGCAAGCTGATACACACGCCGTGAGCGTGCACATCGCCGGTCTGAGAAAGTGCACATCGCCGGTCTGTTAAGCTTCAGCACAGACAGTGATGTATTTTAAGCGCGTGCACCTATCCTGTCCCGCATCGCTAAGGAAGTCGACAACAATAGATCTCGCTTAGCGTGCAGCGCATGGCGCTGCATCGCTAGGCAAGACCTAAAAAGGACTCTGAGGCCACCAGAACTGCCAAAACCAGACACCTGAAGCCACCACGGCACTCATCGCTCCAAGCCCCAGTCAAAGTGGGCCAACCGTGTCATCAAGGTCCCCCAGGTTTCCAGAATCCGAGCACGTCATGGTTTCACCCCTTGTGGAACCTCTGACGTCACCTGCAGCCTCTGCACGCAGGCCCCATCTACCGGGACTGCTCCAGTAAGGATTAACCCAACGCCCAAGGACACTTCTGTACCAGTTACCCCTGGGCCTTGGAAAAGAGGCCCAAGGTGTTCCTATGTCCCTGAGTGTTGTGAGGCCTGAGCTCCCCCTGTTGGTTCCCTGAGGAAGGGGGTTATGTGTGTGGTGCTGTAGGTTGAGGTGGGGATGGAGGAGAACTGTGGAGCAGAGGGACAGGGCTAGTGGCTGCATCTCTTGAGTGGGGGTTCTGGGGAAGAAGGCCTGGAAAGTAGGTTCTTTCTCAAAAGCAAGTCACCACTTTCAAGGCACATGCTCCTAAAGGTGGCAGTGGACCTGGTGGAGGAGATTTAGTGGACATCTTGTCAGTGACCAGGTATATGACAAGGTGCCGTTATAACGTCCAACTCCTCCTGAAGCCTCTCAGGACTGGGACCTTGACTTGTTCCTCGCTGGTCTGCTGAGTTCTGGGCTTGAGGCCAGACTCCCTTTGGAGCAGTGCTTTGCAACAATGAGGGGTCTTTTGAAGGGCCTGGATTTGTCCTGAGAAGCAGACATACTCATAACCCTGAGCGTGGTCTTCATTGGTGGTTTTTGGGGGTGGGCAACAATAGGCAAAGATTCAGTGCTTAATTTGTTAAATAAAATAAATAAAAAAGTGCTAGGTCTCTTGTCAGGAGGCCACTGCAGCTTGCACTACATATTGCTCCTGCCACGCTGCCAACGATAGTAACAACACAACTACTAACCATCATACTCCTACAAGTGTGGCAATTCGGACTAGTCCAGGCACCCAAAGCGTTATGAATGGCTTGGGAGGCAGGTAATAGTCATTTTTAATGTACATTGAATTAATAATTGACTTTTGTTGTGGTCATCTCAGACAGTGCCACCTTGTGGCAAACTGTCATAAGCGCCGGTGTTGACAATTAAGTGCTGGTGCCGAGCACCAGAAACCACTGGCTCAGATTAAGCACTGCATATATTACACACTTCATGGTGGTCCGCCCACGGATATTTGATGTGGCAGCAAGGGCAATTCTGGAATGGTGTGTGTTCTATCACAAGTGCAGCATTCTCAGGCGATGGTGGGTCAGGAACGGTGCTGGGTCCCAGAGGGGGCTCGGGCCTTGATAATTTTGGTGACAACTGTGTTCTCTAAGGTGTTGAAGACTGTGCGCTGGAACACAGGTAGTGGCCGAGCTCTAAAGAGACCAATGCGGTAGGATAGAGAAACGACAGAAGGGGCAGACAAAACATCAAGAACCACAACAACCTTGGAGTCCACTTGGTGAACGACCAAACTGGATGGCAGTGAAAGAACAATCTAAGATGGAGTCAGTGCCATGCTCTATATACACCAAGAGGATTAGTCGGTGATATATCATGACTCGAGATACATCTAAGAAAAACAACTTGCAAACGTCCAAACCCTTAACTAGATGTCAGGAAGATGCTACGCGAGTGTATACAGCCATACATACTACGAACATAATGTATAGTATTATATGATTGCTCTTTTCTTAGCTTAAAAACATACCTGAGGGTTAGCTCCAGTAAGTGCTTGCAGCATTTGCTGAACGAACTGCTGATGCCCAGGCTCCGTTACGCATGTTGATGGAGTGGTACTTTCAGTAGGTACAGGGGTGGGTGCAGCTGTCCCTGGAGGAACACCAGTGCCTGCCATGCCTCCCAAACCTGGTGCTACACTGTAAAGACAAAAGGTTGTTAGCAAAGAATGAAGAAAGAGCTACAAAATAACCAGCACCCTTCCATAGATTCTTAACAATTTTCTTTTGATTACAGATTACTAAGTTAACTGGCAACTTTATGATTTTGCAATACTTGCATCTCTCCTAGAAAAACAGACCTAGACCTGCCATAGTTCTCAAAGAATGATATGAAATAATTGCAAAACTACTAGGGACCGTTCCTCACCTGCATGGGCTCTGCTAATTAGAAGGAAAAACTGCCAGTCAGTTTAAGCTTCAAACATGTGAAAAGGGCACTGCATGAAAACTCAACTGACCACAGACATTGAATAGCAGTGCACACAGTGGGTTACCCAGCTAAGCAAGCACATAATATATCCTAAGAATTTATGCACACAAAGACTGATTGAAAATCAAAAAATGTAAGTAACTCAGTATGAATAACAGGTTGTAAACCAACATTCCTAGTCAATAAAACTGATCCATGGCCTTGTAATTCTAATTGTTGTTATATTCCTAACAATACACTGTCAACACGTTTTCTTATTTAAGTCCACCAATATGAAGTTGGACAAATCTTTATCCAAGCAATCTGAAACAAGAGGGCAGTAATGATGATTGTTTCATTTAAAGATTCTTACCCTGGTATAAGCGTTGGTGCTTCTGTTGCTAATGTCTGCAGACCTTGCTGAATCTGTAGCAAAGCTTGCATTGCGCGAGGATTCGACATAGCAGATAATGTGTCTCGAGTCTGCATCTATAAAAAATATAATTGACAAAATCTGTGGATGAGGTAAACTGGAAAGTGGAATAAGAATGTAGTCTACATAGTGCATCTGTAATGAAAAAGCAATTGAACCCTGAAAGTTCATTGCAGAGGAGAAATCTTATTGACCGGCTAGCTTTTTGGTGTTTGAGATAAGACAAGGCGCTTTCCTACCACATTTAAGGGCTTCTATGTTTAACTCTAAATAGTTATATAGCTGTACAATGAGCTCAAAGTTTAAACAATACAGAGGAGACTCATTTCTCAAAAGGCCAGAAAAAAGAGCACTTCTCTTTGAGGCTAGGAGTACAAGACTAACAACCAGTGTCTGTCCCAGGAGGGGCAAAAAGAAAATAGACTGGATTTAAAGTGAGATTCTCTATCATTATATGGGCAACAAGCAATGTGTATGAAGAAAATGTTACTTACCCTGTACGCATCTATTCGTAGCCTGTAGTGCTGCAGATTCAAATGCTCTGCATAATCCTGCCATCTAGCGTGGGGCTTGGACGTTGAAAGTTGTTTTAGTCCGAAAAAGTCTTTTTGAGTCATGAGGTAGTCTGCAACTCCATCTCAGTTGGCAATGTGCATGGGGGCAACTCTATTGTTAGATTGTTTTTTTGCATAGCGGGTGAGCATAAGTATGAAGTGGTGATCAGTTCGAATATGGTGACCATACCATAATATATGAGTTACAAATGCTAATGTTAAAGGGGTCGGAAACAAGACACTGACTCCAGGGAGGAGGGTTGGTGCATGTGAATCTACAGCACTACAGGCTACGAACAGATGCTTACAGGGTAAGTAACATGTTCAGTTCGTAGTATTCATTGCTGTAGATGCACATGTCTGCTCAGAGTGTAAAGCAGTACTCCCCAAAGTCGTGGCTAATCAGTATATGGCACAGATTTCTGAAGCAGTTCTTAGTACTGTTTGGCCAACTATAGCCTGCTGACGGGTGAGAATATCCACAAAGTACTGCTTTAAGGTAACAAGTTTGGATATATTTAATGATCTATCTAACTGCGCCAGCTTTTGATATTGGGTGACCTTTATGAGGTCTGGCAAAAGCAACAAAGAGCTATTGAGTTTTATGAAAAGATTTAGCTCTGTCAATGTAGTACACTAGAACCTTTTTAAGCATCTAGGGTATGAAGGGCCATTTCTTCTACTGAATCTGAGTAAGGGGAAAAGACTGGCATATCAAGTGTTTGGTTGAGACGGCAGCAGAGACCACCTTGAGCAGAAATTTAGGGTCAATTCTAAGAACAACCCTAGCTGCATGAACCTGGATAAAAGGTTGTTGTAAGGTGAAAGTCCGTACTTCATTTATATGTCTTGGCAAGGTAATAGCTATAAGGAAAGCTACTTTCCAGAAGAGGAATTGCAAAGGACAGGAATGTAGTGGTTTGAATGGAAGACCCATGAGTCTTGTAAGTACTGTGTTAAGAATCCAGAGTGGGGCAGGTGGGAAAACCCTTTTAAGGCCTTCCATAAAGGCTTCAATATCTGCAATTCAAAACACGGAAGAATGTTCTCCATTTTGTATATATGCAGAAAACGCACCAAGGTGTAAGTGTACAGAAGTGTATGCTAACCCCGATCTCCGGAGGTGAAGCAAATAATAGACAATGTCTTTAAAAGTTGGTTTAAAGGGGTTCAAACAATAAGATACACTTTGTCCACTTTGCTGCAAAGCAAGCTGTAGTTGTAGGTCTACGAGCTTCTTTTAGGATGTGCATACACTCCTATGGGAGATTTAGAGATCCAAACTTTAACACCTTAGGTGCCAAATTGCTAGATTGAGTTGGCTGGGGTCTTGTTGTCTGGTCTTGTCCTGTTTCTGTGTGAGAAGGTCCGGCCTGTTGGGGAGCCTCTTGTGAGGCGTAATAAACATCTCAAGGAGGGCTGAGAACCATGGTTGTCTGGCCCATGTGAGAGCCACCAGGATGAGAGTGAGGGAGGTTTGCTGTAGCGTTCTAACCACGTACAGAAGGAGTGGGAGAGGAGGAGAAACGTAGGCAAATATCCGTGACCAGTTCATCCATCGAGAATTGTCCAGAGACTGTGGGAAACTGGAGGCAAAGAGTTGGCATTTTGCATTTTCATGAGTGGCAAATAGATCTATTTTAAGGAAACCCCCAATGTTGGGAGTAGGACATGTGGGTGGAGTTCCCACTCATTGGCTTGTTGATGCGTCAGGCTGAGTAAGTCAGCAAATTTGAGGTCTACCCATGGGAGATACTTTGCTAGGAGGTGGATTTGATGGTGAGTCACCCAATGCCAATTCTTCTGCGCCAGTGGTGATAGCTGGTGTGAGTGGGTGCGGCCCTGTTGCACAAGTTACTAACTTGTGTAACGATATATCTGTAAGAGACAGTAGTTAGTGACAGATTCCTTACCTTAGAATATCCCCAGGCGTCCGGCTGGATCCGGAAAGTTTTTGCGTAGCAGTACCCTTGCGCGAAGGTAGGAGGCGTCGTGCGGCTCCGCGTCCGTCGTCAGCGTCGTGATCGCCGGGATGACGTCGCGGGCAGTACTTAGACGCCGCCCCTGCGCGCTGACGTCAGTTCTGTACACGACTTTCCGCGCCAGGAACGCAGAGCCATGCAAGAAGCTGACATAGGTGTCTGAAAAATACTAGGGCCCTGAAAGGGATGTCCTTAACCCTAGAAATCAGTTCGCAGAACGGGGAGGATGGGTGGGTGGTAGAATCTGTCACTAACTACTGTCTCTTACAGATATATCGTTACACAAGTTAGTAACTTGTGTATCTGAAAGAGACACGTTAGTGACAGATTCCTTACCTTAGAATAGATACCCCAGCAATACCAACCCCGGTGGTGGGTCTGCGAACAAAGATCAGACAAGGAAGTCCCGGAGGACAGAACGGCCAAAGAAGCCGTCCCTCCGGACCTGGCTGTCAAGGCAGTAATGCTTGGTAAACGTGTGCAGCGAGGCCCACGTAGCTGCCTGACAGATATCCTGCAGCGGAACACCGCGGCCTAAGGCCGTGGTAGCAGCCGCTGCCCTGGTGGAATGGGCACGCAGCCCAACAGGAGGCTCCTTCTTAGCCAAAGAATAGCAGGCTTTGATACACAAGGTTACCCAGCGGGAGATGGTTCTCTTGTGCACCGCCCGACCTTTTTGGCGCCCACGTAGCCAACAAAGAGCTGGTCATCCACCCGGAAGTGTTGTGTGCGGTTGATATAAAAGGAAAGCGCACGTTTTGGGTCCAGACGGTGGAGCCTCTCTTCCTCTCTGGAAGGATGCGGAGGCGGAAAGAAGGTGGGCAAAGTGATGGTCTGCCCAATGTGGAAGGCAGTAACCACCTTTGGCAAGAAGGACGGACGCGTCCTAAGAACAACCTTGTCTGGATGGACAGACAGAAAGGGAGGTTTGCATGATAGAGCCTGGAGCTCACTCACCCGCCGAGCGGAGGTGATGGCCACCAGAAAGGCTGTCTTCAGAGTCAGAAGACGAAGAGGACAGTTATGTAGAGGCTCAAAGGGAGCGCACATAAGAAAGGTAGAGAACCAAGTTCAAGTCCCACTGAGGCATCACAAACGGAACAGGAGGGAAGAGGTGTGTAATGCCTTTAGGAACCTGTTAACAGGGGACTTGAAAAGGGAGGGCTGATCAGGAAGCCTGAGGAAGGCCGAGATGGCCCAAAGATAGCCCTTGATGGTAACCAGGGCAGAACCCTGTTGGGCCAGGGAAAGAAGGAACAGAAGAACCTCAGAAAGAGGGGCAGAGAGAGGGTTCACAGCCTTTGCTGTGCACCATGCCACAAACTTGTTCCACCTGCAGGCGTATACCACCTTAGTGGAGGGACGCCTGGCTGCCAGAATCACATCACAAACTTCAAGAGGCAAGTCGAAAGGAATCAACTGCCGCCGCTCAATCTCCACGCAAGCAGGTGGAGGCTGGACAGGTTCGGGTGGAGGACCGTCCCTGCTGCTGCGACAGAAGATCCTCCCGAAGAGGCAGACGGATCGGGGATCGACGCTCATACTGAGTAGCTCGGGATACCAAACTCTTCGAGCCCAGTCCGGAGCCACAAGGATGACTTGGGCCCGGTCGCGCCGAATCTTCTTCAACACTCTGGGTAGAAGTGGTATAGGCGGAAAGGCGTACAACAGACCGCAACTCCACTCGCGACGAAAAGCGTCGCCGAGCGAGTGCCGCCTTGGAAATTCCAACTCGCAGAACTGCTGACATTGCGCGTTCTCTTCGGTGGCGAATAGATCTAACCAAGGATCTCCCCACCGTTGAAAGAGACCTTGCGCCACGTCCGAGTGAAGACGCCATTCGTGATCCATCATGCACCTGCGGCTGAGTTCGTCCGCCCTGGCGTTCAGGGAACCTGCCAGGAGTTGAACCATCAGGAACATGCCCTGATGTTCCAGCCATGTCCAGAGGCGCAGAGCCTCCTGACAGAGGGTCCACGACCCCACCCCGCCCTGTTTGTTGCAGTACCACATGGCAGTGGTGTTGTCTGTGAACACCTGCACTACCTTCCCTTTGACAGAGGGAAGGAATGCCTTGAGTGCAAGTCGGATCGCCCGGAGCTCCAGAAGGTTGATATGGAGCCGGGACTCCGCCGGGAGACCAGAGGCCTCTGATCTCCGCCTCTCCCATGTGACCGCCCCATCCCAGAAGGGACGCGTCCGTCACAACTGTGTGCTCTGGCTGGGGAAGGAGAGGGATCTGCCCATGACCCATTGCCAGTTCGAGAGCCACCACTGCAACTGTTTTGCAGTCCCTCCGAGATCTGGACGTGATCGGACAGGTTGCCCTGGTGCTGCGCCCACTGGAACTTCAGGTCCCACTGCAGAGCCCGCATATGCCATCTGGCATGATCGACCAGCAGGATGCAGGAGGCCATGAGGCCCAGCAGCCTCAGGGTCATCCGTACCGAAACCCAGGATAAAGGCTGAAAGATCGGAATCATAGCCTGAATATCCCGGACTCGCCGTTCGGGAGGATAGGCCCGAAACTACGTCGTGTCCAGAACTGCTCCGATGAAAAGGAGCTGTGGAGAAGGAATCAGATGCGACTTCGGCACATTGATGGAGAACCCCAGCAAGTGCAGGAGTTCGGCCGTAGTCTGGAGGTGGGAGACGACTGCCTGGGACGAGCCCGCCTTCAGCAGCCAGTCGTTGAGGTAGGGAAGACTGGAACTCCTGCCCGGCGCAGATGAGCTGCGACCACCGCCATCACTTTCGTGAACACCCGAGGGGCACTTGTAAGGCCAAAGGGGAGCACGGTGAACTGAAAATGCTCGAGGCCTACCGTGAACCGAAGGTAACGCCGGTGGGCCGGCAGGACTGGGATGTGAAAATAAGCGTCCTGCAAGGTCAACGCTACCAACCAGTCTCCAGGGTCGAGGGCAGTCAAGACCTGAGCTAGGGTGAGCATCTTGAACTTCTCCTTCCGGAGGAAGCGATTGAAGTTCCGGAGGTCCAAGATAGGACGCATGTCCTCCTTGTCCTTTTGGGCACCAGAAAGTAGTGGGAGTAGCAACCACGTCCTACTTCTGGGGTCGGAACATGCTCGATGGCCCTCTTGGCCAAGAGGGCCGTGACTTCCTTCTGCAGAAGCACCAAGTGATCCCCTGACATGCGGTGGAATTGAGGTGGCATGGCTGGGGGTGGTCTCGAAGGGGAGGGAGTAGCCCCTTCGGACAATGTCCAAGACCCACCTGTCCGAGGTGATGGCACGCCAGTGGTGAAGGTGATGGCGGACCCTGCCTCCTACTGGCGTGCTGTGCACCTGAAAGGAGGGACTAGGAGGGCTTGGAGGCCGCGGACGGGGCGGAGTTGGTGGCCTGACCCGCACGCTGGTTGCCCGAACCGCCACGGCGGTAGCCACGTCCTCGGCCACGCGAAGACGCTTGCTGTGCGGGCCGGTGGCTGGGCAGCGGACGTGACTGGGCGCCCCTTCCGTGGCCACGAAAGGGGCGAAAAGCAGAGGTTAGCGGAGGGCGCACAACAGAAAGGCCCAGGGACTTGGCAGTAGCCTGAGAGTCCTTAAAACGCTCCAGCGCATGGTCTGCTTTGGAACCAAAAAGACCGACTCCATCAAAGGGCATGTCCATGAGTGTATTCTGGACATCACCCGAGAAACCAGTTGTTCTCAGCCAGGCGTGGCGACGCAGCACCACCGTCGTTGCAAGCGATCTGCCCAGCGAGTCGGCGGTATCAAGGCCACAACGTATGGCGTACTTTGCCGCATCCCTACCTTCCGCAATGGTGCGGGTAAGCAGTATCTGGACATCCTCAGAACACTGGGGCAAAACAGCCACCACCGAATCCCACAGGGAGTGGGTGTATCGGCCCAAAAGGCAAGCGGTGTTGACGGACCGCAAGCCAGCACTGGAGGAAGAAAAGGCCTTCTTCCCAAATTGGTCCAGGCGTTTGGATTCCCTATCCGGAGGGGCGGTAGGGAAGGCGGTTTGGGAGGCAGAGGCTTGGACAACCAAGCTCTCGGGGGTGGGATGTTGAGAGAGAAACAAGGGGTCTCCCGGAGCAGGGCGATGGCGTCGGTCCACGTTCCTATCCACAGGAGCCCCTGTGGTGGGCTTGGACCAGGTGCCCAAAAGAACGTCAGACAGTGCATCATTAAACGGCAGCAATGGCTCCGAGGAGGACGCTGCCGGCTGAAGCACTCCGTCAGGAGATTAGTCCTGACAGCCACAGTAGGCAATTGGAGGTGCAAGGCTCCAGCTGCTCTACGCAACACCGTTGCGGAATTTGCTCCTCCTCCGGAGCCACGGGAGGAGACAGCATGCCAGTGTCAGGGGAAGTGTCTAGACCACTGGCATCCCCAAGTTCCTCTGCCCAGTCTCTGATCATACTCACACTGCCGTGTGAGAGGGTCTTCCGACCCCTCCCAGCTCTCCTGGTCCTCCTCTGGCTCAAAATATGGAGGAGGAGGGACATCTGGGACCTAAGGTCCCATCGGCGCCGGGGCCGGCGCCGAGCGACGTCGGTCCGGCTCCATGTCCGGAACCGGAGAGAACCGGGGAACGACGCCGCCCGGAGCCCCGGACAGCGTCGGGAACGGCACCGGGGACATTGGCGCCGGCGGAGGCGTGGTTAGATCAACCGGCGTCGATCGGGGTTGCGGTACCACCGGAGCCGGGATCGAGGCCGAGGCCGGAGCCGAGATCAAGGCTGGCGGGACAGGCGACGCCGGGACCGGAGTCGCCGGTGACGCCGGAGCACCCCAACAGGGCCCGTGGGGCCCGAAGGCGCACCGGAGGGGACCTTGAGGCCCGAAGAGGCGGGCCATGGCCGACAGGAATTCCTGTATTTCGGCCGGAGTCGCCCCCGAACCCGGGAAGGACGGCTAATGCGGGGGCGGCGCCACAGGCACATCCGGAGCCGCGGGGACGGTGCCGACAGTGCCTCAGCCGAGTCGCGAGACCGGCGAGGCGAAGTCTTAGAGCGATGGTGCTTTTTAGACTTCTTGTGCTTCGACTTACCCGAGGAGTGCGAAGACTTGGACTCCGACGACCGGCGGGGGCTCCGCGACCGGCCCCTCGACCTCTCACGGGACCGGGCTTGGTGCGGCGCAGAGCCGACTGCCGGACCTCGAGGAGCTTTCGAGACCGCCCCGCAAAGCCTTCGGGTGTAAGGCCCGGCAGTCAGGGCACAACTTCGTGTCGTGGTCTCGGCCGAGACAGTAGAGACACTCTAAGTGCGGGTCTGTGATCGACATCATTCGACCACAGACGTCGCATGGCTTGGAAGCCGGGCATCCCTACCGACACCTAGGAGTCGAGAAGACTCGAAAAGAAACAGTGAAAAAATCACCAAAAATGTAGTCAAAAATTGACTAGGACACTGCTCTTCCCGGATCTGCGCTTACTGGCGCGGAAAAAGAAGAACGGACGTCAGCGCGCAGAGGCGGCGTCTAAGTACTGCCCGCGACGTCATCCCGGCGATCACGACGCCGACGACGGACGCGGAGCCGCACGACGCCGCCTACCGACGCGCAACGGTACTGCTACGCAAAAACTTTCCGGATCCAGCCTGACGCCTGGGGATATTCTAGTGGTAGGAATCTGTCACTAACGTGTCTCTTTCAGAGACACAAGTTAGTAACTTGTGCATCTGAAAGAGACACGTTAGTGACAGATTCCTTACCTTAGAATAGATACCCCAGCAATACCAACCCCGGTGGTGGGTCTGCGAACAAAGATCAGACAAGGAAGTCTCGGAGAACAGAACGGCCAAAGAAGCCGTCCCTCCGGACTTGGCTGTCAAGGCAGTAATGCTTGGTAAACGTGTGCAGCGAGGCCCACGTAGCTGCCTGACAGATATCCTGCAGCGGAACACCGCGGCCTAAAGCCGTGGTAGCAGCCGTTGCCCTGGTGGAATGGGCACGCAGCCCAACAGAAGGCTCCTTCTTAGCCAAAGAATAGCAGGCTTTGATACACAATGCCTTGAGTGCAAGTCGGATCGCCCGGAGCTCCAGAATGTTGATATGGAGCCGGGACTCCGCCGGAGACCAGAGGCCTCTGATCTCCGCCTCTCCCATGTGACCGCCCCATCCCAGAAGGGACGCGTCCGTCACAACTGTGTGCTCTGGCTGGGGAAGGGAGAGGGATCTGCCCATGACCCATTGCCGGTTCGAGAGCCACCACTGCAACTGTTTTGCAGTCCCCTCCGAGATCTGGACGTGATCGGACAGGTTGCCCTGGTGCTGCGCCCACTGGAACTTCAGGTCCCACTGCAGAGCCCGCATATGCCATCTGGCATGATCGACCAGCAGGATGCAGGAGGCCATGAGGCCCAGCAGCCTCAGGGTCATCCGTACCGAAACCCATGATAAAGGCTGAAAGATCGGAATCATAGCCTGAATATCCCGGACTCGCCATTCGGGAGGATAGGCCCGAAACTGCGTCGTGTCCAGAACTGCCCCGATGAAAAGGAGTAGTGGAGAAGGAATCAGATGCGACTTCGGCACATTGATGGAGAACCCCAGCGAGTGCAGGAGTTCGGCCGTAGTCTGGAGGTGGGAGACGACTGCCTGGGACGAGCCCGCCTTCAGCAGCCAGTCGCCGAGGTAGGGGAAGACTGGAACCCCTGCCCGGCGCAGATGAGCTGCGACCACCGCCATCACTTTCGTGAACATCCGAGGGGCACTTGTAAGGCCAAAGGGGAGCACGGTGAACTGAAAATGCTCGAGGCCTACCGTGAACCGCAGGTAACGCCGGTGGGCCGGCAGGACGGGGATGTGAAAATAAGCGCCCTGCAAGTCCAACGCTACCAACCAGTCTCCAGGGTCGAGGGCAGTCAAGACCTGAGCTAGGGTGAGCATCTTGAACTTCTCCTTCCGGAGGAAGCGATTGACGTTCCGGAGGTCTAAGATAGGACGCATGTCCTCCTTGTCCTTTTTGGGCACCAGAAAGTAGTGGGAGTAGCACCACGTCCTACTTCTGGGGTCGGAACATGCTCGATGGCCCTCTTGGCCAAGAGGGCCGTGACTTCCTTCTGCAGAAGCACCAAGTGATCCCCTGACATGCGGTGGAATTGAGGTGGCATGGCTGGGGGGGTGGTCTCGAAGGGGAGGGAGTAGCCCCTTCGGACAATGTCCAAGACCCACCTGTCCGAGGTGATGGCACGCCAGTGGTGAAGGTGATGGCGGACCCTGCCCCCTACTGGCATGCTGTGCACTTGTAAGGAAGGACTAGGAGGGCTTGGAGGCCGCGGACGGGGCGGAGTTGGTGGCCTGACCCGCACGCTGGTTGCCCGACACGCCACAGCGGGAGCCGCGTCCTCGGCCACGCGAAGACGCTTGCTGCGCGGGCAGGTGGCTGGGCAGCGGACGTGACTGGGCGCCCCTTCCGTGGTCACAAAAGGGGCGAAAAGCAGAGGTTAGCGGAGGGCGCACAGCAGAAAGGCCCAGGGACTTGGCACTGCTCTTCCCGGATCTGCGCTTACTGGCGCGGAAAAAAGAAGAACTGACGTCAGCACGCAGGGGCGGTGTCTAAGTACTGCCCGCGACGTCATCCCGGCGATCAAGACGCCGACGACGGACGCGGAGCCGCACGACGCCGCCTACCGACGCGCAAGGGTACTGCTACACAAAAACTTTCCGGATCCAGCCTGACGCCTGGGGATATTCTAAGGTAAGGAATCTGTCACTAACGTGTCTCTTTCAGATTCTGCAGGTAATACATGGCAGTCATGTTGTCTGTCTTTACCAGTACTACCTTTCCCTGAATGTTCTGAAAGAAAGCTTTGAGGGCTAGATGAATTGCAAGAAGTTCCAGGTAGTTTATGTGGAACTCCTGATGCTGGGGTGACAACAGACCCTGAACTGAAATGCTGTGTAGATGTTCCCTACCGGCAGACGAGGGATGCATCTGTTATCATGATCATATGTGGAATAGGGCCCTGCAACAGATTATTGCTGTTCTACCATGCAGAGAGTGAAGAGTGCTCGTCCTTACCAACACTAGATACTGTTGATGCCCCTTCCGCTTGCAACAAATGTGCTGAGAGCCACCCCTGCAATGGATGCATGTGGAGTCTAGCATGGGGAACTATAGTGATGGGTGATGCAAGAGGCCATCATTCCTAAGAGGCGCATCACTGTTCTGATTTAAAGATGACGATTTGGCTGAAAACGAGGTAGAAGCTACTGGAAAGACAGCATTCTTTGTTGGGTGGGATATGCCTTGCCAGTGATGGCATTGAGAATTGCCAATAGAAAATGTTGAATATGTGACTTGGTGGGGTTTAAGGTAAACCCCAATATGTGAAGCAAGGAGATAGTTGCCTGAGTGTGTGCTAGGCACTGCTGTTGGCTTACACTCTTGATCAGCAAATCGTCTAGGTAAGGAAAGACATGCATGCTGTCCTTTCTGAAGTAGGCGGCACCAACTGCTAGGCATTTTATGAACACTTGTGGGGCAGCGACAACCCTGAAAGGTAGCACCTTAAATGGGTGGTAGTGTCCACTTACCACGAATCAAAGGTATTGCTAGAGAGCTAAATGTAAATGTGGAAATAAGAATTCTTCAGATCCAAGGCTGTCATGAAGTCGCCCTGATGCAATAATGGAATAACATCCTGTGGGACTGTCATATGGAAGTGTTTCAATACAATGTACTTGTTGAAAAGCCGGAGATCGTGGACTGGCCAGAGTGAGCAGTTTTTCTTGGGAATGAGGAAGTATCAGGAGTAGACCCCTGTACCTTGGTGGTGTAGAGCCACTAGCTCTATGGCCCCTTTAAGGAGCACCTGAATCTCTTCGTGAAGAAGGTGGAGGTGCTCTGGAGTTAGGGTGTCTGCACTGGGTGGGATGTAAAGTGGGGTGAAGAGGAGTTCTAAGCAATAACTGGGAAGGAATATTGTGGGAAGGAGGAGGAAATCCTCCTCTACAGGTAAGATGTGCATATCTACCTTATGGGAGACAGCTGCACTATCCCATGATATGGGTGGCATCATCAGTAAGGAAATCCTTATTAGTCATAAGCTCTAAATCTGGATCACAAGGATGGTCAATATCATAGTTCTCCCATGGATCGCCCCTAATGAGAGGGAGGAGAGAATTCTCAATCATGTAAAGGGCTGTATGGACACCCTTCCCCTGAATATAAGTGTGTCATAACACCTGAAGTGAATCTGGAGGAGATAAAGGGGAGGAGGAGATTGAGGTGGGGGGAGGCAGAGGTCATGTAGTGGTGGAGGAGGTGAGGAAGGATTAAAAGGAGAAGGGCTAAGAGCAGTATCTTTCAGGCCTCGAAAAAACATAAAAATGTAACTAGACCTGCAGGACTATTAACTTGAATATTCTACTTGACCTAACAAACAGATCTGGTAGAAACAATATCTAGCTGCAGATTCCTTACATTTGAATTTCCAAGGCGCCAGACTGGATTCGGAAACTTTTTTGAGCGCAGTACTCCTGCGCCGTCGGGTGGCTCCGTGTGGTGTCATCGGCGCCTGATGAGACGTTGTGGTGACCTATACAGGTGCCACCCAGGCGTGCAGACGTCAGTTACTTTTCCCATGCCAGAAGCAAACTGACTAATGTGTGACCAAACTAGGGCCCTGTAAAGAGAGAAACTCTAGCCCTAGAAATGAGTCCGCAGAGTGGAGGCATGGGTGCGTCTGTAAGGAATCTGCAGCTAGATATTGTCTCTAGCAGATAATCCGTTACAGAAAGTAAGTAACTTGTTCATCTGATAGAGACTTAGCTGCAGATTCCTTTCCTTTGAATAAATAACCAAGCCATACTTCTTGCCGGTGGGCCTCGGATAAATTACTAGACTAAAAAGTCCTGCAGGACCAAACCGACAAAATGCCCGTCCCTGTGGATCTGACTGTCCAGGCAGTAATGTTTAGCAAACTTGTGCACTGAAGCCCACGTTACAGCCTGGCAGATGTCCAGGACTGGCACTCCAAGAACCAACGCCGTGGTCGCAGGCTTCCCCCTGGTGGAATGGGCATGTAAGTCCTCAGGAGGCTGCTTCTTAGCCAGGGCATAGCAGATCTTGATACTTTGATACAGATAAAGATCCAGTGCGAAACGGTTCGTTTCTGCACTGTCCAACCCTTTTTTGTTCCCACATAACCCACGAAGAATTGGTCGAGACTGATTTGCATATGGCTGGGTCTGAACTGGGGTGGCGAAGTGAGCTAAAGAACGATGATGGATTCAACCCAGATCTGTGACTGGGGGTGAGTGTCTGAAAAGTTTCAGCGCTCCGTCCATCATCTCCTTGTGTCTGCTTTCATAACTAACTAAATATCTTTTGCAATTTTTGCACACCCTTATGGGTATGCCTTTCGAAGGCACTCGCCTATTCAGTAATAAGGCAGATTCAGCGCTCAAGCGCTTCAAGGACAGCAGGGCCACTAGTCAGACTTTCCATGGCCCCAAGCAAGCCTCATACTGCCACTCTGGCACCTGACATCAGGTCCTTTCTTTCCACGTCTGAAGCATGGATCTTGAGATACCTCGGTCACTTCTTTTGAAGTTTTGTTGACCCTTTTTTGAGCACTTTCTCCCAGTATGCTTACGGACATGTCCTCTTCAAAACCTACGGGTTTTAGACCTTGTGGGGACTGCCACAGAAAAATGTCAGTGTCAGATATCGCTAGTGCCTGGGGTCGGGCTACGACCCAAAGCCTGCGCCAAATGCAAGTCCATGCAACCCAAGGTGACCTGCAAGCAGACAATAAAGCTCCTGACGGTGTGGCAGAAGGCGGTGCAGCGCTGTTCCAGAGGACACTCGTCTATCACCTCCAAGATACCCTCTTCGAAGTTGGAGAAGCACAAAAAGATTAAGTCAAAGCATTCTTTAGCTTCCCCTTACTGACACTGTGCTTTGAGGCCCCGCTTCTGCAGTACTCCTTGGTACCTGGGCCAAACCATGCACTGAGACTCCTGTGCATCGCATGACTGCCCAATGCCACCATACTGCCCCAGGAAACTCAGCCTTTGTCTTCCAGCACCCCTTCCCTGAGAACCTGGTTGTGTAGGCCTCAACAACTAAGTTCAATCCAAAAGCATTCCCTTCCACTACACTAGACAGGGAATCCAGGAGGCTGGACATCATTGGCAAGGGGATTTTCCCGTTGACTGGCCTAGCCTTAAGGTTGGTGAACACTACATGCCTCTTGTGCCGATATTCCTAACCGTTGTGGGACTTTGTTGCGCAGCTGCTTCCCAAGCTTCCCGAGGAGGGTCAAGCTATCCTCAACCAAGCCTTAGTGGACAGTCAGGATGCATCACAGTTCGCAATCAGGTGTGGGCTGGATACTAGACTCCCTGGGAGAGTCAGGGCCTCTACTGTGGCGCATTGTTGCCATGCCTGGTTGTGGTCTACTGGATTTTCAGGGAATGTCCAATCATCCTTGATTGACATGCCCTTCGAATACGGATCCCAAAGAGGACGTGGAAGCCAGACCCAGCATGCCCCCCACCCCTCCGGCTGCTGCAGCCTCTAAGCTTCTTTCGTGCACCCTCCAAACAGCACAACCATCTCGTAGGCTGCAGGATCAGGCACCACTTGCCCTAATAATCAGCAATTACCTCCAAGTGGGTGCTTAAAATTGTGCAGACGGGGTGCGCCCTTCCATTTGTGGAGAACCCTCTGCCTTTGTCAACATTCCAAGAATGACTCACAAGGGACCATGTCTCCTTGCTCTGTCAGGAAGTATAGGCTCTTCTGCCCAAAGGAGCCATCAAGAGGGTGCCCACACCAGAAGTAGGGTGTGGTTGTTATTCCCGCTACTTTCTGGTGCCTAAAAAAGGAAGCAGGCTTCCGCCCTATATTAGATCTGTGACCTCTACTTTGGGAGAAAAGAGAAATGCAAGATGCTCACATTGGCACAGGTTCTGTATGGCCTGGACCCTCCATGGTACCGCTGGAATTGCAGAACGCGTATTTCCACATTCCTGTGCTGCTGGCCCACAGTTGTTAACTGAGGTTCAAGGTGGGTGATGAGAATTTCCAATCTGCTGTGTTCCATTTCAGCCTTACCAGTGCCCCTTGGGTGTTCACGAAAGTGATGGCGGTGGTTGCAGTCCATCTGCAGAGGTCAGGGGTTCCAGACTTCCCCTACCTCAACTACTGGCTGCTGATGGCAGGCTTGTCCCAGGCAACTGACACTCACCTCCAGAATACAGCAGACCTTCTGCATTCGCTGGGATTCATTATCAATATGGCAAAGTCACACCTGACCCCCTCTCAAACACCCCCTTTCATCAAAGCCATTCTGGACACATTGCAATTCCACGCCTACCCTTCGGAGCAGCGAATCCTGGATATTCAGGCTATGATTCCAACATTTCAGCCAAATGCTGTTTGTGTGATTGGTTGATTGATCCTGAAATTCGTTGAGTCTGACTGAGGCTGCTGGGTTTCATAGCCTCCTGCATCCTGCTGGTGAAGCATGCTCAATGGCACATTCGAGCTCTGAAGTGAGATTTGATGTCCCAGTGAGCGCAGCACTAGAGAAATCTCTCTGACCTGGTTCAGATATCAGAGGGGACAACACAAGATCTGCAGTGGTGGCTGACGAACAACAATTGGGTCAGTGGCAGACCCCCTCCTCCTTCCTCGTCCAGTACTTTCAGTAGTGACGAACAAGTTACTTACCTTCGGTAACGATATATCTGTAAGAAACATTAGTAGTGATAGATTCCTTACCTTAGAATATCCCCAGGCGTCAGCTGGATCCGGAAAGTGTTCGTCAGCAGTACCCCAGCGCGTCGGAAGGTGGCGTTGTGCAGCTCCGCATCCGTCGTGGGCGTCGTGATCGCCGGGATGACGTCGCTGCAGCTACTTAGCCGCCGCCCTCGCGCGCTGACGTCAGTCCTGTACACGACTTTACGCGCCAGGAACGCAGAGCCATGCAAGATACTGACCACTGGTGCATTGAAACTAGGGCCCTGAAAGGGATAACCTTAACCCTAGAAATCAGTTCGTAGAACGGAGAGGATGGGTGGGGCGGTAAGAAATCTATCACTACTAATGTTTCTTACAGATATATTGTTACGGAAGGTAAGTAACTTGTTCATCTGAAAGAAACACATAGTGATAGATTCCTTACCTTAGAATAGATACCCCAGCAATACCAACCCCGGTGGTGGGTCTGCGAACCAAAATCACACCAGAAAGTCACGGAGAACAGAACGGCCAAAGAAGCCGTCTCTCTGGACTTGGCTGTCAAGGCAATAGTGCTTAGTAAAAGTGTGCAGCGAGGCCCACGTGGCTGCCCGACAGATGTCTTGCAGGGGGACACCACGTCCCAATGCAGTAGTAGCTGCAGTCGCCCTGGTAGAATGGGCGCGTAGCCCCACCGGAGGCTCCTTTTTAGCCAGAGAATAACAGGCTTTGATACACAAGACGACCGAGCAGGAGAGAGTCCTCTTGTGCACAGCCCGGCCTTTCTTGGCGCCTACGCAGCCAACAAAGAGCTGGTCGTCCACCCGGAACTGTTGTGTGCGGATCAGGTAAAATGAGATTGCACTTTTTGGGTCCAGACGGTGGAGCCTCTCTTCCTCGGAGTGGGTGCGGAGGCGGAAAGAAAGTGGGCAAGGTGATAGATTGCCCAATATGGAAGGCAGTGACAACCTTAGGCAAAAAGGACGGACGTGTGCGTAGCACAACCTTGTCTGGATGAACCGACAGAAAAGGAGGTTTACAGGAAAGAGCCTGGAGCTCACTCACACGCCTAGCGGAGGTGATCGCAACCAGGAATGCAGTCTTCAAAGTCAAGAGACGAAGAGGACAGTTGTGAAGCGGCTCAAAGGGAGCGCACATCAAATAAGTAAGAACCAGGTTCAAGTCCCACTGTGGCATCACAAACGGAATAGGAGGGAAAAGGTGAGTAATGCCTTTGAGGAATCTATTCACGACAGGGGACTTGAAAAGAGAGAACTGATCAGGGAGCCTGAGAAAGGCCAAAATTGCAGAAAGGTAGCCCTTGATAGTGCCCAGAGCAGAGCCCTGCTGGGCCAAAGAAAGAAGGAACAGTAGGACCTCAGAAAGAGGGGCAGAAAGGGGATCCACAGCCTTTGCTGTGCACCATGTCACAAATTTGTTCCACCTGCAGGCGTATACCGATTTAGTGGAGGGACGCCTGGCTGCCAGAATGACATCACAGACTTCGGGAGGCAAGTGAAACGGAATCAACTGTCGCCGCTCAATCTCCACGCAAGGAGGTGGAGGCTGGACAGGTTCGGGTGGAGGACCGTCCCCTGCTGCTGCGACAGAAGATCCTCCCGAAGAGGCTTTCGGATCGGGGGATCCACGCTCATACCGAGTAGCTCGGGATACCAAACTCTTCGAGCCCAGTCTGGAGCCACAAGGATGACTTGGGCCCGGTCGCGTCTGATCTTCTTCAGCACTCTGGGTAGAAGTGGTATAGGCGGTAAGGCGTACAATAGACCGCAACTCCATTCGCGATGAAAAGCGTCGCCGAGCGAGTGCCGCCTTGGAAATTCCAACTCGCAGAACTGCTGACATTGCGCGTTCTCTTCGGTGGCGAATAGATCTAACCAAGGCTCTCCCCACCGTTGAAAGAGACCTTGCGCCACGTCCGAGTGAAGACGCCATTCGTGATCCATCATGCACCTGTGGCTGAGTTCGTCCGCCCTGGCGTTCAGTGAACCTGCCAGGTGTTGAACCACCAGGGAAATGCCCTGATGTTCCAGCCATGTCCAGAGGCGCAGAGCCTCCTGACATAGGGTCCACGACCCCACCCCGCCCTGTTTGTTGCAGTCCCACATGGCGGTGGTGTTGTCGGTGAACACCTGCACTACTCTCCCCTTGACAGAGGGAAGAAATGCCTTCAGTGCAAGTCGGATCGCCCGAAGCTCCAGAAGGTTGATATGGAGCCTGGACTCCGCCGGAGACTAGAGACCTCTGATCTCCGCCTCTCCCATGTGCACGCCCCATCTCAGGAGCCAGGAGGGACGCGTCCGTCACCACTGTGTACTCCGGTTGGGGAAGAGAGAGAGATCTGCCGCTGACCCAATGTTGGTCCGTGAGCCACCACTGCAAGAGTTGTGCAGTGCCCTCCAAGATCTGGACGTAGTTGGACAGGTTTCCCTGATGCTGCGCCCACTGGAACTTCAGGTCCCACTGCAGAGCCCGCATATGCCACCTGGAATGATTGATCAGCAGGATGCAGGAGGCCATGAGGCCCAGCAGCCTCAGGGTCATCCTGACGGAAACCCAGGATAAGGGCTGAAAGATTGGAATCATAGCCCGAATATCCCGGACTCGCTGTTCTGGAGGATAAACCCGAAACTGCGCCGTGTCCAGAACCGCTCCGATGAAGAGGAGCTTCTGAGAGGGGATCAGGTGTGACTTCGGCACGTTGATGGAGAACCCCAGCAAATGCAGGCCGGCCGACCGTAGTCTGGAGGTGGGAGACGACTGTCTGGGGCGCGCCCGCCTTCAACAACCAGTCGTCGAGATGGGGAAGACTGAAACCCCTGATCTGCGCAGATGAGCTGCGACCACTGCCATCACTTTCGTGAACACCCGAGGGGCGCTGGTAAGGCCAAAAGGGAGCACGGTGAACTGAAAATGCTCGTGGCCTACCGTGAACCGTAGGTAACGCCGGTGGGCCGGCAGGATGGGAATATGAAAGTAAGCATCCTGCAAGTCCAACGCTACCAGCCCGTCTTGTGGGTCTAGAGCAGACAAGACCTGAGCAAGTGTGAGCATCTTGAACTTCTCCTTCCGGAGGAAGAGATTGACGTCCCGAAGGTCCAAGATAGGACGCCGGCCCTTGCCCTTCTTTGGAATCAGAAAGTAGTGGGAATAACAACCACGACCTACTTGCTAGCATCGGAACGCGCTCTATGGCCCCCTTGGCCAAGAGGGCCGCAACTTCCTGCTGGAGAAGTGCCAAGTGATCCCCCGATACGCGGTGGTACTGAGGTGGCATGGCTGGAGGGGTAGTCTCGAAGGGGAGGGAGTAGCCCTTTCGGACTAGCTGAAAAACCCACCTGTCCGACGTGATGGTGCGCCAGTGGGGGAGGTGATGGCGAAGCCTGCCCCCCACTGGCGTTTGATGGGCCTGAAAGGTCGGACTAGGAAGGTTTGGAGGCAGTGGTGGCGGGGTGGAGGTGGACTGACCTGGCCGCTGGCCCCCTGAACCGCCGCGGCGGTTCCCGCGGCCGCGCGTGGACTGTTGCGCTGGCCTGTGGCTCTGTTGCGGAAATGGTGGGTTGCCCCTTCCGCGAGCACGAAAGGAGCGAAAGGCAGAAGGCGGAGGAGGGCGCGTGGCCGAAAGGCCCAAGGACTTGGCCGTAACCCGTGAGTCCTTAAAGCGCTCCAAAGCACTGTCTGCCTTATTGCCAAAGAGGCGAATGCCATCGAAGGGCATGTCCATCAAAGTCTTCTGGACATCCCACGAAAAGCCAGTTGTCCTCAGCCAGGCGTGGCGGCGGAGCGCCACTGTCGTGGAAATCGCTCTGCCTAGCGAGTCGGCGGTGTCAAGGCCACAACGGATTGTGAACTTGGCTGCATCTCTCCCCTCAGCAACAGCCTGAGACAGTGCTGTCCGGGCCTCCTCCGGACAGCTAGGCAGCACCTGCGCTACCGTATCCCACAAGGAGTGCGAATAACGGCCCAAAACGCATGCGGTGTTCACAGCCCGCAGCCTGAGGCTGGCGGAAGAAAAAATCTTCTTCCCGTACTGTTCCAGCCTTTTGGATTCCTATCTGGGGGTGCGGAAGGGAATGCGCTTGGGGAAGCAGAGGCTTGGACAACCAAGCTCTCAGGGGTGGGGTGTTGGGAGAGGAAAAGGGGGTCGCCCGGGGCCGGGCGATTGCGTCGGGCCACGTTCCTGTCCACAGGAGCCCCTGTGCTGGGCCTGGACAAGGAGCCCAGAAGAACGTCAGACAGTGCTTCATTAAAGGGCAGCAGTGGCTCCGCAGAGGAAACTGCTGGCTGAAGCACTTCTGTCAGTAGGTTAGTCCTGACGGCCACAGCAGGTAGCTGCAGGTGGAGTGCCGCAGCAGCCCTACGCAACACCACAGAAAAACTAGTGCCCTCCTCCGTAGCCACGGTAGGAGGAGACATCATGCCAAGGTCTGGAGAGGTGTCCAGACCACTGGCGTCCCCCAGCTCCTCAGCCCAGTCCGGGTTATACTCACACTGAGCTGTGAGAGGGTCCTCAGACACCTCCCAGTCCTCCCCTTCCTCCTCCTGCTGTTGTACAGGCCGAAAAGGAGGAGGATGGATATAGGGAAACAGATTCCCAAACGGCGTCGGAATCGGCGTCGGTCGACACCGTTCTGGCACCGTATCCACGTCGGGGCTGAAACCAAGGTCGACGTCGTCCGGCGCGCCGGGCGACGTCCAACGTGGTGCCGGTGGAGGTGTGACTAGGTCAAATGGCGTCGACCAGGATCCACAACGGGATCCATGGAAGTCCTGCGGTGCCGAGGACGGAGCCGACGGCGACGCCGGGGCCGGAGCTACCGGCGTCAAAGTGGGAGGACTCCCAGTCGGGCCCGCGGGGCCCGAAAGCGCACCGGAGGGGCCCGCCGGCCCAAACAGGCGAGCCATAGCGGACAGGAATTCCTGTACCTGGGCCGGAGTCACCGATGAACCTGGGAAGGGCGGGTAGGTCACCGACTGCGTAGGCTCCGCCGTAGCCGCGGAAGTGGCACCACCCGCTCCCTCAGCCGCGTCGCGCGACCGGCGAGGGGAAGTCGAAGAACGAGGACGTTTCTTCGACTTCTTTTTGTGCTTCGCCTTACCTGACCCTGAGTGCGAAGACTTCGATTCCGACGACTTCCGGTGAGGACGTCTCCGCGACCGGTCCCTCGACCTCCCTCTGGACCGGGACCTCTCACGGCGCGGAGCCGACTGCCGGGCTTCCAGCAACTTTCGGGACCGCTCCCGCAAAGTCTTCAGTGCCATGGCTCGGCAGTCGGGGCACGACTTGGGGTCGTGGTCGCGCCCCAGGCAGAAGAGACACACGCGGTGCGGGTCAGTCACCGACATCATGCGATGACAGTCCTCGCAAGATTTAAACCCGGGCATCCCTAACTGCACCAGGAGTCGATCGACTCAAAAAGCGGAGACAAAAATCTCAAAAACTCAGTCAAAAATTGACTGGGGTACCGCTCTCTCCGGATCTGCGCTTGCTGGCGCGGAAAAAGAAAGAACTGACGTCAGCGCGCGAGGGCGGTGTCTAAGTAGCTGCACAACGTCATCCCGGCGATCACGACGCCTACGACGGACGCGGAGCCGCACGACGCCCCCTTCCAACGCGCAGGGGTACTGCTGACGAAAACTTTCCGGATCCAGACTGACGCCTGGGGATATTCTAAGGTAAGGAATCTATCACTATGTGTTTCTTTCAGATGAACAAGTTACATACCTTCGGTAACGATATATCTGTAAGAGACATAGATTAGTTATGGATTCCTCACCTTAGAATTACCCCCAGGCGTCAGACTGGATCCAGAGAATTTGTTCCTCAGCAGTACCTCTGGCATCTATAGGTGGCGTCGGTCGACTCCGCGTTCGTCGTTGCCGTCATGGTCGCTGGAATGACGTTGCGGTATCTATTTAGACGCCACCCTCGCGCGCTGACGTCAGTTCTTAACACGACATTCCACGCCAGAAGCGCCGAGCCATGCAAGACACTGACCACTGGTGCACGAAAACTAGGGCCCTGAAAGGGAGTCCCTTACCCTAGAAATCAGTTCGCAGAACGGGGAGGATGGGTGGGGCGGTGAGGAATCCATAACTAATCTATGTCTCTTACAGATATATCGTTACCAAAGGTAAGTCACTTGTTCATCTGAAAGAGACAATTAGTTATGGATTCCTCACCTTAGAATAGATACCCCAGCAATACCATCCCCGGTGGTGGGTCTGCAAACCAAGTTCACACCAGAAAGTCCTGAAGAACTGAATGGCCGAAGAAGCCGTCCCTCCGGTAAACGTGTGCAGTGAAGCCCACATAGCTGCCTGGCAGATGTCAAGAAGGGGGAATCCACGTCCCAAAGCAGTAGTGGCTGCCGTCGCCCTGGTGGAATGGGCACGCAACCCAACTGGAGGTTCCTTTTTCGCTAAGGAATAGCAGATTTTGATGCAAAGAATGACCCATCGGGAGATGGTTCGTTTTTGCACGGCCCGACCTTTCTTGGCGCCCACATATCCAACAAAGAGTTTGGTCATCCACCTGGAATTGTTTTGTGCGATCCAGATAGAACGAAAGCGCACGTTTTGGATCCAGACGGTGGAGACTCTCTTCCTCTTTAGAAGGATGCCGAGGCGGAAAGAAGGTGGGCAAAGTGATGGTCTGTCCTATATGGAAAGAGGTAACCACTTTGGGAAGGAAAGAAGGCCTAGTACGGAGGACAACTTTGTCCGGGTGAACAGCCAGGAAAGGAGGCCTAGAAGAAAGGGCTTGTAGCTCACTCACCCTGCGAGCAGAGGTGATGGCAATCAGAAAGGCAGTTTTAAGAGTCAGGAGCCTGAGAGGACAGTTATGTAGCGGCTCGAAGGGAGCACACATAAGATAAGTAAGAACCAGGTTCAAGTCCCACTGGGGCATCACGAAAGGAGTTGGAGGAAACAAGTGAGTAATGCCCTTAAGGAAGCGATTTACAATGGGGGACTTGAAAAGAGAAGGCTGGTCAGGCAGCCGAAGGAAGGCCGAAATGGCCGAAAGATAGCCTTTGAGAGTGCCCAGAGCAGAGCCCTGCTGGGCCAAAGAAAGAATGAAGAGGAGAACCTCTGAAAGGGGGGCAGAAAGGGGATCCACAGTCTTTGCTGCGCACCATGCCACAAATTTGTTCCATCTACAGGCTTATACCGTTTTGGTGGAGCGACGCATGGCTGCCAAGATAACATTACAGGCTTCGGGAGGAAGGTCGAAAGCTGTCAACTGTCGCCGCTCAATCTCCACGCAAGGAGGTGGAGGCTGGACAGGTTCGGGTGGAGGACCGTCCCCTGCTGCTGCGACAGAAGATCCTCCCGAAGAGGCAGTCTGATCGGAGGATCGATGGCCATGTGTAGTAGCTCGGGATACCAGACTCTTCGTGCCCAATCCGGAGCCACAAGAATGACTTGGTCCCGGTCGCGTCTGATCTTCAGCACTCTGGGCAGAAGTGGTATAGGCGGAAAGGCGTATAGAAGACCGTAACTTCACTCGCGACGAAAAGCGTCTCGGAGCGAGTGCTGCCTTGGAAATTCCAACGTGCAGAACTGCTGACATTGCGCGTTCTCTTTGGTGGCGAACAGATCTAACCAAGGCTCTCCCCACTGCTGAAAGAGACCTTGCACCACCTCCAAGTGAAGACGCCATTCGTGATCCATCATGCACCTGCGGCAGAGTTCATCCGCCCTGGCGTTCAGAGAACCTGCCAGGTGTTGAACCACCAGAGATATGCCCTGATGTTCCAGCCATGTCCAAAGGCGGAGAGCCTCTTGACATAGGGTCCACGACCCCATCCCGCCCTGTTTGTTGCAGTACCACATGGCGGTGGTGTTGTCCGTGAACACCTGCACTGCTGTTCCCCTGACAGAGGGAAGGAATGCCTTTAGTGCAAGACGAATCGCCCAAAGCTCCAGAAGGTTGATATGGAGCCCCGACTCCGCCGGAGACCAGAGGCCTCTGATCTCCGCCTCTCCCATGTGGCCGCCCCACCCCAGCAGTGATGCATCTGTCACCACTGTTAACTCCGGTTGGGGAAGGGAGAGGGATCTGCCGCTGACCCAATCCCGGTTCGTGAGCCACCACTGCAATTGATGTGCAGTGCCCTCTGAGATCTGGACGCAATCGGAAAGATTCCCCTGATCCTGTGCCCACTGGAACTTCAGGTCCCAATGCAGAGCCCGCATATGCCACCTGGCATAGTCCACCAGCAGGATGCAGGAGGCCATGAGGCCCAGTAGCCTCAGGGTCATTCTGACCGAAACCCGGGACAGTGGCTGAAAGATCGAAACCATAGCCCGAATATCCCGGACTCACTGCTCGGGAGGATAAGCCCGAAACTGCGCTGTGTCCAGAACCGCTCCGATGAAAAGGAGCTTCTGAGAGGGGATCAGGTGTGTCTTCGGCACATTGATGGTGAACCCCAGCGAATGCAGGAGGTCGGCTGTAGTCTGGAGGTGGGAGACGACAGCCTGGGGCGAGCCCGCCTTCAACAGCCAGTCGTCGAGATAGGGGAAGACTGGAACCCCTGATCTGCGCAGATGAGCTGCGACCACCGCCATCACTTTCGTGAACACCCGAGGGGCGCTGAAGTCCGAAGGGGAGCATGGTAAACTGAAAGTGCTCGTGGCCTACCGTAAACCGTAGGTAACGCCGATGGGCCGGCAGGACGGGGATGTGAAAATAAGCGTCCTGCAAGTCCATTGCTACAATCCAGTCTCCAGGGTCGAGAGCAGACAGGACCTGAGTCAGGGTCAACATTTTGAACTTCTCCTTCCGGAGGAAGCGATTTACGTTCCGGAGATCCAAGATAGGACGCAGGCCCTTGTCCTTCTTGGGCACCATAAAGTAGTGGGAATAACAACCACAACCTACTTCTGGGGCAGGAACGTGCTCAATGGCTCCCTTGGCCAAGAGAGCCGTAACTTCCTGTTGGAGAAGGGCCAAGTGATTCTCCGACAAGCGATGGGTTTGAGGTGGCATGGATGGAGGGGTAGTCCCGAAGGGGAGGGAGTAGCCCCTTCGGACTATCTGCAAAACCCACCTGTCCGACGTGATGTTGAGCCAGTGGGGGAGGTGATGGCGTATTCTGCCGCACACTGGCAAAAGGTGGCCCTGAAAGGTCGGACTAGGAGGGCTTGGAGGCTGCAGCAGATGGGGCGCTGGTGGACTGGCCCGCCCGCTGGCCCCCAGACACACGACGGTGGGTCCCAAGTCCCCGACCGCGCAGAGGCTGGACAGCTTGCGCAGGCCTTTGGCCCTGGGCGGAACGTGGTGGGGCACCCCTTCCGTAGCCACGA
This sequence comes from Calotriton arnoldi, assembly GCA_963921515.1. Taxonomy (NCBI): domain Eukaryota; kingdom Metazoa; phylum Chordata; class Amphibia; order Caudata; family Salamandridae; genus Calotriton; species Calotriton arnoldi. Next base: position 1,430,034 of record CAWUFW010000151.1, on the reverse strand, counting down.
AAAGGGCGAAAGTCAGACTGCGCTGGGCGGGAGGTGGATGCGAGGCCCAAGGACCTGGCCGTAGATCTGGAGCCCTTAAAGCGCTTAAGCGCGTTGTCCGCCTTGTCGCCAAACAAGCGACGGCCATCAAAGGGCATGTCCAAAAGCGTAGCTTGGACATCACCCGAAAAGCCAGTAGACCTCAACCAGGCGTAGCGTCTAAGGGTTACCGACGTGGAAATCGTCCTGCCCAGTCAGTCAGCGGTGTCCAGCCCACATCGGATGATGAGCTTCGCTGCGTCTCGCCCTTCGGCAATTGTACAGGAGAGCACGACCCGGGCCTCCTCCAGGCACTGTGGCAGCACCTGCGCAACCGTGTCCCACACCGAGTGGGAGTAACGGTCCAATAGACATGCAGTGTTCACCGACCGCAGTCCAAAGCTGGAGGAAGAAAACATCTTCCCAAGGTGGTCCAGCTTCTTGGATTCCCTATCAGGTGGTGCGTTAGGGAATGCGCCCTTGGATGTTACGGCTGGACTACCAAGCTCTCAGGGGTGGGATGGGACGAGAGAAAAATGGGGTCGCCCGGGGCCGGGAGGTGGCGTCGGGCAATCATCCTATCCACAGGAGCCCCTGTGTTGGGCTTGGACCAAGGGCCCAAAAGGATGTCCGTAAGGGCCTCACTGAACGGCAGCAAGGGCTCTGAAGAGGCCGCTGCCGGCTGAAGCACCTCGGTCAGGAGGTTAGTCCTGACCGCCACGGTAGGAAGCTCGAGGTTTAAGGCCTCAGCCGCCCTACGCAACACCACTGCGTAACATGCACCCTCCTCCGTAGCCACGGTAGGGGGAGAAAGCATCCCAAGGTCTGGGGAAGTGTCCAGATCACTGGCGTCACCCAACTCCTCTCTCCAGTCCGGTTCCTCTAACTGGTCTGCAAGAGGGTCCACAGACCCCTCCCAGTCCTCCTCACCCTCTCTTGGTAGCCACTCAGGGCGGTAGGAAACATCAGGGGAGAACAAGGGTACAAAAGTACCGGTCTGCGTCGGTCCCGACTTTGGTCCGGCTCCGTGTCCTCATCGAGGGGGAGGCCGGGGCCAACGCCGGCTGGGGACACAACCGGCGTCAGAGGCGGTGGGGGTGTCGCCACTGGATTTAACGCCGGAGGAGGTGTCACAAGGTCGACAGGCGCCGATCCGGATCCAGGCCTGGATCCTTGGGGGCCCTGCAGCGCTGAAGCCGCCGACATCAAAGGCCTAAAGCCCCCAACCGAGTCCGCGGGGCCCGAGGGCGCGCCGGTGGAGTCGGGCTGCCCAAAGATGGAATGCAAGGCTTCGTAAAAGCTGCGAAGCTGGGCATGGGTCGCACCAGCTCCCGGAAAAGGAGGGAGGGCCGGAGTCGACCCAACAGGCTCCGCAGGCGGAGCCGGACGACTACCTTCCGCTTCCCGCGTCGGCCGATGGACGGGGAAAACGCTTAGAGCGACGATGCTTCTTCGCCTCCTTCTTGTGATTCGACTTACCCGAAGACTTCGATGACAAGTGGTGGTGGTGGCTCCGCGACCGGTCCCGCGACCTCCCTCTCGACCGGGATCTCGACGGCGGGGAGTGGACTGCCGGGCCTCAAGAAGCTTTCGGGACCGCTCCCGCAAAGACTTCGGGTTCATGGCCCGGCAGTCGGAGCACGACTTTGGGTCGTGGTCGCGCTCCAGGCACCAAAGGCACACGAGGTGCGGGTCCGTGACCGCCATCAATTTGTGACAGGAGTCGCAAGCCTTGAAGCCGGTCCGACGTGTCATCCCTCCGTGCACCAGGAGTCGAACGACTCAAAAAAGATGTCCACAAAAGTCACAAAATCGGAGTCAAAAAGTGACTCGAGGTACCGCTCTCTCCGGATCTGCGCTGGCTGACGCGGAAAAAGAAAGAACTGACGTCAGTGCGCGAGGGCGGCGTCTAAGTAGATACTGCGACGTCATTCCTGCGACCATGACGCCAACGACGAACGTGGAGTCTACCGACGCAACCTATCGACGCGCAGAGGTACTGCTGAGGAAAAAATTCTCCGTACATCTGATTTGCCCAGCCTGGCTCTGAAGTTGATGCCACTGAAACTGTCTTCTTTCAATTGTTTGTTCGACTTTTAAAATTAAATTCACAGGCCGCTGATTTTTTTTTCTGCGATGGGTTTGATGGCTGTTTCGATCCAGGCTGACTTTCGGTCAAAATTTGTGTGCGGCGCTCCTAAATAGATATTTGTCATCTATGAAATTAGTTTCTGTCAATTTATGTCCTTTCCGGTGTGCGTCAGAACAAAGTTTGATAAAGTTCTCCTTGCTGTTCCACTTACCTGCCATCCTAGAATTCCTGTGAAAGTCTGATGGGGCAAACGGCTTGAGCAAATCAGCACTGTAGCCTTGGCAAGCCGCTTCCATGATAGGCGAAGAGAGGATTATGAATCCAAGGACTGAAAACAGAACACCCATTCACTTGCCCCAACCAATTCATGAGGGGCCACCACTCATGGTTCAGAAACTGCTGACTCCAGGCTTGAGTCTCATGCTCACCTACATCATTCACTACTACCAACATTACCAGTTACACAGCGGGCCTTTCCCTCCAGCAACCACCTACTCTGTGTCCCTGGCTAAACGTTCACCACCGGTTGAGGACGGATTATGGGTCCCAAATTATGAGCACTACTATATAGAGGCCCAACTCCAGTGGCTCACATGTTGGTTGGGGGCGACTGCATTCAGGAACTGGGTGACTGGTTCCCTGTCGGAGGAGACATACTGGAGTGGCTCTTGGGAGGGGGTTGGGGGACACATGACAGAACTACTCTCTCGTTGTCCTGAGCTCCCTAGCCAAAACCAGTGGTATGGCTACCAAAGAGGCTATATGTCCCTGAAAAAACAGCTTGACAACAGGTTTTCCCTCTCCTTCCAGGGTGCCAGCTAGTCTGCGTAAACAATGGGGCTGCCCCTCTCCCAAGTGTTGCCCATTTGCTCTTCAAACACTGTTTCAGCTTTGAAGCTCACCTTTTGGACCAACACCTGTGAGGCTTCCTGCAGGAGGGAGGTAACACCGCTCTCTAGTGCAAGCCTTTATTGTCTCCTTTCCTGGGAGGAGTTTGCTCTAGGAGGGCAGAAAGCTGTCTCGAGCTTGAGCTCCTGTGTACCCGTTAACAGCCCAGGAGATTGAAGACAACAAAGTAGCAACTTTGTAAAAGTTGCACACTGTTACCTGTTGAAATAATTTTGACTTGAGAACAAAGTTGGCTTAATGTACTCAATTGTTTGATACCTTGGGCACTGTTCTGGAGTTTGCACAGCTGCGGGGTCAGCGTGTAACCCTGTACTCGCCAACGGGGCAACCAAGTCTCCCCACAGTAAAAAAAGACAGTTGCACGTTTTTACAGCCAGAACACACAAAATACATGTTCTGCCCATGAAATATGCTGCACCCTGCCTTAGGGCTCAGTAGGCACGCCACAGAGGTGACTTACACACACTGCAGGGGGAGGTTTGACTTTATCATTGCTTCAAACGGCAAAGTCTGGCTAGCAGTTTAAAACTGCTCTTCCAGTCTGCAATGACTGGGACGCTCATTTTACTTGTGTCATACATAGGGTGGCACAACTAGTGCTGCAATCCCGGGGTACTTTCTAACTTACATGCCCTGGGCACTTTGTGTACCATATTCTAGGGACTTATAGGCGAGTCAGCCTATGGCAATAGGGCATAGCCAATGTAACAGACACGTTTTGGGGTCAGGATACTGGCACTGAGGTCTGATTAGCAGGCCTCAGTGTGCTCTCAGAGTCGAAAAACTAGCAGCATCAGTCCAAAAACTTGGAGGTGACAATACAAAAAGAGCCATTTCCTTACAATGAGAATGACCTAGGCCCGGTCTGTTTTGATGTTTCTCAGAACCAGAGGCAGAAGAGGTAGTGGTGGCATACAGGAGTTTGCCCTTCCATTCCAGCTGGAAAGAGTCTCCAAACAAACAACTTGGAGAAAATGCCAAAGCACAGAATTGTTGTCACCGCACATTCAACTGTGCCGAATACCTCTAGCCAAGGCTTACCCTACTGAACGAAGCTGCCCTGGGCCACCTGGAGATGGAGATGCCACTCGTGGTCTGTAACACAATGCTTGCTCAGTTTATCCACTCTGGAATCTAGTGACCCCACCAAGTGACTGGTGACCAGTAAAATGTTCCGCTGGTCCAGCTACCTCCTGAGACTTAATGCCTCCAAGCACATGAGGTAGGGAAGGGAGAATATTCCGGCTGCAGCAACAGACGGAACATTTGAGGGATTCTATACCTGCTGGCTTGAACAGTGTTTACCCATGCCTAGACCCTGAAAGTCTTTGGTCAGCTGGTGCAAAACAGTTGGGGGGAAGGTATGGGTGCCACTGTCTGTAAGCCAGCCCGTTGGATTATCCCCTAATTTTCTGTATTGGAGAAATTGTTTAGCTGGTGTCAATAGGTTGTGCAGTGGCACAACTGTGCTTGAATTGTTCCAGCGACGAATCAGCTCTTTCTCGAAAATCTCTAGAGCCACCGAAGTGCATGTCTATTAGGGATACATGTATGTCTCCAGAAACCCCAGTTGATCTTATCCAGGCCTGTTTTCTGAACACTGATTCAAATACCTCTGCCCATGCAGTCTGTAGTGTTCCGGCCAGTCCAGAGCACATATTTGGCTGCATCCTGACAATCCTGTATTGTCTGGGCAAAAAAGGTCCAGAAAATCTCTGGGACAGTCGGCATATCATCTCTGGCCAAATCACAAACTGTGGGGGTATCCACCAACAGACATACAGGGTTGATAGAGCTAAGGGCTAGACTAGCCGAGGAAAACATTCTCTTTCCAAAAGCATTAAGCCTTTTTGATTCCCCTTCCAGAGGCTTGATCAAGAAGGAATTTGGATAGACCTTTCCTTTCTAAGCTTGAACAATCAGGCTTCTGTGGTGTAGGATGCTTGGTCAGGAAGTCAGGGTTACCAGGAGCCAGTCTAAGTCACCTAAACAAAGGTCAACTGACTGGCAGGCATGAGCACAACTTGGACAATGTAGCTAGAAGGGTATCAGTAAGGGTTTCATTAAACAGGAATAATGACTCAGATGAAGCAGGCCCAAGTTGAAGAATCTTACTCGTTTGTTTTAGTCTCAATAGTGGGGAACTACAATTTTAGTGCTTCAGCTGGCCTCTACATTTTTAGCAAACAATGCACTTGCTCAATTACTGGACCAAGTGGAGAGTCAAGTTCTGTATCAAGAGATGTGTTTAGCCCTCTGGCATTTTGTAAGTCAAATTACAATGCATCATCAGTATAACAAGGAGACAGCATTTTGTCCCTTGCCTCATCATCATCAGTGTTCTGAGGAACATCATCATCATCATCCTGTACTGGGTCATAATAAGAGCCAAATAGAGTGTGAACCCTCTGCGGATACTAATGTGGAGCAGAGGTCTGGGATTGGATTGCAGTTGCAGAACCAGTGATTGTGCTTCTGTGATTTCATAGCAGGGCATTGGCTGGAGGGGGCTGAAGGTATGTAGGGGTTGGATCATGGACTGGCATTAGTACAGTGGGAAGTGAAAGAACCAGCGTGGACCTTGGTGCCAGAATAGAAACCAGAACTGGAGATGGTACGGGCCTGGTGGCTGGTCCCAAGAGGGCCGAATGTGTACGCTGGTGCGGCCGGGCAGAAGTCAAACTGGAGACCCTTGCATCTCCATGGGGCCCAAAGGCGCACCAAAAATCTGGAACATGGCATGGTCTCTTTGAAGGCTGGTATCTGCTGTGGGGTTGGCGATAAACCATGAAAATAGGCGAGTGCCAAGGCCAACGGCGGGATCGGTTTGGAACCAAGAGACGTGAGACCTTTATTATGACACCCCCTCAAGCCTTCTAGCAGGACCTCCAGTAGCAGGATAGGGGTGGAGTCCCACTTGTCTTTCTTACACTTATGCCTAGACTTGGACTTCAAAATATTAGAAAACTTCGAAAGGGAAGTGGACTTTTCGCAGGAGCAGCCTCATGACCAGGCCCGCAATCAGGCCCACGACCTGGATAGAGGCCGATGCTTTGCCACGATCCTCTTCTTATGTTCCTTGACCGAGTTAAGCTTCCTGGTCCCAAATAGCTTTAAGGTGCAAGAGGGAACACTTGTCACACAAAGTAGAGTTATGGCTGAGCCCAAGCATAACTTGTGACGGTCTGTACTGACAAATGCTGCCTTCAGTCTCAGCAAGCTTGAATCCTGTAGTGGGGACACAGTTCCCTAGCGCACTGTGAAATTTTTTTGGGAGTCATCAGAAGACAAACAAAGTTGGTAGCTAAGTTAAGGATCTGCATCGAGCGTGCAAAATGAAAGGAACTGGCGTCAAAGTACACAGATGAGGTGCTTATATGTGGCTGTGCTCCGTCATTTCTGGGGTGGTATGGGGTCATCCTGGAGCCATACAGCACCACCTACAGAAGTGGGGGAACATTGCCCGTCTGCGCCCGTCCGCGTCCGGATCGCGGCCAGCGCCGGCCATGCTGCCCGTGACCCTCCCGGTGGCCACATTCACTTGTCCAGTGAACAATTACTTAGCATGAAGCCCCCAAGCTGTGAACATATTTTTGAACCTGAGCACTGGGGGACGCTCCCTCTTCCAGACTGCCGCATCTGTCAATACTCTCCAGTGACTGGCTCTCTGCAACACTACCCGGCACCCTCTCTAACTCCTGCTTCCTCTGGTCAGATTCAGACCCACTCTCCCCCTATCAGGGCCTGCCTGGTCAACTGCAGATCCCTCCCGAGACACGCAGATGAAATCTGGCTCTCGCTTGAGACAAACTCTTGGGATTTAATGTTCCTTACGGAAACTTGGATGAAAGACAGCTCGAACCCTGACCTCGCATTAGCCACTCCGGCGGGGTACCGGTTGCTAGGGGTCAACAAGGCTGGCTCCAAAACCGGGGGTGGGGTGGCGGTGATCCTTCGCGCTGACTGGGAATTCTCCCACAGAAAGATCCTGAACTGTGGACCCCTCGAAGCCATGCTCTTCTGTGTCAAGTTTGCCCCTGGCCTGGCAATGGCCGGGATTCTTGTTTACAGACCTCCTAATTCCCCAGTACGGCACCTTTCTGAATTCTATGATGCAGTAGCAGACCTCTCGCTCAAGTATGTAAATTTTACGATACTAGGGGATTTCAACGTCCACATGGATGATGATAACTGCACCAAAGCTAGACATCTAGCCGACACTTTCAGTGGCCTTAACCTATCACAGCTGGTCAGTGGCCCCACCCACTCTGCCGGCCATACACTTGACCTCATTTTTACCAATAACCCCCATTTGACAGCTGACCACCCTTTACCACTTACCTGGTCGGATCACTTCCTAATACTTTTTAGCCTGTCACTGAACTCCTGTATTCCTAGACCTCACCTAATCTCGGAAAAGAGAAGGCTGTGGCGTAACGTCACGCTAAGCAGCATGACTCCGGTTCTCGCTACAACCCCCCTCCAATTGTCAGGCAACCCAGACTCTGATTCCTCAAGCTTTAACAGTTGGCTATCTGCAGCCTTAGATACTGTTGCCCCCCTCAAACCTGTCGCTGTCCCCAGGCAGAGACCATCAGCCCCCTGGTTCTCTCCGGAGCTCCGTTCGGTGAAAAGTCACTGCAAGAAATTGGAGCGCTCCTGGAGAATATCTTATGACCCCGCTGCTAAGGAGATCTATAAAAAAGCCTTGAAAGACTTTCATAAACTCAAGCGCTCCATGATGCGAGATTACTTCGCCAATAAGATTCATCTAGCAGGGAACTCAGCAAAAGTTCTCTTTAAAATTGTTCAGGAGTTCACTAAGCCTTCCGACTCCGCCAGTACAGTTCTCCCTTCCGCTGCCCTGTGCACAGGACTGTCAGACTTCTTTCAGGATAAAATCAAAGCCATATATACCACCTTCCCTCCCCCCTCAGTCCTCTTCAGAACCTTCTACTTTATTGGCCTGCAATGACCACTTTCGGCCCTCTCTCTCTTGATACTTCACTCCATAAACTCTTAACCTGCAAATCAGGGTCTCCGGGCGACCCCTGCCCAGCTCAGTTTTTCAAACTCCTGGCACCCTACATTAATTCCTCATTGAATTTGATTTGGAACTCCTCGCTGAATTCAGGTATTTTCCCCGCAGTGTGGAAACAAGCTTATCTTATACCGATCCTCAAAAAACCTGATGCTGACCCCGCAGCTTTTAAAATTTTTTAGACCCATCTCCCTGCTACCAGCACCCGCTAAAATTCTTGAACAAATTGTACAGGAACAACTCTCTAATTATCTGGAAACCAGATCTCTTTTTCATGACTCTCAATCCGGCTTCAGAGCTGGCTACAGCACAGAGACGGCCCTCCTTGAAGTGTCCGAGAGTACCCGCGAGAGCATCGACTTGGGCAAAGCAGCTATGCTAGTGCTGCTCGATTTATCCGCGGCGTTCGACGCGGTTGCCCACCCCATACTCATTCATAGGTTAAGAGACCAGGGAATCCAGGGCACGGCCCTGTCCTGGATCCGGTCCTATCTAGGAAACCGGTCTCAACAAGTCTTTCTCCGCCCTTTTCTTTCGGATAAGAAGCCCTTGCTCTGCGGTGTTCCACAGGGCTCTGCTTGGAGTCCTCCCCTTTTCAACGCATACCTTTCACCCCTTGCGGCGTTGGTGGAATCTTGCGGGGTGAGGGTTGTCTCCTACGCTGACGATACCCAGCTGGTGTTCTCCTTCGAGCAGCACTCGGAGGCAGCCTTCTCCAATTTCAGAACTTGCCTGAGTAACATCTCGGCCTGGATGTCACTGAACTGTCTCAAACTTAACTCGGGGGGGAAAAACCAAGGTACTCTTTTTTTTTATCGAAAAACTCCCCCTTCCCCTGTGCTTTGGTGGCCTCAGGAGATGTCTCCCCCCCCCCCAGTACCTGTTGACTCTGTGAGAAACCTTGGCTTCAAATTTGACAATGATCTCTCCTGTAAAGCACAAATTAAGCAGGTCTCTCCTCCTCCTGCTTTGGGAAATTGCGCACGCTGCGAAAATTCCTCCACTTCCTTCCCTTGGATTGCCGCCGTACAATCGTCCATGAGCTGATCACATCCCACCTGGACTACACCAACAGCCTCTATTTTGGGGTTCCCGCCTATTTGACTCGGCGGCTGCAGATAGTTCAAAACGCCGCCGCCAGACTTATTTGCAAAATTCCTTTCCGTCACTCTATTTCCCCCCCACCTGAGAATCCTGCACTGGCTGCCTGTCACCAAAAGCATTGAATTCAAGGCACTTACCCTGGCATATAGAGCATTCCGGGGATTGGGCCCTGTGTATTTGAGAGCTAGACTCGAACACTACCATCATGACCGGGCCTTGAGATCTAACCACCAGAGTCTCCTAGTCATCCCCCGCTTTCGTAGGGCCAGGACGGGGGGGGCAGAGCCTTTGCGGTTGGAACCTTTAAACTTTGGAATGCCCTGCCACTCTCCATCCGCCTATCAGAGTCAGAACTTACTTTTCGACGGACCTTGAAAACCTGGTTGTTTACGAGCACCTAGTCCTATCTGACATTTTCTGCCCCTACTAGTTCTGCCGCCTACAGTTTAGCCTCAGCGCCGGGACAGCCCCGCAGGGGGTAGCTGTGCGCTCTACAAATCCCACAAATAAATAAATAAATTGCCAGGAAAAATTCTCCTGATCTAGTCTGGCGCCTGGGGATATTCTAATCCTAGGGATATTCTAATGGTGAGGGAAATCTGTGGCTAGATGTGTTCATCAGAAACCAATGCTTTCAGGATAATGTTTTGCTTCATCTTCTAAATATCAGTAACTATTTACAGCTATATTTTTTTTACTGAATATAATATATTCAGTTTGATTAGGCTTCTTGAAATTTGCATGCCTGAATAAATAGTTGCTACAATACTATTTTTATAAAAATGCAGTGAATCAGTGGTTGCTTACTTGTTGAAGGAAAACAGGCAGTTGTTGCCTCATTTGATCCTGAAGTTGTGGATTTCCGGCAAACAGAGGGTTATTCAGCATCATCTGGAATATAACAGATAATCTTATAATAGACATTTTTTTAAGCATTTGCTGTCAAAACAATTCTATCATGATAAAATATAGAATTATTTGCAAAGTGGACAATAGTCATTGTAAAGGCTATATAGATCCCTGCTGTTTCCCAGCAGTTGGCAACAGAAGGTCCTCAAACATTCTTCAAGTACAAGTAGGAACAGTTCAAAAGTGCAGCAACCTTTCATAGATTTACATGCTTGAATCATTCCCAGACATCAGTATGGGAATCTGTTTTAGTCAATGTACATGTATACTCATATAACACTAGAATAGCTATCAAGTATCTCCAGCCAAGCCTGACACAAATTCCGGCCAATGAGGCGGAGAGAGGAAGAGCTCCAACTCTCCAAAGCCACAAATACTCAAATGTTCACTACCATTCGAGAGAAAAGATTTGTACGGGCTCGCACAACTCTGCTGCAAGACTCATCACCGGTTCAAAAAGAAACAACCACATCACCCTGATCTGAAATCCCTCAACTGGCTCCCTTATGAAGCAAGAATCCAGCTAAAAATTGTCTGCATGAGACGAAACACTCCACTTCAAAACCCCTTGGTATCTCCCTCAGAAGCTCAAACATTCTGGTGGCTCTAGATCATCCAGAAGCTCAAACACCTTACTTCTGAAACCACAGAGACTGCACACAAGAAGAAAACTTACAACCGCTCTTTCTCTGGGATTGCCCTAGAATTTGGAACACCTTGCCCCCTGAAGTCAGAATAAATCCCTCAACTGTATCCTTCAAAAGAAGTCAAAGAACTCCATATGAACAAATGTCTTCTCTAGATCCTAAGATACCCATTCCGATTTCTGAATCACACTCATGACTACTTCAAACCAGCTACGCTAGTGTTTGAGTTAACAGTCCTGACATTACTCTCCCTTTTCTCAACACTACCTGATTGTGCAGTTTTCTTGACAACATATTTGTTTTTATTGGTTCATCTCCTCTGCTCTCTGAACATTGTAAAGTGTACCCTCCGTTTTCTGGGTACTACCTTATCCTGTACTTTTTTTCGAATTTGTTATTATTGCTCTGCTCTCTGTAAATTTGTAAAGCTCTCTGATACCCACAAGGGTCATGTTCGCGCTATAAAAAACTATCAAAATTAAATTAAATAAATCTTCAAAAAGAAGGAAAGGGGAGCAGTACACATGTCATCCTAAGGAAGATACCAGCACTGCAGAACTGTAGAACAAGTTACTGACCTTTAGTAAGGCTTTTTTCTGGTGGATATTCTACTTAACCATAGATTCCGCACCTTGTGAAAATTCCCCAGGTGTCAGACTGGATACGGAAACTTTAAAGCAGTACTCCCTGCATGCTGAAAGTGGCGTTGTACAGCTCTGCACCAACCTTGTTCCACTGTGGAAGTGATGAGCGGAGCCCCATATAAGCACCACCCATGCGTGTTGAAATCATTTGCTTCTCTTGATGGACCTGACAGTCGAGGCAGTAGTGCTTCCTGAAAGAGTGTACCAAAGCCCACGTAGCCTGACAAATGTCCAGGATAGGTATTCCATGTGACAACGCAGTGGTAGCAGCTTATTCCCTGGTGAAATGAGCTGGTAAGGCTTCTGGGGCTGTTTTTTAACCAGTGCCAAGCAGATTTTCATGAAGAGAACCATTCATCGAGAGATGGTCCATTTATCCTTGCCCTTTTTTTTACTGGAAAACCCTACCAAGAGCTGATCTTCCACCTGATGTTCCTTACTGTGATCAATATAAACACTTGGTGCCCTCTTTGGGTCCAAGAGATGGAGCCTCTCTTCCTCCTCAGAAGGATGAGGTGCAGCAAAGAGTGCCAAAAGGGTCATATAGCCTGCCTGATGGGAAATGGTATGACCACTTTCGGCAGAAAAGAAGCTCTGGTCCTCAATTCCAACTCATCCGGAAAGTACACTGTATAAGGCGGGATGACAGAGAGCCTGCAGCGTGCTCACACGCCTAGCCAATGTTGTGGTGATGGGAAAACCCGTCTTCAATGTCAGAAGTTTCAATTGACAATTGTGCATCAGCTCAAAAGGGGTGCACATCAAAAGGTGAGGACTAAGTTCAAGTCCCACTGTGGCATCATAAATTGTGGTGAAAATAAATGTTGGAAACAGTGTAGACAAGCATTGGCATAGCCAATAGGTCTCGCCTTTGGGACCTTATAAGTGTTTAGCCATGCAACACTTGATGTTGTTGCACCAAGGATATTGTGCTGGATAACTAATCACTTATAAGGTCCCAAAGGCAAGACCTATTGGCTATGCCAATGCTTGTTGATACATACCACCATCCAGTTTTAAAGTCTTCTTAGAGTTTCTCATTGCTCAAATGGGTTCAATTACTGTTATATATATATATATATATGTTTCCCTCATATTCATTGCTTGAGTTTTGCTCGCAAAAAAGTGTCACTCACAGTTGTTGAAATGTCACTCATAATTACACTTTAAATATGAAAATGTCACACATAGCAATCTGAAACCTTGGCAGCTATGGGTATCACAAACAAACGCTCACAGCACGTACATCAGGCTGGGGTACAAAGGCATGCAGCAAGGTTACAAAGGCATACAGCAGGAGTACACAGCAGGTACTAACCGGCTCTGTTGCGTCTGTGTTGCAAGTCCCTCCAGAACAGCTCCTGATAGCACCGGTTCTTCCTAAGCAGTAAGGAGCTGAGCAGTGAGGAACTCAGTGGCTGCAGATCGGGACCCATTGTGCTGCTCTGCCCAGGCCTAGCTCTAAAGAAGACTGGCGTCCATTGTCCGGAGGCGGGCGCCCACTCTCGCATCGGCTGGTAGAAGATTAGTGCCGGTGACGTCACTGAGAGGGCCGTGCATCACTGTGCGGACTGAGCCTGCCCCCCCCCGGAAGTGGGAGTCGATGGATTTGTGTCGCCAGAAGAGGCAGCGGCGCATCCAGTGGCAAACTGCTGCCCATACAGAGGGAGGGAGGGTGCACGCAGAGAAATCCGTGGTCGGGTATCAGAGTGGAAAAGGCAAGAGGGAAATGAGGGCGGCGCAGCGGGAGATGAGCGGAAGAGAAGCCGAGCGCAGCCTGGACAGTGAGAGGCAGCATAGAGGTGAGGCAAGCTTTGAGGTTGGGAGGAAAGGCAGGCTTGAAGAGGCACGGGCAGGGAGACAGTGAGATGAAACAAAAAGCAGACTTAATTAAAGAGCGAAAGATGGGTACCTGCAAGCAGGAACGGCGTGAAGAGAAGTTGTGTGCGATGGAGCAACATGGGAGGAGGAGCCATTGCAAGCCCGGCAGTGGTGCGCGCGCGCTTGGGAGAGCAGTCTTCACTTTTTCAAGCACTGCACTCGTGCTTGTGGCGCGCCGCTGCGCGCTCCCGCAAGGTGGATGCCGCCACAAGCACGAGTGCAGTGCTTGAAAAGTGAGGACCGATGGCTAAAGGCCCTCCTAGAGCAGCGCATGCGCGCTGCCAAGGCAAGACCTAAAAAAGGGCTGATCCGACAACTGTAAAAATGGCCAAAAGAGCCGATAAGTATCCCTTAATGGTGCCTAAAACACGTCCTTGTTGGGGCAGGGACAGAACAAACAAAACTTCAGACAACTTCGCTTGAACGGGTCAATATGTCGGGTGCTGCACCAATCCACAAATTTGTGACAGCGATCAGCGTACAGCGATTTTGTGGAAGTAGACTCGCTGCCAAGATGACATCAGCGACCGCAGAGGAAAGGTCAATGGAGGTCAACTACCACCGCTCAATCTCCAAGCACAGGAGCTGTTTGCAATCTAGAAGTAGTATTTCATTCATGGAGATGCAAATTATGCAGGCCCAGGTGCAATACTCTGCTCTGCTGCGAGAAAAGACCCTCCCGAAGTAAAGGATAGATGCTCATGTCGAGGCCTTCTAGGTACCACATTCACCTTGCCCAATCTGGTGACTCTTGGATGACTTGGGCCCGGTTGTTCCTGATTTTCTTCAGAGCTCAGGGCAGGCGAGGCAGTGGCGGGAAGGCATACAGGAGTCCCAAGCACCACCTTATCTGAAAGGAATATGGAGAGAGATCTGTTTTGGAAACTCAAATGTGCAAAAGTGCTGACATTGCTAGTTCTCGGCGGTGGCAAAAAGATCCAGCAAAGGTTCTACACATTGTTGGAAAACACCCTGTGTCACCGCTGAGTGCAATTGCAATTTGTGATCCGTTAAGCATCAGTAGCTAGGTTCGTCCAATCTGACGTGTAGAGATCCGACCAGGTGATTTACCACATGGCCAATTCCTTGGCAGTCCAGCCATTTCCTGAGGCGCAGAGCCTCCTGTCAAAGGGCGAAAGACCCAATCCTGCCCTGCTTGTTGCAATATCACGTCGGTGGTGTTGTTCTTGAGCACCTGCATCAGTTCCTTTAATGTGGGCAGGAAGGCCTTCAAGGCTAAGTGAATAACCCTCAACTCCAATGAACTGATGTGGAGTTCAGTCTTTGCGGAGAACAGAGGCCTCTGATCTCCACTTCTCCCAGACGGCCACTCCAACCCAGTAGTGATGCATCTGTGATCACTGTCAGTTCTGGGTGGAGTAGGGAAAAGGGTCTGCCACTGACCCAATCGCTGCCCAGTAGCCATCACTGCAATTCTTTTGCAGTCTCCCCCGAAACCTGGATACAATCTGACAAATTACCCTTATGATGTGCCCACTGGGATTTGAGGTCTCACTGTAGAGCTCGCATGCATCACCTGGAATGTGTGGCCAGCAGGATATCCTCAGGAGCCTCAGAGTCATTCACACTGAGATCCAGGACTAAGGCTGAAACAGTGGGATCATAGATTATACTGTACCTTAACCAGAATACCTAAGATGAAATGGAGCGTCTGTAAAGGAGCTAGGTGGGATTTCGGCACATTGATAGTGAACACCAACAAAGTTAATAGGCTTGTCATCATCTGGAGGTGGTTGACTACTACCCCGGGTGAGCCCGCCTTCAACAGCCAGTAGTCGGGGTAGGGGAAGACTGGTAGCCCTGACCTTCGAAGGTGTGCTGCGAACACTGCCATCACTTTTGTGAACACTCATGGGACACTGGTGAGGCTATAAAGGAGCACAGTCAACTAAAAATGCACCTGGACCACTGTGAGCCACAGGTAGCGCCTGTGGACCTGCGGGACAGGGATATGGAAACAACTGTCCTGCATGACCAACGCAACCATCCGGTCTTTGGGGTCTAGGGCAGACAGGACGTAGGCTAGTGTGGACATCTTGAATTATTTCTTTCTCAGAAAGGCATTGAGAGGACGATAATCCAAAATAGGACTTAGACCTCCATCCTTCTTCGCCACAAGGAAGGACCGTAACACCCCGTTTCTGCTTCCGAGGCCAGAACCCTCTCTATGGCCCCTTTTTGCTTCCAGCTGCAGACAGATAGATGGTCCTCCATCACTCGCTCTGATAGTGGTGGAAGGAGCGGTGGGGTGGAAAGAAATGAGAGTGCAGAGTGCCAATGAACAATTTCGAGGACCCACATGTCTGAAGTTATGGCCTGCCACCCCTGGAAAAACTATCAGATCCTGCTCTCGTCAGGCTGCTTTTTACCGGCAAGAACTAAAGCAGTTTTTCAACTGCTGGAGGGGTGGGAGACCAAGTTGCACGTTGTCCCTGCTGTCCCTGGAGTTTTCTCTGAGACCTGTGACCTCAGCCACGAAAGGGATCAACGGCCTGCTAGGCTTGTGGAGGGGTCTGGCACCGTAAAAATGGAAACCCCCGATTATAGACATGGAGATGGCAAAACTGCTGGTGGAACTGTCTTGTGGCAGAGGAAAGACCCAAGGAACGCCTGTTGGCTCTTCTGTCCTTAAACTTTTCCAGAGCGGAGTATGTTTTTTCGCCAAAAAGGTGAAAGCCAACCAACTGCATGTCCATTAAGGACATGTGGACGTCCCCGGAGAAGCCTGTAGACATCCTCCAAGTGTAGCGCCGAGGAGCCACACTAGTGCCCATCACATCACTCAACCTAAATAGCCGTTTCCAAGCCAGAGCATTTGACCAATTTCGCAGAACGAAAAACACCTTGAATAACTGTGAAAGGGACGCCCAAAGGTCGTCCGGAACAGCCAGTAAAACATGCGCCACTGTATTCCAAAGGTCATGAGAGTACCGACCTACAAGACAGCTGGCATTCAAGGACCACAAGCCAGGGATTGTAGAACAGAAAATCTGTTTTCAAAATGACTCTGTTCTTTTAGACTCACTATGAGGCAGAGTGAAAGGTAAAGCGCAGGGGATTACTTTGCTGAACATGGTTTCGACCAAGGGCCCGAAAGGGTGTCCGTGAGGGCCTCATTAAAAGGTAACAGTGGCTCTGTAGTGGTCTAAGCTGGTTGAAGTGCCTCAGTTAACACATTTGGTCTTCACCTTCATATTGGGTAGCTGTAAGTCTAGAACTTCTTCTACCCTCCACATTGCAACTGCCAAGGAGGTGCTTTCCTCTGTGCTCAGAATCCGCTTCGAAGGAGATCAGGAGCAAGACCAGGGGATGCACGCTGACACCCTTGCACCCTCTCAGGAGTGCAAGAGTGGCTGGGAAGAGGTCAACTCCTGCTTTGTCTTCTTAGGCTTTTTCTTGGTCTTAAAGGAAGGCCTTGATAGCAATGATGATCTACTGCAGGAACGATTTTGGGAGCGGGAACGGGACCTTCCTTTCAACTCTGACCAATTGTGCAGTGGAATCTTAATGTATCTTGCGATGTAAAGTTTGGCATCATGGGTCCCGTATGTTCTTTGGGTTTATCTGGGAGCAGTCTTCGCAGGTCCTGGAGTCGCGCTCCGACCCAAGACACCAAAAACATATTTCATGCGGGTCCGTCACATACAACTGTTTGTGACAGCCTCTACACAATTTGAAAGCTGTTGTCTTACGGGGTGACATTTTTGTACCACACTGGTAAATTTTGATAAAATTTATGGCCAGAAAGACCAAGGAGAAGCATTTGAAGGTGCGGAAAGTAAGGAACCAACGTCCGCGCACGTGGGTTGCACTTATATGCAGCTCTGTTCGTCACTTGTGGAGAAGAATGACACCAGTGCGGAAGAGTACTGCTTTAAAGTTTCTGTAGCCAGTCTGACGCCTGAGGAATATTCACAAGGGGAGAAATCACAAGACGAGGAATCAGCAGTTAGAAGTATCTATCACAAGTAACAGATGAAATAGCTTTCTTCGCTAGCATTGGAAACATCATAGATTCACAGGCTTAATTAACTATCACAACAGTTAAACAATAAGGACAAGAATTAAAGGCTCCCTTTAGTTAAATAGTTTAAAGAGCAACGTCTGTACAGCTGCTTTTGAATGGATGTTGAATGATGTCCAGACAGTAATGACAAGCATCCTATATTCATTTTAATCCTGGCCAGGAAGTCCAGGAATTAAAGTGCAAGCGGACATTCCTTAGCCAGTTTTAAATTCCTATTTCTGCACCACTATTCTTTTCAGATCCCTATAACTTTTTGCTTCTATTGTCTTCAAAAACACAATAAGGGTGCCTGAGGAGGTTTTTTAAGGACCAGCGAGGGCAAACTCCCCAATCAAAGACTATCTAACACACAAAGAGCCCTCAGGTCCGGGGTCGCACAAGGAGTGGGAGGGGGAGACCCTTTTAAGGACGGTTTCCTTCACACACACCAGAAGTGTCTTGCTTCATCATAGGGATACCACCTCTTGTCACGAACCTAGTTGTGACGCGGGCTACAACCCCCTCACTGCGAGGGAGGAGCTCAGGGATGTTTTTCAGACAAGAGGGGTATTCATAAAACCCAATATGAGCGTAGAGTGTGGTGGAGGGAGTGCAGTGCTAACTAAACAGTGGTTAAAACTAGCTACGAGGTTAGCCAGACCGAGTTTATTGTTGCTACCTGGTGCTAGGATTAAACACAAGTAATGGGTAGTGTCATGGCTTTTGTCAGGATCTCTTAATATAGCTACTGCTATGTGTAAGTGAAAAAAAGTGATGAGTAAAATCCGTCGGTGTGTATATTTAAGAAATACTAAACCAGTGATCCGGCAGTTCAGCAGATTCACCGGTAGGACCTGTGATGAAACATAAACCACATACCGCTCTGTTAAAACAGTAAAGTGGGGTACAGCATAGTTGGACCACACTCTCACATGTCCACATAGACAGATACATACAACTTGTACATGGGTTTCAAGTGTCATTCAGCAGAACTAGTGTGGTACTTCACTCACTTGTTGCTTAGTTCTGTATCACTCACCTGCAAAAGTCAGCTATTATGCCACATCTGTCCCTGGCAGGTAGCCTTAGGTACATACGCCAATCCATCCTAACAAGTAGAGGTGGTGGCGTTAGAAAATAGAGAAATTGTGCCCAGTTTACAAGGGGACAAGCGTCCAGGAGTCAAGCAATCAGTTTGTTGAGGGACCAAAAATGGGTCGGTGTACCCAGGGATGCATGGTATAGGATAATTGCACTGTAAAACGCTGAAGTTTCCTGTCGTTGGCGACTCCTGAGGGGAAAACCCAGGTGAGAAACCTATGCCCAGAAGTTAAGCGTGATCGCTATCCAGAGTGTTGTGGTTAAAGTGTGCCAAGCAATGGTCAAGGAGCCTCAGAAGCGTGCTCCGGATGGTCAAACTTACAACTAATAGTCGTGCATGGCTCTTGTACAGAGTGTAGTAGTGACAGAATGTCGAGAAACCACGAGAGAATGACCCTGGGGGCTGCTCATTGCCCTGGCCATGCGGGTACTGCCCCTCTGTATAGTGCCGGGACCAATTAGGGGTGTGAAGAGTCCCGGTGTGGGTAGATGTAGGAGTGCGTAGGAAAGGCGTTAGAAACCTGGGTGGTTAAAAAGACAGTGAGGCAGAGCGTGGGAAGCGTGCTCCGGTAGATGAGAGCTGCTGGAGAGCAACGGTAACGGGCGCGTAAAAGACACGCTGGGAGCTCGGCAATAAGCGCGTGACAAGCAAGTAAAAGACGTGCTGAGAGGCACAAGTTACTAACTTGTGTAACGATATATCTGTAAGAGACAGTAGTTAGTGACAGATTCCTTACCTTAGAATATCCCCAGGCGTCAGGCTGGATCCGGAAAGTTTTTGCGTAGCAGTACCCTTGCGCGTCGGTAGGCGGCGTCGTGCGGCTCCGCGTCCGTCGTCGGCGTCGGGACCGCCGGGATGACGTCGCGGGCAGCACTTATACGCCGCCCCTGCGCGCTGACGTCAGTTCGGTACACGACTTTTCGCGCCAGGAACGCAGAGCCATGCAAGAAGCTGACATAGGTGTCTGAAAAATACTAGGGCCCTGAAAGGGATGTCCTTAACCCTAGAAATCAGTTCGCAGAACGGGGAGGATGGGTGGGGCGGTAAGGAATCGGTCACTAACTACTGTCTCTTACAGATATATCGTTACACAAGTTAGTAACTTGTGCATCTGAAAGAGACACGTTAGTGACAGATTCCTTACCTTAGAATAGATACCCCAGCAAACAAAGATCAGACAAGGAAGTCCCGGAGGACAGAACGGCCAAAGAAGCCGTCCCTCTGGACCTGACTGTCAAGGCAGTAATGCTTGGTAAACGTGTGCAGCGAGGCCCACGTAGCTGCCTGACAGATATCCTGCAGCGGAACACCGCGGCCTAAGGCCGTGGTAGCAGCCGTTGCCCTGGTGGAATGGGCACGCAGCCCAACAGGAGGCTCCTTCTTAGCCAAAGAATAGCAGGCTTTGATACACAAGGTTACCCAGCGGGAAATGGTTCACTTGTGCACCGCCCGACCTTTTTTGGCGCCCACGTAGCCAACAAAGAGCTGGTCATCCACCCGGAAGTGTTGTGTGCGGTTGATATAAAAGGAAAGCGCACGTTTTGGGTCCAGACGGTGGAGCCTCTATTCCTCTCTGGAAGGATGCGGAGGCGGAAAGAAGGTGGGCAAAGTGATGGTCTGCCCAATGTGGAAGGCAGTAACCACCTTTGGCAAGAAGGACGGACGCGTCCGAAGAACAACCTTGTCTGGATGGACAGACAGAAAGGGAGGTTTGCATGATAGAGCCTGGAGCTCACTCACCCGCCGAGCGGAGGTGATGGCCACCAGAAAGGCTGTCTTCAGAGTCAGAAGACGAAGAGGACAGTTATGTAGAGGCTCAAAGGGAGCGCACATGAGAAAGGTAAGAACCAAGTTCAAGTCCCACTGAG
The DNA here is from genome assembly GCA_963921515.1 of Calotriton arnoldi. Classification (NCBI taxonomy): domain Eukaryota; kingdom Metazoa; phylum Chordata; class Amphibia; order Caudata; family Salamandridae; genus Calotriton; species Calotriton arnoldi. The sequence goes on along the minus strand of CAWUFW010000151.1, from coordinate 1,409,792 downwards.
GCATCACAAACGGAACAGGAGGGAAGAGGTGTGTAATGCCTTTTAGGAACCTGTTAACAACAGGGGACTTGAAAAGGGAGGGCTGATCAGGAAGCCTGAAGAAGGCCGAGATAGCACAAAGATAGCCCTTGATGGTACCCAGGGCAGAACCCTGTTGGGCCAGAGAAAGAAGGAACAGAAGAACCTCAGAAAGAGGGGCAGAGAGGGATTCACAGCCTTTGCTGTGCACCATGCCACAAACTTGTTCCACCTGCAGGCGTATACCACCTTAGTGGAGGGACGCCTGGCTGCCAGAATCACATCAGAAACTTCGGGAGGCAAGTCGAAAGGAATCAACTGCCGCCGCTCAATCTCCACGCAAGCAGGTGGAGACTGGACAGGTTCGGGTGGAGGACCGTCCCCTGCTGCTGCGACAGAAGATCCTCCCGAAGAGGCAGACGGATCGGGGATCGACGCTCATACTGAGTAGCTCGGGATACCAAACTCTTCGAGCCCAGTCCGGAGCCACAAGGATGACTTGGGCCCGGTCGCGCCGAATCTTCTTCAACACTCTGGGTAGAAGTGGTATAGGCGGAAAGGCATACAACAGACCGCAACTCCACTCGCGACGAAAAGCGTCGCCGAGCGAGTGCCGCCTTGGAAATTCCAACGCGCAGAACTGCTGACATTGCGCGTTCTCTTCGGTGGCGAACAGATCTAACCAAGGCTCTCCCCACTGCTGAAAGAGACCTTGCGCCACCTCCGAGTGAAGACGCCATTCGTGATCCATCATGCACCTGCGGCTGGAGTTCGTCCGCCCTGGCGTTCAGGGAACCTGCCAGGTGTTGAACCATCAGGAATATGCCCTGATGTTCCAGCCATGTCCAGAGGCGCAGAGCCTCCTGACATAGGGTCCACGACCCCACCCCGCCCTGTTTGTTGCAATACCACATGGCGGTGGTGTTGTCTGTGAACACCTGCACTACCGTCCCTTTGACAGAGGAAGGAATGCCTTGAGTGCAAGTCGGATCGCCCGGAGCTCCAGAAGGTTGATATGGAGCCGGGACTCCGCCGGAGACCAGAGGCCTCTGATCTCCGCCTCTCCCATGTGACCGCCCCATCCCAGAAGGGACGCGTCCGTCACAACTGTGTGCTCTGGCTGGGGAAGGGAGAGGGATCTGCCCATGACCCATTGCCGGTTCGAGAGCCACCACTGCAACTGTTTTGCTGTCCCCTCCGAGATCTGGACGTGATCGGACAGGTTGCCCTGGTGCTGCGCCCACTGGAACTTCAGGTCCCACTGCAGAGCCCGCATATGCCATCTGGCATGATCGACCAGCAGGATGCAGGAGGCCAAGAGGCCCAGCAGCCTCAGGGTCATCCGTACCGAAACCCAGGATAGAGGCTGAAAGATCGAAATCATAGCCTGAATATCCCGGACTCGCCGTTCGGGAGGATAGGCCCGAAACTGCGTCGTGTCCAGAACTGCCCCGATGAAAAGGAGCTGTGGAGAAGGAATCACGATGCGACTTCGGCACATTGATGGAGAACCCCAGCGAGTGCAGGAGTTCGGCCGTAGTCTGGAGGTGGGAGACGACTGCATGGGACGAGCCCGCCTTCAGCAGCCAGTCGTCGAGGTAGGGAAAGACTGGAACCCCTGCCCGGCGCAGATGAGCTGCGACCACCGCCATCACTTTCGTGAACACCCGAGGGGCACTTGTAAGGCCAAAGGGGAGCACGGTGAACTGAAAATGCTCGAGGCCTACCGTGAACCGCAGGTAACGCCGGTGGGCCGGCAGGACGGGGATGTGGAAATAAGCGTCCTGTAAGTCCAACGCTACCAACCAGTCTCCAGGGTCGAGGGCAGTCAAGACCTGAGCTAGGGTGAGCATCTTGAACTTCTCCTTCCGGAGGAAGCGATTGACGTTCCGGAGGTCCAAGATAGGACGCATGTCCTCCTTGTCCTTCTTGGGCACCAGAAAGTAGTGGGAGTAGCAACCACGTCCTACTTCTGGGGTCGGAACATGCTCGATGGCCCTCTTGGCCAAGAGTGCCGTGACTTCCTTCTGCAGAAGCACCAAGTGATCCCCTGACATGCGGTGGAATTGAGGTGGCATGGCTGGGGGTGGTCTCGAAGGGGAGGGAGTAGCCCCTTCGGACAATGTCCAAAACCCACCTGTCCGAGGTGATGGCACGCCAGTGGTGAAGGTGATGGCGGACCCTGCCCCCTACTGGCGTGCTGTGCACCTGAAAGGAAGGACTAGGAGGGCTTGGAGGCCGCGGACGGGGCGGGGTTGGTGGCCTGACCCGCACGCTGGTTGCCTGACCCGCCACGGCGGGAGCCACGTCCTCGGCCACGCGAAGACGCTTGCTGTGCGGGCCGGTGGCTGGGCAGCGGACGTGACTGGGCGCCCCTTCCGTGGCCACGAAAGGGGCGAAAAGCAGAGGTTAGCGGAGGGCGCACAGCAGAAAGGCCCAGGGACTTGGCAGTAGCCCGTGAGTCCTTAAACGCTCCAGCGCATGGTCTGCTTTGGTACCAAAAGACCGACTCCATCAAAGGGCATGTCCATGAGTGTGTTTTGGACATCACCCGAGAAACCAGTTGTCCTCAGCCAGGCGTGGCGACGCAGCGCCACTGTCGTTGCAAGCGATCTGCCCAGCGAGTCGGCAGTATCAAGGCCACAACGATTGGTGTACTTCGCCGCATCCCTTCCTTCCGCAATGGCGCGGGAAAGCAGTGTCTGGACCTCCTCAGGACACTGGGGCAAAACGAGCGCCACCGAATCCCACAGAGAGTGGGAGTATCGGCCCAAAAGGCAAGCGGTGTTGACGGACCGCAAGCCAGCACTGGAGGAAGAAAAGGCCTTCTTCCCAAATTGATCCAGGCGTTTGGATTCCCTATCCGGAGAGGCGGTAGGGAAGGCGGTTTGGGAGGCAGAGGCTTGGACAACCAAGCTCTCGGGGGTGTGATGTTGAGAGAGAAACAAGGAGCCGCCCGGAGCAGGGCGATGGCGTCGGGCCACGTTCCTATCCACAGGAGCCCCTGTGGCGGGCTTGGACCAGGTGCCCAAAAGAACGTCAGAAAGTGCATCATTAAACGGCAGCAATGGCTCCGAGGAGGTAGCTGCCGGCTGAAGCACTTCCGTCAGGAGGTTAGTCCTGACAGCCACTGTAGGCAATTGGAGGTGTAAGGCTCCAGCTGCTCTACGCAACACCGTTGCGAAATTTGCTCCCTCCTCCGTAGCCACGGAAGGAGGAGACAGCATGCCAGTGACAGGGGAAGTGTCCAGACCACTGGCATCCCCAAGTTCCTCTGCCCAGTCCTGATCATAGTCACACTGCTGTGTGAGAGGGTCATCCGACCCCTCCCAGCTCTCCTGGTCCTCCTCCGGTTGAAAATAAGGAGGAGGAGGGACGTCCGGGACACAAGGTCTCATGGGCGGGAAGGACGGGTAATGCGGGGGCGGCGCCACAGGCACATCCGGAGCCACGGGGACGGTGCCGACAAGGGCCTCAGCCGAGTCGCAAGACCGGCGAGGCGAAGTCTTAGAGCGATGGTGCTTCTTAGACTTTTTGTGCTTCGACTTACCCGAGGAGTGCGAAGACTTGGACTCCGATGACAGGCGAGGACTCCGCGACCGGCCCCTCGACCTCTCGCGTGACCGGGGCTAGGCGCGGAGCCGACTGCCGGACCTCGAGGAGCTTTCGAGACCGCTCTCGCAAAGCCTTCGGGTGCAAGGCCCGGCAGTCGGAGAACGACTGTGTCGTGGTCGCGGCCGAGACAGTAGAGACACTAAGTGCGGGTCTGTGATCGACATCATTCGACCACAGGTGTCGCATGGCTTGAAGCCGGGCATCCCTACCGACATTGTGGAGCCGAGATGACTCGAAGAAAACAGTGAAAAATCACCAAAAAGTTAGTCAAAAAATGACTAGGGCACTGCTCTTCCCGGATCTGCGCTTACTGGCGCGGAGAAAAGAAGAACTGACGTCAGCGCGCAGGCGTCTAAGTGCTGCCCGCGACGTCATCCCGGCGGTCCCGACGCTGACGACGGACGCGGAGCCGCACGACGCCGCCTACCGACGCGCAAGGGTACTGCTACGCAAAAACTTTCCGGATCCAGCCTGACGCCTGGGGATATTCTAAGGTAAGGAATCTGTCACTAACGTGTCTTTCAGATCTCCAAGACAATGGGGCACAGATACGGGATCCGCCAAATAGTGAAAATACTTACCGCTCAGCTCGAGCGTGTAGTCAGCAGCGTATGTCCGTGGGGCAGGGGAATGCCTATCGGGAGTCGTGTGGTATATGTAGCCAGTGTAAGCTCTGACCCGGGGACCACTTCCTGGAAGCGGTCCCAGGCATGCTGGGAGATGTAGTCTCGTAAAGTACGGAGTGCGGAAGGGAATGAGAATCCAGTAATGGTGATGTTCAATTGTCATTGCGGTCTAGAAGGTGATATAAGAGAAGCATGTTAGCACTGTGGATTGAAGAACGGGGCCCAAAAGGCCCGCACTTCCGCAAAAAAGCCAGCGAAATCACGTGACCCAGTAGGATAGTAGGCGGTCACAGTGATTGGTGGTGCACGTGTGTGCAAAGGTTTAGTGGAATGTCACAAGGGCCCCACAAATCTGAATTGGCATGACGGGAGCTGCGCTTTTGCTCCACCAGCGGTACTGCTTCAAGAGAGCTGGTTTGACAAGGCCCCTACCGGAGGGCAGGTGTCTGAAATGTACTAGAAATCAAGGATGTAACCCCGGGATACTGGCAGTGTATGCAGGGTGGAGGGCTACTCTGAGCTGGGGGGCTAGGTAAGTGATAACCAAGGTAGGTCATCGTTTAGCCCGTTATGAGATGTGCCCAGTCTAAACACCCATCTTTGGTCGATTTGCAGCAATATTTTCATTAAGTTGGGTGTAGTCGTATAAAGGTGGGGTTTGTCAAGAACTGTCCATCTCAAAGTGTCTGCCTGGTGATTCATTTCAAAGAAATGTTTGGTTAGTTTGGTAGTTTGTTTGGCACATCTAATGGTGCTCTTGTGCTCAAGAATACGTGTTCTTACTTTCCGGGTGGTCATCCCTACGTATCTCAGGCCACAGGGACAAGTGATAAGGTATATCACCCTTTCACTGTTACAGTTGGTGTGGTTTCTGAGTTCCCATGGTTTATCAGTGCCGGTGTCAATGGTTTTAGTTACCGATGTCTGTGCGCAGACTGTGCATGTGCCACATCGGAAATGACCTTGGACTGGTGGAAGGTCCCACAAGGTGTTCTGCCTGTTAGGTATCACCTGAAGGGGTCTGGTATGTACTAAGCTGTCTCTTAGATTGCGATCCCGTTTGAATGCAAATAGCGGTCTCTCTAAGGTCAATGAGCCTTTGTTCAGAATGTTCTAGTTTTTGTTGATCGATTTCTTGACCTCGTTGGAAAGGGAACTAAAGGAGTTGACCGACCATTCTCGTTTGCGGTTGTCTATTGGAGTTGGTGTCTAGCAGAGCATCCCTATTATTATTCAATGCTCGTTTAGCCGATTTCTTTACGAGCGATGCCGGGTAATGCCTATCCAGAAGATTGCATTGCAGTCTCGTGGCGTGTTCTTTGTATTTCTCTGTGCTAGAGCAATTGCGCCTCAACCTCAGGAACCGGCTGAAGGGAAGAGTGTCGCGCAGAGACTTGGGGTGATGGCTTTCGGTATTTCAGGAGTGCGTTGCAGGCCATTGGTTTCTGGTATAATTCTGTCTCGAGGTGGCCATCAATTGGAACTAGAAGGAGGTCTAAGTAGGGGAGCCTTTCCTTACTGTAGTCACAGGTGAAATGGAGGTGCCCATTTTGCAAGTTCAGCCACTGGTGGAAAAGCGTGATGAACGTGGAATAACCACGCCACACAACCAAGATGTCGTCAATGTACCTCTTCCACAGCAAGAGCTGTGCTAGGTACGGGTTGTTGTTAGAATGGACGACATCTTGCTGGAAGACATGCATGTAAAGATTCGCCAGGCTCGGGGCGAAGGTGCTGCCCATAGAAGTCCCTGATACTTGCAGGTAGAGTTGGTCTTCGAACTGAAAGAAGTTCTCCTTAATGGCCAGAGTGGCGCACTCCATGATGAATGATATGGGTGTGATGGTGTCTGGTGAGCTGTGGCTAAGGAGGCCTTCTATAGTCGCAAGGGTCTGGTCCTGCGGGATGCAGGTGTACAGTGATTCGACATCGAAAGACACCAGATAGCTAGTTTTGTGGTTGAATCCAGTTTCCCTTAGGAGGCGGAGTACGTCCTTTGTGTCGTGTAGGTAGGTAGGCATAAGTTTAACCAAGGGTCTAAGGAAAAAATCCACAAACTGGGATAGTGGTTCGAGAGCAGAACCAATGCCCGAGATGATCGGTCTACCCGGTGGTGGTCTCTGAGGCTTGTGAATTTTAGGTAATATGTAGAAATAAGGAGTAATGGGTTCCTTAGTTTGAAGGAACTCCGCTTCCTTGGTTGTAATCCACCCGTTGTCTAGAGCATCAGTAGTCAATGTGGCGATGGTGTTGGTGATTCTCTGTGTAGGATCCTGATGTAGTGGAAGATAGGACATTGTTACGCTCAATTGGTGGAGACATTCAGGTCTGTAGGATGTGGTGTCCAGGATAACAGTGGCGCCCCCCTTGTCAACTGGCTTGATGGTAATGGTTTTATCCATGCTGAGGGTGCGAAGGGCCTGCTGCTCTCTTTTAGGAATATTGTTGTAGGCTCTTGGAAGCGACGTCAATCTGGAATCCAGGTCCTTGAGGACAGCTTTCTCGAAAGTAGCTACCTCCGCAGGTACAAGGCAGATGGAGGGATTGAATGTGGATTTGGAGCGCAGATTAGTGTTCGTGATGTCCACGTCTGAGCTATTGGGAGTCTTGTCTGCAAAGAAGAAGTGTAACCTTACTTTGCTTGCATTGTCTTCGCCCTCCCTTTTGCTCCACCCCAGGCATTGGTCTGCGCAGGGGTGTCGATAGCAAGCCCGATGATGAAGCATGTCACAATTTGTGGGCGAGGGCAGTTTTCAAAGACAAAGCATGTGCCACAAATTATACTAGCCATTTGTTTCTCTGTACTCCTACTCCTCTTTTGCGTGTGTGGATATTTGTTGGGGAGGTCGGTGTAGGAGTGTAACCTCTTCCCCCTCAGTTATGTGCGATTTATTAGTAATGTTTGGAAAACATGTGGTAGGAGACTCAAGTTGCTGCTTTGCAAATGTGCAGGAGGGCCACTCCAGCAAAAACTGTAGCTGTGGGTTCACACATTTTTTGGGAATTAACCTCTAGTATATGTCATAAAAAAGCAACCCCAATGAGTGGCTGAAAAGTAAATTTGTTAGATTAGAAAAGCTAAGGAAACAAGAGCTCTCTAAATAGTGTGATGGAGTCACACTTAAAAAGTATATAGAGAATAAAAAAAGTCACTAGGGGACTAAGTACACTTACGCTCCCCAATTTTGACTACCTTGCCAGCGACTTACTGCAAGAGTGGTAAGATAATCTTTTCAACAGTTCAGCAATAATGATGAACATTTTAGTGAAACATGCCAGAAGAAAATCTGCCAAACTGGGAGAAGATATACAAAAACTGGAAAAGGAAATTGTTGATCTGAACCTTAAGGATGCAACTGATAAAAATGATGCCATCCTTAAGGATGAGAAACAAAAACATCAAAATGTGGTGAAAGACAGAAAAAAGGAATGACAGTAAGGGAAGATCGTGACTATAATGGGGGCCAAGTATAAGTTTGCTAAGAGATTTGATCTGGCAGCCATTATGCAGAAACAGGCACAGCAAGAAGATGTGGCCAGACTGACTAGTGGAGACCGCAGTTCTGATGCCTCTTCTATCGATGAGGCAGCACCTTGTACATCCAAACCTACATTTAATCCACTCAGCTCCTCTACTTTTTTAGACAAGTTGAAAAGATACAGAATGAGTATAAAACAAAACCTTACATACGTAAAACAAGGAGAGGTGGCAGGTGAGGGAAAACAAGACAAAAACAGACACAAATCCATGGATCCAAACAAGACAGCAAACGAAAAGGAAGCAATAACTAGCATTTTTATTTTATTCTATTCTTCAGCATTTATCAAGCACATGGCTACCCAGAAGGGCCTCTCAGAACTAACTAGGCACAGGGCAGCTAACTTGCAGAAACTACTCGAACACTCTGGTCTTTAGTAGTTTCCTAAATTTCAGTTCTAATTGCAATTGTCTCATATGAAGCAGGAGAGAATTCCACAGCTTTGAGGCAATATAAGCAAAAGAGCGACCCCTAGCTTTTGCTCTCTTGACTTTGGGAACAATAAGTAATAACTGATTAGAAGAACGTAGAGATCTCACTGAATTATAAGGGATACTAAGGTCCCGGATCAGCTTGGAAACTTTTTTGTAAATCGATTTATGTACAAGGCAGAGAGTCTTAAAATGAATTCTTTCCTTTATTGAGAGCCAATGGAAGGTCGCCAATAATGTCCTTACTGAATGGTATTTGGGCATTTTTAGAAGGAGGTGTGCCGCAGTGTTTTGTATAACCTGCAGCCTTTTCAAAACTGACTTTGGGCTTCTGAGATAAATTGCCGTAATCCAGTCGAGAAATTAACAGGCCTTGCACCACCACTCTACATGTTGGTAGCCATCTCAAAAGATTTCTCAAAGTGGGAAGACGGCCAAAACATGTGGCAGTTAATTTCTCAACCTGATTTTCCATTGTCAATTTTCCTTCCAGCCAAACTCCTAAGCTTTTGACCTTCGATTTGGGAGTAGGATGGCTGCCCAGGGTAGTCTGTCAATTCAATTCCATCCACCTAGTGGGATTATTTCCTATAATTACTTCTGTCTTGTCTCCATTGAGCTTTAAGCTACTGACTGTCATCCAATGTAATACGTGTTTCAGACAGGAGTTAAGCATGGTGGAGGTCTTTCTGTTTGATCAGACAGGCTAATGATAATTTGTGTGTCGTCCACATAAGAGATTGAGGTAATACCATAGGATTTTATAATCTTTGCTAGCAGAGCGACACACAAATTAAACAATGTAGGGCTAAGAGACAAGCCCTGAGGAACACCGCACTTAAGGGAACAAATGTTAGATTGCCTATCTTCTTCTTGTGCTTGGAAGTTGCGGTTATGAAGGAACGAGGTAAGCCATTTCCGGGCTGTGCCTCCAATACCTACTTCCGCTAATCATTTGATCAAAACTGGATGCGAAACCGTATCAAATGCGTCATTTAGATCCCGTAGGATCAAGGCTGCTGTGCCACCAATGTCTAGAATTGCCCTCAGTTCTTCAGTAGCACCTAGGAGGGCAGTCTCTGTACTCAGTGCTTAATTTGTAAAAAGAATAAGTGCTAGGGCCCTCATCAGGAGGCCACTGCAGCTTGCAACACTTATTGCCCCTGCCAGCGCTGCCTAAGTCAGTAGCAACACAACTACTAACCATCACACTCCCACAAGAGTGACATTTGTGACTATTCCAGGCCCCCAAAGCTGTTAGAATGGCTTGTTCAGCAGGTATTAGTCATTTCAATGCATATTGAATCAGTAGACAACTGTTATGCTCAACTCTAAATTAGGCAAACAGTGCCACCATGTGGCAGACTGTCATAAGTGCTGGGGTAGACAATTAAGTGCTGGTGCTGAGCAACGGAAAGAACCGGCTCAAATTAAACACTGTCTGTACTGCTTCCTGTTCTGAAGCCTGTTTGGGTGAAATGCAAAATTCCATTGGTATCTAGTAATGAAGGAAGCTGTTTGTTTACAAATTTCTCCAGAATTTTACTTGGGCCTGGTAAAAGGGAGATTGGGCAATAATTCTTACACAGTAATAGGTCAGCCGTTAATTTTTTCAAAAGTGGTCGGATTATAGCATGTTTCCATATTGATGGAACTTACCCAATTTTTGTTGACAGGTTTAAACATCTCAGTCATAAAGGTAATAACTGACATTCCTCCCTTGAACATAATGTCAGGGGATGCCAGGTCCTGAGGGGAGATGGATTTGAGTGATGACAAAATCGTTCATGTATCTTCAAAAGTGATCTCCAAGAAATTGCTCATTTTTTCATTCCCCTGTTCTTGGAATATTGTGCTCTCATGTTCTTCTAAGGCTTCAGAATAGAATTGACCTTTTCTGTAAATTTGGCTAATTGATTCCAAAGTGCTTCTGAGAGGAATGGACCTGATTTCGTATTAGTAGGATGTGTTAAACTATTCACCAGTTTATTAAGTTCTCTTGTAGAATTCGACACATTTTGTATTTTATTTGCAAAATAATGGACTCTCGCTTCTCTAATAGCGTAATGGCACTTCATTATTTTTGGTTGTATGGTCATAGTCTTTCCTCCATAATCTTTCTGACCGTTTATAGTCTTTTTCTTCATTTCTGGAGCTTGCTTGAAAACCTTGGTGCTTTCCCTCCTGTGCATATCGATCGTTGTGGTTTCAGAGGCACCTGGAGATTGGCAGCATTTAGGATCCAGTTTTTAAAAATATTGTATCTGTTAGTTATGTCTCCCGACATTATAGGAGTAGAATTGGAGAGCGTATCTTCCCAATCGTTTATAACCAATATTGCCCAGTTTCTATGAAATCTAGGTTTGGTATAAACCTCTGCTTTACGGTTGATTTAGTCAGCTGAAATTGTATAATTTTATGGTCAGACCATATGATATCTAAGGGCTTTCCAATGATGTGATCAGATATATTAGAAAAGATGGGATCGAGTTAATGCCCTTGTTTGTGAGTGGGGCCATTGACTCGCTGTGTTAATTGGACAGCCTCAAGGTCCATTAGGAAATTTCTAATCGTTTCACAATTCTTATATTCCACATGAAGATTAAGATATCCCAAGACTGAGAAATAAGCTGTGGTAAAACTGCACTCTGCCACATCAGAGAACGCTTGTATGAATTGTGTGGAGGGTCCTGGCGGTCAATAAATGAGTAGTCCCGAAAAGGTGAAGATAGGTGCTTATTCCACAGAGAATAGTAACTCTTCACACCCTGCAAGTGGTATAGGGTTAATTTTCACTTTCACTCCTTCCTTATGTATAATTGCAACCCCTCCTCCTCTCTTTCCTCCTTCTCGATCTCTTCTAGCGAAAGCATACCCCGGGGGAAGTGTTATAGCTACGTCAGGCATAGATTCTTCCTGAAGCCAGGTTTCTGTAAGGAATATAGCTTCTGGTTTTCAATCTTCTATAAATTTGAATAAATCTAAACTATGTTTTGCTAGGGATCTGCAATTGAGTAAGAACATCTTCCAGTGAGAGGAACTGGAATTCCCTATTAAGGGCAAATCAATGGTCATCCAATCGTTTGAACCCCCTAGATTCCATTTACAACTTTCACAACTTACTCCTGTATTATCAGAGTTTAATTTGTGTTTAAGGGACCTACCATCTGTTACATTTAACGCTCGTAATCCCTCCGCAGAGTAGCTGATCTTGCTTCTTTCTAACTCACAACAAACAAGGGTTCCAGCCCCTGGTCCCAGCCGGGCACAGACGGGCTAACCTTTGGCACGCCTTCAGCATGAGCACTGGCATAGTCAATTCTCTTAATGATGTTAACCTGATTGCGAATTTGTATGACTACACACTAACCAATGCTGAAATCAATGTACTCAATAAGGACTTGGGTGTTTTGCCCCACTAACTATTGTGATTTTTCAGATGTTCATATAGATCTCCAAGTTTACCAGAGTGTTGAAACTTAAAAGTTTTTTTGCTCTGAATCCGCAAAGAGCATATGATATAAATAAAAGTGTGACTTTGTCAGACATGACAATCTCAGATGTGAAGGACATTCATTGCATGTTGTCTATAGATAATGAGTTTAATTCAAACATGGAGGAACCGTTGGCAGACCTAAATATACAACCAGATTTGAATAGTGACAGCAACTTAAGGCCTAAGTAAAAATGTATTCCCCAAAACATGCAATTTGATGAAATAGAACTTTTTGCAAAAAGGGTCATGTCTGACCGATATGACTTGGAAAATAAGAATAGATCCTCAGCCATCAATAGAACTAGAGCTAAAAATCTTAACATAGAATGAGTCATTGCATTGATAAGTTTGAGATCTAATGAATCAATAATTATTCGAGAGCCTGACAAAGGGGGGGGGGGGGAGGGAGGGGGTGTTGTAATGAATCTCTAAAAATATCATCCGTAAGTGATGCATCAACTTAACAACAAACACTGCTACAGATCTCTAGGACAAAATCCAATGACATCAGTAATGTCTTTAATTAATGCCAAACTAGCACACTGCCAAGAGATCTGCTTACTTGCAGATTTGGAGTTTAAATACTTTTGACTCCCCCAGATACCCGTGTCTATACGTGCTCCCAATAATACATAAGGAGGGGCTTTTCCACCTGGCTGCCCTATTATTTCAGGTATAGGGTCACCCACAGATCATACTACGGAATTTGTTGATGTTTTCCTTAAGCCCTTTGTTGTGAATTTACCATTTATTGTACGGGACACAACTGACATACTAAGCAAATTTGAGGATGTCACATGGGATCCAGAAAGGATGATGTTTGTAACACTGGATGTAGAGAGCCTATATACCTGTATTAAGAAAAATATTTGCTTAAGGGTTCTGGAATTTCTTCTATCGGCTAGACGTGCCAACTTATACGAACACTACCAGATGCTACTTGAGATGTCTGATCTGATTTTAAGTAATTATTTTTTTCTGGGTGACGGACAGTGGTTCCAACAGTTGCAAGGGACTGCCATGGGTCCAGGTTTGCGTTCTCCTACGCCAACCTATTATACTCACCTGGACTGATTCACTGACACAAATAGAGCATTATTTTGAATATGTAAACAACAACTGAAATGTAAAATGTAATATGAATTGTGACAAAATGAGGATCAATTTCTTAGAAGTTACATTCTATATCTAGGACAACGAAATTCAGAGTACACTATTCCGTAAACCTACCGCTTGTAATAGCACTCTTCCAGCAAGTAGTGCACATCCCTCAAGTACTACTAAAGCCATTCCTTTTTGAGAGATGTTGTGCGTCAGGAAGAACTGTAGTGAGGAGAGCAAGTGTTTGCGCAACCTCGAACTTATGTCAAAGGATGGAGGATATAATGCTAATCATCTTGGTGATACACAGAATAAGGTGATGAAGTTTAAAAGAGACACCTTGCTGATTAAGAAGAACACGAAAGAGTAGGAAAATGGTCGTCTAGTCTTCATTACCACATATAATTCATCCAGCCATTAGATATGGCGAACACTAAACAGACACTAGGGACTTCTAGCTGGTGTTCCAGGTTTGGAAACTGCTCTTAAAAACAAACCAGCAATCACATATAGATGGGGCTGTACTATAAAAGATATTGTCAGTCCCAGCTATACACCCCCACAAAAGAGCAGAAGCGATCTTAATTGGCTACCACAACAACCTAAAGGTTTTTTCATCTGTATGACTTACACTATGTGCCAGTTTGGCTTGAACAAACCAACTACTTTTAAATACAATACAGTACACGAATATAAGATCAATACATTTATCCACTGTCGGATGACTTTTGTTGTGTACGCTATAATCTGTACTTGTGGGGGGAAGGGCTCTGCCTGAAAAAATAACCTTAGTGGAAACATTAATTCACATAAAAAAAAACACTATTGGGGGAATATATTCCCTTTTAAATGCACTGTTTACGGATGATCTGGAGAAAACGTCACAGAAGTGGCAGGGGAAAATTGGTACAACTATGGATGAATTTAACTATGCCTACTCAATGTCTCAAACAATTCTTATGTCCACAAAACTTCAAGCACAGTTTTATAAAACACGCTTTTTCTTATACTACACTCCAGATAAAATCGCCAAATGGGGGAGTGGCAAGGGGACATGCTGCCCTAGATGTATGCTATTTAACGCTGATTGTGTACATATTTTCTCTACTTGTGATGGACTGACTTCTTTAAAGCAAAACATTGAGAAATTCCTGTCCGCCGTATTGCAAAGCGATATAGCTCTGTCTAGTGATGTTATTCTACTGGGGGCCACAGATCCGAGTAATCCCAGAACTGGTCATGAACTTATTTTTATCGCTATGGCAGTGTTAAGAATGTGTATAGCCTCGGCTTGGCTGGATCCTATTGCACCGTCCTTTCATCAGTGGTTAGCTAGGTTACTGGCAATCTCTAATCTGGAAGCTGCTATTTATAAACGGAAAAGCAGGAAACGGCGTAAAAGGGGGTTGAGAGTCTGGTCTCCTCTAATAGAATGGTGCCAATCCCAAAGCAATATCTAGTGGTATATTATGAAGAACATTTAACTGTATGGTATGTTGTAAGATTATTTAATGCTGGGGATAATGTAACATGATTATGAAATTATGAAATTATGAGATTATGAAATTATGAAATTGTATTTTTGCTTGTCTGACCTGGGAGGGTGGGGGGTGGGTTTGGGGGAGTGTTAAATTGTTGGAAAAAAACAGATAAAGATATTTAAAAAAAATAATAATCTGTACTTGTAAAAAAGTATACATAGGAAGCACTATTAGAGACTTAAGGTTTGCAATAGCAGAACATGCTAGAGCAAGCCGCAATACAGACACTGCCTATCCTCTATCTTCCCATGTATGTAACAGACAATGAGCATCCCTTTAACTTTCATGGGACAGAGGTTGATACAGTTGATGTTCGAGGTGGGGATATAGAACGTTCCCTCAAACAATGTGAAACAAAATGGACATCACGCTTACGAACATTTCAGTTTGGTCTAAACAAGGAACACAAATTCCATCATTTCCTGTAAATGACCTACTCACGTTTCTGATCTATATTTTTGAGTGAGCAACACCATTCCTATATAACTTCTGCTGAGGAAAGTTCAGAGGAACGTACTAATGTAACTGCATTTATTAACATACATAGTGCTCTGTCAATAGTTTCTCAAATGCAATTATACTCCCTGTCAGTGGCTCTATCACTCACTCTGGTTTCTCTATTTTGGACGCAACACATGAACGATGCTCTTTATCTATATGATGACTACCTCTCTCTGTGATGATTGTGAAATATGTTTGTCTCACTACAAGTATTCTCGGGATCGGCACATAATAGGGAATAAGAGTAATATTATTGCCCATCCCGGAATAGTGGTTGTTTTTGGTCCTTTTGCAATTAGTTTTATCTGGGAAAACCTGTAAAGTAATTGTAGTTTTCCTTTTCCTTCAATACGAGTTGCATTAGTTTGATAATAAGGTCTTTGTAGAAATGAGTACCATCTTGCATCAAGATGCTCACGTTATAGCAACTGTCTACGCTTAGACATACACACTAATCCTGTTTGATTCTGGATGATATGGCACACCGTTTTATCTAGGTGATAATTAATGTATGATAAATAGCCAGTATAACTTTGTGCTTTCCTTTGTTGCAAGCAGGACGTCGCATTCATGAAGTAAGCTATCGATCTCATGTCATAGTAATTCAAAAATGATAAACCACTTTAAGATGGTCACCGTGATTTGTACATCTAGACACACACTATTCCCATGTTTATCATTGTTGATAAGGTATACTATTTTTATATGGCATTTTATGTATGGAAAATAGCTCTCATAACTTTGTGGTTTCCTCCTTTAAAAGCTAACAGTCTCATTTCATAGTAATTTAAAAACAATATGCCATTCTAAGTTAGCCACCATGTTTTTCACATCCAGTCACACACACTATTCCTGCATTTATCACGGCTGATATGGTAGACCATTTTTCATATTGCATCTAATGTAATGCAAACAGCTCTCATAAATTTGTGGCTTTCTTCCCTTAAAAGCTGGTTGTTATTGTTGGAACACTCCATATAGAAAGTTATAACAAATTGGAGACGCAAGGAGTACTAGTGCCATTACAAAATGGCTACCGCAAGTTCACATAATCAACCACCGGTTTGTCCAAGCACAGGTGGAAAATGTTAAATTTGATTGACATAAGGTGTTTAAAAGACGGCTGTATACGAGCTCCCCCCTTTTTTTTATTTGTGGTGCAACTTTGGGAGAAAGCCGAGTCTACAGGCCGAAAGTATACGCAGGTGAGTGTCTAAGGGATTTAGAAGCACTGTGGCAAACTCAGTCCTGACATTTTAATGGGATGGCTATTTAAAAATCGGTAAAGCTAGGTGTCAACTTGTAATCGCATTTGTGTGTTCCTTTCAAATCTACCTTGAAATATGTGGCTATCGTAGTATAGAAATATGATTTATAACAAGGTATGGACATGTCCGCTTTACAGAGTTGTACAAGAGTGCTGCGTTATGACCGGACAGTTATCTCTCGTCAAAATCTTGGGGAATTTAACAACCTTAGTACAGCAGCAACACTGTTTTACCACTTTGTACAACGTAGCAACTTAAACGCTTATTGATGGTAGCATTTTGAAATGCACATTGAACCCGGATTTTAGATCGAGAAAGTTGATCTGCCTCAAGAGATGTAACATCTGGTGCGCAGAAATGTGTGGCATTACTAGTAATGAATTTGCTTGTCTTTGTGATTCACATAGGTGAATACAGTTGAGCAGCAAAATAGGTCATGGTTTCACGTGGAGTAGTGAAATTTTGAATATGGTTGCAATTGTGGGAGTGAATGGATATTTCCACGTATACTTTGACACTTTTTACCCACTTTACTTTAAAAAAAATAAGATAAAAATTAAACTTGTTTTTATTGCATAAGCTCGGGGGCTCATAACAACAGTGCGGGGTTCCCAAGTGTAGTAGTTTGCCTAAGCAATACAGGCAACAATATTAGACAGGGCTAAATAAATCTCAGCTCTTGACATATAATTGAATAATTGTCGTAATTGCCTCGGAATAAATTTGTTTGTTAAGATGGTACCTAACCCATTGTGAATCTGACTGTTCATCTTTGAGGTTTGTGTTGTGCTTTAACTTTGATTTACTTATACTATTGGAATTCAGCCATGTTTAGAACACGCAATAATGCAACTCATACAGTGTCCATTGGTCTGTCTCTTTAATCGACTATAGAGAATATACATTCATTTAAGGTTGCTCCCACCCTTTTTTCCAGTGGCTTGAGATCAGACGGTTCCTTGAGCGTTTCCTTTATTTTGGGAACGTGATGGCTGGTATTTGAGGCCTTTGACCTTATCATTTGGTAGGCCAATTCCTTATGTTATATTGTATACTGTACCACTCAGGTTTGTTGGTTGAGGGATTCTCGCTCTCAAAAATATACACCTTGGATGGATGTGGTTTCTTTCTTCTTTCCCAGACCTGAATCATTCTTTTAGCAATAACGGTATTATTAGCAGTGTTAGAGTTACTTTTATTTGTTTTTATGATATACACTTTCTCTTTTTAAAGGAATACGTGTTGGAGTGATTCAAAAGAAAACAATCTGAATTTAATGTTATGGGCTTTCAATCTATATTTAAATTTGTGGTAAGCAAAACATGTGATTGGTGGCTTAATAACTGGATACTTCATCTGTACTATTGGAGGAGGTTTCTATTAAAAGAGGTTCTTTGCTGTCTGTATATGTACAAACAAATTGGTTTTCCTCATGTGTTGTTATAAAGATGTTTGCTGGAATAAGGCTGATAAACAGTTTTTCCTAAATCAGAGTTACAGAGTACTGTCAATTAAATTGCAATGAATAGTTACCTGAATTATTACGTCCTTGAGTATACGTTATTTTCAAGGTCTGCAATATGTGTTTATGACATGTTCTCAAATTTCTTTTGTCTCAGTTTGTGGTGTACTACTTTGTTGACAATATAAAAGATGCTCATATGCATGAAGGTGGTTCCATCAAGGGAATCCCTGGATTTTTCTATGCTAGCATTGCTACTTATGCACTGTTTCTTGAGTGCTGATTTTAACAACGTATGTGTATTTCTGTTCTTGGAAACATTGTGTATATCCTGTTTTGCTTACAGTTTCTTGTTTTATAGGTCTTTTAACAGCCCTGAAGAAGTCCCCATGCTTTAGGGATGAAACGCATTGGCTGTGTCTTTGTCTACTATTTTAAAACAAGGAAATAAATAAAGAATGAATACGTCAAACAGATGTGTTGTGATGCTTTGATGCCTAATGTCTGAATTTCCTTGTAACGCTGGTCTTCGACTCTCATTGGGATATGAGACCCTAAATATAAATCTTTGCTTATGTACACTAGTATTAAAGTGCTTCTCCCTCTTGCTGTGAAAACATACTGATACCAGTATTGGATTTGTCCTGGCATGCACCCAGAGGGCACCTTAGAGGTGTCCCCTGAAACTTACTAGTCTCTTAGTGTGCTGGTTGACTGGTATCGTCCAGCCTGCCACCACAGATGAGTTTCTGACCCCCTGCAGGTGAGAGCGCGTGCTGACGTCAAAAACAATGCCTGCTTCGGCGGAAGGTGTTCACACCTCCTCCAGCAGGATAACTAGTGTGTTAGCATATCAAGATCAGAGGTTTCAAAACCTGAACCATTCAGCATCTCCCTTGAGGTGGAGCCGCTACTTCCCTGCAGGCACTGACCACATCTGCCCGGTACACCGGTCTGCTGACTACCGGGTCCGCCAAGGAGGCAGCAAACCTGGAGAAGGATCTTGTGGCTCCAGAGGTCAGTCCCTTCTCCCCAGCGAGTTTCAAGCCGCTAGATCCCCCCAGGAGCCCCTCAGCACCAACACCCTTGGTACCAGAGCCCTTGCAGCAGGAAAGGCTTGTTAAGCGTCCAGTCCGGACAGCAACCCTGCCAAAACCGACCTACCAACGAGAGACGTCAATATCACCGATGACAGCACTGAGAGTGGCCCTGCTGTCCTGTTTGCCCACATCACCAGGTTGACCCCAAGAAGTGAGAGCCTCCAATGCAAGCAAACCGCTGGACAAAACACCTCTGCACCAAACCCCACAGCCCACGTCCGAGCCAACCTTGTAACCGTCCTTGCCCAGAGACACTCAAGCACCGAGCCCCCTTTTGGGTTCTGCCAGACTTGTCCCCAAGTCCCCACTTGCAGCCTTTTTCTTGTTATAAGTTTCTCCATAGCCTTTAATGGTCAGCGATTGAGTCTACCATTGCGAGCAGCACCTGTGCACCTGGACACACCAGGGGCGGTAAAAACAAACTACTAGTGGTTCTTTGGAGCTTGGCCCCCAAGTCCAGGAATTTTAACATTAAGACTGGCTCAAACCCTACCAAGACAAACTCAAGGAGCTCCTTGTAGAGTCTGAAGCAGCTAATGTAACAGAAGATCCAGAAGAGGAGATGGACAATGATCATGACGGTACACCAGGAGACTCTCCGCCCAAACTCACTAGAGAAGATGATGAGGTACCTCCTCATAAGCTCCCTTAAAACTGTACCTACCGGGTCTGCCCCTACTGGGGGCAGGTTAGGCCACTCAAAACTGGGAGAATCAATCAATCAATCATGTCACTTATAAAGCGCACTACATACCCGCGAGGGTCTCAAGGCGCTGGGGGAAGAGGGGGTGGTGCTGCTACTGATCGAAGAGCCAGGTCTTGAGGAGTCTTCTGAAGGCCAGTAGGTCTTGGGTCTGCCGAAGGTTGGTGGGGAGGGTGTTCCAGGTCTTGGCGGCGAGGTGGGAGAAGGATCTGCCGCCGGCGGTCGTTTTCCGGATGCGGGGGACTGTGGCGAGGGCGAGGCTGGTGGAGCGGAGCTGGCGGGTGGGGGTGTAGAAGCTGAGTCGTCTGTTGAGGTAGGCTGGTCCGGAGTTGTGGAGTGCTTTGTGTGCGTGGGTGAGGAGCTTGAAGGTTATCCTCTTGTTGACAGGGAGCCAGTGCAGGTCTCTCAGGTGGGGTGTGATGTGGCTGCGTCGGGGGATGTCGAGGATAAGACGTGCAGAGGCGTTCTGGATGCGTTGCAGCCGTCTCAGGAGCTTAGCCGTCGTTCCTGCGTAGAGGGCGTTTCCGTAGTCCAGCCTGCTGGTGACGAGGGCCTGGGTGACTGTTTTTCTTGTTTCGGTGGGGATCCACTTGAAGATCCTGCGGAGCATTCGGAGGGTGTTGAAGCAGGATGAGGAAACGGCGTTGACCTGCTTAGTCATGGAGAGGGTGGGGTCGAGGATGACCCCTAGGTTGCGTGCGTGGTCGGTGGGTGTCGGGGCTGTTCCCAGTGATGTCGGCCACCAGGAGTCGTCCCATGCTGAAGGGTTGGAACCAAGGATGAGGACCTCCGTCTTGTCCGAGTTCAGCTTCAGGCGGCTGGTACTCATCCATTCGGCGATGGCCTTCATTCCTTCGTGGAGGTGGGCTTTGGCGGTGTGAGGGTCTTTGGTGAGGGAGAGGATCAGCTGGGTGTCGTCGGCGTAGGAGATGATGTTGAGGTTGTGCTGTCGGGCGACGTGGGCGAGGGTGCCATGTAGATGTTGAACAGCGTTGGGCTGAGGGAGGAGCCTTGGGGAACGCCGCAGGTGATCTTGGTGGCTTTGGATCGGAAGGGGCGAGGCGGACGCTTTGTGTTCTGCCGGAGAGGAAGGATGTGGTCCAGTCCAGGGCCTTCTCTTGGATCCCGGCGTCGTGAAGGCGTGTTCGTAGTGTGTGGTGGCAGACCGAGTCGAAGGCGGCTGATAGGTCCAGGAGGATGAGGGCTGCTGTTTCTCCGTTGTCTAGCAGGGTCCTGATGTCATCGGTGGCGGCGATGAGGGCGGTTTCGGTGCTGTGGTTGCTGCGGAAGCCGGACTGGGAAGGGTCCAGGATGTTGTTCTCCTCGAGGTAGCGGGTCAGTTGTTTGTTGACGATTTTCTCTGTGACCTTCGCGGGGAACGGGAGCAGAGAGATGGGTCGGAAGTTCTTGAGGTCCTTGGGGTCTGCCTTGGGTTTCTTGAGTAAGGCGGTGATCTCGGCGTGCTTCCAGCTTTCCGGGAAGGTTGCTGTCTCGAAGGAGATGTTGATTATTTTCCGGAGATGGGGCGCGATGGCTGTACTGGCTTTGTTGAAGACGTGGTGAGGACACGGGTCTAGCGGTGAGCCGGAGTGGATGGTGTTCATGATCTCGCTGGTGTCCTCGTCGTTGATGTTGGTCCAGGAGAGCAGGCGGTTGGTGGTTGTGGGGGCAGTGGTCTCGGTGGTTGCCGGGGCGGTCGTGGTGTTGAAGCTGTCGTGGATGTCGGCGATTTTGCGGTGGAAGAAGGTGGCCAGTGAGTCGCACAGGTCTCGCGACGGCGGGATGTCGTTGGTGTTGGAGCTGGGGTTGGAGAGTTCCTTCACGATGTTGAAGAGCTCTTTGCTGTTGTGTGCGTTGTTGTCTAGGCGGTCTTTGAGTGAGGCCCTTTTGGCGGATCTGATGAGGTGATGGTGACTGCGGGTGGCGCTCTTGTGGGCGGCGTAGCTGTCCGCTGTCCGTTCGTGGAGCCAGATCTTCTCCAGTTTTCGGCATGTTCGTTTGGAGGCCTGGAGGTCTTCGGTGAACCAGGTGGCTTTCTTGCTGGTGTGGCTGTTGGGCGGATTCTTGAGCGGGGCGAGGGTGTTGGCGCAGTCGTCGATCCACTGTCTGAGGTTGCGGGCGGCGGTGTCGGGGTCGGAGGGTTCGGCGGGTGGGCTCAGGGCGAGGGTTGTGGTTAGCTGGTCTTCGGTGACTCTGCTCCAGCAGCGGCGAGGCATTTGTTCGGTGCGGTGGTGCGTGGTGGGCTTCCTGTAGGTGAAGTGGATGCAGTGGTGGTCAGTCCAGTGGGGTTCGGAGGTGTGGTTGAAGGAGACGTGTGGGCTTGCGGAAAAGATGGAGTCTAGCGTGTGGCCGGCGGCGTGGGTGGGTGTAGTCACGAGCTGTCTGAGTCCGAGGGTGGCGAGGTTGTCGATCAGGGTGGTGGAGTTGGTGTCCTTGTTGTTCTCGAGGTGGAAGTTCAGGTCCCCTGAGAAGAGCTAGATGAAGAGGACCTAGTCCTTGAGAGACTATCCAGAAGAGCAGCCCTTAAGCCAAAATACCAGCCATAGAAAGAGAAAGGGCTGAGCTGGGTCAAGCAGCCATTAGAGGTGGCAGCAACAAAATAAATAGGGAGGAGAGGAAATTTTCAATCCCCAAATCCGCAAAGGGACTATCCCCAAATATGTAGAAGGTGATGACATTACCAAATGGTTTACAGCCTTTGAGAGAGCCTGTAAAATGAAAAGTAGGCAGAGTGATGGACTGGCCTACATGAAAGGGAGTGACCACTTTGGGGGAAAAAGGAAGCCCTCATACAAAGCACCACTTTGTCTCTGTAGATGTTCAGATAAAGAGGCTTGAATGACAATGCCATGCCTGAAGCTCACCGACCCTCCAGGCAGATGTAATAGCCACAAGAAAGGCATGCCGTCTTGATGGTAAGGAGCCTGAGTGGACAATTGTGCAGGGGGCTTAAATGGAGCGCACATAAGGAAAGTGAGGACGAGATTGAGGTCCCACTGGGGCATAATGAAAGGGGAAGGTGGAAACAAATGTTGCAAACCTTTCAAGAACCTATTTACAATAAGAGGTTTGAAAAGGGATGGCTGGTCAGTCAACCACCAAAAAGGCAGAAATAGCAAATAAATAGTCCTTTAGAGTGCCCAGAGCAGAGCCCTGCTGAGCAAGAGAAAGAACGAAAAGGAGAACCTGAGAAAGGGGAGCAGAGATGTGATCGATCCGTCATTCTGTACACACCATGCCACAAATTTTCCCCAACAGCAGGCGTATACCGTCTTGGTGGAGGGTCGCCTGGCCAAGATAACATTACAGTCTTCGGGAGTAAGGTCAAAAGCTCTCAACTGTCGCCGCTCAATCTCCACGCAAGAAGTAGGAACGTTGACCGGTTCTGGTGGAGAACCCTCCCCTGCTGCGACAGAAGATTCTTCCGAAGTGGCAGCCTGCTCGGAGGACCAATGGCCATGCTCAAAAGCTCTGAATACTATACTCTCCGCGTCCAGTCTGAAGCCACAAGGGTGACTTGGGCCTAGTCGTTCCTTATCTTCTCGAGAACTCTGGGAAGGAGTGGTATGGGCAGAAAGGCATACAGGAGGCCTAAGCTCCACTCGAGACGAAAAGCGTCTCCAAGCGAGAGTCGCCTTGCAAACTCCAGCGCGTAGAGTATCCCTGACCTACCTGGTTTGCGTGCCCATCCCCGCAGCCTCTTTCCTGCACCAGAGTCTGGTGCCTCGTCCTCAAGCCCTGAGGGCTCGGGTTCGGTCCCACTGGTGCTTTCTCCACTCCTGGTAATTGTACTGTATACTTTTCAGCTCATAGTCAATTACTTGCTTGTTTTTTCTTTAGTAGCCCACTCCTGGTAATTGTACTGTATACTTTTCAGCTCATAGTCCATTTTTGCTCGTTTTTCCTTTAGTACACCAGTATTGGTTTATTGTTGCTTGCGCTGTTGCGCTCGTCCCCATCCTTCTCGCTGCTTTTTCCCACCGCTGCTCCCCGCCTCCCCGACAGCCCTGCCCCCTCCCAGGTCTACCTATGCAGGCCGCTTCGCAGCCGCGCTGCCGGCATGCCGAAAGCAAGCCAGTCAACGCTCGTCCGCGCCCAGCATCAGGAACCCTGGTTCCCTGTCCATCCGTCGCTACACTGTTGCCGAGCTCCTCGCCCTGGCCTCTGGTGGCTGCAAAAACTCCTGCATCGCCTCCCCTAAACAAACAACGCCATCACCGAAATCATCACCCTCCTGGCAATCGACTCCAGGAACTACATCTTCCTCAGTGACCTCAAATTTCACTTCAACGACCCCAATGACCCCAACTCTGCCCAACTCCTGGAAAACATGAGCAAAATCAGACTCGCCCAACTGGTCACCAGCCCCACACACCATGCAGGACACATCCTGGACCTCATATTTACATCCAGTGACAGAATCAATTCAAGTCACACCACCAAACTCACCTGGACAGACCACAGCATCGTCCACTGCAGCATCGAAGGCTCACTACGAAACGTCGCCACTCCCCCCCCCACCACCCCCACATGCTGCAGCTGGAACAGAATCACTGAGACCCAAAGGACTGCCACCTTCAACGCCAACAGACCTCCCACTGCTTGAAACCTTGAGACAGCCGTTCAAGTCTTCGCAGCCTGGATCACCAACTGCACCGACACTGTTGACCCCAGGAGAATGACCACATCAGAAGATCCAAACACACTAGCTGGTTAACCCCCGAACTTCAAGCCTCAAAACGTGAGTGCAAATGACTGGAGGGACAAAGGCGTGCCAGCAAAAACTCTTCAGACCTCACCTCTTTCAAAACTACCCGTAGCAAAAACCACAGCCACCTCAAATAAGCCAAAAAGGACGCCCTGACTGCCCGCATCGAGACAAGCACCAATCAAACGAAAGAACTCTTCAACATCGCTTTGCCCAATCCGCCTCAATCCGCCCTTCCCAAGCCCTCTGCGACTCCCTGGCAGTCTACATCCACAACAAGATAGCAGACATCTACAGCAACTTCCACCAGCAGCTATCCGACCTCAACCAACTCCTGACTCTCACCAACACCCACAACCACCTTACCGAATGGACCCCACTCACCACGTCCATCACCACTGCAATCATGACCTCCATTCACTCCTGAGCTCCAACCGACCCCTGCTCTCACCACATTTTAAACCTGGGACAGAAGGAATTCAGCAGTGCACTCACCACCATCCTCAACTCTTCCATCACCACTGCCAAGTTCCCCAGTGCCTGGAAACATACAGAGGTGAAACCCCACCTGAAGAAGCCCTCTCCCGACCCCAGCAAGCTCAAGAACTACTGCCTTTCTCGCTGCTCCCCTTCCGGGAAAGGTACTGGAGAAAGCCATCAACCGCCAGCTCACCAATCACCTTACAGAAAACAATCTACTAGACGCCTCCCAGTCCGGCTTCTGCTCAAATCACAGCACCGAAACTGCCCTGACAGCCGCAACCAACTACATCAGAGCCATCCTTGACCGAGGCGAGCCTGCAGCCCTGATCCTCCTAGACCTCTCAGCGACCTTCGACATTAAACATCTTCCCTCTCTGTCTGACAGAATGAAACATGATGTGAATGCATTCAGTGATCTACACTGGGCAGCTTGCATCTCTTCGGAGTCAGCTCTTGGATGACCAAACCATAAAGAGTGGGGCCCTCTTTGTACTACATGGGCTGCTGGGCATAGCGTTACAACTCTACTTTGACCAAAACCCTAGGTACTTGCATCATTCCCTAGTGGTACTGTACTTCGTGCTTGAAAGGCTCATATTCTTCAAGGTAATGAAAAGGTGTACGTTTACGTGTTTGTTGGGTGTCAGCCCGAGGAGGAAAAAATTAATCTTCCATATATTCCTCATCTTCCTCCTGATATATTTTTTTCCCCAAACACATTGTATTAGTTTTTGCCAACAAAGGGACCCAGATGGTTCATGTACATCCATAGGACTCTGCAGGATGAGACCCCAAAAACATGTAAAATACAAACAGATGCACAGAATATACCCAATTACCCCGACCCCCACTGCAAAGCAGTGTCTAAAATCTTATACAAATGCAGATTCTGATCTCGTCGCATTTCCCTGTATATCTTGACCATCGTGTCCGATTTCAGAATCCAGCTGCAGTTCGGCAGTGCAAACCGCCTCCAAGAAAAAGCCCCGATAATCTGCTCACCTCTGCCAGATCGATCTTCTGATGTTTCTGGGGGCATCCCCTAGCCTGGAATACTGCAATTTCCAGCCCCATACAGAAGTCCATTCCACGCTTCCATGTCCCCAAGGACGGTAGCACACTGGCTTTCCACTGTCGGGCAATATCCCGTTTTGCTAGTCTGCACCTAAGTAATAATAAATGTCATTTATAACAGTTTCCGCCTATTCCTTTAGTGCTGGGATGAGAAGCAGTTTCCGGACAAATAGAAAGGCCCATGCAAGAATCTCACCCAGACAGGACACACCCCTTTCCAGAAGCGTGTCAATGCTGTGTAGCTCCACACAGTACACATGAAAGTGCCTTCCTCAGCCTCGCAACGTAGACACGTGGGAGATTCTATGAGGTTGATACGCCATAGGCGGCTTCTCGTATATTATGCCCGATGTAAATATTTTAATTCAATGAGTCTCAGGCGGGAGGATATCGCCACTCCACGAGGGGCCTCAAGGGCTTACGTCCAATCATCTTCGTCTATGTTGTCAATGTCGGCTTGCCACGCCGCTCGGAGGGCAGGCAGTGTAGAGGAGCTGTTAGTGACCAGGGATTAATAGATTTTGGAAATGTTATGACAATCTAAATCACCCATTAGTAGCTCGCCCATTAGTGGACTGAATTCCGGGAGATCTGAAAGGTTGTGCAGGTACAGGGAAATAGCATGGACAGCTGCAGATATTTATAAAATTTGCTGCGATGCATCATGTATTCAGATTCCAAACTTGCACTACTACTTTAATCGCTGGGGGAAGGGCATCCATTTCCGTCCCGCTATAAAGCAGGTCGAGCAAAGAGGCGTCACCCATAACCCACCTCTCTGTGGCGTATGCTGCGTCATCCTGTGGATCATACAACCAGTTGTTAAGAATCTGCAAGTGAGAAGCAGCATAATAGGATTGAACATCTGCAGTGGCAATGCCACTGCAAAAGGTAGACTGGAAGCAAGTTCGAAGGGCTATGTGGGAGGCGCCTCCGCCCCAGAAGAACTGACCGAGGAGTGCACTGATCTGTCTGAACCATGAGGAAGGGACAGCATGTGGGGTAGTTCTGGAGTTGGTATAGGAGGCGGGGTAGTGAAACCATCTTAAAAATGGCAGATCTGCCACGTAGAGACAGAGGCAAAGGGGACCAAGACTTAACCTCCTCCTTAACACGCAAAAGCAATGGGGCCATGATTTGGTTCCAGGAGATGGCGGGAAGGGGCGAAAAGAACACCTCAAGATATTTAAACCCTCCAACCACCAATGTCAGTCTCGACGCTCATGTCGTATCGCTCGGTGAACCACCCAATAGAAAGAGCATGGACTTGTCAATGTTCATATACAATCCGGAGGTCTCGCCAGAGACCTGCATGATTTGTAGAATACGAGGTCCCAAGGCTGCTGGGTCTGTCATGAAGAACAAGACATCATCAGGATATAGGACTATTCTGTCTGACAATCCCGTTGACCATTTAACGCCCTGCACCTTGGCATCAACCCTGACCCAGGCAGCCAAAGGATACGTTGCCAGGGCAAACAATAAAGGGGACAATGGGCAGGCCTGCCTGGTGACCCGTCGAATAGGGAATGGAGCAGATACGGAGCCTGCCACTCGAACGAGGCGGTCAAATCAGTGAACAGCAGTCGTATATATGAGAGGAATCGAGGCCCAAAATTAAGTCGCTGTAGAAGCGCAAAAAGTACTCCCAACATCGAAGGACTTATCAATGCCAGCCAATAATGCCGCGGGTCGACCCAGTCGGTCCGCCAAGGCCATGGCACTGTAAGCCAGTCATATATGATGATGAGTGCTCGATGGGGCATGAGACCTGCCTGGTCTGGATGAACCAAGTCAATCATGCGTGCCATCAATCTATTAGCCAGGGCCTTAGTGAGAAGCTTGACCTCGATGTTAAGAAGGGAGATTGAGTAGTACGAGGAATGAGCTTCCAGTGGACGCCCTGGTATGGGGAATACAACAAAGTCAGTGCGTCTCCAATTTGGGAGGAGCCGCGTCTATTTAAGCGCCGCTCGGATTGCCCCCAGCAGGTGTGCCCCCAGTTATGTCATATAGGCTTTGAGGAATTTGCTGGGAAAACCATTAGGTCCGGGAGCCTTTCCGGGCCACAACTCCGCCAGAGCCGCGGCTAGCTCCTCCTCTGTAAGCAGCTCCTCCAGCAGTGTGCTGGCAGACGCAGGCAGGGATTTGGGGGGCAGGGATTCGATAAATTCTACTATTTGGTCTACGGTCACAACCTCTCTCTGGGCATACAGGTATTTATAATACTCAGCAAAACTCTGAGACACCTCTCTGGGGCCCGACAGCAGTCCTCCCTGCTCATCAGGAATAATTGGCACCAGTGCGACCACACGGGATACTAGACATGGCCTGTGGAGCATTGGACTGGATTTATCACCCCATTGGTAAATGCGCTTGGCCTCCTCTAGGAGCACTTGTTGGTATTTTTGTTGGGTCAGACATAGTTGTTGTTGCGCTATTCCGCCACCCTCTCCAAAACCACATTCCTCCAGGTCCAACATCTGCACCTTGAGTTCAGACAACTCCTGGATCCTGCGCCCATGCTCAACAACACAAAAACTTATATCAACAGGATTGCCCTAGAACCTGATTGGGGGCAGGGCATAGACATTACCAACAAGGGATTTCCCGTATATTGTACCTGCTACGTATACATATCTGCCCTGTGCATCCACCCATGTTCTCATGGACCTAAAGAGAACCCTACGGTGGATAAGGACAGCCGCCCCCACGATTCCCTCACAAACCAGAATTAAATGTTTTTGTGTACCCAAATCTGGCCAAACGAGGGTCTTGGGACCCCAGGAGGTGCATCTCCTGTAGAAGGAGAATGTCAACTTGTAACCTTTAGCCTGTCTGAGCACTGCTCCATGCCTGATCTTGTTTAGGACTCCAGGGACATTCCACGTTAATACACAGAGTTGCCCAACGGGGCATGTGGGGTCTGATCCAGGGTAGAACTAGAAGGGACAACTGCTTAAGGAGTTGCAGTCAAGCGAGCGCCAGGCCTGTGCATTTCAACATCTAACAAAACATTAGAACAAACACTTCCTTCCGTCCCCTATACCTCACAATCACTGAAGTATCTGTCGTGGAAAAATCCGACCCCAACAGATGCCAAGAAATTAGCCTATCGAATGGATCCCCATATCCCACTGACAACCACGAGTCTTCTCTAGATAACTGTAGTCCAAGTGGTGCAGTCTAATAAGACATGCCAACGTTGTGGTCACACAGGGGCGGAATTCAGTCCAACGCACAAGACAGTGCCAGCCTATGAGCCGCAATGGAGTGCAAAGCGTGCTCTCATACTGATAGCGATTTTTCAGCGTTCATCATCGCAAGGTTCTGACGTTTCCCTGCTGGCTTAGTATGCTGCGAGCACCTGTCGCTCATAGACAAATCAAAGTCATGGCGGGGTTTCACATAGTCTCATCTGTCCACGCAAAAATCTTCTCCAGGGTGGCAAAAAATATGGTTTGAGAGTTGAAGACCATGCGCATGCAAGCAGGGAAGAGTAGCGTATATGGTATTTTGAGGTCTTGCAGGAGTTTCTAGGCAGCGACATACGTTAGGTGCTGTTGTTGCACTGTTTTAGTATAGTACGGAAAAATCATGGTGTGGTGGGATTTGAAAAGAAGCTGGTCTTGACTCCGTGCAAATTTCAGGATAGCATCTCTATCGAGAAAATTAAGGATTTTAACAATAATTGGTTGCGGCCCGGCTCCTGGCGGAGGCTTTTCACCAGCGCTTTATGAGCCCGTTCTATTACAAAACTGGAGGAAAGGGTCTCTGGGGGCACAAGTGTACAGATCCTTTGGGTGAGGGATTTGTCTACTGACTCACCTTCACAACCCTAGGGAAACCCGACAAATCACAGGTTGTTGTGGCAAGCGCGGCCCTCCGCATCCTCAACCCGAGCCTACTCCTTGGTCACGACAGTGAGTGTAGCGACCTTTTGCTGAAGGGATGTCATGGCATCTTCAACACTGGATACCCTGGTCTCAGCCTCTGTGATCCTCTCAACTGCTTTCCGTAGATCCTGGCGCAGTAGATTCACATCAGAGCCAACTGCGCCTATTTTGGCATCCAACATGTCTCTCGACTAGGTGATGGCAACCAGGAGCGCCGCGTTATCGGGACCGGCAACAAGAGCCCCGACCCAGGTGAATTTATCCATGGTACTCTGTTTGGCCGTGGAGCTTGGTAGCTTATCTTTCGTCACGGTG
This sequence comes from Calotriton arnoldi, assembly GCA_963921515.1. Classification (NCBI taxonomy): domain Eukaryota; kingdom Metazoa; phylum Chordata; class Amphibia; order Caudata; family Salamandridae; genus Calotriton; species Calotriton arnoldi. The sequence continues at coordinate 1,379,915 of CAWUFW010000151.1, read as the reverse complement.
AGACTGCTTCAGGGGCCCAAACCAGATAGACAGTCTTTACGACGTTGCAGGCACTTCTGACCCGCCAGACCCCCCCTCCCCCCAGATCACGGTCTCAAGGGTGCGGAACAATCAGTCAGTAGAAGAGAGTGGCCTGTAGACTAGAGTGTGTGGTCAAACAGAGAAGCCAATAAAGTCAAAGTAGGGAACTTCAGGGTATGTGGAATCACAATAGCAGGACCACCCCTGACCACAAGCCGCACCAAGGCCTAGCTTAGCCGTCTCAGCGGCCAGGGGTCTGCCCACAGCACAGCCTCTAAATGAAGGGACTCACTAGATCTCGTGTGAGTCAATGTGATGTCGGGGCCGTAGGCCGTACCCCCACGAACAAGTGGGGGCATCCGCAACCTTTCAGCAGACTTAGCAACAGACAGTTCCCAATGATAGGGCACCCCAAAGCTCAGAAGAAGAAAAAATCATAACAGTCAATTCAGCATATTTTTATGGCATGGGGGAAATACTGAGTCATGCAAACTGCAGGATCTAGCTGGGCCAACCGCAACCTCCTACGCTGCCCAGTCCGGGGTGCTTATCCCTACAGGCCGCTTAGTAAAGTTCTCAGTGTACCAGGTGAAATATAGGTGGGCCCATCACTGCCAGGGGCCCGGGACCACCCAGGGCGCCGAACCCGCCTCAAGCGCATGCGGCCAAGGACTAGACCACTGTGCCACGCGTCACAGCCCGCAAAGCCGCAGCCAACGAGCGGAGGTGAGCACAGGACCACCCCAGCAGACCGCCCCGGAGATGGCCCTGTGCCATCACTCACCACCAGTAAATCGCGGTCTCCGTGGTCTGGCCCGAGCCAAGGCCCGCCAGCCGCCACCAGATCGGGGGAGCGAGGGGCGGCTCAGTCACACCCTTATCTGCCACTGCGGACCGACACAGCCGGCAAGTCCACCTCCGCGAGTCAGCCCCAGGGCAGGGCCAGACATCCTGTGGCCGTTGCTCAAGGCCCATGGGAGCCACTCCGATGCCTGCCCGCCATGCGCCACACATCCAAGGCTCGCAGCCTCATCGGATCCGCGTCTCTCCACCGCAGCCAGACCGTCCCTCCGTGTGTTCCGGCACACAAGGCGTGGATGGAGAAAATGTAGGCTTGATGTAGGCAGGATGTTGGAGGATGTTGAGTGGGCTGCAGGAAACTCGCCTAACGCGCGTCCGCCATGATGGACTGCTAGGCCATGCCCCCTCCCTCCTGACATTTGACATGACGATCCATTGGACTGAAGTCTGGGCCACAGGGCCCATCATCATCTGAATCTTAATGATAGAGGTATGTTATGGCATCAATTGCATGGTAATGTCTTTTTTGATATCAACGTGATTTTGTTCCCCCTCAATGGTGCTGTCAACGGTTTCTTCATCAACGGGGCCACCGTTGTCGGTAAGATGAAAGTGATTGTCGACGAGGTGGCCGTCGATGGTGAAGAACAAGTTACTTACCTTCGGTAACGATATATCGGTGAGAGACATAGACGAGTTAAATTCCTTACCTTAGAATTACCCCCAGGCGTCAGACTGGATCCGAAGAATTTTTTCGTCAGCAGTACCCCTGCGAGTCGAAAGGTGGCGTTGGTCGACTCCGCATTCGTCGTTGGCGTCGTGGTCGCGGGATGACATCGCGGTAGCTACTTAGACGCCGCCCTTGCGCGCTGACGTCAGTTCTTTAACATGACATTCCACGCCAGAAGCGCAGAGCCATGCAAGACACTGACCACTGGTGCACAAAACTAGGGCCCTGAAGGGGATTCCCTGACCCTAGAAGTCAGTTCGCAGAACGGGGAGGATGGGTGGGCGGTAAGGAATCTATAACTAATCTATGTCACTTAGATATATTGTTACCGAAGATAAGTAACTTGTTCATCTGAAAGAGACAATTAGTTATAGATTCCTTACCTTAGAAAAGATACCCCAGCAATACCAACCCCGGAGGTGGGTCTGCGAACCAAGTTCACACCAGAAAGTCCTGGAGAACAGAACGGCCAAAGAAGCCGTCTCTCCGGACTTGGCTGTCCAGGCAGTAGTGTTTAGTGAACGTGTGCAGAGATGCCCACGTAGCTGTCTGACAGATGTCATTGAGGGGACTGCCTGTCTCAAAGCAGTGGTAGCTGCCGTCGCCCTGGTGGAATGGGCGCGCAGTCCCACTGGAGGCTCCTTCTTTGCCAAAGAGTAACAAGCTTTAATGAACAAGTTACTTACCTTCGGTAACGATATATCTGTAAGAGACATAGATTAGTTATAGATTCCTTAACTTAGAATTACCCCCAGGCGTCAGACTGGATCCTGAGATTTTTCTTTTCTTTTCATCAGCAGTACCCCTGCGCGTCGAAAGGTGGCGTTGGTCGACTCCGCGTTCGTCGTTGGCGTTGTGGTCGCCAGGATGACGTCGCGGTAGCTACTTAGACGCCGCCCTCGCGCGCTGACGTCCGTTCTTTTACACGACATTCCACGCCAGAAGCGCAGAGCCATGCAAGACACTGACCACTGGTACACAAAACTAGGGCCCTGAAAGGGATTCCCTGACCCTAGAAGTCGGTTCGCAGAACGGGAGGATGGGTGGGGCGGTAAGGAATCTTAACTAATCTATGTCTCTTACAGATATATCGCTACCGAAGGTAAGTAACTTGTTCATCTGAAAGAGACAATTAGTTATAGATTCCTTACCTTAGAATAGATACCCCAGCAATACCAACCCCGGAGTTGGGTCTGCGAACTAAGTTCACACCAGAAAGTCCTGGAGAACAGAACGGCCAAAGAAGTCGTCTCTCCGGACTTGGCTGTCCAGGCAGTAGTGTTTTGTGAACATGTGCAGAGATGCCCACGTAGCTGCCTGACAGATGTCATTGAGGGGGACTCCCCGTCCCAAAGCAGTGGTAGCTGCCGTCGCCCTGGTGGAATGGGCGCGCAGTCCCACTGGAGGCTCCTTCTTTGCCAAAGAGTAACAAGCTTTAATGAACAAGTTACTTACCTTCGGTAACGATATATCTGTAAGAGACATAGATTAGTTATAGATTCCTTAACTTAGAATTACCCCCAGGCGTCAGACTGGATCCTGAGATTTTTTTTTTCTTTTCATCAGCAGTACCCCTGCGCGTCGAAAGGTGGCGTTGGTCGACTCCGCGTTCGTCGTTGGCGTTGTGGTCGCCAGGATGACGTCGCGGTAGCTACTTAGACGCCGCCCTCGCGCGCTGACGTCCGTTCTTTTACACGACATTCCACGCCAGAAGCGCAGAGCCATGCAAGACACTGACCACTGGTACACAAAACTAAATTGCGAGCAGCACCTGTGCACCTGGACACACCAGGGGCGGTAAAAACAAACTACTAGTGGTTCTTTGGAGCTTGGCCCCCAAGTCCAGGAATTTTAACATTAAGACTGGCTCAAACCCTACCAAGACAAACTCGAGGAGCTCCTTGTAGAGTCTGAAGCAGCTAATGTAACAGAAGATCCAGAAGAGGAGATGGACAATGATCATGACGGTACACCAGGAGACTCTCCGCCCAAACTCACTAGAGAAGATGATGAGGTACCTCCTCATAAGCTCCCTTAAAACTGTACCTACCGGGTCTGCCCCTACTGGGGGCAGGTTAGGCCACTCAAAACTGGGAGAATCAATCAATCAATCATGTCACTTATAAAGCGCACTACATACCCGCGAGGGTCTCAAGGCGCTGGGGGAAGAGGGGGTGGTGCTGCTACTGATCGAAGAGCCAGGTCTTGAGGAGTCTTCTGAAGGCCAGTAGGTCTTGGGTCTGCCGAAGGTTGGTGGGGAGGGTGTTCCAGGTCTTGGCGGCGAGGTGGGAGAAGGATCTGCCGCCGGCGGTCGTTTTCCGGATGCGGGGGACTGTGGCGAGGGCGAGGCTGGTGGAGCGGAGCTGGCGGGTGGGGGTGTAGAAGCTGAGTCGTCTGTTGAGGTAGGCTGGTCCGGAGTTGTGGAGTGCTTTGTGTGCGTGGGTGAGGAGCTTGAAGGTTATCCTCTTGTTGACAGGGAGCCAGTGCAGGTCTCTCAGGTGGGGTGTGATGTGGCTGCGTCGGGGGATGTCGAGGATAAGACGTGCAGAGGCGTTCTGGATGCGTTGCAGCCGTCTCAGGAGCTTAGCCGTCGTTCCTGCGTAGAGGGCGTTTCCGTAGTCCAGCCTGCTGGTGACGAGGGCCTGGGTGACTGTTTTTCTTGTTTCGGTGGGGATCCACTTGAAGATCCTGCGGAGCATTCGGAGGGTGTTGAAGCAGGATGAGGAAACGGCGTTGACCTGCTTAGTCATGGAGAGGGTGGGGTCGAGGATGACCCCTAGGTTGCGTGCGTGGTCGGTGGGTGTCGGGGCTGTTCCCAGTGATGTCGGCCACCAGGAGTCGTCCCATGCTGAAGGGTTGGAACCAAGGATGAGGACCTCCGTCTTGTCCGAGTTCAGCTTCAGGCGGCTGGTACTCATCCATTCGGCGATGGCCTTCATTCCTTCGTGGAGGTGGGCTTTGGCGGTGTGAGGGTCTTTGGTGAGGGAGAGGATCAGCTGGGTGTCGTCGGCGTAGGAGATGATGTTGAGGTTGTGCTGTCGGGCGACGTGGGCGAGGGGTGCCATGTAGATGTTGAACAGCGTTGGGCTGAGGGAGGAGCCTTGGGGAACGCCGCAGGTGATCTTGGTGGCTTTGGATCGGAAGGGGGCGAGGCGGACGCTTTGTGTTCTGCCGGAGAGGAAGGATGTGGTCCAGTCCAGGGCCTTCTCTTGGATCCCGGCGTCGTGAAGGCGTGTTCGTAGTGTGTGGTGGCAGACCGAGTCGAAGGCGGCTGATAGGTCCAGGAGGATGAGGGCTGCTGTTTCTCCGTTGTCTAGCAGGGTCCTGATGTCATCGGTGGCGGCGATGAGGGCGGTTTCGGTGCTGTGGTTGCTGCGGAAGCCGGACTGGGAAGGGTCCAGGATGTTGTTCTCCTCGAGGTAGCGGGTCAGTTGTTTGTTGACGATTTTCTCTGTGACCTTCGCGGGGAACGGGAGCAGAGATGGGTCGGAAGTTCTTGAGGTCCTTGGGGTCTGCCTTGGGTTTCTTGAGTAAGGCGGTGATCTCGGCGTGCTTCCAGCTTTCCGGGAAGGTTGCTGTCTCGAAGGAGATGTTGATTATTTTCCGGAGATGGGGCGCGATGGCTGTACTGGCTTTGTTGAAGACGTGGTGAGGACACGGGTCTAGCGGTGAGCCGGAGTGGATGGTGTTCATGATCTCGCTGGTGTCCTCGTCGTTGATGTTGGTCCAGGAGAGCAGGCGGTTGGTGGTTGTGGGGGCAGTGGTCTCGGTGGTTGCCGGGGCGGTCGTGGTGTTGAAGCTGTCGTGGATGTCGGCGATTTTGCGGTGGAAGAAGGTGGCCAGTGAGTCGCACAGGTCTCGCGACGGCGGGATGTCGTTGGTGTTGGAGCTGGGGTTGGAGAGTTCCTTCACGATGTTGAAGAGCTCTTTGCTGTTGTGTGCGTTGTTGTCTAGGCGGTCTTTGAGTGAGGCCCTTTTGGCGGATCTGATGAGGTGATGGTGACTGCGGGTGGCGCTCTTGTGGGCGGCGTAGCTGTCCGCTGTCCGTTCGTGGAGCCAGATCTTCTCCAGTTTTCGGCATGTTCGTTTGGAGGCCTGGAGGTCTTCGGTGAACCAGGTGGCTTTCTTGCTGGTGTGGCTGTTGGGCGGATTCTTGAGCGGGGCGAGGGTGTTGGCGCAGTCGTCGATCCACTGTCTGAGGTTGCGGGCGGCGGTGTCGGGGTCGGAGGGTTCGGCGGGTGGGCTCAGGGCGAGGGTTGTGGTTAGCTGGTCTTCGGTGACTCTGCTCCAGCAGCGGCGAGGCATTTGTTCGGTGCGGTGGTGCGTGGTGGGCTTCCTGTAGGTGAAGTGGATGCAGTGGTGGTCAGTCCAGTGGGGTTCGGAGGTGTGGTTGAAGGAGACGTGTGGGCTTGCGGAAAAGATGGAGTCTAGCGTGTGGCCGGCGGCGTGGGTGGGTGTAGTCACGAGCTGTCTGAGTCCGAGGGTGGCGAGGTTGTCGATCAGGGTGGTGGAGTTGGTGTCCTTGTTGTTCTCGAGGTGGAAGTTCAGGTCCCCTGAGAAGAGCTAGATGAAGAGGACCTAGTCCTTGAGAGACTATCCAGAAGAGCAGCCCTTAAGCCAAAATACCAGCCATAGAAAGAGAAAGGGCTGAGCTGGGTCAAGCAGCCATTAGAGGTGGCAGCAACAAAATAAATAGGGAGGAGAGGAAATTTTCAATCCCCAAATCCGCAAAGGGACTATCCCCAAATATGTAGAAGGTGATGACATTACCAAATGGTTTACAGCCTTTGAGAGAGCCTGTAAAATGAAAAGTAGGCAGAGTGATGGACTGGCCTACATGAAAGGGAGTGACCACTTTGGGGGAAAAAGGAAGCCCTCATACAAAGCACCACTTTGTCTCTGTAGATGTTCAGATAAAGAGGCTTGAATGACAATGCCATGCCTGAAGCTCACCGACCCTCCAGGCAGATGTAATAGCCACAAGAAAGGCATGCCGTCTTGATGGTAAGGAGCCTGAGTGGACAATTGTGCAGGGGCTTAAATGGAGCGCACATAAGGAAAGTGAGGACGAGATTGAGGTCCCACTGGGGCATAATGAAAGGGGAAGGTGGAAACAAATGTTGCAAACCTTTCAAGAACCTATTTACAATAAGAGGTTTGAAAAGGGATGGCTGGTCAGTCAACCACCAAAAAGGCAGAAATAGCAAATAAATAGTCCTTTAGAGTGCCCAGAGCAGAGCCCTGCTGAGCAAGAGAAAGAACGAAAAGGAGAACCTGAGAAAGGGGAGCAGAGATGTGATCGATCCGTCATTCTGTACACACCATGCCACAAATTTTCCCCAACAGCAGGCGTATACCGTCTTGGTGGAGGGTCGCCTGGCCAAGATAACATTACAGTCTTCGGGAGTAAGGTCAAAAGCTCTCAACTGTCGCCGCTCAATCTCCACGCAAGAAGTAGGAACGTTGACCGGTTCTGGTGGAGAACCCTCCCCTGCTGCGACAGAAGATTCTTCCGAAGTGGCAGCCTGCTCGGAGGACCAATGGCCATGCTCAAAAGCTCTGAATACTATACTCTCCGCGTCCAGTCTGAAGCCACAAGGGTGACTTGGGCCTAGTCGTTCCTTATCTTCTCGAGAACTCTGGGAAGGAGTGGTATGGGCAGAAAGGCATACAGGAGGCCTAAGCTCCACTCGAGACGAAAAGCGTCTCCAAGCGAGAGTCGCCTTGCAAACTCCAGCGCGTAGAGTATCCCTGACCTACCTGGTTTGCGTGCCCATCCCCGCAGCCTCTTTCCTGCACCAGAGTCTGGTGCCTCGTCCTCAAGCCCTGAGGGCTCGGGTTCGGTCCCACTGGTGCTTTCTCCACTCCTGGTAATTGTACTGTATACTTTTCAGCTCATAGTCAATTACTTGCTTGTTTTTCTTTAGTAGCCCACTCCTGGTAATTGTACTGTATACTTTTCAGCTCATAGTCCATTTTTGCTCGTTTTTCCTTTAGTACACCAGTATTGGTTTATTGTTGCTTGCGCTGTTGCGCTCGTCCCCATCCTTCTCGCTGCTTTTTCCCACCGCTGCTCCCCGCCTCCCCGACAGCCCTGCCCCCTCCCAGGTCTACCTATGCAGGCCGCTTCGCAGCCGCGCTGCCGGCATGCCGAAAGCAAGCCAGTCAACGCTCGTCCTCGCCTGGGACGCGCCCAGCATCAGGAACCCTGGTTCCCTGTCCATCCGTCGCTACACTGTTGCCGAGCTCCTCGCCCTGGCCTCTGGTGGCTGCAAAAACTCCTGCATCGCCTCCCCTAAACAAACAACGCCATCACCGAAATCATCACCCTCCTGGCAATCGACTCCAGGAACTACATCTTCCTCAGTGACCTCAAATTTCACTTCAACGACCCCAATGACCCCAACTCTGCCCAACTCCTGGAAAACATGAGCAAAATCAGACTCGCCCAACTGGTCACCAGCCCCACACACCATGCAGGACACATCCTGGACCTCATATTTACATCCAGTGACAGAATCAATTCAAGTCACACCACCAAACTCACCTGGACAGACCACAGCATCGTCCACTGCAGCATCGAAGGCTCACTACGAAACGTCGCCACTCCCCCCCCCACCACCCCCACATGCTGCAGCTGGAACAGAATCACTGAGACCCAAAGGACTGCCACCTTCAACGCCAACAGACCTCCCACTGCTTGAAACCTTGAGACAGCCGTTCAAGTCTTCGCAGCCTGGATCACCAACTGCACCGACACTGTTGACCCCAGGAGAATGACCACATCAGAAGATCCAAACACACTAGCTGGTTAACCCCCGAACTTCAAGCCTCAAAACGTGAGTGCAAATGACTGGAGGGACAAAGGCGTGCCAGCAAAAACTCTTCAGACCTCACCTCTTTCAAAACTACCCGTAGCAAAAACCACAGCCACCTCAAATAAGCCAAAAAGGACGCCCTGACTGCCCGCATCGAGACAAGCACCAATCAAACGAAAGAACTCTTCAACATCGCTTTGCCCAATCCGCCTCAATCCGCCCTTCCCAAGCCCTCTGCGACTCCCTGGCAGTCTACATCCACAACAAGATAGCAGACATCTACAGCAACTTCCACCAGCAGCTATCCGACCTCAACCAACTCCTGACTCTCACCAACACCCACAACCACCTTACCGAATGGACCCCACTCACCACGTCCATCACCACTGCAATCATGACCTCCATTCACTCCTGAGCTCCAACCGACCCCTGCTCTCACCACATTTTAAACCTGGGACAGAAGGAATTCAGCAGTGCACTCACCACCATCCTCAACTCTTCCATCACCACTGCCAAGTTCCCCAGTGCCTGGAAACATACAGAGGTGAAACCCCACCTGAAGAAGCCCTCTCCCGACCCCAGCAAGCTCAAGAACTACTGCCTTTCTCGCTGCTCCCCTTCCGGGAAAGGTACTGGAGAAAGCCATCAACCGCCAGCTCACCAATCACCTTACAGAAAACAATCTACTAGACGCCTCCCAGTCCGGCTTCTGCTCAAATCACAGCACCGAAACTGCCCTGACAGCCGCAACCAACTACATCAGAGCCATCCTTGACCGAGGCGAGCCTGCAGCCCTGATCCTCCTAGACCTCTCAGCGACCTTCGACATTAAACATCTTCCCTCTCTGTCTGACAGAATGAAACATGATGTGAATGCATTCAGTGATCTACACTGGGCAGCTTGCATCTCTTCGGAGTCAGCTCTTGGATGACCAAACCATAAAGAGTGGGGCCCTCTTTGTACTACATGGGCTGCTGGGCATAGCGTTACAACTCTACTTTGACCAAAACCCTAGGTACTTGCATCATTCCCTAGTGGTACTGTACTTCGTGCTTGAAAGGCTCATATTCTTCAAGGTAATGAAAAGGTGTACGTTTACGTGTTTGTTGGGTGTCAGCCCGAGGAGGAAAAAAATTAATCTTCCATATATTCCTCATCTTCCTCCTGATATATTTTTTTCCCCAAACACATTGTATTAGTTTTTGCCAACAAAGGGACCCAGATGGTTCATGTACATCCATAGGACTCTGCAGGATGAGACCCCAAAAACATGTAAAATACAAACAGATGCACAGAATATACCCAATTACCCCGACCCCCACTGCAAAGCAGTGTCTAAAATCTTATACAAATGCAGATTCTGATCTCGTCGCATTTCCCTGTATATCTTGACCATCGTGTCCGATTTCAGAATCCAGCTGCAGTTCGGCAGTGCAAACCGCCTCCAAGAAAAAGCCCCGATAATCTGCTCACCTCTGCCAGATCGATCTTCTGATGTTTCTGGGGGCATCCCCTAGCCTGGAATACTGCAATTTCCAGCCCCATACAGAAGTCCATTCCACGCTTCCATGTCCCCAAGGACGGTAGCACACTGGCTTTCCACTGTCGGGCAATATCCCGTTTTGCTAGTCTGCACCTAAGTAATAATAAATGTCATTTATAACAGTTTCCGCCTATTCCTTTAGTGCTGGGATGAGAAGCAGTTTCCGGACAAATAGAAAGGCCCATGCAAGAATCTCACCCAGACAGGACACACCCCTTTCCAGAAGCGTGTCAATGCTGTGTAGCTCCACACAGTACACATGAAAGTGCCTTCCTCAGCCTCGCAACGTAGACACGTGGGAGATTCTATGAGGTCGATACGCCATAGGCGGCTTCTCGTATATTATGCCCGATGTAAATATTTTAATTCAATGAGTCTCAGGCGGGAGGATATCGCCACTCCACGAGGGGCCTCAAGGGCTTACGTCCAATCATCTTCGTCTATGTTGTCAATGTCGGCTTGCCACGCCGCTCGGAGGGCAGGCAGTGTAGAGGAGCTGTTAGTGACCAGGGATTAATAGATTTTGGAAATGTTATGACAATCTAAATCACCCATTAGTAGCTCGCCCATTAGTGGACTGAATTCCGGGAGATCTGAAAGGTTGTGCAGGTACAGGGAAATAGCATGGACAGCTGCAGATATTTATAAAATTTGCTGCGATGCATCATGTATTCAGATTCCAAACTTGCACTACTACTTTAATCGCTGGGGGAAGGGCATCCATTTCCGTCCCGCTATAAAGCAGGTCGAGCAAAGAGGCGTCACCCATAACCCACCTCTCTGTGGCGTATGCTGCGTCATCCTGTGGATCATACAACCAGTTGTTAAGAATCTGCAAGTGAGAAGCAGCATAATAGGATTGAACATCTGCAGTGGCAATGCCACTGCAAAAGGTAGACTGGAAGCAAGTTCGAAGGGCTATGTGGGAGGCGCCTCCGCCCCAGAAGAACTGACCGAGGAGTGCACTGATCTGTCTGAACCATGAGGAAGGGACAGCATGTGGGGTAGTTCTGGAGTTGGTATAGGAGGCGGGGTAGTGAAACCATCTTAAAAATGGCAGATCTGCCACGTAGAGACAGAGGCAAAGGGGACCAAGACTTAACCTCCTCCTTAACACGCAAAAGCAATGGGGCCATGATTTGGTTCCAGGAGATGGCGGGAAGGGGCGAAAAGAACACCTCAAGATATTTAAACCCTCCAACCACCAATGTCAGTCTCGACGCTCATGTCGTATCGCTCGGTGAACCACCCAATAGAAAGAGCATGGACTTGTCAATGTTCATATACAATCCGGAGGTCTCGCCAGAGACCTGCATGATTTGTAGAATACGAGGTCCCAAGGCTGCTGGGTCTGTCATGAAGAACAAGACATCATCAGGATATAGGACTATTCTGTCTGACAATCCCGTTGACCATTTAACGCCCTGCACCTTGGCATCAACCCTGACCCAGGCAGCCAAAGGATACGTTGCCAGGGCAAACAATAAAGGGGACAATGGGCAGGCCTGCCTGGTGACCCGTCGAATAGGGAATGGAGCAGATACGGAGCCTGCCACTCGAACGAGGCGGTCAAATCAGTGAACAGCAGTCGTATATATGAGAGGAATCGAGGCCCAAAATTAAGTCGCTGTAGAAGCGCAAAAAAGTACTCCCAACATCGAAGGACTTATCAATGCCAGCCAATAATGCCGCGGGTCGACCCAGTCGGTCCGCCAAGGCCATGGCACTGTAAGCCAGTCATATATGATGATGAGTGCTCGATGGGGCATGAGACCTGCCTGGTCTGGATGAACCAAGTCAATCATGCGTGCCATCAATCTATTAGCCAGGGCCTTAGTGAGAAGCTTGACCTCGATGTTAAGAAGGGAGATTGAGTAGTACGAGGAATGAGCTTCCAGTGGACGCCCTGGTATGGGGAATACAACAAAGTCAGTGCGTCTCCAATTTGGGAGGAGCCGCGTCTATTTAAGCGCCGCTCGGATTGCCCCCAGCAGGTGTGCCCCCAGTTATGTCATATAGGCTTTGAGGAATTTGCTGGGAAAACCATTAGGTCCGGGAGCCTTTCCGGGCCACAACTCCGCCAGAGCCGCGGCTAGCTCCTCCTCTGTAAGCAGCTCCTCCAGCAGTGTGCTGGCAGACGCAGGCAGGGATTTGGGGGGCAGGGATTCGATAAATTCTACTATTTGGTCTACGGTCACAACCTCTCTCTGGGCATACAGGTATTTATAATACTCAGCAAAACTCTGAGACACCTCTCTGGGGCCCGACAGCAGTCCTCCCTGCTCATCAGGAATAATTGGCACCAGTGCGACCACACGGGATACTAGACATGGCCTGTGGAGCATTGGACTGGATTTATCACCCCATTGGTAAATGCGCTTGGCCTCCTCTAGGAGCACTTGTTGGTATTTTTGTTGGGTCAGACATAGTTGTTGTTGCGCTATTCCGCCACCCTCTCCAAAACCACATTCCTCCAGGTCCAACATCTGCACCTTGAGTTCAGACAACTCCTGGATCCTGCGCCCATGCTCAACAACACAAAAACTTATATCAACAGGATTGCCCTAGAACCTGATTGGGGGCAGGGCATAGACATTACCAACAAGGGATTTCCCGTATATTGTACCTGCTACGTATACATATCTGCCCTGTGCATCCACCCATGTTCTCATGGACCTAAAGAGAACCCTACGGTGGATAAGGACAGCCGCCCCCACGATTCCCTCACAAACCAGAATTAAATGTTTTTGTGTACCCAAATCTGGCCAAACGAGGGTCTTGGGACCCCAGGAGGTGCATCTCCTGTAGAAGGAGAATGTCAACTTGTAACCTTTAGCCTGTCTGAGCACTGCTCCATGCCTGATCTTGTTTAGGACTCCAGGGACATTCCACGTTAATACACAGAGTTGCCCAACGGGGCATGTGGGGTCTGATCCAGGGTAGAACTAGAAGGGACAACTGCTTAAGGAGTTGCAGTCAAGCGAGCGCCAGGCCTGTGCATTTCAACATCTAACAAAACATTAGAACAAACACTTCCTTCCGTCCCCTATACCTCACAATCACTGAAGTATCTGTCGTGGAAAAATCCGACCCCAACAGATGCCAAGAAATTAGCCTATCGAATGGATCCCCATATCCCACTGACAACCACGAGTCTTCTCTAGATAACTGTAGTCCAAGTGGTGCAGTCTAATAAGACATGCCAACGTTGTGGTCACACAGGGGCGGAATTCAGTCCAACGCACAAGACAGTGCCAGCCTATGAGCCGCAATGGAGTGCAAAGCGTGCTCTCATACTGATAGCGATTTTTCAGCGTTCATCATCGCAAGGTTCTGACGTTTCCCTGCTGGCTTAGTATGCTGCGAGCACCTGTCGCTCATAGACAAATCAAAGTCATGGCGGGGTTTCACATAGTCTCATCTGTCCACGCAAAAATCTTCTCCAGGGTGGCAAAAAATATGGTTTGAGAGTTGAAGACCATGCGCATGCAAGCAGGGAAGAGTAGCGTATATGGTATTTTGAGGTCTTGCAGGAGTTTCTAGGCAGCGACATACGTTAGGTGCTGTTGTTGCACTGTTTTAGTATAGTACGGAAAAATCATGGTGTGGTGGGATTTGAAAAGAAGCTGGTCTTGACTCCGTGCAAATTTCAGGATAGCATCTCTATCGAGAAAATTAAGGATTTTAACAATAATTGGTTGCGGCCCGGCTCCTGGCGGAGGCTTTTCACCAGCGCTTTATGAGCCCGTTCTATTACAAAACTGGAGGAAAGGGTCTCTGGGGGCACAAGTGTACAGATCCTTTGGGTGAGGGATTTGTCTACTGACTCACCTTCACAACCCTAGGGAAACCCGACAAATCACAGGTTGTTGTGGCAAGCGCGGCCCTCCGCATCCTCAACCCGAGCCTACTCCTTGGTCACGACAGTGAGTGTAGCGACCTTTTGCTGAAGGGATGTCATGGCATCTTCAACACTGGATACCCTGGTCTCAGCCTCTGTGATCCTCTCAACTGCTTTCCGTAGATCCTGGCGCAGTAGATTCACATCAGAGCCAACTGCGCCTATTTTGGCATCCAACATGTCTCTCGACTAGGTGATGGCAACCAGGAGCGCCGCGTTATCGGGACCGGCAACAAGAGCCCCGACCCAGGTGAATTTATCCATGGTACTCTGTTTGGCCGTGGAGCTTGGTAGCTTATCTTTCGTCACGGTGAGACTGCTTCAGGGGCCCAAACCAGATAGACAGTCTTTACGACGTTGCAGGCACTTCTGACCCGCCAGACCCCCCTCCCCCAGATCACGGTCTCAAGGGTGCGGAACAATCAGTCAGTAGAAGAGAGTGGCCTGTAGACTAGAGTGTGTGGTCAAACAGAGAAGCCAATAAAGTCAAAGTAGGGAACTTCAGGGTATGTGGAATCACAATAGCAGGACCACCCCTGACCACAAGCCGCACCAAGGCCTAGCTTAGCCGTCTCAGCGGCCAGGGGTCTGCCCACAGCACAGCCTCTAAATGAAGGGACTCACTAGATCTCGTGTGAGTCAATGTGATGTCGGGGCCGTAGGCCGTACCCCCACGAACAAGTGGGGGCATCCGCAACCTTTCAGCAGACTTAGCAACAGACAGTTCCCAATGATAGGGCACCCCAAAGCTCAGAAGAAGAAAAAATCATAACAGTCAATTCAGCATATTTTTATGGCATGGGGGAAATACTGAGTCATGCAAACTGCAGGATCTAGCTGGGCCAACCGCAACCTCCTACGCTGCCCAGTCCGGGGTGCTTATCCCTACAGGCCGCTTAGTAAAGTTCTCAGTGTACCAGGTGAAATATAGGTGGGCCCATCACTGCCAGGGGCCCGGGACCACCCAGGGCGCCGAACCCGCCTCAAGCGCATGCGGCCAAGGACTAGACCACTGTGCCACGCGTCACAGCCCGCAAAGCCGCAGCCAACGAGCGGAGGTGAGCACAGGACCACCCCAGCAGAGCGCCCCGGAGATGGCCCTGTGCCATCACTCACCACCAGTAAATCGCGGTCTCCGTGGTCTGGCCCGAGCCAAGGCCCGCCAGCCGCCACCAGATCGGGGAGCGAGGGGCGGCTCAGTCACACCCTTATCTGCCACTGCGGACCGACACAGCCGGCAAGTCCACCTCCGCGAGTCAGCCCCAGGGCAGGGCCAGACATCCTGTGGCCGTTGCTCAAGGCCCATGGGAGCCACTCCGATGCCTGCCCGCCATGCGCCACACATCCAAGGCTCGCAGCCTCATCGGATCCGCGTCTCTCCACCGCAGCCAGACCGTCCCTCCGTGTGTTCCGGCACACAAGGCGTGGATGGAGAAAATGTAGGCTTGATGTAGGCAGGATGTTGGAGGATGTTGAGTGGGCTGCAGGAAACTCGCCTAACGCGCGTCCGCCATGATGGACTGCTAGGCCATGCCCCCTCCCTCCTGACATTTGACATGACGATCCATTGGACTGAAGTCTGGGCCACAGGGCCCATCATCATCTGAATCTTAATGATAGAGGTATGTTATGGCATCAATTGCATGGTAATGTCTTTTTTGATATCAACGTGATTTTGTTCCCCCTCAATGGTGCTGTCAACGGTTTCTTCATCAACGGGGCCACCGTTGTCGGTAAGATGAAAGTGATTGTCGACGAGGTGGCCGTCGATGGTGAAGAACAAGTTACTTACCTTCGGTAACGATATATCGGTGAGAGACATAGACGAGTTAAATTCCTTACCTTAGAATTACCCCCAGGCGTCAGACTGGATCCGAAGAATTTTTCGTCAGCAGTACCCCTGCGAGTCGAAAGGTGGCGTTGGTCGACTCCGCATTCGTCGTTGGCGTCGTGGTCGCGGGATGACATCGCGGTAGCTACTTAGACGCCGCCCTTGCGCGCTGACGTCAGTTCTTTAACATGACATTCCACGCCAGAAGCGCAGAGCCATGCAAGACACTGACCACTGGTGCACAAAACTAGGGCCCTGAAGGGGATTCCCTGACCCTAGAAGTCAGTTCGCAGAACGGGGAGGATGGGTGGGGCGGTAAGGAATCTATAACTAATCTATGTCACTTAGATATATTGTTACCGAAGATAAGTAACTTGTTCATCTGAAAGAGACAATTAGTTATAGATTCCTTACCTTAGAAAAGATACCCCAGCAATACCAACCCCGGAGGTGGGTCTGCGAACCAAGTTCACACCAGAAAGTCCTGGAGAACAGAACGGCCAAAGAAGCCGTCTCTCCGGACTTGGCTGTCCAGGCAGTAGTGTTTAGTGAACGTGTGCAGAGATGCCCACGTAGCTGTCTGACAGATGTCATTGAGGGGACTGCCTGTCTCAAAGCAGTGGTAGCTGCCGTCGCCCTGGTGGAATGGGCGCGCAGTCCCACTGGAGGCTCCTTCTTTGCCAAAGAGTAACAAGCTTTAATGAACAAGTTACTTACCTTCGGTAACGATATATCTGTAAGAGACATAGATTAGTTATAGATTCCTTAACTTAGAATTACCCCCAGGCGTCAGACTGGATCCTGAGATTTTTCTTTTCTTTTCATCAGCAGTACCCCTGCGCGTCGAAAGGTGGCGTTGGTCGACTCCGCGTTCGTCGTTGGCGTTGTGGTCGCCAGGATGACGTCGCGGTAGCTACTTAGACGCCGCCCTCGCGCGCTGACGTCCGTTCTTTTACACGACATTCCACGCCAGAAGCGCAGAGCCATGCAAGACACTGACCACTGGTACACAAAACTAGGGCCCTGAAAGGGATTCCCTGACCCTAGAAGTCGGTTCGCAGAACGGGGAGGATGGGTGGGGCGGTAAGGAATCTTAACTAATCTATGTCTCTTACAGATATATCGCTACCGAAGGTAAGTAACTTGTTCATCTGAAAGAGACAATTAGTTATAGATTCCTTACCTTAGAATAGATACCCCAGCAATACCAACCCCGGAGTTGGGTCTGCGAACTAAGTTCACACCAGAAAGTCCTGGAGAACAGAACGGCCAAAGAAGTCGTCTCTCCGGACTTGGCTGTCCAGGCAGTAGTGTTTTGTGAACATGTGCAGAGATGCCCACGTAGCTGCCTGACAGATGTCATTGAGGGGGACTCCCCGTCCCAAAGCAGTGGTAGCTGCCGTCGCCCTGGTGGAATGGGCGCGCAGTCCCACTGGAGGCTCCTTCTTTGCCAAAGAGTAACAAGCTTTAATGAACAAGTTACTTACCTTCGGTAACGATATATCTGTAAGAGACATAGATTAGTTATAGATTCCTTAACTTAGAATTACCCCCAGGCGTCAGACTGGATCCTGAGATTTTTTTTTCTTTTCATCAGCAGTACCCCTGCGCGTCGAAAGGTGGCGTTGGTCGACTCCGCGTTCGTCGTTGGCGTTGTGGTCGCCAGGATGACGTCGCGGTAGCTACTTAGACGCCGCCCTCGCGCGCTGACGTCCGTTCTTTTACACGACATTCCACGCCAGAAGCGCAGAGCCATGCAAGACACTGACCACTGGTACACAAAACTAAATTGCGAGCAGCACCTGTGCACCTGGACACACCAGGGGCGGTAAAAACAAACTACTAGTGGTTCTTTGGAGCTTGGCCCCCAAGTCCAGGAATTTTAACATTAAGACTGGCTCAAACCCTACCAAGACAAACTCGAGGAGCTCCTTGTAGAGTCTGAAGCAGCTAATGTAACAGAAGATCCAGAAGAGGAGATGGACAATGATCATGACGGTACACCAGGAGACTCTCCGCCCAAACTCACTAGAGAAGATGATGAGGTACCTCCTCATAAGCTCCCTTAAAACTGTACCTACCGGGTCTGCCCCTACTGGGGGCAGGTTAGGCCACTCAAAACTGGGAGAATCAATCAATCAATCATGTCACTTATAAAGCGCACTACATACCCGCGAGGGTCTCAAGGCGCTGGGGGAAGAGGGGGTGGTGCTGCTACTGATCGAAGAGCCAGGTCTTGAGGAGTCTTCTGAAGGCCAGTAGGTCTTGGGTCTGCCGAAGGTTGGTGGGGAGGGTGTTCCAGGTCTTGGCGGCGAGGTGGGAGAAGGATCTGCCGCCGGCGGTCGTTTTCCGGATGCGGGGGACTGTGGCGAGGGCGAGGCTGGTGGAGCGGAGCTGGCGGGTGGGGGTGTAGAAGCTGAGTCGTCTGTTGAGGTAGGCTGGTCCGGAGTTGTGGAGTGCTTTGTGTGCGTGGGTGAGGAGCTTGAAGGTTATCCTCTTGTTGACAGGGAGCCAGTGCAGGTCTCTCAGGTGGGGTGTGATGTGGCTGCGTCGGGGGATGTCGAGGATAAGACGTGCAGAGGCGTTCTGGATGCGTTGCAGCCGTCTCAGGAGCTTAGCCGTCGTTCCTGCGTAGAGGGCGTTTCCGTAGTCCAGCCTGCTGGTGACGAGGGCCTGGGTGACTGTTTTTCTTGTTTCGGTGGGGATCCACTTGAAGATCCTGCGGAGCATTCGGAGGGTGTTGAAGCAGGATGAGGAAACGGCGTTGACCTGCTTAGTCATGGAGAGGGTGGGGTCGAGGATGACCCCTAGGTTGCGTGCGTGGTCGGTGGGTGTCGGGGCTGTTCCCAGTGATGTCGGCCACCAGGAGTCGTCCCATGCTGAAGGGTTGGAACCAAGGATGAGGACCTCCGTCTTGTCCGAGTTCAGCTTCAGGCGGCTGGTACTCATCCATTCGGCGATGGCCTTCATTCCTTCGTGGAGGTGGGCTTTGGCGGTGTGAGGGTCTTTGGTGAGGGAGAGGATCAGCTGGGTGTCGTCGGCGTAGGAGATGATGTTGAGGTTGTGCTGTCGGGCGACGTGGGCGAGGGGTGCCATGTAGATGTTGAACAGCGTTGGGCTGAGGGAGGAGCCTTGGGGAACGCCGCAGGTGATCTTGGTGGCTTTGGATCGGAAGGGGGCGAGGCGGACGCTTTGTGTTCTGCCGGAGAGGAAGGATGTGGTCCAGTCCAGGGCCTTCTCTTGGATCCCGGCGTCGTGAAGGCGTGTTCGTAGTGTGTGGTGGCAGACCGAGTCGAAGGCGGCTGATAGGTCCAGGAGGATGAGGGCTGCTGTTTCTCCGTTGTCTAGCAGGGTCCTGATGTCATCGGTGGCGGCGATGAGGGCGGTTTCGGTGCTGTGGTTGCTGCGGAAGCCGGACTGGGAAGGGTCCAGGATGTTGTTCTCCTCGAGGTAGCGGGTCAGTTGTTTGTTGACGATTTTCTCTGTGACCTTCGCGGGGAACGGGAGCAGAGAGATGGGTCGGAAGTTCTTGAGGTCCTTGGGGTCTGCCTTGGGTTTCTTGAGTAAGGCGGTGATCTCGGCGTGCTTCCAGCTTTCCGGGAAGGTTGCTGTCTCGAAGGAGATGTTGATTATTTTCCGGAGATGGGGCGCGATGGCTGTACTGGCTTTGTTGAAGACGTGGTGAGGACACGGGTCTAGCGGTGAGCCGGAGTGGATGGTGTTCATGATCTCGCTGGTGTCCTCGTCGTTGATGTTGGTCCAGGAGAGCAGGCGGTTGGTGGTTGTGGGGGCAGTGGTCTCGGTGGTTGCCGGGGCGGTCGTGGTGTTGAAGCTGTCGTGGATGTCGGCGATTTTGCGGTGGAAGAAGGTGGCCAGTGAGTCGCACAGGTCTCGCGACGGCGGGATGTCGTTGGTGTTGGAGCTGGGGTTGGAGAGTTCCTTCACGATGTTGAAGAGCTCTTTGCTGTTGTGTGCGTTGTTGTCTAGGCGGTCTTTGAGTGAGGCCCTTTTGGCGGATCTGATGAGGTGATGGTGACTGCGGGTGGCGCTCTTGTGGGCGGCGTAGCTGTCCGCTGTCCGTTCGTGGAGCCAGATCTTCTCCAGTTTTCGGCATGTTCGTTTGGAGGCCTGGAGGTCTTCGGTGAACCAGGTGGCTTTCTTGCTGGTGTGGCTGTTGGGCGGATTCTTGAGCGGGGCGAGGGTGTTGGCGCAGTCGTCGATCCACTGTCTGAGGTTGCGGGCGGCGGTGTCGGGGTCGGAGGGTTCGGCGGGTGGGCTCAGGGCGAGGGTTGTGGTTAGCTGGTCTTCGGTGACTCTGCTCCAGCAGCGGCGAGGCATTTGTTCGGTGCGGTGGTGCGTGGTGGGCTTCCTGTAGGTGAAGTGGATGCAGTGGTGGTCAGTCCAGTGGGGTTCGGAGGTGTGGTTGAAGGAGACGTGTGGGCTTGCGGAAAAGATGGAGTCTAGCGTGTGGCCGGCGGCGTGGGTGGGTGTAGTCACGAGCTGTCTGAGTCCGAGGGTGGCGAGGTTGTCGATCAGGGTGGTGGAGTTGGTGTCCTTGTTGTTCTCGAGGTGGAAGTTCAGGTCCCCTGAGAAGAGCTAGATGAAGAGGACCTAGTCCTTGAGAGACTATCCAGAAGAGCAGCCCTTAAGCCAAAATACCAGCCATAGAAAGAGAAAGGGCTGAGCTGGGTCAAGCAGCCATTAGAGGTGGCAGCAACAAAATAAATAGGGAGGAAAGGAAATTTTCAATCCCCAAATCCGCAAAGGGACTATCCCCAAATATGTAGAAGGTGATGACATTACCAAATGGTTTACAGCCTTTGAGAGAGCCTGTAAAATGAAAAGTAGGCAGAGTGATGGACTGGCCTACATGAAAGGGAGTGACCACTTTGGGGGAAAAAGGAAGCCCTCATACAAAGCACCACTTTGTCTCTGTAGATGTTCAGATAAAGAGGCTTGAATGACAATGCCATGCCTGAAGCTCACCGACCCTCCAGGCAGATGTAATAGCCACAAGAAAGGCATGCCGTCTTGATGGTAAGGAGCCTGAGTGGACAATTGTGCAGGGGGCTTAAATGGAGCGCACATAAGGAAAGTGAGGACGAGATTGAGGTCCCACTGGGGCATAATGAAAGGGGAAGGTGGAAACAAATGTTGCAAACCTTTCAAGAACCTATTTACAATAAGAGGTTTGAAAAGGGATGGCTGGTCAGTCAACCACCAAAAAGGCAGAAATAGCAAATAAATAGTCCTTTAGAGTGCCCAGAGCAGAGCCCTGCTGAGCAAGAGAAAGAACGAAAAGGAGAACCTGAGAAAGGGGAGCAGAGATGTGATCGATCCGTCATTCTGTACACACCATGCCACAAATTTTCCCCAACAGCAGGCGTATACCGTCTTGGTGGAGGGTCGCCTGGCCAAGATAACATTACAGTCTTCGGGAGTAAGGTCAAAAGCTCTCAACTGTCGCCGCTCAATCTCCACGCAAGAAGTAGGAACGTTGACCGGTTCTGGTGGAGAACCCTCCCCTGCTGCGACAGAAGATTCTTCCGAAGTGGCAGCCTGCTCGGAGGACCAATGGCCATGCTCAAAAGCTCTGAATACTATACTCTCCGCGTCCAGTCTGAAGCCACAAGGGTGACTTGGGCCTAGTCGTTCCTTATCTTCTCGAGAACTCTGGGAAGGAGTGGTATGGGCAGAAAGGCATACAGGAGGCCTAAGCTCCACTCGAGACGAAAAGCGTCTCCAAGCGAGAGTCGCCTTGCAAACTCCAGCGCGTAGAGTATCCCTGACCTACCTGGTTTGCGTGCCCATCCCCGCAGCCTCTTTCCTGCACCAGAGTCTGGTGCCTCGTCCTCAAGCCCTGAGGGCTCGGGTTCGGTCCCACTGGTGCTTTCTCCACTCCTGGTAATTGTACTGTATACTTTTCAGCTCATAGTCAATTACTTGCTTGTTTTTCTTTAGTAGCCCACTCCTGGTAATTGTACTGTATACTTTTCAGCTCATAGTCCATTTTTGCTCGTTTTTCCTTTAGTACACCAGTATTGGTTTATTGTTGCTTGCGCTGTTGCGCTCGTCCCCATCCTTCTCGCTGCTTTTCCCACCGCTGCTCCCCGCCTCCCCGACAGCCCTGCCCCCTCCCAGGTCTACCTATGCAGGCCGCTTCGCAGCCGCGCTGCCGGCATGCCGAAAGCAAGCCAGTCAACGCTCGTCCTCGCCTGGGACGCGCCCAGCATCAGGAACCCTGGTTCCCTGTCCATCCGTCGCTACACTGTTGCCGAGCTCCTCGCCCTGGCCTCTGGTGGCTGCAAAAACTCCTGCATCGCCTCCCCTAAACAAACAACGCCATCACCGAAATCATCACCCTCCTGGCAATCGACTCCAGGAACTACATCTTCCTCAGTGACCTCAAATTTCACTTCAACGACCCCAATGACCCCAACTCTGCCCAACTCCTGGAAAACATGAGCAAAATCAGACTCGCCCAACTGGTCACCAGCCCCACACACCATGCAGGACACATCCTGGACCTCATATTTACATCCAGTGACAGAATCAATTCAAGTCACACCACCAAACTCACCTGGACAGACCACAGCATCGTCCACTGCAGCATCGAAGGCTCACTACGAAACGTCGCCACTCCCCCCCACCACCCCCACATGCTGCAGCTGGAACAGAATCACTGAGACCCAAAGGACTGCCACCTTCAACGCCAACAGACCTCCCACTGCTTGAAACCTTGAGACAGCCGTTCAAGTCTTCGCAGCCTGGATCACCAACTGCACCGACACTGTTGACCCCAGGAGAATGACCACATCAGAAGATCCAAACACACTAGCTGGTTAACCCCCGAACTTCAAGCCTCAAAACGTGAGTGCAAATGACTGGAGGGACAAAGGCGTGCCAGCAAAAACTCTTCAGACCTCACCTCTTTCAAAACTACCCGTAGCAAAAACCACAGCCACCTCAAATAAGCCAAAAAGGACGCCCTGACTGCCCGCATCGAGACAAGCACCAATCAAACGAAAGAACTCTTCAACATCGCTTTGCCCAATCCGCCTCAATCCGCCCTTCCCAAGCCCTCTGCGACTCCCTGGCAGTCTACATCCACAACAAGATAGCAGACATCTACAGCAACTTCCACCAGCAGCTATCCGACCTCAACCAACTCCTGACTCTCACCAACACCCACAACCACCTTACCGAATGGACCCCACTCACCACGTCCATCACCACTGCAATCATGACCTCCATTCACTCCTGAGCTCCAACCGACCCCTGCTCTCACCACATTTTAAACCTGGGACAGAAGGAATTCAGCAGTGCACTCACCACCATCCTCAACTCTTCCATCACCACTGCCAAGTTCCCCAGTGCCTGGAAACATACAGAGGTGAAACCCCACCTGAAGAAGCCCTCTCCCGACCCCAGCAAGCTCAAGAACTACTGCCTTTCTCGCTGCTCCCCTTCCGGGAAAGGTACTGGAGAAAGCCATCAACCGCCAGCTCACCAATCACCTTACAGAAAACAATCTACTAGACGCCTCCCAGTCCGGCTTCTGCTCAAATCACAGCACCGAAACTGCCCTGACAGCCGCAACCAACTACATCAGAGCCATCCTTGACCGAGGCGAGCCTGCAGCCCTGATCCTCCTAGACCTCTCAGCGACCTTCGACATTAAACATCTTCCCTCTCTGTCTGACAGAATGAAACATGATGTGAATGCATTCAGTGATCTACACTGGGCAGCTTGCATCTCTTCGGAGTCAGCTCTTGGATGACCAAACCATAAAGAGTGGGGCCCTCTTTGTACTACATGGGCTGCTGGGCATAGCGTTACAACTCTACTTTGACCAAAACCCTAGGTACTTGCATCATTCCCTAGTGGTACTGTACTTCGTGCTTGAAAGGCTCATATTCTTCAAGGTAATGAAAAGGTGTACGTTTACGTGTTTGTTGGGTGTCAGCCCGAGGAGGAAAAAAATTAATCTTCCATATATTCCTCATCTTCCTCCTGATATATTTTTTTCCCCAAACACATTGTATTAGTTTTTTGCCAACAAAGGGACCCAGATGGTTCATGTACATCCATAGGACTCTGCAGGATGAGACCCCAAAAACATGTAAAATACAAACAGATGCACAGAATATACCCAATTACTCCCGACCCCCACTGCAAAGCAGTGTCTAAAATCTTATACAAATGCAGATTCTGATCTCGTCGCATTTCCCTGTATATCTTGACCATCGTGTCCGATTTCAGAATCCAGCTGCAGTTCGGCAGTGCAAACCGCCTCCAAGAAAAAGCCCCGATAATCTGCTCACCTCTGCCAGATCGATCTTCTGATGTTTCTGGGGGCATCCCCTAGCCTGGAATACTGCAATTTCCAGCCCCATACAGAAGTCCATTCCACGCTTCCATGTCCCCAAGGACGGTAGCACACTGGCTTTCCACTGTCGGGCAATATCCCGTTTTGCTAGTCTGCACCTAAGTAATAATAAATGTCATTTATAACAGTTTCCGCCTATTCCTTTAGTGCTGGGATGAGAAGCAGTTTCCGGACAAATAGAAAGGCCCATGCAAGAATCTCACCCAGACAGGACACACCCCTTTCCAGAAGCGTGTCAATGCTGTGTAGCTCCACACAGTACACATGAAAGTGCCTTCCTCAGCCTCGCAACGTAGACACGTGGGAGATTCTATGAGGTCGATACGCCATAGGCGGCTTCTCGTATATTATGCCCGATGTAAATATTTTAATTCAATGAGTCTCAGGCGGGAGGATATCGCCACTCCACGAGGGGCCTCAAGGGCTTACGTCCAATCATCTTCGTCTATGTTGTCAATGTCGGCTTGCCACGCCGCTCGGAGGGCAGGCAGTGTAGAGGAGCTGTTAGTGACCAGGGATTAATAGATTTTGGAAATGTTATGACAATCTAAATCACCCATTAGTAGCTCGCCCATTAGTGGACTGAATTCCGGGAGATCTGAAAGGTTGTGCAGGTACAGGGAAATAGCATGGACAGCTGCAGATATTTATAAAATTTGCTGCGATGCATCATGTATTCAGATTCCAAACTTGCACTACTACTTTAATCGCTGGGGGAAGGGCATCCATTTCCGTCCCGCTATAAAGCAGGTCGAGCAAAGAGGCGTCACCCATAACCCACCTCTCTGTGGCGTATGCTGCGTCATCCTGTGGATCATACAACCAGTTGTTAAGAATCTGCAAGTGAGAAGCAGCATAATAGGATTGAACATCTGCAGTGGCAATGCCACTGCAAAAGGTAGACTGGAAGCAAGTTCGAAGGGCTATGTGGGAGGCGCCTCCGCCCCAGAAGAACTGACCGAGGAGTGCACTGATCTGTCTGAACCATGAGGAAGGGACAGCATGTGGGGTAGTTCTGGAGTTGGTATAGGAGGCGGGGTAGTGAAACCATCTTAAAAATGGCAGATCTGCCACGTAGAGACAGAGGCAAAGGGGACCAAGACTTAACCTCCTCCTTAACACGCAAAAGCAATGGGGCCATGATTTGGTTCCAGGAGATGGCGGGAAGGGGCGAAAAGAACACCTCAAGATATTTAAACCCTCCAACCACCAATGTCAGTCTCGACGCTCATGTCGTATCGCTCGGTGAACCACCCAATAGAAAGAGCATGGACTTGTCAATGTTCATATACAATCCGGAGGTCTCGCCAGAGACCTGCATGATTTGTAGAATACGAGGTCCCAAGGCTGCTGGGTCTGTCATGAAGAACAAGACATCATCAGGATATAGGACTATTCTGTCTGACAATCCCGTTGACCATTTAACGCCCTGCACCTTGGCATCAACCCTGACCCAGGCAGCCAAAGGATACGTTGCCAGGGCAAACAATAAAGGGGACAATGGGCAGGCCTGCCTGGTGACCCGTCGAATAGGGAATGGAGCAGATACGGAGCCTGCCACTCGAACGAGGCGGTCAAATCAGTGAACAGCAGTCGTATATATGAGAGGAATCGAGGCCCAAAATTAAGTCGCTGTAGAAGCGCAAAAAGTACTCCCAACATCGAAGGACTTATCAATGCCAGCCAATAATGCCGCGGGTCGACCCAGTCGGTCCGCCAAGGCCATGGCACTGTAAGCCAGTCATATATGATGATGAGTGCTCGATGGGGCATGAGACCTGCCTGGTCTGGATGAACCAAGTCAATCATGCGTGCCATCAATCTATTAGCCAGGGCCTTAGTGAGAAGCTTGACCTCGATGTTAAGAAGGGAGATTGAGTAGTACGAGGAATGAGCTTCCAGTGGACGCCCTGGTATGGGGAATACAACAAAGTCAGTGCGTCTCCAATTTGGGAGGAGCCGCGTCTATTTAAGCGCCGCTCGGATTGCCCCCAGCAGGTGTGCCCCCAGTTATGTCATATAGGCTTTGAGGAATTTGCTGGGAAAACCATTAGGTCCGGGAGCCTTTCCGGGCCACAACTCCGCCAGAGCCGCGGCTAGCTCCTCCTCTGTAAGCAGCTCCTCCAGCAGTGTGCTGGCAGACGCAGGCAGGGATTTGGGGGCAGGGATTCGATAAATTCTACTATTTGGTCTACGGTCACAACCTCTCTCTGGGCATACAGGTATTTATAATACTCAGCAAAACTCTGAGACACCTCTCTGGGGCCCGACAGCAGTCCTCCCTGCTCATCAGGAATAATTGGCACCAGTGCGACCACACGGGATACTAGACATGGCCTGTGGAGCATTGGACTGGATTTATCACCCCATTGGTAAATGCGCTTGGCCTCCTCTAGGAGCACTTGTTGGTATTTTTGTTGGGTCAGACATAGTTGTTGTTGCGCTATTCCGCCACCCTCTCCAAAACCACATTCCTCCAGGTCCAACATCTGCACCTTGAGTTCAGACAACTCCTGGATCCTGCGCCCATGCTCAACAACACAAAAACTTATATCAACAGGATTGCCCTAGAACCTGATTGGGGGCAGGGCATAGACATTACCAACAAGGGATTTCCCGTATATTGTACCTGCTACGTATACATATCTGCCCTGTGCATCCACCCATGTTCTCATGGACCTAAAGAGAACCCTACGGTGGATAAGGACAGCCGCCCCCCACGATTCCCTCACAAACCAGAATTAAATGTTTTTGTGTACCCAAATCTGGCCAAACGAGGGTCTTGGGACCCCAGGAGGTGCATCTCCTGTAGAAGGAGAATGTCAACTTGTAACCTTTTAGCCTGTCTGAGCACTGCTCCATGCCTGATCTTGTTTAGGACTCCAGGGACATTCCACGTTAATACACAGAGTTGCCCAACGGGGCATGTGGGGTCTGATCCAGGGTAGAACTAGAAGGGACAACTGCTTAAGGAGTTGCAGTCAAGCGAGCGCCAGGCCTGTGCATTTCAACATCTAACAAAACATTAGAACAAACACTTCCTTCCGTCCCCTATACCTCACAATCACTGAAGTATCTGTCGTGGAAAAATCCGACCCCAACAGATGCCAAGAAATTAGCCTATCGAATGGATCCCCATATCCCACTGACAACCACGAGTCTTCTCTAGATAACTGTAGTCCAAGTGGTGCAGTCTAATAAGACATGCCAACGTTGTGGTCACACAGGGGCGGAATTCAGTCCAACGCACAAGACAGTGCCAGCCTATGAGCCGCAATGGAGTGCAAAGCGTGCTCTCATACTGATAGCGATTTTTCAGCGTTCATCATCGCAAGGTTCTGACGTTTCCCTGCTGGCTTAGTATGCTGCGAGCACCTGTCGCTCATAGACAAATCAAAGTCATGGCGGGGTTTCACATAGTCTCATCTGTCCACGCAAAAATCTTCTCCAGGGTGGCAAAAAATATGGTTTGAGAGTTGAAGACCATGCGCATGCAAGCAGGGAAGAGTAGCGTATATGGTATTTTGAGGTCTTGCAGGAGTTTCTAGGCAGCGACATACGTTAGGTGCTGTTGTTGCACTGTTTTAGTATAGTACGGAAAAATCATGGTGTGGTGGGATTTGAAAAGAAGCTGGTCTTGACTCCGTGCAAATTTCAGGATAGCATCTCTATCGAGAAAATTAAGGATTTTAACAATAATTGGTTGCGGCCCGGCTCCTGGCGGAGGCTTTTCACCAGCGCTTTATGAGCCCGTTCTATTACAAAACTGGAGGAAAGGGTCTCTGGGGGCACAAGTGTACAGATCCTTTGGGTGAGGGATTTGTCTACTGACTCACCTTCACAACCCTAGGGAAACCCGACAAATCACAGGTTGTTGTGGCAAGCGCGGCCCTCCGCATCCTCAACCCGAGCCTACTCCTTGGTCACGACAGTGAGTGTAGCGACCTTTTGCTGAAGGGATGTCATGGCATCTTCAACACTGGATACCCTGGTCTCAGCCTCTGTGATCCTCTCAACTGCTTTCCGTAGATCCTGGCGCAGTAGATTCACATCAGAGCCAACTGCGCCTATTTTGGCATCCAACATGTCTCTCGACTAGGTGATGGCAACCAGGAGCGCCGCGTTATCGGGACCGGCAACAAGAGCCCCGACCCAGGTGAATTTATCCATGGTACTCTGTTTGGCCGTGGAGCTTGGTAGCTTATCTTTCGTCACGGTGAGACTGCTTCAGGGGCCCAAACCAGATAGACAGTCTTTACGACGTTGCAGGCACTTCTGACCCGCCAGACCCCCCTCCCCCAGATCACGGTCTCAAGGGTGCGGAACAATCAGTCAGTAGAAGAGAGTGGCCTGTAGACTAGAGTGTGTGGTCAAACAGAGAAGCCAATAAAGTCAAAGTAGGGAACTTCAGGGTATGTGGAATCACAATAGCAGGACCACCCCTGACCACAAGCCGCACCAAGGCCTAGCTTAGCCGTCTCAGCGGCCAGGGGTCTGCCCACAGCACAGCCTCTAAATGAAGGGACTCACTAGATCTCGTGTGAGTCAATGTGATGTCGGGGCCGTAGGCCGTACCCCCACGAACAAGTGGGGGCATCCGCAACCTTTCAGCAGACTTAGCAACAGACAGTTCCCAATGATAGGGCACCCCAAAGCTCAGAAGAAGAAAAAATCATAACAGTCAATTCAGCATATTTTTATGGCATGGGGGAAATACTGAGTCATGCAAACTGCAGGATCTAGCTGGGCCAACCGCAACCTCCTACGCTGCCCAGTCCGGGGTGCTTATCCCTACAGGCCGCTTAGTAAAGTTCTCAGTGTACCAGGTGAAATATAGGTGGGCCCATCACTGCCAGGGGCCCGGGACCACCCAGGGCGCCGAACCCGCCTCAAGCGCATGCGGCCAAGGACTAGACAAATGTGCCACGCGTCACAGCCCGCAAAGCCGCAGCCAACGAGCGGAGGTGAGCACAGGACCACCCCAGCAGACCGCCCCGGAGATGGCCCTGTGCCATCACTCACCACCAGTAAATCGCGGTCTCCGTGGTCTGGCCCGAGCCAAGGCCCGCCAGCCGCCACCAGATCGGGGGAGCGAGGGGCGGCTCAGTCACACCCTTATCTGCCACTGCGGACCGACACAGCCGGCAAGTCCACCTCCGCGAGTCAGCCCCAGGGCAGGGCCAGACATCCTGTGGCCGTTGCTCAAGGCCCATGGGAGCCACTCCGATGCCTGCCCGCCATGCGCCACACATCCAAGGCTCGCAGCCTCATCGGATCCGCGTCTCTCCACCGCAGCCAGACCGTCCCTCCGTGTGTTCCGGCACACAAGGCGTGGATGGAGAAAATGTAGGCTTGATGTAGGCAGGATGTTGGAGGATGTTGAGTGGGCTGCAGGAAACTCGCCTAACGCGCGTCCGCCATGATGGACTGCTAGGCCATGCCCCCTCCCTCCTGACATTTGACATGACGATCCATTGGACTGAAGTCTGGGCCACAGGGCCCATCATCATCTGAATCTTAATGATAGAGGTATGTTATGGCATCAATTGCATGGTAATGTCTTTTTTGATATCAACGTGATTTTGTTCCCCCTCAATGGTGCTGTCAACGGTTTCTTCATCAACGGGGCCACCGTTGTCGGTAAGATGAAAGTGATTGTCGACGAGGTGGCCGTCGATGGTGAAGAACAAGTTACTTACCTTCGGTAACGATATATCGGTGAGAGACATAGACGAGTTAAATTCCTTACCTTAGAATTACCCCCAGGCGTCAGACTGGATCCGAAGAATTTTTCGTCAGCAGTACCCCTGCGAGTCGAAAGGTGGCGTTGGTCGACTCCGCATTCGTCGTTGGCGTCGTGGTCGCGGGATGACATCGCGGTAGCTACTTAGACGCCGCCCTTGCGCGCTGACGTCAGTTCTTTAACATGACATTCCACGCCAGAAGCGCAGAGCCATGCAAGACACTGACCACTGGTGCACAAAACTAGGGCCCTGAAGGGGATTCCCTGACCCTAGAAGTCAGTTCGCAGAACGGGGAGGATGGGTGGGGCGGTAAGGAATCTATAACTAATCTATGTCACTTAGATATATTGTTACCGAAGATAAGTAACTTGTTCATCTGAAAGAGACAATTAGTTATAGATTCCTTACCTTAGAAAAGATACCCCAGCAATACCAACCCCGGAGGTGGGTCTGCGAACCAAGTTCACACCAGAAAGTCCTGGAGAACAGAACGGCCAAAGAAGCCGTCTCTCCGGACTTGGCTGTCCAGGCAGTAGTGTTTAGTGAACGTGTGCAGAGATGCCCACGTAGCTGTCTGACAGATGTCATTGAGGGGGACTGCCTGTCTCAAAGCAGTGGTAGCTGCCGTCGCCCTGGTGGAATGGGCGCGCAGTCCCACTGGAGGCTCCTTCTTTGCCAAAGAGTAACAAGCTTTAATGAACAAGTTACTTACCTTCGGTAACGATATATCTGTAAGAGACATAGATTAGTTATAGATTCCTTAACTTAGAATTACCCCCAGGCGTCAGACTGGATCCTGAGATTTTTCTTTTTCTTTTCATCAGCAGTACCCCTGCGCGTCGAAAGGTGGCGTTGGTCGACTCCGCGTTCGTCGTTGGCGTTGTGGTCGCCAGGATGACGTCGCGGTAGCTACTTAGACGCCGCCCTCGCGCGCTGACGTCCGTTCTTTTACACGACATTCCACGCCAGAAGCGCAGAGCCATGCAAGACACTGACCACTGGTACACAAAACTAGGGCCCTGAAAGGGATTCCCTGACCCTAGAAGTCGGTTCGCAGAACGGGGAGGATGGGTGGGGCGGTAAGGAATCTTAACTAATCTATGTCTCTTACAGATATATCGCTACCGAAGGTAAGTAACTTGTTCATCTGAAAGAGACAATTAGTTATAGATTCCTTACCTTAGAATAGATACCCCAGCAATACCAACCCCGGAGTTGGGTCTGCGAACTAAGTTCACACCAGAAAGTCCTGGAGAACAGAACGGCCAAAGAAGTCGTCTCTCCGGACTTGGCTGTCCAGGCAGTAGTGTTTTGTGAACATGTGCAGAGATGCCCACGTAGCTGCCTGACAGATGTCATTGAGGGGGACTCCCCGTCCCAAAGCAGTGGTAGATGCCGTCGCCCTGGTGGAATGGGCACGCAGTCCCACTGGAGGCTCCTTCTTTGCCAAAGAGTAGCAAGCTTTTATGCACAAAACGACCCACCTGGAGATGAACCGTTTGTGCACGGCCCGACCTTTTTTGGCGCCCACGTAGCCAACAAAGAGCTGGTCATCCACCCGGAATTGCTTGGTGCGATCCAAATAAAAGGAAAGTGCACGTTTTGGATCCAGACAGTGGAGCCTCTCTTCCTCCTTAGAAGGATGCGGAGGCGGAAAGAAGGTGGGCAAAGTGATGGTTTGACCAATGTGAAAAGAAATAACCACCTTGGGAAGAAAGGAAGGTCTGGTTCTGAGGACGACCTTGTCCAGATGAACAGCCAGAAAAGGAGGTTTTGAAAAAAGAGCTTGGAGCTCACTCACCTTGCGGGCAGAGGTGATGGCAACCAGAAAAGTAGTCTTTAGAGTAAGAAGTCTGAGAGGACAGTTATGAAGCGGCTCAAAGGGAGCGCACATAAGGTAAAGTAAGAACCAAGTTCAAGTCGCACTGAGGCATTACGAAGGGAACAGGAGGAAAAAGATGAGTAATGCCCTTAAGGAAGCGATTTACAACAGAGGACTTGAAAAGAGAAGGCTGATCAGGAAGCCTAAGAAAAGCTGAAATGGCTGAGAGGGAGCCCAGAGCAGAGCCCTGCTGGGCCAAAGAAAGGAGGAACAAGAGAACCTCAGAAAGAGGGGCAGAAAGGGGATCCACAGCCTTTGCTGTGCACCATGCCACAAATTTGTTCCATCTGCAGGCGCATACCGTCTTGGTGGAGGGACGCCTGGCTGCAAAGATAACATCACAGACTTCGGGAGGCAGGTCAAAAGACGTCAACTGCCACCGCTCAATCTCCACGCAAGGAGGTGGAGACTGGACAGGTTCGGGTGGAGGACCGTCCCCTGCTGCTGCGACAGAAGATCCTCCTGAAGAGGCAGTCGGATCGGAGGATCGATGGCCATGTGTAACAGCTCGGGATACCAGACTCTTCGTGCCCGATCCGGAGCCCCAAGGATGACTTGGGTCCGGTCGCGCTTGATCTTCTTCAGCACTCTGGACAGAAGTGGTATAGGCGGAAAGGCGTATAGAAGACCGCAACTCCACTCGCGACGAAAAGCATCGACTAGCGAGTGCCGCCTTGGAAATTCCAACGCGCAGAAGTGCTGACATTGCGCATTCTCTTGGGTGGCGAATAGATCTAACCAAGGCTCTCCCCACTGCTGAAAGAGACCTTGTGCCACCTCAGAGTGAAGACGCCATTCGTGATCCATCATGCACCTGCGGCTGAGTTCGTCCGCCCAGGCGTTCAGGGAACCTGCCAGGTGTTGAACCACCAGGGATATGCCCTGATGTTCCAGCCATGTCCAGAGACGGAGAGCCTCTTGACATAGGGTCCACGACCCCACGCCGCCCTGTTTGTTGCAGTACCACATGGCGGTGGTGTTGTCTGTGAACACCTGCACTACTCTTCCCCGGACAGAGGGAAGGAATGCTTTTAGTGCAAGACGGATCGCCCGAAGGTCCAGAAGGTTGATGTGGAGCCTGGACTCCGCCGGAGACCAGAGGCCTCTGATCTCCGCCTCTCCCATGTGGCCGCCCCATCCCAGCAGTGATGTATCCATCACCATTGTGAACTCTGGTTGGGGAAGGGAGAGGGATCTGCCGTTGACCAAATCCTGGTTCGCTAGCCACCACTGCAATTGACGTGCAGTGCCCTCCGAGGTCTGGACGCAATCGGACAGATTCCCCTGATGCTGTGCCCACTGGAACTTCAGGTCCCACTGCAGAGCCCGCATATGCCACCTGGCATGATCTACCAGCAGGATGCAGGAGGCCATGAGGCCCAGCAGCCTCAGGGTCATCCTGACCGAAACCCGGGATAGAGGCTGGAAGATCGTAATCATAGCCCGAATATCCCAGACTCGCTGTTCGAGAGGATAAACCCGAAACTGCGTCGTGTCCAGAACCGCTCCGATGAAGAGGAGCTTCTGAGAGGGAGTCTGATGCGACTTCGGCACGTTGATAGAGAACCCCAGCGAATGCAGGAGGTCCGCCGTAGTCTGGAGGTGGGAGATGACAACCTGGGGCGAGCCCGCCTTCAACAGCCAGTCGTCGAGATAGGGGAAGACTGGAACCCCTGATCTGCGCAGATGAGCTGCAACCACCGCCATCACTTTGGTGAACACCCGAGGGGCGCTGGTAAGGCCAAAGGGGAGCACGGTAAACTGAAAGTGCTCGTGGCCTACCGTGAACCGCAGTTAACGCCGGTGGGCCGGCAGGACGGGGATGTGAAAATAAGCATCCTGCAAGTCCAACGCTACCATCCAGTCTCAAGGGTCGAGGGCAGACAGGACCTGAGCTAGCGTCAACATTTTGAACTTCTCCTTCCGGAGGAAGCGGTTGACGATCCTGAGATCCAAGATAGGACGCAGGCCTTTGTTCTTCTTGGGCACCAGAAAGTAGTGGGAATAGCAACCACGACCTCGCTCGATGGCCCCCTTGGCCAAGAGTGCTGAAACTTCCTGTTGGAAAAGGGCCAGATGATCCTATGACATGCGATGGTGCTGAGGTGGCATGGATGGAGGGGTAGTCTCGAAGGGGAGGGAGTAGCCCCTTCGGACTATTTGCAAAACCCACCTATCCGACGTGATGGTGCGCCAGTGGGGGAGGGGATGGCGAATCCAACCACCCACTGGCGATTTGTGGCCCTGAAAGGTTGTACTAGGAGGGTTTGGAGGCTGCTGCAGACTGGCCCGGTCGCTGGCCCCCAGAACCACGGCGGTGATTTCCACGTCGCCGGCCGCGCAGGGGCTGAACAGCTTGCGCAGTCCTGTGGCCCTGGGCGGAACGTGGCGGGGCACCCCTTCCATAGCCACGAAAGGGGCGAAAGGCAGACTGCGCAGGATGGGTGGTGGAGAGGCCCAAGGACTTGGCAGTCGCCCGAGAGTCCTTTAAGCGCTCTAGCACGTTGTCTGCCTTGTCGCTGAACAGACGACGGCCATCAAAGGGCATGTCCATATGGGTAGCTTGGACATCCCTGGAAGGGCTACCGACGTGGAAATCGTCCTGCATAGCGAGTCGGCGGTATCCAGTCCACAGCGAATGGTAAACTTGGCTGAGTCTCTCCCATCGGCAACTGCACAGGAGAGGACGGCCGGGGCCTCCTCCAGGCACTGGGGCAGCGCCTGCACCACCGTATCCCACACAGAGTGGGTGTAACGGCCCAACAGACATGCGGTGTTTACCGACCGCAGTCCCAAGCTGTAGGAAGAAAACATCTTCTTCCCAAGGTGGTCCAGCTTTTTGGATTCCCCATCAGGTGGTGCGTTAGGGAATGCGGCTTTGGACGTAGAGGCTTGGACCAACAAGCTCTCCGGGGTGGGGTGTTGGGAGAGGAAAGTGGGGTCGCCCGGAGCTGGGCGTTGGCGTCGGGCGATCATCCTATCCACAGGAGCCCCTGTGTTGGGCCTGGACCAGGTGCCCAAAAGGTTGTCAGTGAGGGCTTCATTGAACGGTAGCGAGGGCTTCATTGAACGGTAGCAGGGGCTCCGAAGAGCTCGCTGCCGGTTAAAGCACCTCTGTCAGGAGGTTAGTCCTGACAGCCACCGTAGGTAGCTCGAGGTTGAGGGCCTTGGCCGCCCTGCGCAACACCACTCCATAAGAAGCTCCCTCTTCCGTAGCCACGGTAGGAGGAGACAACATGCCAAGGTCTGGGGAAGTGTCCAGCCCACTGGCATCCCCCAACTCCTCTCGCCAGTCCGGGTCATACTCCAACTGATCAGTTAAAGGGTCCCCAGACCCCTCCCAGTCCTCCTCACTCTCCTCTGGTTGCCAATCGGACCTAAAAGAACCAGGGTGGAACAAGGGCATAAAAGTACCCGTCGGCACCGGAACCGGCGTCGGTCAACGTTGGTCGGGCTCCGTGTCCACATCGGGGTGGAGGCCGGGGTCGATGCCGGCTGGGGACACAGCCGGCATCGGCTGCGGACGTAGTGCCGGTGGAATCGGCGCCGGGGGAGGCGTGGTCAGGTCGACCTGCGCTGATCCGGATCCAGACCTGGATCCAAGGGAACCTTGCGGTGCTGGGGTCGAAGCCGCCGGCGTCGAAGGCCCAGGGCCCCCAGCCGAGTCCGTGGGGCCCGAAGGCGCGCCGGCGGAGTCGGACTGCCCAAAGATGACATGCATCGCCTCGTAGAAACTCCGAGGATGGGCAGGGGTCGCACCGGGCCCCGGAAAGGGAGGGAAACCCGGAGTCGACCCAGCGGGCTCCGCACGCGGAGACGCGGAAAGGGCACCACCCGCATCCCTTGTCGCGTCGGCCGACGGACGGGGAGAAGTCAAAGAGCGACGATGCTTCTTCAACTTCTTCTTGTGCTTCGACTTACCTGAAGAGTGCGAAGACTTAGAAGAGTGGTGGTGACTCCATGACCTGTCCCTCGACCTCCCACGCGACCGGGACCATGAGCGGCGTGGAGCAGACTGCCAGGCCTCGAGAAGCTTTCGGGACTGCTCCCGCAAAGACTTCGGATTCATGGTCCGGCAGTCGGAACACGACCTGGAGTTGTGGTCGGGTTCCAGACAGAACAGGCACACGCAGTGTGGATCCGTCACAGACATCAAACGTCGGCAGGAACCGCAAGCCTTGAAACCGGGCATCCCTGACGTGCACCAGGAGTCTAAGATTCAAAAACGATGTCGACAAAAGTAGGCAAAAAGTCAGTCAAAAAGTGACTGGAGGTACCGCTCTCTTCGGATCTGCGCTGGCTGGCGCGGAAAAAGAAAGAACTGACGTCAGCGCACGAGGGCGGCGTCTAAGTGTAAAAAACTGGCTCTATATATAAAGCACCAAAGTGAGGTACAGTGTGTATAGAGTCCAAGGGTCTCCAGAGGTTTGGCAGAGGTTAAAGTTAGATAGAACCTTACTCTCTAAAGTGGTAGCTTGGTCGAGCAGTAAGGCTGTATCAGAGGACAGTGTAAAGCATTTGATGTACACACTCAGTCAGCAAATGAATCCACACACTCAAGAACTGAACTCTAGGCCAATTGTTTTGTATAAAAAAATATACTGTTGTTTTATTTCTAGAACCAAGCAAGCCTGGCACAGGTAAGCATAAAAATACTTTTCAGTAGTAAATTACTTGTATGAACACAGTTCAAAATTGCAGTGTAACTTGTACTGGTTTTGGTTACAGTTTTAAGTAAGCAGTTTGCAACACATTGCAGGTATAGTACATTCAATTGAATGGGCTTTTTAAGTACAAATGCAGTTAATTACTTTTCAGATTACTTTTGCTAACACAGGACTGGATCCTAGATTCAGCCCTGGGACATTTCCTGAAAACAGGTGAGTAAATGCGTTTTGGTTAAAGGTACGATTTTTAAAGAATATTATTGCATTTCAAAAGTTGGCACTTAGAAACTTTTTCACATAGAATCACCAATGTTATCCTATGGGAGGAAATTCACTTAGCAGGTAAGTTATGTTATCGATATTTTTTCTTACTCAGTGCTGGATCCTGGATTCAGCACTGGGACATTTCCTGAAAACAGTTGAGAAAATGCGTTTTTGTTATTCGGCTGATTTTTAAGGAATATTTGTAGTTTTCAAAAGTCGACACTTTTTTGGAAGAAAAAGTGTCAATGTTATCCTATGAGGAGAAAAAAGGGTTGTCGGTTTTGAGGTAAGTAATCGGTCTTTTGAGTTAGGGTTCTGGGATTAGACTCAGGGGTCTCCCAGGGTCAGTGATGCACTGTTGTTGCACCCTCAGCGGCACTAGGGCGGCCGGGTGCAGAGTGTTGAGGCCCAATGTTATCCTATGGAGGATAGGGGACTCCGGTTGGTGGCTGCTGGCAAGCAGGACACGGGGTTGTGGGAGCAAAGCTCCTAGGGTTAAGCTCAGGGCACGTTGGGGACCAAGTTAGCACCAAAGGGGCACCCTCAGCGGCACTAGGGCGGCCGGGTGCAGGGTGCTGTTTTGAGGTTGGGTGCCCTGTTGATTTCAATGGAGATTCTCCGGGACAAAGAAACACTGCAGGCTCGGGGACGAGGATCTTCCAGGAGCAACCACCACTTCGAGGGGTAAGTTGGGATGTAGAGGGTTGGTTAGGCACCGTTGGTTTGGGCACACAAGGCCGTGGGGCGTCGGGTGCAGGGGTGCCTTGGGACGTCGGATTTTCTTACCCGCTCTGGTCGCGGTAGGGGGGGGGGTCCTCTGGATTGAGGCTGCAGGCGTCGTCAGGAGGCTTGAGGCAGGTCAGGGGTCGCCAGATCTCGGGTCAGGATCGCCGGGGGGACCACCTCTGGGTATTTGCCCACTCGAGCTCGGGCCGGATTCGGCGGGTGCAGAGTGTGCGGGATTCGCAGTTCCTGGCTGGCACCAGAAGCTGCAGTTCAAACACGTCCGGTGTTCATGGGAGAAACAGCTTGGAAAGTGAAGGCAGGCAGGTCCTCCGGGGTTTTTGAGGTTGCTGGCCGCTGGACACGCCGGGGTTTTGCAGGAGCAGGTTCGAGGGGAGACAGGCCTGTAGGGCTGGGGCCAAGTCAGTGGGCGTCGTCCTCTTGTTAGCTCTGCACGGCTTCTCGTCCTTCTTCTTCTTCCTTTTCTTGTTGTTGCTGGATCTGAGGAAGGAAGGTTCAGGGTGCCCCTAAATACTGAATTTAGGGGCGTTACAGGTAGGTAAAGGGCAGGGACCAATGGGTCCCTTCCTGGGGTGGGTACACCCCTACTCTGCCACTCTCCAGTGGGAGGGGGCAGGAGCCGGTCCTTGGTTGGCTGGGTCCCCCATCCTCAAGATGGCGGGGACTCGAGGTTGTGCTTCACCTCGCCTCCCCACCTTAGGGGTGGAGTTGGCAGAGGTGGGCACACCTCTCTTCCTCACTTTGTTTTTCCCGCCGGGTCTCCCGCCCAAAGTGGGGGGTAGAACCAGTGGGGACCAGTTGCTGAGTACAGCAAGTGGTCTGGAGAGGCTCACAAAGGCGGTATGCCTTTGAAGCTTCTCCTTCGTGAACCCTGCCCATCCTGGGGAGGAGGCTTGGCACCTCGTCCCAGGATGTGCATTGTTTCAGGCCCCCGAGAGCGGCAAGCTCCCGACCCAGGGGTTCAGAAACATGTCTGGTGGTGGCAGCCTCGGCAGCCACTCAGTCAGGTCACTGGGAGTTGGTCGAGTTTCAGGGGGCATCTCTAAGATGCCCTCTGTTGTGCATTTTACATTAAATCCCACACTGGCATCAGTGTGGGTTTAATGTGCTGAGAAGTTTGATACCAAACTTCTCAGTCTTCAGTGCAGCCATTATGGTGCTGTGGAGTTCGTGTTGACAAGCTCCCAGCACCATATACTCTTAATGGCAGCACTGCACTTACAGTGACCAGGAATCGACCTGGGTACTGTAGGGGTACAGGGCTCATGCACCTGTACCCTCACCACTGGCATAGGGCACCCAGCTAGAGGGTTGACTGATGGATGCCAGGGCAGTGGTTTGTGGGCATTGCACACAGGGGTGTGTGCCATGTCGACTCTTCACTTTGTTCTGCACCAAGACACGCAGCCTGCAAAGGCAGTGTGTGTGTGTCAGGGTACAGGGCCCCTAAGGGTGGCACAATAAGTGCTGCAGCCCTTGGGGGCCTTCTCTGGTCACAGTGCCCTGGGTACCTGTGGTACCATTTACCAGGGGCCTACCTGTGGCCAGAGATGCCAATTGGGTTTTAGGCTTCAATGCAGTTTTTAGGGAAGGAACACAGGCCCTGGGTACCTGATTGGCAGGAGCCCAGGGCACACTCAGTCAAAGCACATCAGCAATTCAGCAAAAAGTGGGGGCATACCATGCAAGAAAGAGGGCACTTTCTCACACTAAGTAGCTACCGCGACGTCATCCCGGCGACCACGACGCCAATGACGAACGCGGAGTCGACCGACGCCACCTTTCAACGCACAGGGGTACTGCTGACGAAAAAATTCTCCGGATCCAGTCTGACGCCTAGGGGTAATTCTAAGGTACGGAAGCTCTAACTAATTGTCTCTTTCAGATATGACAGTCACTGTAGAGTTTTCATTGATGTAGTTGCAGCTACTGTTACTGATATGAGTAACACTGACCTTGTCGACGACTTCCCGGGCGTCAACAGTGATGACAATTTTTAAAATGTGAGAGATAACTTATCTGATGGTGCTGAAGGCTCTGATCTTGGCCTGTGCTGGAAAGAGACATTTTCTGTGCAGATGTTCAGAAAATGGTCTTTGCTCCCTAGTAGGCATCTGGGGCCCCATTACACATGCGCCGGGCACACCTTTGTAAAGGTGCACCCGGCGCAATGAA
The DNA here is from genome assembly GCA_963921515.1 of Calotriton arnoldi. Lineage (NCBI taxonomy): Eukaryota > Metazoa > Chordata > Amphibia > Caudata > Salamandridae > Calotriton > Calotriton arnoldi. The sequence goes on along the minus strand of CAWUFW010000151.1, from coordinate 1,340,403 downwards.
GGAAAAAGTGCCGCATTATGGGGAATGCGCTGCCCCCAGGGCAGCCGCAAACTCGTGCTGGAGCAGAGGCAAAGGGATTCCCTCATTTGCATGGGGCACACCGCCCGTGCAAATGAGGGAACGCCGCCTTGAAGATAGCGCTGGCGCTTTATGTGCGATAGCGCTATTGGTATTACAAGCGTCTAAGGCCCCTTCTGTAATACCAAAGTGCTCCTGGGTGCGCAAAACGAGCGCTAACACGCGTTGCGCCCCCGGGGCACTTTATGTAATACGGCCCCTAGTGTGATTTTTTTAAACCTTTTTTGCAAGGTGCTTTTCTGTCCAATGTTTAAACGACTGCTCTTCTGATCGGTCTCTTTTGGGAGCCTTTTTGGTAGACTCTGAGGTACCTTCACTGACATCCCCAAAAGCTGGGGTCTCCTTGGCTTTAATGTTTTGAAGCCAAATTAATTGTCTATCCTGTCTTTCAAGGACTTCGAAGTAAAAGTACAACAGATTTTGCAATTTACCTTATCAGAGGGGTTTAAGGCAGTAGATGCAATCCTTGAGGGGGTCTTCTGAATGTAGCCTCATCTTCCCACTAGTACCACCTTTTGTAAAGCATTTTATTGATTTTCCAAACCTTATAACATACAATGTGTAAACCATTCCGCTTCCCCCCCTTCCTCCCAACCCAACCTCCAAGGTCGCCAGCAATCAAAATATTTATTCGTTGCATGTCCATCCTTTCCAAACTTTTTCAAATTTCTTATCCCAGTCTTTCATCCTTGGGAACCTGGAAGATCCCCCATCTACGTGCTATCTCCATTTTGGCGAGAAGTAACCCCAGATTAATCAGTGCTCGTTGGTACGAAGTGGTATCGGAGTCATTCCATACCCCCAGTAAGGCCAACGGGACAGTCATCTCCACACCCACTCCAGTGACCGCCTCTAACCCATGGAGCACTTTCTCCCAGAACTCCTTCAGTACAGGGCATTCCCAAAGGGTATGGAGGAAAGTCACTGGTTGTTCGCATTGTCTTAGACCAGAGTCAGTAGGTATTTTCCCTATGACATGTAGATGTGTTCTAGTGTAGTACACTCTATGTAAAATTTTAAGCTCTATTAACTTATAGCGGGCCTTTATCGCTACGTGTTTGGGGAACTTTAGTACCTCTATCCACTCTTCATCCACCATTTCACCAATATCAGTCTACCATTTATTTCTCAGTGTTGCTAGCTCTTTCTGAGTATTCCTCATTAGAGTCTGGTAGGTAAGCAAATTCATTTTAGTTTGTAAGGAACCGTCTAGTAATCTATACTCTAGCAAGGAGGGCTCTATAAGTTCGTCCTCAGCTGTGATCTGTGCTTTCAGGGCATGACGCAGCTGTAAATATCTAAATATTTGAGAGGATGGCATCTTATATTCTGTATGGAAATGTGAGACTGGTGCCAGTCCATTGGCGTCCCATACATCTGCCAAAGCGCTAATCCCCGTTAGGTCCCATTGTCCAAACCTCTTCAGTTTAGTGACTTCTTGTAGCCTTGTGCCTACCCATAATGGAGTCCCTGGAAAAAGTCATCTCTTCCATCCCATTACTCTGTGGAGCTCATGCCACAACTCCACTGACAGCCTTGTAGCTGGGGGAGCATCCTTTCTCAATTTTCCTCCGTAGAGCACGCATAGGTATCCTTTATCTCCCATCATTCCCCTATCCATTCGGAATGATGGATGGGTCAGCGATGTATAAGCCCAATGCACAAGTTACTAACTTGTGTAACGATATATCTGTAAGAGACAGTAGTTAGTGACAGATTCCTTACCTTAGAATATCCCCAGGCGTCAGGCTGGATCCGGAAAGTTTTTTGCGTAGCAGTACCCTTGCGCGTCGGTAGGCGGCGTCGTGCGGCTCCGCGTCCGTCGTCGGCGTCGTGATCGCCGGGATGACGTCGCGGGCAGTACTCAGACGCCGCCCCTGCGCGCTGACGTCAGTTCTGTACACGACTTTCCGCGCCAGGAACGCAGAGCCATGCAAGAAGCTGACATAGGTGTCTGAAAAATACTAGGGCCCTGAAAGGGATGTCCTTAACCCTAGAAATCAGTTCGCAGAACGGGGAGGATGGGTGGGGCGGTAAGGAATCTGTCACTAACTACTGTCTCTTACAGATATATCGTTACACAAGTTAGTAACTTGTGCATCTGAAAGAGACACGTTAGTGACAGATTCCTTACCTTAGAATAGATACCCCAGCAATACCAACCCCGGTGGTGGGTCTGCGAACAAAGATCAGACAAGGAAGTCCTGGAGGACAGAACGGCCAAAGAAGCCGTCCCTCCGGACCTGACTGTCAAGGCAGTAATGCTTTGTAAACGTGTGCAGCGAGGCCCACGTAGCTGCCTGACAGATAACCGGCAGCGGAACACTGCGGCCCAAGGCCGTGGTAGCAGCCGTTGCCCTGGTGGAATGGGCACGCAGCCCAACAGGAGGCTCCTTCTTAGCCAAAGAATAGCAGGTCTTGATGCACAAGGTAACCCAGAGGGAGATGGTTCTCTTGTGCACCGCCCGACCTTTTTTGGCGCCCACGTAGCCAACAAAGAGTTGGTCATCCACCCGGAAGTGTTTTGTGCGGTCGATATAGAAGGAGAGCGCACGTTTTGGGTCCAGACGGTGGAGCCTCTCTTCCTCTCTGGAAGGATGCGGAGGCGGAAAGAAGGTAGGCAAAGTGATGGTCTGCCCAATGTGGAAGGCAGTAACCACCTTTGGCAAGAAGGACGGACGCGTCCGAAGAACAATCTTGTCTGGATGAACAGACATAAAGGGAGGTTTGCAAGATAGAGCCTGGAGCTCACTCACCCGCCGAGCGGAGGTGATGGCCACCAGAAAGGCTGTCTTCAGAGTCAGAAGACGAAGAGGACAGTTATGTAGAGGCTCAAAGGGAGCGCACATTAAAAAGGTAAGAACCAAGTTCAAGTCCCACTGAGGCATTACAAACGGAACAGGAGGGAAGAGGTGTGTAATGCCTTTTAAGAACCCGTTAACAACAGGGGACTTGAAAAGGGAGGGCTGATCAGGGAGCCTGAGGAAGGCCGAGATAGCACAAAGATAACCCTTGATGGTACCCAGGGCAGAACCCTGTTGGGCCAGAGAAAGAAGGAACAGAAGGACTTCAGAAAGAGGGGCAGAAAGGGGATTCACAGCCTTTGCTGTGCACCATGCCACAAATTTGTTCCACCTGCAGGCGTATACCACCTTAGTGGAGGGACGCCTAACTGCCAGAATCACATCACAAACTTCGGGAGGCAAGTCGAAAGGAATCAACTGCCGCCGCTCAATCTCCACGCAAGCAGGTGTAGACTGGACAGGTTCGGGTGGAGGACCGTCCCCTGCTGCTGCGACAGAAGATCCTCCCGAAGAGGCAGACGGATCGGGGGATCCACGCTCATACTGAGGAGCTCGGGATACCAAACTCTTCGAGCCCAGTCGGGAGCCACAAGAATGACTTGGGCCCGGTCGTGCCGAATCTTCTTCAACACTCTGGGTAGAAGTGGTATAGGCGGAAAGGCGTACAATAGACCGCAACTCCACTCGTGACGAAAAGCGTCGCCGAGCGAGTGCCGCCTTGGAAATTCCAACGCGCAGAACTGATGACATTGCGCGTTCTCTTCGGTGGCGAATAGATCTAACCAAGGCTCTCCCCACTGTAGAAAGAGTCCTTGCGCCACCTCCGAGTGAAGACGCCATTCGTGATCCATCATGCACCTGCGGCTGAGTTCGTCCGCCCTGGCGTTCAGGGAACCTGCCAGGTGTTGAACCATCAGGAACATGCCCTGATGTTCCAGCCATGTCCAGAGGCGCAGAGCCTCCTGACAGAGGGTCCACGACCCCACCCCGCCCTGTTTGTTGCAGTACCACATGGCGGTGGTGTTGTCTGTGAACACCTGCACTACCTTCCCTTTGACAGAGGGAAGGAATGCCTTGAGTGCAAGTCGGATCGCCCGGAACTCCAGAAGGTTGATATGGAGCCGGGACTCCGCCGGAGACCAGAGGCCTCTGATCTCCGCCTCTCCCATGTGACCGCCCCATCCCAGAAGGGACGCGTCCGTCACAACTGTGTGCTCTGGCTGGGGAAGGGAGAGGGATCTGCCCATGACCCATTGCCGGTTCGAGAGCCACCACTGCAACTGTTTTGCAGTCCCCTCCGAGATCTGGACGTGATCGGACAGGTTGCCCTGGTGCTGCGCCCACTGGAACTTCAGGTCCCACTGCAGAGCCCGCATATGCCATCTGGCATGATTGACCAGCAGGATGCAGGATGCCATGAGGCCCAGCAGCCTCAGGGTCATCCGTACCGAAACCCAGGATAAAGGCTGAAAAATCGGAATCATAGCCTGAATATCCCGGACTCGCCGTTCGGGAGGATAGGCCCGAAACTGCGTCGTGTCCAGAACTGCTCCGATGAAAAGGAGCTGTGGAGAAGGAATCAGATGTGACTTCGGCACATTGATGGAGAACCCCAGCGAGTGCAGGAGTTCGGCCGTAGTCTGGAGGTGGGAGACGACTGCCTGGGACGAGCCCGCCTTCAGCAGCCAGTCGTCGAGGTAGGGGAAGACTAAAACCCCTGCCCGGCACAGATGAGCTGCGACCACCGCCATCACTTTCGTGAACACCCGAGGGGCACTGGTAAGGCCAAAGGGGAGCACGGTGAACTGAAAATGCTCGAGGCCTACCGTGAACCGAAGGTAACGCCGGTGGGCCGGCAGGACGGGGATGTGGAAATAGGCGTCCTGCAAGTCCAACGCTACCAACCAGTCTCCAGGGTCTAGGGCAGTCAAGACCTGAGCTAGGGTGAGCATCTTGAACTTCTCCTTCCGGAGGAAGCGATTGACGTTCCGGAGGTCCAAGATAGGACGCATGTCCTCCTTGTCCTTTTTGGGCACCAGAAAGTAGTGGGAGTAGCAACCACGCCCTACTTCTGGGGTCAGAACATGCTCGATGGCCCTCTTGGCCTAGAGGGCCGTGACTTCCTTCTGTAGAAGCACCAAGTGATCCCCTGACATGCGGTGGAATTGAGGTGGCATGGCTGGTTGGGGCTGGTCTCGAAGGGGAGGGAGTAGCCCCTTCGGACAATGTCCAAGACCCACCTGTCCGAGGTGATGGGACGCCAGTGGTGAAGGTGATGGCGGACCCTGCCCCTACTGGCGTGCTGTGCACCTGAAAGGAGGGACTAGGAGGGCTTGGAGGCCGCGGACGGGTTGGAGGTGGTGGCCTGACCCGCACGCTGGTTGCCCGAACCGCCACGGCGGTATCCACGTCCTCGGCCACGCGAAGACGCCTGCTGCGCGGGCCGGTGGCTGGGCTGCTGACGTGACTGGGCGCCCCTTCCGTGGCCACGATAGGGGCGAAAAGCAGAAGGTAGCGGAGGGCGTGTAGCAGAAAGGCCCAGGGACTTGGCAGTAGCCCGTGAGTCCTTAAAGCGCTCCAACGCATGGTCCGCTTTGGAACCAAAAAGACCGACTCCATCAAATGGCATGTCCATGAGAGTATTCTGGACATCCCCTGAAAAACCAGTGGTTCTCAGCCAGGCGTGGCGACGCAGCGCCACCGTCGTTGCAATAGATCTGCCCAGCGAGTCGGCGGTATCAAGGCCACATCGTATGGTGTATTTGGCCGCATCCCTTCCTTCCGCAATGGCGCGGGAAAGCAGTGTCTGGACCTCCTCAGAACACTGGGGCAAAACAGTCGCCACCGAATCCCACAAGGAGTGGGTATATCGGCCCAAAAGACAAGCGGTGTTGATGGACCGCAAGCCAGCACTGGAGGAAGAAAAACCCTTCTTCCCAAATTGATCCAGGCGTTTGGATTCCCTATCCGGAGGGGCGGTAGGGAAGGCGGTTTGGGAAGCGGAGGCCTGGACAACCAAGCTCTCAGGAGTGGGGTGGACAGAGAGAAACAAGGGGTCGCCCGGAGCTGGGCGATGGCGTCGGGACACGTTCCTATCCATAGGAGCCCCCTGTGTTGGGCTTGGACCAGGCGCCCAAAAGAACGTCAGTAAGTGCATCGTTAAACGGCAGCACAGTCTCCAAGGAGGAGGCCGCCGGCTGAAGCACTTCTGTCAAGAGATTAGTCTTGACCGTCACCGTAGGGAGTCGGAGATGTAAGGCTTGAGCTGCCCTACGCAACACCGTTGCAAAATTGGCTCCCTCCTCCGTAGCCACGGGAGGAGACAGCATGCCAGTGTCAGGGGAAGTATCTAGACCACTGGCATCCCCTAGGTCCTCTGCCCAGTCCTCATCATACTGACACTGCTGTGCCAGAGGGTCCTCAGACCCCTCCCAGTCCTCCTGGTCCTCCTCCGGTTCAAAATAAGGAGGAGGAGGAGGGACATTTGGGACCCAAGGTCCCATCGGCGCCGGAACCGGCACATGTCCGGAGCCGGAGAGTACATGGGGACGACGCCGCCCGGAGCCCCGGGCGGCGTCAAGAACGGCACCGGAGACATCGGCGCCGGCGGAGGCGTGGTCAGGTCGACCGGCGTCGATGGGGGTTGCGGTACCACCGGAGCCGGGATCGAGGCCGGGGCCGGAGCCGGGATCGAGGCTGGAGGCACGAGCGACGCCGGGACCGGAGTCGGCGGCGACGCCGGGGCAACCCCATCAGGGCCCGCGGGGCCCGAAGGCGCACCGGAGGGACCTTGAGGCCCGAAGAGGCGGGCCATGGCCGACAGGAATTCCTGTATTTGGGCCGGATCCGCCCCCGAACCCGGGAAGGACGGGTATTGCGGGGGCGACGCCACAGGCATGTCCGGGGCCGCGGGGACGGTGCCGGGAGGGGCCTCAGCCGAGTCGCGAGACCGGCGAGGCAAAGTCCTAGAGCGATGATGCTTTTTGGACTTCTTGTGCTTAGACTTACCGGACGACGAAGACTTCGATCCCGACGACCGGTGAGGACTCCGCGACCGACCCCTCGACCTCTCACGCGACCGGGGCTTGGAATGGCGCGGAGCCGACTGCCGGGCCTCGAGGAGCTTTCGAGACCGCTCTCGCAAAGCTTTCGGGTTGAGGGCCCGGCAGTCGGAACACGACTTCGTGTCGTGGCCTCGGCCGAGGCAGAAGAGACACTCCAGATGCGGGTCTGTGATGGACATCATCCGAGCACAGGCGTCTCAACGTTTAAAGCCGGGCATCCCTACGACACCTTGGAGTCGATTCGAAGAAACAGTGAAAAAATTCACCAAAAAAAGTTAGTCAAAAAATGACTAGGGCACTGCTCTTCCCGGATCTGCGCTTGCTGGCGCGGAAAAAGAAGAACTGACGTCAGCGCGCAGTGGCGGCGTCTAAGTACTGCCCGCGACGTCATCCCGGCGATCACGACGCCGACGACGGACGCGGAGCCGCACGACGCCGCCTACCGACGCGCAAGGGTACTGCTACGCAAAAAACTTTCCGGATCCAGCCTGACGCCTGGGGATATTCTAAGGTAAGGAATCTGTCACTAACGTGTCTCTTTCAGATCATTAATTACTGATAAGTGTGCTGCTTCGTAATATCGCTTTATAATGGGAAGAGCTATTCCTCCCTCCTATGTAGAGCACTGTAATTTAGCAAATGCGATTCTCAGGGAACTTTTAGATGTTTCTGACAATGTTCAGTCAGATTGTAGTCAACTGAAGAAAATGAGTTGTTTACCTTTAACTACAGTTCTCCAGTATTGGTATCTTTCATAGATTTACATGCTTGAATCATCCCCGTAGGAGTGGGAGTCCAACGGTATTATAATAAAAGCAGTAAACATTATAATCATAGGCTACAATGCAATGACCAGTCACTGCCATAGCCTAGCTACATTCTTTTGTAAAAAAGAAACAAACTTAAGCAATAACCAATCAGGCAACAGCACCCTGTAGAATACTCCCAAGAGAGGCTGAGTTAGTCAGATTTTCAAGCACAAGTGTGCTTTAGAATATAAATAACCTTACTGGATGGTGGGTATCCATCCATCCATAAATATATATATATATATATATATATACTCCATATTTTAATTATAGCATACCAGCAGTATAACATGTAGAAGCAAGAAGCATTACATATAGATCTATATAAAAGAAAAAACATATAAAATGAAAAGGAAAACACCTCTAACAGTACAAGCTTACCTTATTGGAACAGATTACGTAAGATCGCCTTTCCTACAGCTGCGTCACTGCACGTTGTCCGATCCAAGCAATAATGCTGCGTGGAAGTATGTGTGCTCTTCCATGTTGCGGCATGGCAAATCTTGTCTACCGGGATAACAGCAAACAGGGCAGCAGAAGAGGATACTGCCCTCGTGGAATGTGCTTTAGCCTTGATCGTAAGCAGTTTACCCGCTTTAGCATAGCAGAGTTGAATAGTTGTTGCAATCCATTGTGCAATATTTGTCTTCATAACAAAAGCACCCACAAATAAAACTTAAGACATCTTTTGACATGTAAGGAATGAAGAGATTTCTCCGCCTGTGAAGATAAATTTGGAAAAAATGTGCGGAGGACAACAGGTTCATTAAGGTGAAACTGAGTTGGAACTTTCGGAATAAATGTAGGATTCGTTCTGAGTTAAATGTAGTCAGTGAATCGTAGGGAAGGTTCTTTTATAGTGAAAGCTTGAATTTCACTCACTCTCCTCGCTGAGGTATGAGACAGAAGTAATGCCACTTTCCAAGTAAGAAATTTGAGCTCTCTTTTGTGAATAGGCTCAAACAGTGGTTTCATCAGTTGCGAAAAGACTATGTTGAGAGGCCATTCCAGCACAGGGGGCCGAATGGGAGGAAAAGTCCTGAACAATCCTTTCATGAACTGTTTGATGATACGAGAAAAACAAAGGGATGAAGAACGCCTGTATCGAGAGATGGCAGCGAGGTGAACACTAACAGATGCATACACCAGTCCTGATTCGGGCAGAGAAAGGAGATAAGGCAAAATTTGTTCTGGAGATGACAGAAGAGGGTGAATTTTGTTTTGAAGGCACCAAGAACAAAAAGGCTTCCATTTCAATCTATGTGTTGTTGGTGGAATCAGCTCTGGATCTAGACAAAACATCTCTGCAGTCCTGAGAGAAGTCTAAATCCTTAAATTCTTAGAATTCAGGCGCCATGCATGCTACTGAAGAGAGGCTGGATGCGGATGCAGGATTTGTCCCTTATTCATGGTCAATAGGGTTGTGGCCATTGGAAGGCAATAAGGCTTGGACTCCAAGAGCAGAAGGAGCTCCGTGAACCAGTGTTGGCGGGTCCAATGCAGAGCAATGATGATCAGCCGGCACGGTTCTCTCTTCATATTCCAGAATCCTGGATATGAGAGGGGATGGGGGAAAAGTGTAAGCAAAGATTCCTGACCATCTTATCGAAAACGCATTCCCCCATGAGCCTCTCTGAGGTTCCCAGCCAGCGAAGAACCAGCATTTTTGATTGTATGGAGAGGCAAAGAGGTCTAAGTTGGGTGTGCCCCACCTTTGGAATATGGAGTCGAGAATCAGCTGATCGAGTTCCCACTCGTGACGTCTTTCCAGTTTTGCTCAAGGTGTCTGCTAGATTGTTCTTGACGCTCAGAAGATGTTCCACTTTTATGGAGATGTGGTGTAGTAATGCACATTTCCAGATTGTTTTGAGCTTCAAAGGATAAAATCTGAGACCTTGTTCCCCCGCTTGTTTAGGTAGTGCATGCTGGTGGTGTTGTCTGTTCGAATGAGGACAGAGGACGCTTGTATCCTTGGAAGAAACAACTGGAGAGCTAGGGAAATTGCCCTCAATTCCAGGAAGTTGATGTGCATCTTGGAGAGTGACACACTCCATTTGCCGCCCACTTGGAGGTTCTGAAGGTGAGCTCCAAAACCTTCTAGTGAGACATCCGTGGTGAGAATGAAATTTGGAAGTGGGGAGAGGAATGTCAGACCTGCAGAGAGATTTTTGGCGGACTGCCACCAAGGAAGTGCTTTTTTCATGGCCAGAGTGATTTGAATAATGTAGTCAAATGATCCTGTCACTTTGAAGCCATTGCTTGTCCAACTCTTCTTGGAAAGGTCTCATTCTGAGACGAGCATGAGGCACCATGAGATTGGCTGAAGACATAATGCCAAGAAAGGATTTGAGGAGATGAACAGAAGTGAACTCTTTTCTGGATAGTTTGTGAGCCTGCGACCTCATGGTGTTTTGCCTTTCTTCGGACAAGAATGCTTTGTTTGGGAGGGTGTCCAAAGTTGCTCAGAGAAAAGTTAGCCGTTGAGAGGGTGAGAGAACGGGTTTCTGGTAATTGACTGAAAGCCCCAGAGAGTTAAACAGTTGTAGGCAGATAGATGTAGCTTCTGAGGTCTGGTGAAGAGATGGAGCTTTCACCAACCAGTAGTCGAGATACGGGAAGATCTGCAGAAAATGTAATCTCAGATGTGCTGCCACAGGAGCGAGACATTTGGTGAAAACTCGAGGAGCTGAGTGGAGACCGAAGGGAAGGACTTTGAACTGATAGTGAGTACCCACCACAGTGAAGCAGAGAAACCTTCGGTGTTCGGGATGGACAGGAAGATGGAAATATACATCCTGTAGGTCGAGGCTGGCCATAAAATCCAAATGGTTCAGCAGTTGAACTATCTACTGGGGAGTTACCACGCGGAAGGACTTTGTCTGTAGGTATTTGCTGAGCTTTCTGAGGTCCAGAATGGGATGCGATTCTCCAGACTTTCTTCACAAGAAAAAAACGGGAGTAGAAACCCATTCCCCTTTGAGTGTGTGGAACTCTCTATGGCACCTTTTTGCAGCATGGTGAATGCCTCCTTCCTGAGCAACTGAAGATGGGATGGTAGATATTTTTGAGGTGTATGAGGAGGTGGAACTGTGACAAACTTCAGGGTACGGCCATAACCTTATTATATCCAGGACCCATTTGTCTGTGGTAATTCTTTGCCATTGATCGTAATAGCGAGAGATGCTTGCTCCTTTGGGAGGTAGGGTAGAGGGAACCGTAACCAGCGCTAGGGGATTGTCACTGTTTTCTAACAGCTTCTCTGGATTGTACGGGCTGCTTACGTCTAGGTTGTCTGGAGTATGCAGCTTGTGGTGGTGCACGATAAACCTGGTGCTGCTGGTAGGAGGGGCAATAGGACTGGTAAGACTGAGGCTGGTATCTTTGGTAGCCTCCACGAAAGGAATAGGTTCGCTGTCCCAAAGTTTCACGAAAGGGAATCTTTCTATTCTGGAGCATTCCCAAGGATCTAGTCGTCTCGATGTCCGCCTTAAAGGCCTTTAAGCAAAAGACACACAATTGATGGACGGAATGCAGAACAAATCAAAACATTCACCCCCAGTCAAGAGATCTGGGTTAAATCCATCATTCTTTTGCTCACCATGCCACCCCAGTTTAGACCTGGCCATATGCAAATCAGTCTTGACCCTGTGCCTCATGGGAACAGTCCAGCCCGAACTGCCAAGCCAGGTCCTCCCTGGACCGGAAACAAGCATCCTAGGACCGGTTTCGGGGTTTCACTCCTCTTCAGCCAGGATAGCTTGATTCCAGTGGCACAGTGAGCCCAGGACTCCACGTCTGGGCATACCTGGCGCACTTAGGGCGAGAAGCAAAGACACACAATTGATGGACGGAATGCATAACAAATCAAAACATTCACCCCCAGTCAAGAGATCTGGGTTAAATCCATCATTCTTTTGCTCACCATGCCACCCCAGTTTAGACCTGGCCATATGCAAATCAGTCTTGACCCTGTGCCTCATGGGAACAGTCCAGCCCGAACTGCCAAGCCAGGTCCTCCCTGGACCGGAAACAAGCATCCTAGGACCGGTTTCGGGGTTTCACCCCTCTTCAGCCAGGATAGCTTGTTTCTTTTGCATTTGTCGCCCTAAGTGGGAAGGGTATGCCCAGACGTGGGTCCCGTGCTCACTACACCACTGGATTCAAGCTAGCCTGGCTGAAGAAGGGTGATGCCCTGAAACCGGTCCCAGGATGCTTGTTTCCGGTCCAGGGAGGACCTGGCTTGGCAGTTCGGGCTGGACTGTTCCCACAAGGAACAGGGTCAAGACTGATTTGCATATGGCTGGGTCCAAACTGGGGTGGTGTGGTGAGCAAAAGAATGATGGATTTAACCCAGATCCTTGTGACTGGGGGTGAATGTTTGCATTGTCCAGCATTCCGTCCATCAATTGTTTCTTTTGCATTTGTCGCCCTAAGTGGGAAGGGTATGCCCAGACGTGGGTCCCGTGCTCACTACACCACTGGATTCAAGCTAGCCTGGCTGAAGAAGGGTGATGCCCTGAAACCGGTCCCAGGATGCTTGTTTCCGGTCCAGTGAGGACCTGGCTTGGCAGTTCAGGCTGGACTGTTCCCACAAGGAACAGGGTCAAGACTGATTTGCATATGGCTGGGTACAAACTGGGGTGGTGTGGTGAGCAAAAGAATGATGGATTTAACCCAGATCCTTGTGACTGGGGGTGAATGTTTGCATTATCCAGCATTCCGTCCATCAATTGTTTCTTTTGCATTTGTCGCCCTAAGTGGGAAGGGTATGCCCAAACGTGGGTCCCGTGCTCACTACACCACTGGATTCAAGCTAGCCTGGCTGAAGAAGGGTGATGCCCTGAAACCGGTCCCAGGATGCTTGTTTCCGGTCCAGGGAGGACCTGGCTTGGCAGTTCGGGCTGGACTGTTCCCACAAGGAACAGGGTCAAGACTGATTTGCATATGGCTGGGTCCAAACTGGGGTGGTGTGGTGAGCAAAAGAATGATGGATTTAACCCAGATCCTTGTGACTGGGGGTGAATGTTTGCATTGTCCAGCATTCCGTCCATCAATTGTTTCTTTTGCATTTAAAGGCCTTTAAGGCGTCATCTATATGCTTTCTGAATAGCGCATCACCGTTGGAAGGCATGTCCAGGTTTTGTTTAGTACTTCAGGGCGGAACGTAGGCGCCTTCATCCACCCCTGACGTCTAAGGACGGCTGCACCAGCAAGCTGGCGAAAAGGAAGGGAAGCTACATCCATAGATGCATTAATGATCTCGGAAGCAGATCTTTCTCCCTCCAACAATAGCTTCCTTGCCTCTAGTTTCTTATCTTATGGAAGAAGGTCCAAATACGGTGTGATATCGGACCACATTTGGTGGTCGTATCGTCCCAATTTCGCTAGAGTATTGGCCGCATGAACAGTAGTGCCTGAAGTGGTAATAAACCTTTTGCCAATGTTATCCAGGGGCTTACCTTCTTTATCCGGTTGTGTGGTGATAGGTGCCGAAGGATTTTTTGACCTTCGCTGCGCGGCTTCAGTGACCACCGAGTCTGGCTTTGGGTGTCCCACCAGACAAGCCGGCGCGTCATCAGGACCTTTGTATTTTTTGTCTATCCTAGGCAGGAATGCAATAACAGTCGCAGGTGTTTTCTTTACTTTTACCCCTTCCTCACAAATATGATCAATTATAGGGATTGCCCTTACAGTCTTTCGTGATCGATCTTTTAAAATCATAAAGAAAGCAGTCAGACTCCTTGACTGTCATTGGCAGTTTAAACCGAGAGGCAGCCCTTTCAATTAATGCATGGAAACAGCCTATGTCCTCTGGCGGAGAATCCGGTAATTAAGGAGTTGGAGAAGTGGTGTGGAAATTATATATTCTTCCCATTCATTGCCAGCTGGTCTAGTGCTTTGAATGTCTCCTTCCTCCACGTCATCATCAGAGGAAACATCCTGTTGCGGAGGCACAGTAATGTCAGTTCTTGGGTTCATTCTCGGTATGGGAGGAGACATGAGCGGTGGAGATGGCGGCAGAGGTGGTGGTGCGCCCGCAGGTGAAGGGAAACAAGTGCGATAATCTTGCAACATGGCTTGCAAATCCTGAACCAATGCTACAAGAAGGTGAACTATGGGCTCATGAGTAGATTTCAAATACTGTAAGGTTTTGGCAGAACCATGTGTGGTATCCTAGGTTATAGAACCATTGTGACAAGTGATTCTGTAACCTAGGAGCTTGCTGGCCGAGTTCGGTAGGAGCAGAATAACGGAAGACTTGGTCGGGAGCAGATGCTTGTGGGAGTGCTTCTGTGGATGGGGTCTTAACATCCGATTCGTCTAATAAACATCTTTAAAGCTTCACCTGGATTGATTCCTCCTTTCTACACTGGCGACAACCTACCTACGTGTGTTTTTGTTCACCACCTTGGACACTAACTAGAGAGTCGATGAAAACTCTCCTTTGGATTTCAAGACGAGAAAGGAGAAGAGAAGCTTATCCAACCGAGACCCCAACACAGCAAACCTGACACAGCAAGTACTTTTATTTTTTGATTTACAGTACTGTGAGTGTTACGGTTACTCACGCGCAGTTGCGCTCGTGAAGGCTCTTTCATCGTATGTGTCTCGAGCACGATTTTCAAGTGCTTCACGCGCCGACTCCTTACCACGCGCTGACTCCTTCCATCTGGCTGCTCTCTGTGTCATTGGAACGCAGCGTTATTCACGCTGCGTAGGATACGCTCAGCGGCCATTTTGAATCAGGGCTCTCACCTTGCAACTTAGTGACATGCACGCCTTTCAACTTCGCGTGTCATTTTAAGAAATTAGTTGCTGCCATTTTAGATCAGGAGATTTAGCCTGCAACTCGGTGACACGCACACCTTTCTTCATTGCGTATCACATTTAAATAATTCTTTCAACGGTGACACGCTCACCTTTAACAATACTGCATGCATCTTTTGGAACAAGCAGCGTGTCACGGTGACACGCACACCTTATTCTAATTTATTTACATTTCAAACCACGGTGACACATGCACCTAATAAATCACTAGTCTTCTTTTCCTCATACTTAATACTGTATTCTAAAAAAAGTGTGTGATATTTAATCTATTATTTATACTGATATTTTATACGGTACATTAGCATTTTTTTTTAAATACCTGCCATGCAGAATGTTCCTACACCATCATTTTTTCTGAACTCTCCAGGTAAACCACCATTAAAGTGGTCAAAATGGAAAAAAGTTTTTGCTCATTATGTAAAGGTGTGTGGTGCCACTCTAAGTGCGGAGAGAAAAACATTGTTATTACATTGTCTTGGATCTGAGGGACAAGAAATCTATGAACATCTCCCTGAATTGTCGGAGGATGATGTAGCAGACCTAAATGAGTATGAGATTGCTATAAAGAAACTTGATCTTCATTATCTCCCAAAATTGAGCACTGTTCTTGAGAGGTATCACTTTGGTAAAAGGATGCAACACCAAAGTGAGACTGTTGAACAGTACATTACCGTGCTACGCAAATTGGCTTCTACATGCAGCTTCGGAGCCTCTGTTGATGAACGTCTTAGGGATCAGTTCATGTTAGGGTGCAATTTAGAAAAGGCAAAGGAGACTATGTGGGAGAAGAACAACCCATCTCTACATGAGGTATTATCTCTAGCAAAGACTTTAGAACATTCAAAGGTGTGTGTGGAAGTCATGAAGAAAGATGCCTTAATTACATATAAAGAAAATGATACGAGTGTTAAAGTAGTAGTGGAGAAGGACAACAAACCAAGTCAAAGCAACACCAAGTATGATGTAAAAACAGATCGTCAAAGCCTTTGCTGGGAAATGTTTTCGATGTGGCGATGCTGGTCATTTGGCCAACAATAAGTTGTGTCCTGGCTGGAAAGCCATGTGTAAGAATTGTGGGAAAAAGGGACATGTCTCAAAGTGTTGTAGGTCTACTACGAAGGTTAGGGAAATAGACTGTGATGATGACTCAGTTGAAGAAGTAATTATTCTTGAGAACTGTGTAGAGAAACTTGATGGACCCCTAGAAACGGTGTTAGTAAATGGTCAAAATGTTCTGATGTTGTTTGACTCTGGGGCAAAAATTACTTTGATACCACTCACATTTTATGAAGAAAAACTCAAGTGTGGAGTAAAACTCTTAAAGCCAGATATAAAACCAAAGGGTTACGGTGGGGAGCCAATAAAATTGGCTGGTTATTTTTGGGGTTCAATAGAATTTAAAGATAGGATCATTTCAGGGAAAATATGTTTCTGTCAAAGGAGACTCGCTGATAAGTTGAGTGCACCGTCGTGATCTTTTTGTTTTTCTTGATCCTAATGCTAAACCCATGGTTTGCTTGAGAGATAAACCTACAGTCAACTCTGTTCAAGTGGATTGTGATAACATCCTGGAAGAGTTCTCAGGAGTTTTTAAAAATGAATTGGGGTGCTTAAAGAATTATGTTCACGAGATCAGGTTGAAGGAGAATGCTTGCCCGAAAGCTGCCAAAGTCAGAAATGTTCCCATGGCTATTAGAGGCAGTATGAAACTAGAATTAGACAAACTAGTTGCCAATGGAATAATTGAAGAGGTGGAAGCTTCACAATGGGTTTCCACAGTTGTAATGGCCCGTAAGGCCAATGGTGAGGCTCGCTTGTGTGTAGACTTGAGGGAGTTAAACAAAGCTGTTGTGGTTGATCACTACCCCTTACCCAACATTAGTGAAATGCTTAGCATGTTAAATGGAGCAAAATATTTTTCATCCCTAGATCTCAGTTCCGCATATCACCAAATTAGACTTACTGAGAAGTCCCAAGAATTGACTACTTTCAGCACACCCTTTGGTACTTGTAAATTTTTAACAATGCCATTTGGGCTCATATTAGCCGCCTCAGTTTTTCAACGGGCTATGGAGAAAATATTGAAGGGTGTGGTGGGAGTGAAGATCTACCAGGATGATATTCTGGTTTCAGGTTCAACTGTTTTAGAGCATAATACAAGATTGTGTGAAGTTTTAGAGACGTTGTTAAAATGTGGTCTGACTCTCAAACTAGGAAAATGCAAGTTTGGGGTTCAAGAAATAGAGTATTTAGGACATCTAGTTACAAGCTCTGGAATCCAACCTAAAAAATTGTTAGTTGACAGCATAAAGAATTTGCCCTCTCCCAAGAGCAAAGATGAATTAGTAAAATTTTTGGGAATGGCTGAGTTCTATAATAAGTTCATTCCCAAATTTGCAGAAAGAACGTTGGCATTAAGATCCTTGTTGAAGAACACAGAATTCGTCTGGTCTAACATTTGCGAAGCCGAAGAACAAGTTACTTACCTTCGGTAACGCTTTTTCTGGTGGATACAGTATCTGCCTGTGGATTCCTCACCTTTTGAATATCCCCCTGCGCTAGCATTCCACGGAATTTTTCGTAGCTCCTTCGCGCCGACGAGGTCGTCACGAAGCCATGGCTCCGCGCGGGCTCCGCATGACGTCACTGGAGCCATAAGAAGACCACGTCGGCGTGATGACGTCAGTTCCACCCATTTTTTCCGTGCCACCGAGGCAAAACGGGCGAACCGACCACATAGACAATACATATCAAGTATATAGGTTTCATACAGATACACACAGTGCATAATAAAATAAGAAAGTTTGAATTTCAAACAAGGTAACAATGAAACAAATGAGGCAACCAAATCTTGAGTACATATAAATACATCAACAGTTAATACCTCAGCTTTTATGGTATAAAAGGGTGGACAACGGGGAGGCGGGTGGGTCAGTGAGGAATCCACAGGCAGATACTGTATCCACCAGAAAAAGCGTTACCGAAGGTAAGTAACTTGTTCTTCTGATGGATACATCTGCCTGTGGATTCCTCACCTTTTGAATAGAGTCCCACAGCAGTACCTCACCCGGAGGAGGGTGTCCACCCTTCTATACCAAAAAGTCCTGCAAAACAGAGCGAGCAAAATGGCCATCCCTCCTCACATCGGAATCTAGGCAGTAGTGCTTCGCGAAAGTGTGGAGGGAGGCCCAAGTTGCCGCCTTACATATATCCAGTACAGGAACACCTCTAGACAAGGCAGAAGTAGAGGACTTAGCCCTGGTAGAATGAGCTCTAATACCAACAGGAGGCTCCTTACCAGCGAGTGAGTAGCAAATCTTGATGCACAAGATGATCCATCTGGATAAAGTGCGCTTGTGCACCGCCTTGCCCTTCATGCGACCAGCATATCCAACAAAGAGCTGGTCATCTTGGCGAAAGTCCTTCGTTCTGTCCAAATAAAAGCTAATCGCCCTCTTTGGATCCAAACGATGAAGCCTCTCCTCCTCCTTGGATGGGTGAGGGGGAGGATAGAAAGTAGGAAGGGTAACAGACTGACCAAGGTGGAAAGGAGTCACCACCTTAGGCAGAAAAGCAGCCCTGGTCCTAAGTACCAACCTTTCAGCATGTATGGTCAGAAAAGGAGGTTTACAGGAAAGAGCCTGAAGCTCACTCACCCTCCTAGCCGAAGTGATAGCCACCAGGAAGATCGTTTTAAAAGATAGAAGCCTCAACGGACAACTATGCATAGGTTCGAAAGTTGAACCCATTAAAAAAGAAAGAACCAGATTCAAATCCCACTGGGGCATAATAAAAGGAGTGGGAGGAAACATGTTTGTCAGCCCCTTAATAAACCTTAAGACTATAGGAGACTTAAATAAAGAAGGCTGATCAGGCAAACACAAAAATGCCGACAAAGCCGACAAATATCCCTTAACAGTGGCCACAGCACAACCCTGCCGGGCCAAATGAAGGGAAAAACAAAGAACATCAGAAAGACGGGCTTTTAAGGGATCAATAGATTTCTCTCCGCACCACTTGACAAATTTTGACCACCTATAAGAATAGACAGATTTGGTGGAGTGTCGCCTGGCCGATAGTATAACATCCACCACGTCAGGCGGGAGAGAAAAAGAATTCAGGTTGCCCCGTTCAATCTCCAGGCATGAAGGTGCAGGCTCTGGAGGTGGGGGTGAAGAACCTGCCCCTCCGACTGCGAGAGGAGGTCTACCCTGAGAGGGAGACGGAGCGGAGGGTGCGACGAGAGGTGAAGAAGGTCTGTGTACCACACCCTTCTTGGCCAATCCGGGCGATCAAAATGACTTGGGCCCGGTCTTGGCGAATCTTCCTCAGGACCCGAGGAATCAAGGGTATGGGAGGAAACGCATAAAGGAGTTGCGAGCTCCAACTCAACTGAAACGCGTCCCCCAACGCTCCCTGCCTCGGAAACTGGAGACTGCAGAATGACGGGCAATGCGCGTTCTCTAGAGTGGCAAACAGGTCCACCCGAGGAGTCCCCCACGTCTGGAAGAGGTGTCGAACTTCCTCTGGATGAAGCCTCCACTCGTGGTCGGCGGAAAACTGCCGACTGAGACTGTCCGCACGAACGTTCAGCACCCCGGCCAGATGATTCGCCATTAAGCAAATCTGATGATCCTGTGCCCAGGACCAGAGCCGTAAGGCCTCTCTGCAGAGACGGTACGACCCTACTCCTCCCTGCTTGTTGACATACCACATCGCGGCCGTGTTGTCCGTCAGGACCTGAACTGACCGACCGCGAAGGGAAGGGAGAAATGCCTTGAGCGCCAAACGTATCGCCCGCAATTCCAGAAGGTTGATGTGAAACAACCTTTCCTCCGGAGACCAAAGACCCTTGATCTCCAGATCCCCTAGATGTGCACCCCACACTAGGGTAGAGGCATCCGTTACCACTGTGGCCACAGATGGAGGAAGATGAAAGGGCTTTCCTTGAGACAGATTGCCCTCCACACTCCACCAAGACAGACCCGCTGCAGCTTCTCTGGAGATCCTCACAGACTCCCTGAGATCTCCATTGTGTTGATACCACTGGCTGCGGAGACATCACTGGAGTGCCCTCATGTGCCAGCGTGCATTTGTGACCAGCAGGATGCAGGAAGCGAACAGACCAAGCAGGCGAAGGACCTTCAGAACTGGAACGACCGCTCCATTGTGAAACAAAGGGATCAATTCCTGAATGTCGAGAATCCTCTGTGGTGGTGGAAAAGCTCGACACACAGTGGTGTCCAGTACTGCCCCTATAAACAGGTTGCGCTGAGAGGGCACCAGGTGAGACTTGGGTACATTTATTGAAAAACCCAATTTGTACAACAGCTGGGCTGTAACCTGCAAATGGTGACTCACCATCTCCGGAGACTCTGCCTTCAACAGCCAGTCGTCCAGGTAGGGGAAAACTGGAATCCCCGACCTCCTGAGATGAGCTGCCACCACCGCCATCACCTTGGTGAAGACTCGAGGTGCGGTAGTAAGACCAAACGGAAGGACCGCAAACTGGTAGTGTTGCGACCCAACCGTGAAACGGAGATACTTCCTGTGCGACTTCAGGATGGGAATGTGGAAATACGCATCCTGTAAGTCGATGGACACCATCCAGTCCTCTTGTTGCAGCGCCTGAAGAACCTGCGCTAGAGTTAGCATCTTGAACCTCTCCTGCCTGAGAAACAGATTCAAGATTCTGAGGTCCAGGATGGGACGTAACCTGCCATCCTTTTTGGGAATCAGGAAATACCGGGAGTAGCATCCCCGACCCCTCTCCTGCTCCGGAACCACCTCTATTGCACCCTTTTGTAACAGAGCAAGAACCTCCTTCTGAAGGAGAAGTAAATGATCTTCCGTGCAAAACCCCTGACAAGGAGGGTAAGGTGGGGAAATTCCTTGAAGGGAAGAGCGTACCCATTTTCTACAAGATCTAGAACCCAAAGGTCCGAAGTTATTAATTTCCAATCTTGTAGAAAATGGGTAAGACGGCCTCCCACAGGACCTACATGATCCAGGATGGCGGATCTAGGGCTGCCTTGCTGCATTACCAGGAGGGGTCGGGGAGGTAGAGGAGGAAGAGGAAGAGGGATGTCGTCCAGATCCACGAAAGCGACCTCTGCTTTTACCTCTGTAGGCCCTATACAGAGGGTTTTGCTGCTGCTGTTGCTGCTGAGGCTGACGGGAACGAAAGGAAGATTTCCCAAACCCACGGTACCTCTTGAATCCAAAGCCTCTTGACTGTGCTTGAAGGCCCAAGGACTTTGCTGTGGCCTTGTTGTCCTTAAATCTCTGCAACGCAGAGTCCGCTTTTCTCCAAAAGCTTAGAGCCATCAAAAGGGAGATCCAGCAGCGCAGCTTGAACATCCGGTGAAAACCCTGAAGACCTCAACCATGCGTGCCTTCTAGTGGCAACAGAGGAGCCCATTACCCTTGCCACCGAATCTGCCGTGTCCAGACCCGACTGGATTACCTGGCGAGCAGCCGCCTGAGAGTCCGCCAAAACCTCACTTAAATTGTCCCTGTCCGTGTCAGACAACTTCGGGAGAATCTTCTTGGCAGAGTCCATAAGGGCATGAATGTATCTGCCCAACAAACAGGTGGCGTTGGTGGACTTTAAAGCCATGCTGGCTGAAGAAAAGACTTTCTTCGCAGACTGCTCAAGCTTTTTAGAATCTCGGTCCGACGGGGCCTGAGGAAAAGAACCCACAGACTGCTTTGAGCACAATGCCTGGACCACCAAACTCTGAGGCGATGGATGAGAGGAAAGAAACTCAGGGTCCCCAGGTGCTGGTCTATATCGCCTAGAGACTGATCTAGAGACTGCAGGAGCTGAAAGAGGGTTACTCCAAACCTCCAGAATTGGTTCCATCAGGGCATCATTGAAGGGCAAGAGAGGCTCCACCACCAAGGTAGGAGAATGAAGAACCTCCGTCAGAAGATTCGGCTTGTACTCCGCTGAGGGAAGCTGCAGGTCTAACAGTACAGCCGCCTTCCTGATGACTACATGGTAAGGAGCCAACTCCCTTGAAGGAGAAACTTTCTGCGAGTCAAAAACTGGCTCAGGTGAGAAATCCAATCCACTTGCTTCACACAAGTCTTCAAACAAGTCCTCAGACTCATTAATCTCACCCTCTTCCATCTCACCAGCTTGATATTGCTCCTCTTCAATAAGCCGTTGCGCCTCCCTTCTGGAACGCATCCTTGGCTGCGGCGCCGACGGCGCCATCAGCGACGCCGATGGCTCCGGCAGCGGCGTCGAAGACGGATCCGCGACAGCAACCCGCGCCGCACGGACCCGAGAAGAAGGGACGCCAGATGGAGCCGGAGACTGATCATACGGCGTCGACATCTTCGGCGCCGGAAAGTGCCAAGACGGCGTCACAGGCATATAAGGCATAAAGGGTGCCGGGGGTAATGTTGCGGCACACCCAAATTAAATGCCAATGGGCCCATGGGACCCGAAGGTGCTCCAGAGGGGCAAGTGGCTCTGGCAAAGACCCCATACATCGCGTTCAAAAACTGCGATGGATCCGAGCCTGGCGCCGGGAAAGAAGGAAACTGCGCCGGTTCGACTTCCGAGAGCGGAACCTCCTGAGCCGGGGTCACAGGAACCACAGGCGACGCCACAGGAACAGCAGGAGCCGCATCATCCATCGGAGCCGGAGAACCCACCGACGCCGGAGACTGCGCCGGTGAACCCGCATAATGAGACCGGGCCGGAGACCTTTGTGGAGAGACGGAAGGAGAAGGAGAGACAAAGTCCTTGGCACGACGTCGAGGAGCCGGAGAAGGCGACTTCGAGGTTCGAGGCTTCGACGACCGACGTCGAGATCCATGCCTCTTCTTCTTCTTATGCCTTCTCTTCGACCCATGCGAAGTCGACGACTCCGACTTCGATCTTTTCCGACCCCTTTTCTCCTTTCTCACCTTCGACAAGTAGAGCTTAGCCTCCCTTTCCCTCAAAGCCTTCGGGTTCATCTTTCTACACGAAGAACAGCCTTCGACATCGTGGTCGCTCGAAAGGCACCAAAGGCAGTCCTCATGCGGGTCCGTGATCGACATATGACCTCCGCATTCCTTGCAGGGCTTGAAACCCGACTTCCTTTGAACAGACATCTCGAAAAGGATAAAAACAAATCCAAGAAACAAAGTAACAAGACAGGAGAGTCCCAGAAAATCCATTAGCGTCGACAGCGCGGAAAAAAGGGAACTGACGTCATCACGCCGACGTGGTCTTCTTATGGCTCCAGTGACGTCATGCGGAGCCCCGCGCGGAGCCATGGCTTCGTGACGACCTCGTCGGCGCGAAGGAGCTACGAAAAAATTCTGTGGAATGCTAGCGCAGGGGGATATTCAAAAGGTGAGGAATCCACAGGCAGATGTATCCATCAGAATTCAAAGATATCAAATCAGGGTTGCAGAATGCATCGAACATTGGGAGCTTTGACGTAGATGATGATGTGGTTGTGATGACAGACGCTAGCTCAAGAGGCTTGGGGGGAGTTTTGTTGCAAAGATCTGTTGGTGAGTATAGGACGATTGCTTTTATCTCACGAGGCCTGAGGGGTGCTGAAATTAATTATTCAGTTATTGAAAAAGAGGCCTTAGCTGTCTTTTGGGCTGTGAGAAAACTGAGAAAGTTTCTTTGGGGGCGTAAATTTTTAAATAAAGACAGACCATAAGCCTCTTAAGGAGGTCTTTACAAAAAAAGGTGTGGATCAGATTTCCAATCATATATGCAGATGGGTGATTGCTCTTCAAGAGTATGATTTTGAAATAAATTATGTCCCAGGTGCTAGTAACTTGCAGGCGGACTGTCTATCAAGACTGTATGTTGAGTCTGAGTGTGACGATTCATCATTGGAAGAGCTTTGCTGCTGAAGACTTTGATGAAGACTTAAATGTTTGTGTTGTAACTGAAGGCATTATACAAGAAACTAAATGGAAAAGTTTGTAGGAAAAGGATGTTTGCTTGCAGAGTGTAGTAAAAATGGTGTTGGAGGGCTGGATGGTCAAGAATAAGTGTGGAGAAGAGTTACATGGATTCTGGGAAGTTCGCAATGAGCTTTCTGTTGTTGATGGCATGCTTATGAGAGGAAGCACACTTGTTCCTCCTGTGGACTTGAGAGTTGTTTTGGTTAAAAATGCTCATGCCAGTCATATGGGTATTTCTAAAACCAAGGAAAGAGTCAGGGAAAATTTCTGGTGGCCCTCAATGGATTTGATGATTGAGAGGGAAGTTAGAGAGTGTTTGGACTGTGCAAGGAGTGACAAAGGTGTTAAAGTGTAGAACGCAGCCGATGGTTGTTAGAGAAAGAGCCGCTGGTCCATGGGTTGACATTGCTTTGGACATCCTCGGTCCGATCAAAGTCAGTTCTCATGACAAATATGTTATGGTATGAATAGACATGTTTTCTCGGTGGCCAGAGATCAAGGTTGTGAGTTCCATTGAGTCTAGTGATGTGATTAATTTCTTAGAGGAGCTGTTTGAGAGAGAAGGGTTTCCCTCCAGTATCCTCACTGACAATGGGGTTCAGTTTACCTCGGGCGTGGTGGAAGAGTTTCTTAGAGAAAGAGGGGGTGAAGCATAAAAAAGCTTCACTTTATCATCCTGAGTCCAATGGTGTGGTGGAGCGTTTTATTAAGGTGTTGAAAGAAAGTTTGCAGTTATCTCTTGTGTGCGAGTCCAGCTGGGTTGAAGGTTTGAGGAAGAAAGTGAGAGAATACATGTTGACTCCTCATTCCATGACAGGTGTGTCACCTTTCTGTTTGTTTAAAGGAAGGATACTCTGTTGTGAGATCAGTCCTGGTTGGCTCATTGAGAAAAAGGGTGAATGCTGATGATCAGGTTGGTGTACCTTTAGGTTGGGAAGCCAAAGAAGAAGGAAAGAAATTGAAGTCCAAGGTGTTGTATGACATGAGGAAAGCTGTTAAGGAAACGAGGGTCCAAGTAGGTGATTGGGTGAAAATAAAATCTCCAAGAAAGGGTGGAAAGTGTTCCAAATTCAGTATGCCTTGTCGTGTTAAAAATTGTTAAAAATGCTGTGAAAACTGATAATAGGATTTGGAATCTCAACAGAATATCAAAATGTAACTCGGAGCTGGGATCAGTTCCTTTGTCTACAAAGGAAAAGGCTTCTGAGGGAATTAGAGTCAGATCTCAGCGTGAAAGAAGAAACCCAGCTCTTTTTCATGATTTTGTGTAAATGGATTTTACTGACACATGACATGACAGTGGTTTAATGACCATTTTCTCTTACTGTGTTTTTTAACCTTGAAGTTTTGTTTTTAATGTTTGAATTATTTTGTTATTTGTTTTTGTGTTAAATATAAATGAGGAGGTGATGTGGCATCCTAGGTTATAGAACCATCGTGACAAGTGGTTCTGTAACCTAGGAGCTTGCTGGCAGAGTTCGGTAGGAGCAGAATAACGGAAGACTTGGTCGGGAGCATATGCTTGTGGGAGTGCTTCTGTGGATGGGGTCTTAACATCCGATTCGTCTAATAAACATCTTTAAAGCTTCACCTGGATTGATTCCTCCTTTCTACAACATGCTGGTGATGAAACTCCTTTGGATAATAGTCCTCATATTCATCATCATCATCTTGATTCTTTACGTGAAGTTGTGAAGGACTATGTGCGGGGCCAAGCAGACCATCATCATCTGCATCTTCTAAGAAAGTTGCAGGAGGTAAAGGTGAAACCACTGAAGGGTTCTGAAGAAAACGCCTCGTCGACTGTCGTTGACGAGAACGTCCACGATGGATAAAGAGGAGTAAACTGCAACGTTGAAGGTCTTTTTAGACTGGGTGAAGTTGGCGTCATCGTCAGCTTCGCTGACAGTAGTAGTGATTGTGCCGTCGACGACGACATGATAGGAACCGACAATGCGGTCGTCTCTGTCAGTGCCGTTGATGCAATTACTGTCGTCTCTGTTGTGGTCGTAATCGACGAAGTGGTTGTCGACAGAGGAAGTGGTTGTCGATGGTGCAAGTGTCGTCAACAAGGATGTTGTCGTCGACAGTGTAGGGATCGTCAGCAAGGAGCTCGGCGGTGAAGGTACCTTTGCCGACAGTAAAGGCATCATAGGTGGAGCCGCTGTCGATGACGAAGGAGAAATGCGCCCTGATGGTGATCTTTGCGTTGACGGTGATCTCGAAGACAGTGCCGTCGCTGATGGTTTTTTAGTGATCTGAATCTTCAGTACAGAATGCTCTGAAAAGGTTTTTGTATGTTTTGAGGCCAATGGAGTAGAAAGATGGGATTTTTCCTCAGTAGGAAATAAACACTATCCTTTTTGTGAGGAAGTAGCAGAGCCATGGCGAGACTTCTTGGAAGCTTTTTTATGGCCTTCAGGAGATTCCTGTGACATATAAGTCACATAATCGGCATCTGTTATGGCATTTTGGTAAACTACGCAAAATTTTTCACTGGATTCCTCCTATCGAATCCAGGAAACCGCTGGTACAGGGACTCATCATGAGCCGTATTGACTATGGTAAGGCCCTGTTAGCCTCCATAAACGAGGAGCTCTACTCCAAGCTGCAAGTTTTGCAAAACACAGCGGCTAGACTGGTATTAAACCTTCCAGCTAGAGCACCATCAGTGCCCAGTCTGAAGACCCTCCATTGGCTCCCGATTAAAAAGCGCTGCCGCTTTAAAATCCTCTGTCTTGTTCATAGGAGTATGTATGGAACTGGGCCAAGTTATCTGGCTAAGAAGCTTGGCTGGTACCAACCAAGCAGGACGCTTAGGTCCAGCTCCAAATGTCTTCTTACTCCTCGCAGAATCCGCACTGCCAGAGGCGGCGGTCGATCTTTCTCCTTTCTCGCACCTGCATTCTGGAACAAACTGCCATCTCATCTCCTCTCTATCACAGACCATAAGCTTTCGCAAAAAACTAAAAACCTGGCTGTTCGACCATCCATAACTAGCTAATCCGACTGTAAGTCTCCACAGAGTCTTTCGCTAGCGCCATGAGACCCCATGGTGATATGTGCGCTTAACAAGTTCCTCTGACTGACTTGACCTCTCCCTCCTTTTATGTTTTTCCAGAGAGGTGTGAGAGGTATTACTATCCTCATTCTCAGAGACATCAGATTTATTTTTTTAGTCTCTGAACCCAAATCAGCAAAATACCCTCGCTGTCTTTTAGGGTTTTGGTTGAAAAGGTTCTACAAATTTTGAAGCCCTTAACTTTATGCCGAGGATACAAACAGTATATACAGTCTTTATGGGGAGTTTCTGCATGAAGTCTCTTCCTACCGCAAGACCCACGCGATCTGAAGAGTTCTTCTTAGAAGAATCCAACATGGCTTGCCGGAAACTGGAGTATATATCTGAATAATGAAGGAAAAAACTGAGCAGAGCTCAGGGAAACACCCTGTCACACAACGTGCAGTACTAAATCTGAGGAACTCAGCCTCTCTTGGGAGTGTTCTACAGGGTACGGTCACCTGATTGGTTATTGCTTAAGTTTGGTTCTCTTTTACAAACGAATGTAGATAGGCTATGGCAGTGACTGGTCAATGCATTGTAGCCTATGATTATAATGTCTACTGCTTTTATTATAATACCGTGGGACTCCCACTCCGACGACGGGGATGACTCAGGCATGTGAATCTATAAAAGATCCAATACTGGAGAAGTTAGAAATTGTCTTCCAACAGATCAATTATAGTGACAATTGAAGTAAAGGAAGGATTAATGTTTTTCTGAAGTAAGCTGAGCAGAGCTCAGTGAAGCCTCTTCACACAACATGCTGTAGAAAATCTGAGGTTATGATAGCCTCTGAATGAAGTGGTTATCAGGGTGCTGCAGTCTGATTGGATAAAGTTTGATTCTTTTTAAATCATGTGAATAGGATACTAAAATTGATGTTCTCTAGCCCTTACTAGCTATCTATAGCACTGTACTGCTTTGTAGTTATACCATGGGACTACCTTAACGACTGGGAATGATTCAAGCATGTGAATCCATGAAAGACAATACTGGAGGACTGAGGTAGTGATATGTCTTCAGGCATCTGTTTTGACAGTGAAAGGCTGACTAGATCCTTCAGAATGGTGTCTCACACAAACCCTCTTAACCGGGTGAAGGTGGTGCAGTGAGGGAGTGTGCTCACCAGGCACAATCAACACTCAGTTCACCCGAACTTACAGCAGAAGAATGACTCTTGGGCAAACTTCATTCTATGACTCGTGAGTGGCATAGAGGACTGCAAAACCCTATATCCAGGTCTCTGGTCTCCTGGTGATTACTGGCAGCTTTCACAACGGGAAGTTCAGAAAAATCAGGGTCAACAGAGACTCTGCAGGGTTCTTAAGACTTGCTGCTAGCCAGCAGTAAACAGGCAGCATTCAGTCTCACATTTTTTTTGGAAGCACTATCTGCAGCAGGTCCAGATTTAAAAGGTGACCAACACGAAGGCGTGAAGCCCCAGCTAACGTCCCAGTTCAGATTGAGGGTTTGTGTACCACTGCCAGATGATGTCAGTTTATCCTCCAAGATGAAAAGGTCCAGCCAAACAAGATGGGATACACTTGCACTCCTCTGAGGAGCCTGGGATGGCCCTCTCTCCAGTATGCACTGCAGTAGTCTGTGCATTGCTCATGTTCAAATGACTGAACACTTTCCCAGGGGCTGCTCTGGAGTATATTTACTGCTGGCAGCCCTGAAAAAACCAACCAGCACAGGAAGAAGTGGAGCTGGAATTGTCATCTGTAGGGAAATCCATCCTTCATCTTGCACCATATACTACCAGTTGACCATTTGTTTCATGCTCTTGTTCTAATGTCCTCTATCAAAATTACAAATGTTTTGCTCAAAATGTTCTTAAACACAAAAAACAACACTAAGGTGCCCAAGTTGCACAAGCCTCTGGATTCAACTTACAGGACCGGATCAGTAACTTCCGCAACTCAAAAACTGGAATACGCTGCCAAGGTGGGCTAGAGCAAGGGGGCCAAGAGGGGCAACCCATTTAAGACGATAGGGTGGTAAGATAAATTGAGGGTCTTCTTTCTCAGGGATAAAAGGATGTCCAGGAGGATCACGGATCTTCAGTTTGAGGAGTCCCTTGTAATTTGTGGCCACACTAACTGCCACTAAAAAGACGAGCTTTCAAGGGCAAAGGAAAACTGGTAGTGATGGTACAGTTGCATAAGCTGTTAAGGTCTTTCATCTTTATCTT
Source organism: Calotriton arnoldi (assembly GCA_963921515.1). Lineage (NCBI taxonomy): Eukaryota > Metazoa > Chordata > Amphibia > Caudata > Salamandridae > Calotriton > Calotriton arnoldi. The sequence continues at coordinate 1,311,631 of CAWUFW010000151.1, read as the reverse complement.
TCTAAATTAAGAATGTGGAGAATAGGGAGCACAGTAGTTAAGTATTGGTCTCCTTTTTTGCCAATAGAAAAAGGAAACTTACAGCTTTTCAATTCAGGTGTTGGCATTTTTTCTATTGATTTGGACTGCTTATACTTATAACTCCACAATATAGTCAAAATTATTGTGCTTGGCTTACTTGTCGTATTTGTTGTGAGAAACGGGCTGTTTTATTGTTTGAAGTCTGTTACACGTTACTTTGCTGCAAAATGTGTCCATGCCTCATGAGGGTCAGCATCTCTATAACCCACTCCTGTAAAGGAAGTGGTGGATGGCAGACAGACAAGCAGTGGGTCTTGGTAGCAGCCCATCACAGGCCAGACAAGGTAGGGCAGGACCCTTTCTCTTGGCTAGACACCCTGTTAACCCACTGGGACTGCTATAATCACAGTAGATTATATATGCCCTCTTGTTGCAGGAAAGAGCACACTTATTTTTGTGTGAGCCTACCTGGGAGGCTGCATCACTGGCTTGCAGGACTGCTTGGAAGACCATCATACTGCGGTCTGTGTTAAGGGCCCTATTGGAGACAGCATAACAATGTTGATGGACATATCGATATCATAACAGGACCAGAAGGCAGCATTCTGGACTCTTGGTGATAGCCATAAAATATTTGGCGAGGCTAAAGAACAGAGGAGCTTTGTGGCCTGAGATTCTCTGTAATCTGCAACTGTTGGGGCTTGGGCTCGTAAAATGTGAAGAGGGGCCAGAATTAAATCCCTTTTGGGCACATTATGCTTTAGTCTCATCATTCCACAGAACTCCCTCTTTCCTTGATTTTGAGCAAAATATTTCACATTCTGTGACATCTTGGTCTACATAAAGGCAGAAAACAAACTTCAGTTGTTCCTCTGTCAACAAGCATTATTCAAAGTATTCTCTTTCGTTCCATTTAAGAGTTAAAAAAGTACAGTCTAGTTGACATTGGAAGCACTGGGGAATACCCCAGAAAGAAATCTGCAGCTAAGACAAATGTCAGATAAACATCAGACAAAAGGAGCAGAGAGTTTGGAGGACACATATGCACTAAACAAGCAGTAATAATCTTAACATGGGTGCTAGAGATAGCGGTCAGTGTATATCAGGTAGGTATGCAAGCTCAACTGACTGTGGAAGAGAGACTTTGCAGGGCTTTTTACCATGTTTTTACCAGAATATTCCTAGCTTGATGTGAGGGGAGTATTCAAATAGCATGTGAATCTACACAAAAAGTTCCTGTTCTAAAAAACATTGCGAAATGTTTCTGCATGAGTCACGAAGTGAACATTTCAGCATGAAGGGTTCTCTTGCCTCAAGCATATAATGCCATAACATCTGGAATAAGTGTCTTCAACTCCACAACTTGGCACTCAAACATATTTTGGAATTGTATTAATTTCCCCTAAAAGCAACTCACCATTCACTGAAAATACAATTATTTTAATTCTATATGCTTCAGGATTTTTTTCAATTTAACAAACATCCAGAGGGTGACTGGAAAGTTGTCCTTCCAAGAAGGTCGATTACACAATCCACATTAGGAGCACATGCTTTCCTCCCCGAAGTCCAGCTACCTCTAGGCTAGGGCGCAGGTTGGTTAGAGCACTGCTCTGCTTTTACCAATAGCCCCAAATACCCCCAAATACCCGCACCACCCCAAGGCCCTTGCAGACACCTTCCTCATCCACAAGAGACAAATCAGGTATGGCCCAGCAACTTATAGTCTGGCAGTTAAGAGATGTAACTTCATCATGGATCCTCAAATGCATACGAAAATCCAAGAAAAGGAACATGCCGTTGCCATATGAAGAAACTGCACAACCACCTAAAGAACTCAAGCTTTGTAAAATGTTTATTTGTAGTCAGCGGACTGGGATGCCCGTTAATGGGCAAGGCATGCTACTTGATAGGCTTTCCTTTACAACTGATGGCATTAGAAATTGTATTTTTTTTCAAAAATATCCCTCTGCATTTAACATTTTTTAGAAAACATAACATTTAATAATCGCCAGATGGTATGTTTGCGTAGCATGCGGTTAAGCGTGCATTAATAACTGTTTAAAAGCGTGTCAAGTCAGTATTTAACGTTTACATGCTTGTTATTTACCTGTGCTGCTAAATCAGGGTTCTGATTTAATGATTGCATCATACTCCTCATATAAGGTGCCGATAACATGTTCTGCATTAGCTGAGGGTTTTCTGTGATTTGCTGCATCAAGCTCTGCATACCTGGCGTGTTGAACATTCCAGCTGCCAACAAACCAGAAGATGTTACATTTTTATTATACAAATTAAAAGTGGAACTTAAACAAACTAAACCTAACAGCTTGTAACTAGCGTTTTTATTTTAGTCTGAAGACTATTTTGGGATATAAAGAGCAGGAACAAGTGTGCTAGTGAAAATATTGTAGTAAATGTACATTTGAAAGGCTTTTTGCTGAAATTGTTGGTAAGGTGATAACAGGCCTTTTGTGCCATTCAACACATTAGGGACACTGATTTTGCTTTAGATATTAGGCTTAAGCAAACAAGTGAATCATCAAACAGGGAGTACAAGTGCTCCCTCCTGTGCGGCAGCCAAACAGAAAACAGACAGCTGTCAATGTAGAAGATCTTGTAGGTTCTAACAAGCACTGGCAACGCCAATTGGTCTCGCTTTTGGGGCCGGGCTTAGAAATGCTTTTTAGAAATGATGTACAGACACTAATGTTTTAAAAGGTTTTTTTGTAACCAGACAGCTTGTGATGTCCAGTAGACGAGAGCTAAAAACAAACCAAGCTTTCAAATGGCTTCCTTCTGGTGCTCTAACCTCATTCTCCTAGCACCACTCAACTCATCCCATTGCCACCACTCCCCACCAACCAGCCTGAAACACAGTAGGTTCGAGCTATACCACTGTGCTCGTTTTGCATTTATTCTATTATACCCCTGGGGTGGCCTGATCGTGAAGATGCACTGTAGTACTGTGAAAGTGCTCAAAGGAGGGCGTTATGCTAGTGGTTTTTCAAATAGTCTGTTGCGCAAGCGGACTATTTGAAAACGCATTCCGTCCTCCTCCAAGTACTTCCACAGCACACATCAGTTTGTTCACTGTAATCCCATCAGAACCGTCACCTCACCCAAGGTGGCAATCAAAAATGGAGAAAACTTGCAGCCACCTCTGTGACAATTTGAGCTTTATGTGAAAAATGCCAGCAAAGAGGGGGGGGGGGTGCGTTGGGGTGCGGGGTTACCTACTGTGTCTAGCTTAGTCAAGGTTTGTTACTCTCTGTGATATCCAAGACCGCTTTGTTTGTTTATATCTGTAACTGCCTTTGCTAAGGTGTATAGTCGCTCTGGAAATTGGCTCCTTTATTAATTCAGAGTAAGTCAATAACAGCAATACAAAATACATTAATAAAATGGGGCGCCCCATCTTCCCTGAGGATTTTACTTTTTCTAGAAGTGTCAGCTTCGTTTGATGGGTAATAAGAGTATTTATCCAACAGTGTACTGATTTAGCTCCTCAATAAATTAAACATAACACGCTGACCTTTGGAGTAATCTGGGAGAAAGAAAGACACACCCATCCAGTAGCTGAACCGCACAATGTGTAATCTGGAAACCTAACATCAATCCCAGCTTCTTCACTTGACTAAATTGTGTAATCCTCGGCAGTTACTTTACCTGGCTGTGCCTTCTTCCCTTGATCATCACATTTGAGATCACCCTGAAATGGTTCTGTTCAGGATGCGCGCTGTACAAAAATTTCTCTTGCATGCACTTAACCGAATATGATGTTAATCCATCTTCAATAAAAACTACACACCATATATTGGGGCACGTAACAACTGACTTGTTTCTTGGTTCACTAATTGCATCGGGTCAGGGCTTTCACGAACGCTTCGAAGTTCATGTTTACATGCCACCGAATGAAGCGCTGTAATTTAATTTACTACAGGAAAAGAAGACATTACATTTGTGTTGCAGCAGAAGCATCACAAACACGAAGGAAGACAATGTATGGGGTCCGGCCGAGTGGCCTACAGAAACTAGAATGTAATCTGGAGGCCGGAAATGCGACAGACATGTTTTTTGGGACAGCATTATACTGCACAGAGGTTCTTGTTTTTACTTATTCACATGTTTGCAGAGATGCTCTGACTGCACATTTTTAGTCTAAACAGGACAAAAACAGACATTAAGAGCTCTGGTTTCCTGGTTAAAATCAGACCAATTTATAAACTAAGCCACCTTCTCAATAGGTGCCAAGTGTGTAGGTGGGTTCTATATGCAACTCCAGCTTGGCCACAAAACAATTTCACCTGCCACGTTATAACGCAAGTAAAATAATGCATAGAAACAAACCTGCAGCTAAAAAGAAGCCCTCCCCATGATTGTCGACTAACCACACACACTCGTGCCGTTTAAGAAACGCATGGATTCGTGGGAATGCTTACTCTGATGACTGAGGAATAATACACTTTTCCTCTGTGCCCTGTGAACCTGTCCGCTGGTAGCTTTGCATTCCTGTTGGTAAAGCTCCAAGGCTGACAGCCGAAGCCGGCATGAATGGTTGAAGGTGGGTTGGACAGCGCGAATTACACTCTGGACGCGTTTCGGAAGAAGCAGCGTGTGACGAGGTGGGATCTTCCAGTCGTGCTTTCCGAGAAAACATCGCCGGTGCCATAAGGGCTTAAGGCATAAAATCAACATCATCACGGAGAAGGCGTACACGTGCACCAGTATAGTGAGCCATAATTCCAAATGGCCGCTGTACACTGCTGAGGTGCAAGATCACCCAGATTGTGAATGAAAAGCCTCAAACCGGGCTCGGTTTCGTTTGCGGTACTTCCTTGTGTAGCTCCGCTCACGCGCAGCAGGCAGCAACACGATGCTCTACTACTAGCCGCTGGTTATGTGGGGTCTCCAGAATTTTCCTTAACACTCTTTTCATAGCAAATGTATTCGCTCCGAGGTCACAACAGGAAAAAAAACAAATGGAAAAAGCATTGGCAAATATAAATCGCTATAGCGCTACCAGCTATCACTGGGTAACAGCGCTTTTTTCGGGCAGACTCGCGTGACAAACAAGCGACAACGACGGGGAGGAGCGCGCGGGCAACAACACGGAGAAGGGGTTGGGTAGGAGGGGAACAACCAACACGGAGAAGGGGTTGGATGGCGAGAGAAGTCGAAATAGTACCTGAATAACAACGCAAGTAGCGCATGGACACTAAAGAGAATCAATGTGCTTGGTCCATGGCCTACAGAAAGAAAAGGAAATGAGGTCGGGCTTGCGCTGACCCGTTAGGAAGCAGAAAAGAAGAGTGACAATGCCGTCCCCAAATGGTAAGCAATGGGCGGGCTCCAAGCCTTTTACTGTAAACAATACCTTGCGCGCTCTCATTCGAGACCTAAAAAGGAGAACATTGAGGAACCGTTCATATGAGACTGTCGAGTTCTATCATGCACAATGTATAGATCAGGAAGAAGTTCTGTCCTTGTTCTCCCATTGTCACGTTCGTGCAGTGGAATGGGCGAAACCCAGACAGAGGTGAATAGTGTGGCACAGGGGCACTAGCACAAGGGAAGTGCTGATAGAGGTGCGAGGTAACTCCTGCCCCAAAGAGATCTGACAAGGCAACTTAAAATACCAACTTTCAACAAAGCAAAAGGTTTTATAAGCACTTCTGTAGGGTGACTAAAGAGATATTCAAATACTCCGTGTGCCATGTCCAGAGCCTCAGGTTACTTATCACATTTAGATAACTCATCTTACAGGATCAGACTTGGGTAATGAGGATATGCCTAAAAATGTTAAGCATAGTATCTCCATGCCCACAGTAGTTAGAGCAGCCATGGTCAATTCAGTATCAACGTGGCCCCCCCTTCCCATTTATCTGCACCCCCTTCCCATTTATCTGCTCCTCCGACATTTCACACGACCATCAAGCCCCTTCACAATCAACTCTGGCCCTCACAACCATACACCACTTCAACACCATGTAACTATTACTCTTCCACAACATTTCCTTGTCACCACCCTTACTCAGGGCAAACGCATCTGCCCTCTTTAAGGCCCACTACTACTTACACCAACAAACAAACCTCCAAAAAGTTCACTTCACGTCCCCTCCCTCAATTTGGCCGGTCTACGTAGAAGACACCACATTATTCCACACAAGACACATTCCACTTACTTTGTCATAAAAAGCAGCACACTAATAAAAAAGTAATTAAATAATAGAACGCTAATAGCGTACTCTAAAGTCCCCTAAAACACAACGGTTCAGCCAACTAACAACTCCTTATCTACGCCGAGCCCCAATAGGCCACATAAGAATACAATCTCAACAAATCTTTTGATACAAGTTTACTTATTGTAACCACTGACTTCCACATCATATAATACTTCATAAGTCTACTTAATCAATACACAATACTACTTCTCTGCCCACATTGTAATCCAACTCATATCATATTTCCTTCAAAAACAACATCACGGGAAACAGAAAACCCTCCCTGATAACAATCCAATCCACACTATATATGGGACTCAACCACACTATAGTACACCTCACCAACATTAAGATTTGTATCAATTCAATCCAAAGGTCAAAAAGCATATCAAAATGTTTGTGCCAGAATAGAGAATACAAAAAGAACGGGTGTCATTACGTGTTAATGCTGCCACAGAAAGTCTAAAGTATGTAACTGCTGCTCAAATATTACTAGGTTCTAACAATTATATTTCAGGTACTGCTAAAATATTCTAGACTGCTTCTTTTAACATTATGTCCAATGTGTCCGCCTATTATGAAGGTGTTCAAATGTACCACAATTGTGCAGGATTTTCCAACCTTTATGGTGTGATCACTGATGCTCAAAAATCTGAGAGCTGATCACTATCCCAACAGTCTACTAGCCCGTGCAGGAGAGTTAACAGAGGTGCTTAATGCACAATATGCCATGGCTGTGTGCTTTGGATGCTAGAGCAGCGGGAGAGCTATTTCATCTTTTCCAGGTTCAATCTGGTGCCAGGGAGAGATCTGAGAGGTGAGGAACCTGCTGGCAGACAAGAATATCCACCAAATACATGGTGAACAAGTTACTTACCTTCGGTAACGATATATCTGTAAGAAATTAGTTAGTTATAGATTCCCTACCTTAGAATTACCCCCAGGCGTCAGACTGGATCTGGAAAGTTTTTTCGTCAGCAGCACCCCTGCGTGTCGGTAGGCGTCGTCGGTCAACTCCGCGTCCGTCGTTGGCGTCGTGGTCGCCGTGATGACGTCGCGGAAGATACCTAGACGCCGCCCTCGCGCCTGACATCAGTTCTGTACACGACCTTCCGCGCCAGGAACGCAGAGCCATGCAAGACACTGACCACTGGTGCACAAAACTAGGGCCCTGAAAGGATATCCTTAACCCTAGAAATCAGTTCGCAGAACGGTGAGGATGAGTGGGGCGGTAAGAAATCTATAACTAATGTTTTACAGATATATCGTTACCGAAGGTAAGTAACTTGTTCATCTGAAAGAACCACGTTAGTTATAGATTCCTTACCTTAGAATAGATACCCCAGCAATACCAACCCCGGTAGTGGGTCTGCGAACCAAGATCACACCAGAAAGTCCTGGAGAACAGAACGGCCAAAGAAGCAGTCTCTCCGGACTTGGCTGTCCAGACAGTAGTGTTTCGTAAAGGTGTGCAGTGATGCCCATGTAGCTGCCGGACAGATGTCATGTAGAGGAACTCCTCGTTCTAAGGCAGTAGTGGCTGCCGTCGCCCTGGTGGAATGGGCGCGTAGCCCCACAGGAGGCTCCTTTTTAGCCAGAGAATAGCATGCTTTAATACACAAAACAACGCTTCAAGAAATGGTTCGCTTGTGTACGGCCCAACCTTTCTTGGCGCCCACATAGCCAACAAAGAGTTGGTCATCCACCCGGAACTGTTTTGTGCGATCCAGATAGAACGAAAGCGCACGTTTTGGGTCCAGACGGTGGAGCCTCTCTTCCTCTTTCGAAGGATGCGGAGGCGGAAAGAAGGTGGGCAAAGTGATGGTCTGCCCGATGTGAAAGGCAGTGACAACCTTAGGAAGGAAGGATGGACGAGTCCTGAGAACTACCTTGTCCGGATGGACAGACAGGAAAGGAGGCTAGGAGGAAAGAGCCTGGAGCTCACTCACTTTTCTGGCAGATGCAATGGCTACCAGGAAAGCAGTTTTAAGCGTCAGAAACTTCAATGGACGGTTGTGAAGAGGCTCAAAGGGAGCGCACATTAAATAGGTTAAAACTAGATTCAAGTCCCACTGAGGCATAACGAAAGGAATAGGAGGAAAGAGATGAGTTATGCCTTTCAAGAAACGATTAACCACCGGGGACTTGAAAAGAGAAGGCTGATCTGGAAGCCGAAGGAAGAGATGGCCAAAAGATAGCCCTTGATAGTGCCCAGAGCAGAGCCCTGCTGGGCTAAAGAAAGAAGAAACAAGAGAACCTCAGAAAGAGGGGCAGAAAGGGGGTCCACAGCCTTTGCTGTGCACCATACCACAAAGATGTTCCACTAGCAGGCGTATACAGTCTTAGTGAAAGGACGCCTGGCTGCCACGATTACATCGCAAACTTCGGGAGGCAGGTCAAAAGACGTCAGCTGCCGCCGCTCAATCTCCACGCAAGGAGGTGGAGGCTGGACAGATTCGGGTGGAGGACCGTCCCCTGTTGCTGCAACAGAAGATCCTCCCGAAGAGGCAGACGGGTCGGAGGATCGATGGCCATGTTGAGCAGCTCGGGATACCAGACTCTTCGTGCCCAATCCGGAGCCACAAGGATGACTTGGGCCCGGTCGCGCCTGATCTTCTTCAGCACTCTGGGCAGAAGTGGTATAGGCGGAAAGGCGTACAACAGACCTCAACTCCACTCGCGACGAAAAGCGTCGCCTAGCGAGTGCCGCCTTGGAAATTCCAACGCGCAGAATTGCTGACATTGCGCGTTCTCTTCAGTGGCGAATAGATCTAACCAAGGCTCTCCCCACTGTCGAAGAGACCTTGCACCACCTCCGAGTGAAGACGCCATTCGTGATCCATCATGCACCTGCGGCTGAGTTCGTCCGCCCTGGCGTTCAGGGAACCTGCCAGGTGTTGAACCACCAGGGATATGCCCTGATGTTCCAGCCATGTCCAGAGGCGGAGGGCCTCCTGACATAGGGTCCACGACCCGACCCGACCCCGCCCTGTTTGTTGCAGTACCACATGGCGGTGTTGTTGTCCGTGAACACCTGCACTACTCTTCCCCGGACAGAGGGAAGGAATGCCTTGAGTGCAAGACGAATCGCCCGAAGCTCCAGAAGGTTGATGTGGAGCACGGACTCCGCCGCAGACCAGAGGCCTCTGATCTCCGCCTCTCCCATGTGGCCGCCCCATCCCAGAAGGGATGCGTCCGTCACCACTGTGTGCTCTGGTTGGGGAAGTGTAGGGATCTGCCGTTGACCCAATCCTGGTTCATGAGCCACCACTGCAATTGTTGTGCAGTGCCCTCTGAGATCTGGACGCAATCGGACAGATTCCCCTGATGCTGCGCCCACTGGAACTTCAGGTCCCACTGCAGAGCCCGCATATGCCACCTGGCATGATCGACCAGCAGGATGCAGGAGGCCATGAGGCCCAGCAGCCTCAGGGTCATTCTGACCGAAACCCGGGATAGAGGCTGAAAGATCGGAATCATAGCCCGAATATCCCTGACTCGCTGTTCGGGAGGATAGACCCGAAACCGCGTCGTGTCCAGAACCGCTCAGATGAAAAGGAGCTTCTGTGAGGGAATCAGGTGTGACTTTGGCACATTGATGGAGAACCCCAGCGAATGCAGGAGGTCAGCCGTAGTCTGGAGGTGGGAGACGACTGCCTGGGACGAGGTCGCCTTCAACAACCAGTCGTCGAGATAGGGGAAGACTGGAACCCCTGATCTGCACAGTTGAGCTGCGACCACCACCATCACTTTCGTGAACACCCGAGGGGCGCTGGTAAGGCCAAAGGGGAGCACGGTAAACTGAAAATGCTTGTGGCCTACCGTGAACGGCAGGACAGGGATGTGGAAATACGCGTCCTGCAAGTCCAACGCTACCATTCAGTCTCCAGGGTCGAGGGAAGACAAGACCTGAGCCAGGGTCAACATTTTGAACTTCTCCTTCCGGAGGAAGTGGTTGACGTCCCTGAGATCCAAGATAGGACGCAGACCCTTGTCCTTCTTGGGCACCAGAAAGTAGTGGGAATAGCAACCACGACCTACTTCTGGGACAAGAACGCGCTCGATGGCACCCTTGGCCAAGAGTGCCGTAACTTCCTGTTGGAGAAGGGTCAGATGATCCTCCGACATGCGATGGTACTGGGGTGGTGTTAGACCTGGCATCATTGGCGCGGGTCTCCCTTCCTCTTTTCGCTCCTGACCTTTTATGTTGGCTGGATTTAGATGCTCTGGGCGCTGTGCCACTGCCAATTAGTGACAGCGCGAATGCTCCCTGTGTAAAGATACCTGTATGAATTGGGATAATCATAATTGGCTCGTTTGGTTTACCTGTCAGTCCCTAGTATCAATGCACTGTGTGTGCACAGGGCTGGTAGACCAAATACTGCTGGTGGGCCGGCAGCGCTGCTTTGCGCTACCCACCGAAGCAGCTTTTAAAGTATGCCTGTGTAGCATGTTCTAATGGCGAGTTACCCTCCATTTCACTGTTTACTATTGTGAGGCCACCCGTTCTCATAGGCCAGAATGTGCAGGCTGAGTATTACATGCCTTAATCCTTCCTGCCCACAGGAACCTGATAGGAACGTCGACTTTGATATGTTTAAACTCAGAACATTGAGATGCATCTTTTAGTAAGGATTATTAGCGTAGCCCGTGTTCGAAAATGCCTTTACTAGAAACGAGGTATTTTCTGGCCTGAAGCTTTCCTGTAGGCTTTTGCTAGCGTGTGTATTGGCCGTCTGGTTTTGGAGCGGCAGGGCCAGCTGGGTCAGACCTGGCTGGAGAGAGAGAGAGAGATCGGCATTTAGAGTATGGGGAGGGGTGACTCTTTGATCCGAGCAGGGCTGTGCCTGGCAAGGTGAATGATGGCTCCATCTCCCACTGGGCGTCTGATAGCAGACCCCCGAATTCTTAAAGGGCAGGATGTCGCCTCGTAAACCAAGTGCTCCCCGACCCCACCGAACTGGTTCTGGCTGGATGCAGTGATTTGTGACTGCAGAGAACAAAGACTTTTAGGTATAAACGCTGCGCTGAAACCTGTTTCAAGTGTGTTCCTTCTGGAGGTCAAAGACGAAACTCTGTCCGAGCGGACAGAGGAAAGGACTTTGAAACTTTCACCAAGCTTGCTGAAGAAACTACCCAAGGGCCTGAATTGAGAACGCCTCCTGCTGAAGTCTCAGGGACATTAGACTTCACACCGTCAGCCGCCCGAATTCCCTTGCTAGGAATTCTACTTTCAGATGAGGCCTCCGTCGAGTAATCCGGAACCTCTAGTCCTACTGTGAGGAACGCGGACTGGTAACCCTTGTGAACTCTGCGTGTGGGCCGCCGCAGCTAAGAGAGAGCTGCTGCCGCTGAGTGCCCGCCTTAATTTGAATCTTCAGATCCTTCGCTGAAACTGTGTGGGCCGCCGCAGCTAAGAGAGAGCTGCCGCCGCTGAGTGCCCGCCTTAATTTGAATCTTCAGAACATTCGCTGAAACTGTGTGGGCCGCCGCAGCTAAGAGAGAGCTGCCGCCGTTGAGTGCCCGCCTTATTTTGAATCCTCAGAACCTTCGCTGAAACCCTGTGGGCCGCTGCAGCTAAGAGAGCTGCCGCCGCTGGATGCCCGCACTTGTGTTAATTGTGCAACATCGTGTATTGTCCTGTGAGCCGCCGCAGCTAAGAGAGAGCTGCTGCCGGAGTGCTCGCACCCTTGCTAACTTTGCATCACCGAGAGTTGTCCTGTGAGCCGCCGCAGCTAAGAGAGAGCTGCTGCCGGAGTGCTCGCACCCTTGCTAACTTTGCATCACCGTGATTTATCCTGTGACCCGCCGTAGGTAAGAGAGAGCTGCTGCTGAGTGCTCGCACCCTTGCTAATATTGCACCATCGTGAATCGACCCGTGGGCCGCCGCAGCTAGGAGAGCACTGCTGCCGCCGCGAGCCCACCACGGAGCTGCACGACGAGAGTCATCGCCACCACCAGCCCGCCGGAGCCGCGTGCTGCTGCCGCTGAGGGCCCGCCTGTCTCGGAGTGCCCGAATCATTGCGAGTGCACTTTGCGGACCACTGCCATCGAGAACTGTGGTCGCTGGGAGTCCACCTGTCACCGTCTCCGCTTTTTCGAGAAGCTACGTACTGTGTCCCCGGCCAACGGCAGGTATCTGGGGCGCAACGGGTCGCGTAGACCCAGGCCTTGAACTCAGTCAGTGCCACGTTCTGGTGAATACGTATTGCCCCTTTTTAAGTCTCTACTGATTTACATGCATGATGACTGGTTAAAACGCTTTTTGAGAGTCTCGTACTAAACCTTAGATAAAGATACTATTTTTTCTATACCTACTTGAGTTGTGTCCTTTTGTGGTGTCGTTACTGCCTTATTGTGCATGGTCATAAATGCTTCACACACTGCCTCTGAGATAGGCCTAACTGCTCGTGCTACGTTACCACAGGGTTGAGCAGGGGTTATCAAAGGGGGTAGCCCACTTGCCCTGACTTAGGAAGAAGGGTCCCTATTTGGACAGTGGCGCCAGCCATTGCCAACTAGAGATCCCCATTTCTAACATTGGCGGTCAGCGGTGAGGTTCAGGACTTGCATTTATGATCCACGTACAGTAACTGGGAGACACCACTAGTGAGTACAGACCAAAGCGCAGACACGCGCGGATAATTATTTTTTTCTCTCTCCGAATTATTTTTAGTTGGTTGTTTTAGTATTGAATTGTTGATCGCAGCCATGAGTACTGCTAATATGGGAAGGCCAACCCCCAATGCTTCGGAGGATCTCGCCTTTGAGGAGGAAAGATTAGATACCTATACTGCCAAACAGCTGAAGTCATTTTGTAGGCAATTCGCAGTCCCCGTGATAGGTCTCTCTAGGAAGGAGAAGTACCACAAGGCGCTGAAGGCCTGGTGGGAAGCAAGAGAGTCCGCTGGGGATGAGGAAGAGAATGCTGGAGGGCAGCAGGATGATGCAGTAGAGGGGGGGAGATAGAACACCCTCCAATCCAGGTACTAGTGTATCCCAAAGGAGCCTGACCCCAGAAGAGCTGGAGGACAGGGAGAGAGATAGGAGGCATAGTTTGGAGATGGCTAAATTGGAAGGTCAGAAAGACATTGAGAAGAATCGATTGTCATTTGAACTTGAGAAAATGAGAATGGAACATGAGAATGTTGAGGGAGATAGAGATCAGGGCGAGGAGTGTCCCGGTCTCCCCTCTGGTGGCAGCATACCTTTAGTAACTCCTGAGAGTAGAGTTTATATTCCTAAGGATGTCATTAAGGATTTTCACAAGAGTGAGGATATTGGGCAATGGTTTGCCGCATATGAGATAGCAATGGTGTCCCACCGGGTCCCTGAGCAGGATTGGGGAACGGGATTGTGGGGGCGCTTTGTGAGTGATGGTAGGGATACCCTGTTGGACCTGCCTGAGGAGAGCAGGATGGTGTATGCCCATATGAAAGAAGCTTTGATGACCCGTTATGGTTTGACCCCAGAAATGTACAGGCAGAGGTTTAGGACCTGTAAGAAGTTAGAGGGTACCAAGTGGGTTGAATATGTGTCTTTTTTCTACAGAGCAATGGATCGCTGGGTAAAAGGTAGCAAAGTGGAAACTTTCGAGCAATTATATGATTTGTTTGCGTGGGAGCATTTGTCCAGTAACTGTTTTCCAGAGCTACGCCAGCACCTGATTGATAGCAAGCTGACTAACCCTAGGAAGCTTGCTGAGGAGGCGGACTGCTGGGTGAGCACCCGGGTCCGCAAAGGTTTTGTGGGAGACTTCGCCAGAGGTGGGCAGGGTCCCCAGCAGAAAAGTGGGGGGGACAAGGGTAAACAGAGGGAGTTCCAGAGGGGCCCCCCAAAGTAATTCCCAAGGGAACCAAGCCGTGGTGTCCCAGCCTCCCCCTGAGAAGAAGCCAGTGTCCCCGACAGGTAGGCCTGTTCATAGGGGGCCCCTTACTTGTTTCAAGTGTGGTCAAGTGGGCCACCGGTATTATGATCCCCAGTGTCCCCAGAGGGACCCCAAGGCATCCCCTCGTGCACCACCCCGTGCACCAGCCCGCCAGATTGCCAGTGTAGCCCTGGGGGGGGAGGAAATGGAGGTCCAAGGTGGGTGGGATCCCGTAGAGTTAACCCTTGTCTCGCTAGGGGACTTCGAGAAGGTCCCTAACCCCACACTGCCGACCAACACTCAGAAGTACCGGCAGTGGGTGACCATCAATGGCCATAGGGTGGAGGCTCTCAGGGACACCGGAGCTAGTGTGACTGCTGTCAGCTCCCGGTTGGTGTCCAAAGAGCAAGTTGTCCCCCATGCACTCTGCCCCGTAGTGTCAGCAGACAACTCAGAGAGCCAGTGTGAAGTGGCTCAGGTTCCCTTCGAGTGCGGGGGGGGGGTCACAGGAACTCTTCAAGTGGCTGTGAGGGCCGCCATGCCTGTAGACTGTCTGTTGGGCAACGATCTGTAGAACTCCCCGTGGGCTACGGTGGAGAGAAAGTCTCATTTGGAAATGTTGGGTTTGCCTGAGTGGGCATGTGTGACCACTCGGTCCATGGCAGCTCAGAAGGATGTTCAGGAGGGTCTGGAGCCTGAAAGTATGGCCCAGGCCCCTGCCTCAAAGAGAGGGGTAGGGGCGCGGGAAACCGGCCCCCGCGGTTCCCACGGTCCCGGAGGGAGCAGACCTTGAGGGGGATGCCCTGGAACCTACAGGGGAACAAGTGGCCGAACTGGGGGACCTACCGGGGCTGACCCATTGGCAGCAGTAAGGGGGGCCCTCCAGGGAGGAATTTTGCGAGCAGCAGAGAACCTGCCCTTCTCTTGAGGGGGTGCGGCGACAGGCCGCTGCCCAGGCAGCAGGTGACCAGACAGGGTCACATTGGATCTATTGGGAGAACGACCTCCTTTACAGCGAGCCTAAGGTTGCTGAGCCTGGGTCAGCCCGTGTGCTGGTGGTACCCCAGCGCTTCAGGACCTTCCTACTGGGAATGGCTCATGATGTGCCACTGGCCGGACATTTGGGGAAGACCAAGACCTTGAGAGGCTGGTCACCCACTTCTATTGGCCCCAGATGCGCAGGAGCTCCGATGCTCACTGCCGGACGTGTGAGACTTGCCAGGCAAGTGGGAAGAGTGGGGGGAAGATTAAGGCCCCACTACAGCCCTTTCCCGTGGTGAGCACCCCATTCGAAAGAGTGGGCATTGATATTGTGGGGCCTCTGGATCCCAAGACAGCCATGGGCAACAGGTTCATCCTGGTCTTGGTGGACCATGCCACCCGGTACCCTGAGGCCATCCCGCTCAGGAAAGTGACGGCCCCCGTGGTGGGACGGGCACTGATGTGGATTTTCTCCCGTGTGGGATTCCCCAGAGAGGTGGTGTCCGATAGGGGAACTAACTTCATCTCCAAGTACATGAAGTCTCTGTGGGAGGAGTGTGGGGTAACGTATAAGTTCACCACTCCTTACCACCCCCAGGGTAATGGGCTGGTTGAGAGATTCAACCGGACCCTTAAGGGCATGATTATGGGCCTAGGCGAGCCCATGAGGCGTAAGTGGGATGTCCTCTTGCCATGCCTGTTGTTTGCTTACCGTGAGGTGCCACAGAAGTCCTTAGGGTTCAGTCCCTGTGAGCTGCTCTATGGTCACCCGGTAAGAGGGCCTCTGAGTCTGGTCAAGGAAGGCTGGGAGCAATCTCCCAGGAAACCTCCCCAGGATGTGTTTAGTTACATGCTGGCCTTCAGGAACCAGACTCGGTGTTTCAGGAAACTTGCTGAGGCAAACCTGGAAACCAGCCAGGAAGAGATGAAACGCTGGCACGATCAGAATGCCACTCTGATCGAGTTTCAACCTGGACAGAAGGTTTGGGTCATGGCCCCGGTGGAGCCCTGTGCGCTCCAGGATAGGTGGACCGGCCCCTTTGAGGTGGTGGAGCGCAAGAGTCCTGTTACCTATGTGGTGGACTTGAATTTAAGACTCTGTGTATCGCCCACCGAGCCTTCTGGAAAACAGGTGCTGGTATCAATCATTCATTAATCACCCCCTACCATCCGAACAGACAGCTCAGATCAGCATCCTCCTTCCTCACGACAGTACCCAGGATCAAGAGAGCTAGATGTGGGGGTCGGTCGTTCTCTTATAACTCAGCCAAGCTTTGGAACTCCCTTCCCTTTCATATACGTTCAGACCCCAACTTACTATGGTTTCGTAAACATCTAAAAACCCTGCTTTTTAACAAACCTGAATAAACCTCAACTGTTTCCTCCATACGCATTGTCCGTAGCGCTAGGACGCCTGAGGGTAGCTATCGCGCTCAATAAATAGTCATTTCATTTCATTTCAGTCTCCCAGGAACCCCTTGCAGGTCCTGCATGTTAACCGCCTGAAGCCCCACTTTGAGAGGTCTGAAGTGGGCATGCTTCTGGCCACAGATGCTGGGATGGAGGAGGAGAGCGAGCCCCTTCCTGACCTCCTGTGTGCAGGGGAGCGAGATGGGTCAGTGGAGGGTGTGGTCCTCTCCACCACACTGACCCCTGAGCAGCAGGGTAATTGTCGCCAACTGTTGGGACAATTCAGTGATCTGTTCTCCCTGGTACCTAGTGTCACTGATTGGTGTGTCCATGACGTGGACACTGGGGACAGTCCTCCCATTAAGCACAAGGCTTACCGAGTGACTGACCGGGTAAGGGCCTACATTAAGGATGAGGTTACCAAAATGTTTGCCCTTGGGGTGATTGAGTCCTCTAGCAGCCCTTGGTCCAGCCCAGTGGTCCTGGTACCAAAAGCTGCAGCGCCTGGTACCACCCCAGAACTTCGGTTCTGCGTGGACTATCGGGGCCTCAATTCAGTCACGAAGACTGACGCGCACCCCATCCTCAGAGCTGATGAGCTCTTAGATCGGTTAGGGGCTGCCAAATACCTCAGCACATTTGATTTGACGTCTGGGTATTGGCAGATCGCCTTGACCGAGGGAGCAAAGGAGAGGTCAGCCTTCTCCACACCTGATGGACACTACCAGTTCCGGGTGATGCCCTTTGGAATGAAGAAAGCCCTTGCCACCTTTCAGAGGCTGGTCAACAGGGTGTTGGTTGGGCTGGAAGACTTCAGTTCCGCCTACCTGGATGACATTGCAGTGTTTAGCTCCTCTTGAGAGGACCACCTGCGCCACCTCTGGGAGGTATTGATGGCACTGCGGAAGGCAGGCCTCACAATCAAAGCCAGTAAGTGCCAGATTGGGCAGGGTTCTGTAGTGTATTTGGGGCACCAGGTGGGGAGCGGCCAGGTGGCGCCCCTTCAGCCCAAAATTGAAACTATCCTGGCGTGGGAACCCCCCCCAAGACTCAGACGCAGGTGAGAGCCTTCTTAGGACTCACGGGGTACTACAGGAGGTTTGTCAGAGGATATGGTAACATTGTTGCACCCTTGACTGAGCTGACTTCTAAGAAGCAGCCAAAGAAGGTAAACTGGACTGACACCTGTCAGAACGCTTTTGACGCCCTGAAGACTGACATGTGCACTGCACCCGTGCTTAAGGCGCCCGACTTTTCAAAGGAATTCGTTGTCCAGACAGACGCTTCAGAGCATGGTATAGGGGCTGTTCTGTCACAGATCAATGAGGAGGGACTAGACCAACCTGTAGCCTTCCTAAGCAGGAGGTTACTTCCCCGGGAACAGAGGTGGAGTGCAATTGAGCGTGAGGCATTTGCTGTGGTCTGGGCGCTGAAGAAGCTGAGGCCATATTTGTTTGGGACTCACTTCCGGGTTCAGACAGACCACAGGCCCCTTAGATGGTTGATGCATATGAGGGGTGAGAATCCCAAGTTGTTGAGGTGGTACATTTCCCTACAGGGTATGGATTTCACGGTGGAACACCGCCCTGGTACAGAGCACGCCAATGCTTACGGTTTGTCCAGGTTTCTCCGCCTTAGTGATGAGAACTCCCAAGGGAAGGTTAGTTCTCCCCACATTTCAGCTGGAGGGGACGTGTGTTAGACCTGGCATCATTGGCGCGGGTCTCCCTTCCTCTTTTAGCTCCTGACCTTTTATGTTGGCTGGATTTAGATGCTCTGGGCGCTGTGCCACTGCCAATCAGTGACACAGCCGAATGCTCCCTGTGTAAAGATACCTGTATGAATTGGGATAATCATAATTGGCTCGTTTGGTTTACCTGTCAGTCCCTAGTATCAGTGCACTGTGTGTGCCCAGGGCTGGTAGACCAAATACTGCTGGTGGGCCGGCAGCGCTGATTTGCGCTACCCACCGAAGCAGCTTTTAAAGTATGCCTGTGTAGCATGTTCTAATAGCGAGTTACCCTCCATTTCACTGTTTACTATTGTGAGGCCACCCGTTCTCATAGGCCAGAATGTGCAGGCTGAGTATTACATGCCTTAATCCTACCTGCCCCCAGGAACCTGATAGGAACGTCGACTTTGATATGTTTAAACTCAGAACATTGAGATGCATCTTTTAGTAAGGATTATTAGCGTAGCCCGTGTTCGAAAATGCCTCTACTAGAAACGAGGTATTTTCTGGCCTGAAGCTTTCCTGTAGGCTTTTGCTAGCGTGTGTATTGGCCGTCTGGTTTTGGAGCGGCAGGGCCAGCTGGGTCAGACCTGGCTGGAGAGAGAGATCGGCATTTAGAGTATGGGGAGGGGTGACGCTTTGATCCGAGCAGGGCCGTGCCTGGCAAGGTGAATGATGGCTCCATCTCCCACTGGGCGTCTGATAGCAGACCCCGAATTCTTAAAGGGCAGGATGTCGCCTCGTAAACCAAGTGCTCCCCGATCCCACCGAACTGGTTCTGGCTGGATGCAGTGATTTGTGACTGCAGAGAACAAAGACTTTTTAGGTATAAAAGGCTGCGCTGAAACCGGTTTCAAGTGTGTTCCTTCTGGAGGTCAAGACGAAACTCTGTCCGAGCGGACAGAGGAAAGGACTTTGAAACTTTCACCAAGCGTGCTGAAGAAACTACCCAAGGGCCTGAATTGAGAGCGCCTCCTGCTGAAGTCTCAGGGACATTAGACCGTCAGCCGCCCGAATTCCCTTGCTAGGAATTCTACTTGCAGGTGAGGCCTCCGTCGAGTAATCCGGAACCTCTAGTCCTACTGTGAGGAACGCAGACTGGTAACCCTTGTGAACTCTGTGTGTGGGCCGCCGCAGCTAAGAGAGCTGCCGCCGCTGAGTGCCCGCCTTAATTTGAATCTTCAGAACCTTCGCTGAAACTGTGTGGGCCGCCGCAGCTAAGAGAGAGCTGCCGCCGCTGAGTGCCCGCCTTAATTTGAATCTTCAGAACCTTCGCTGAAACTGTGTGGGCCGCCGAAGCTAAGAGAGAGCTGCCGCCGCTGAGTGCCCGCCTTAATTTGAATCTTCAGAACCTTCGCTGAAACTGTGTGGGCCGCCGCAGCTAAGAGAGCTGCCGCCGCTGAGTGCCCGCCTTAATTTGAATCTTCAGAACCTTTGCTGAAACTGTGTGGGCCGCCGCAGCTAAGAGAGAGCTGCCGCCGCTGAGTGCCCGCCTTAATTTGAATCTTCAGAACATTCGCTGAAACCCTGTGGGCCGCCGCAGCAAAGAGAGCTGCCGCCGCTGAGTGCCCGCCTTATTTTGAATCCTCAGAACCTTCGCTGAAACCCCGTGGGCCGCCGCAGCTAAGAGAGCTGCCGCCGCTGGATGCCCACACTTGTGTTAATTGTGCAACATCGTGGATTGTCCTGTGAGCCGCCGCAGCTAAGAGAGAGCTACCGCCGCTGAGTGCTCACACCCTTGCTAACTTTGCATCACCGAGAGTTGTCCTGTGAGCCGCCGCAGCTAAGAGAGAGCTGCCGCTCCTGAGTGCTCGCACCCTTGCTAACTTTGCATCACCGAGATTTGTCCTGTGAGCCGCCGCAGCCAAGAGAGGGCTGCCGCCTCTGAGTGCTCGCACCATTGCTAACTTTGGATCATCGTGATTTATCCTGTGAGCTGCCGCAGCTAAGAGAGAGCTGCTGCTGCGGAGTGCTCGCACCCTTGCTAATTTTGCATCATTGGGATTTGTCCTGTGAGCCGCCGCAGCTAAGAGAGAGCTGCTACCGCTGAGGGCCCACGTCTTTGTCAACCTTCCACCATCGTGAATCGTCCCGTGGGCTGCCGCAGCTAGGAGAGCGCTGCTGCCGCCGCGAGCCCACCACGGAGCTGCACGACGAGAGTCATCGCCACCACCAGCCCGGGCCGCCGCAGCCGCGTGCTGCTGCCGCTGAGGGCCCGCCTGTCCCGGAGTGCCCGAATCATTGCGAGTGCACTTTGCGGACCACTGCCATCGAGAACTGTGGTCGCTGGGAGTCCGCCTGTCACCGTCTCCGCTTCTTCGAGAAGCTACGTACTGTGTCCCCGGCCAACGGCAGGTATCTGGTGCGCAACGGGTCGCGTAGACCCAGGCCTTGAACTCAGTCAGTGCCATGTTCTGGTGAATACGTATTGCCCCTTTTAAGTCTCTACTGATTTACATGCATGATGACTGGTTAAAACGCTTTTTGAGAGTCTCGTACTAAACCTTAGATAAAGATACTATTTTTTCTATACCTACTTGAGTTGTGTCCTTTTGTGGTGTCGTTACTGCCTTATTGTGCATGGTCATAAATGCTTCACACACTGCCTCTGAGATAGGCCTACCTGCTCGTGCTACGTTACCACAGGGTTGAGCAGGGGTTATCAAAGGGGGTAGCCCACTTGCCCTGACTTAGGAAGAAGGGTCCCTATTTGGACAGTGCCGCCAGCCATTGCCAACTAGAGACCCCCATTTCTAACAGGTGGCATGGCTGGAGGTATAGTCTCGAAGGGGAGGGAGTAGCCCCTTCGGACTAATTGCAAAACCCACCTGTCCGACGTGTTGGTGCGCCAGTGGGGGAGGTGATGGCGAATCCTGCCGCCCACTGGCGTGTGAAGGCCTGAAAGGTCGGACTAGGAGGGTTTGGAGGCTGCGGCAGTGGAGGTGGATTGGCCTGCCCGCTGGCCCCCAGAACCACGTAGTTGGTTCCCACGTCCTCGGCCACGCTGAGATGGAACAGCTTGCGCTGGCCTGTGGCTCTGGAATGAACGTGTTGGGGCACCCCTTCCGTGACCACGGAAGGGGCGAAAAGCAGACCGTGCAGGGCGCATGGTGGAGAGGCCCAAGGACTTGGCCGTAGCCCGAGAGTCCTTGAAGCGCTCTAGCGCACTGTCTGCTTTGTCGCCGAACAGGCGATGGCCATCGAAGGGCATGTCCATCAAGGTGTTCTGGACATCCCCTGAAAAGCCAGTCGGCCTCAACCAGGCGTGGCAGCGAAGCGCCACTGACGTTGAAATAGTCCTACCCAGTGAGTCGGCAGTGTCCAATCCACAACGTATGGCAAACTTTGCTGCATCTCTCCCCTCAGCAACAGCACGGGAGAGCATGGCCCGGGCCTCCTCCTGGCACTGAGGCAGCACCTGCGCGACCGTATCCCACACGGAGTGGGAATAACGGCCCAAGAGGCATGTGGTGTTCACCGACCGCAGCCCTAAACTGGAGGAAGAAAACAACTTCTTCCCAAGTTGATCCAGTTTCTTGGATTCCCTGTCCGGTGGTGCGGTAGGGAATGCGCTCTGGGATGTTGAGGCTTGGACGACCAAGCTCTCGGGGGAGGGTTGTTGGGAGAGGAAAGTGGGGTCGCCCAGAGCCGGGCGGTGGCGTCGGGCAACCATCCTATCCACAGGAGCCCCTATGGTGGGCCTGGACCAGGTGCCCAAAAGGATGTCTGTTAGGGCCTCATTAAACGGCAGTAGGGGCTCCGAAGAGTTCGCTGCCGGCTGAAGCACCTCTGTCAGGAGGTTAGTCCTGACTGCCACCGTAGGAAGCTCGAGAGCCTCGGCTGCCCTACGCAACACCACTGCGTAAGACGCTCCCTCCTCCGTAGCCACGGTAGGAGGAGACAACATGCCAAGGTCTGGCGAGGTATCCAAACCACTGGCATCCCCCCCCAGGTCCTCTCTCCAGTCCTGGTCATATTCTATCTGTGCAGTGAGAGGGTCCTCAGACCCCTCCCAGTCTTCCTCACACTCCTCTGGCTGCCAAACTGGCTGAAAATGGCCAGGGTGGAAAGTAGGCACAAAAGTACCCATCGACGTCGGGTCCGGCGTCGGCCGACGCCGGTCCGACTCCGTTTCCACATGGAAGGGAAGACGGGGTCGACGTCGGCTGGGGGTCCAGCCGGCGTTGTCTGCGGACGTGGTGCCGGTGGAGGTGTCACAAGGTCAACCGGCGCCGATCCGGATCCAGGCCTGGATCCAAGGGGGCCCTGCGGTGCCGAGGCCGAAGCCGCCGGCGTCGAAGGCCTAGGGCCCTCAGCCGAGTCCGCGGGGCCCGAGGGCGCACCGGCGGAGTCGGACTGCCCAAATATAGCGTGCATGGCTTCGTAAAACTGACGAAGCTGGGCAGGGTCGCTGCCGGTCCCGGAAAGGGTGGGAAGGCCGGAGTCGACCCTGAAGGCTCTGCACGCGGAGCCGCGGGAGTTTCACCACCCGCACCCTGCGTCGCGTCGGCCGACGGAAAGTCGAAGAGCAACGACGCTTCTTCGACTTCTTCTTATGCTTCGACTTACCCGACCCCGAGTGCGAAGAATTCGTCAAAGAGGAATGATGATGGCTCCGCGATCGGTCCCTCGACCTCCCACGCAACCGGGACCTTGCGCGACGCGGAGCCGACTGCCGGGACTCGAGGAGCTTTCAGGACTGCTCCCGCAAAGACTTCGGGCCATGGTTCGGCAGTCGAAGCACGACTTGGGGTCGTGGTCGCGCTCCAAGCACAAGAGACACACGGTGCGTATCCGTCACCGACATCATGCGGGAACAGGAACCGCAGGACTTAAAACCGGGCATCCCTCGTGCTACCAGGAGTCGAACAACTCAAAAGATGTCGACAAAGTCGCAAAAACTCAGTCAAAAAATGACTAGGGGTACCACTCTTCCCGGATCTGCGCTTGCTGGCGCGGAAAGAGAAAGAACTGACGTCAGGTGCTAGGGCGGCGTCTAGGTATCTTCCGCGACGTCATCACGGCGACCACGACGGACGCAGAGTCGACTGACGACGCCTACCGACGCGCAGGGGTACTGCTGACGAAAAAACTTTCCGGATCCAGTCTGACGCCTGGGGGTAATTCTAAGGTAAGGAATCTATAACTAACGTGTTTCTTTCAGATTACCTAATATGAATGGGAACTTGCATCAGAGTGCTCCTCAACTTACAGTTCTCTCTCACTCAAAGACACCACCCCCTCCAAACCTCACACCAAACAAATAATTTACTTACTTTTGGCAACAATCTTTCTGGCGGATACTATTGTCTACCTGCAGATTCCCCAATTCACAAATCTGATCCAGGCTCTAGATTGGAAAAGCTGAAACAGCTCTCCTGTTCCAGCTGTTGTCACCACTTCAACTTAATTCCAGTGCCTCCCCAGATGTGATGTCACAGAGCTGTATAAGGCACCTCACCAGCGCTCGAACGTAAGTAATGAAGTTAGTAGGAACGTAGGGCTGCAAACTAACTTGAAATCTTATTAAACAGGCAAGACAACTCATCAGAATGCGGACGTGGGCAGATCAGTGAGGAATCAGACGTCTTACAGAGCCACAAGGAAAATGACCTTCCATGTTAGGAACTGTATTTGGCATATGTGTAATAGCTCAAAAGGTGGGCCCATGATTCTTGTTAACACACGTCTAGGTTCCATGTAGGTACTGGTAGTGTATGTGGTGGATTAACCCTTTTTAAACTTTCCATAAAAACCTTTATGACAGGTATGCGGAAATGGGGTTGGTGTTTTCGGTTTTGTAGGTAAGCTTCAATAGCTTCTGAATGCTGGTGTATTGAAGAGTATGCTAAATGTGCTTTTTGTAGATGTAATAAGTAACATATTCGAGCCCAGGTTGAAGCTATCAGTATCATGATTAAGGAAGTCTGAGTTTCCTGGCCACATAAGGAATAAGTAGGAGAGGCAGAAAAGCGTAAGCAAAGATCCCTGAGCAGTTTATCCATAGTGCATTCCCTCTGGATTGTGGGTGTGAGTGTCTGGTTGCGAAGTTTTGGCATTGTGTTCTGGCTGTGTCCAAGAGATCTACTGTTGGGGTTCCCCACCTTAGGAAGTATTGATGTAGTAACGGAGTGTGAATTTCCCACTCGTGAACTTGTTGGTGCCTCCTGCTTAATAAGTCTGCTAGGGAGTTCTCCTCCCCTGGAATGTATTGTGCTAGGAGGTGAATTTTGTGATTGACTGCCCATTTCCATATGTTCTGCCCAAGCTGTTATAGTTGTTTGGAATGGGTCCCTCCTTGCTTCTGAATGTAGTACATGGCTGTTATATGGTCTGTTTATAGAAGGACATTGTTCCCCAGTTATGTTGGGTAGGAACGCTTTGAGAGCCATTTGGATGACTAACAGTTCTAACATGTTGATGTGTAATGTTTGTTGTTGTGCGGACCAGTGTCCCTGAACCACAAGGTCCTCCATATGAGCACCCCATCCCATAAGTGATGCATCTGTTGTGATTGTTACATGTAGGATTGAGTCCTTGAAGGCTCTCCCTTCTAGTGTGTTCTTGGTGTTCCACCACTGTAGGGCCTGATGGACCTTGGGTGAAACCAACACTAGATCTTCCATGTCCCCCCCCCCCCCGATTGTGACAATTGTGATGTCAAGCACTCTTGTAGAGGTCTCGTATGTAGTCTTGCATGAGGAAATAATGCTTGCAAGAAGCCATCATACCCAAAAGTCGCATCACTGTTTTGACTGGTAGGCGACGATGTGGCTGGGAAAAAAACAGTTGGTTCTGGAGATTGAGAACCCTCTGTGGATTGGGGTATGCTGTCCCGGAGATTGACTTTAGTATAGCTCCGAGATAAGGTTGTATTTGGAGCGGTTGTAGATGGGATTTTGTAGCACTGATTGTGAATCCCAATTTGTGTAAGAGGTTGATAGTATTTTGAGTGTCTTTGTGGCATTTGGATTTGGTGGGACTCTTGATCAGTCAATCGCCTAGATAGGGAAATACATGTATGTTTTCCCTTCTTAAATTTGCTGCTACTATTGCTAAGCATTTTGTAAATACTCCTGGGGCTGTTGTTTACCCGAATGGTAGTACTTTGAATTGATAATGACGTCCACTTACCACAAACCGGAGGTACTTGCGATGTGAAAGTATGCGTCTTTCAGATCTAATGCACTCATGAAGTCGCCTTACTAAAGAAATGCTATTACATCTTGAAGCAATACCATGTGAAAGTGTTCCGATATTATGTATTGATTTAGTGGACGTTAAGTCTAGTATGGGACGTAGCGAGCCATTCTTTTTTGGTATCAGAAAGTAAAGAGAATATACTCCTTTGTTGTGATGTTTGAATGGAACAGGTTCTATGGCCTCTTTCTGTAGTAATACTTTTACTTCTTCCTTTAACAGATGTAGATGCTGTGGACTTAGTATGCGACTTTGTGGTGGGATATTTGGAGGTTGTTGTGTTAATTCTAGGCAATATCCCTGCCTGATGATTTGTAGTACCCATTGGTCTGATGTTATGTCTGGCCACAACTGATGGAACTGTTGCAGCCTTCCCCCTACTGGCGTTTTGTGATCAGGGGAAGCATTGGGAAGTCATTGTTTAGGTGTAGAGGCTTCTCTTGTGGGTTGCCTTTACCTCTTCCTCTATTTTTGTAGCCACCTCTATAGTACCCTCGACCTGTTTGTTGGTGGTACTGTTGTCTTTGGTAGGTGGTGTTTTCCGTGGTGGGAAAATTGGAGGCCGCTCTCCCTTGATAACGTCGAAAGGACTGCTGCTTTTGTGGTGTGACTTTTAAAGCACCCATTGATTTTGGAGTGCATCTTTTTTGATTTTCTCTAACTGCGTATCTACTTCTGGGCCAAAGAGATGTTCCCCATCGAATGGAATGTTTAGAATGTGCTGTTGCATCTCTGGCTTAGATCTAGACATGCATAGCCACACATGTCTACGCAGCATTATTGAACTGCTGATGTCTCTTGCAGCAGTGTCCGCACGATCTAGTGCACATCTGATGGCAGTGTTTGAAATTTGTTTACCCTAATTTATTAACTCTTCTAATTTTTTTTGTATTTCTCTGGGAGATGTTGCATTAGTTCCTGCATCTCATCCCATGTTGCTCTATTATAACGAGATAGTAATCCGACCCAGTTAGCAATTTTCTAGTGGTTGCGTGCCCCGTAGCTACCCTTTTGCCTGCAGCGCTGATCCACTTACTCTCCTTATCAGGAGGTGGCGCATCTCCAGTGCCCTTGGATGCTGCCTTTTTCCTAGCAGTTGTGACCACTATGGAGTCTGCTGGTGGCTGGGCCCTTATATATATTGGGTCTGTTGGTGAAGGCCTGTATTTTCTTTCTATGAGTGGTGTAAGTACCCTGGATTTTATGGGGTCTTTAAATCGGTCTTTGGCGACTTGCAAGACAGAGCCAATCAAAGGAAGGTATTGCTCTTTGCGTTCTGTGTGTGTTAGTCTCTCTACCAAAACATCGGTTTCTTCCTGTGTGGTGTGCATAGGAAGTTTGTGTAATTTTGCAGCCCTCTGGATAACCCTATGAGAGGATGATGTGTCATCTGGCGGTGATGCTTTAGATGGGACAGGTGGTTTGTTATCAGGTAGAACCGCATCATAATCATCTCATGGGTCTGGGCTGTGCTGAGGGTTTTCATGTGAATCATCAGCATCATAATCCTGTTGAGGTATATCCCTCTTCCTGTGTTGGTGAGGGTGATCATGTTTCTGGGGATTCTGGTTGACAATGTTATGGGGCTTCTGGCCCAAAGTTCAGTGGAAATTCTTTTTGGTGGAGGCTGTGGGTCTCTAGGTCTTGTGCCTGCCGTTTTGAAGAATCTTTGTGTTTTTGATGCATATATGTATGCAGCCCTTCAAAGACCTTGCCCTGTTCCTCATGTATTTGGGTTTGTGGCTTGTACTTCCCTGTCGCCAGTGGTACGGCTGTAGAAGGTGCCACTGACTTTACTCTCACAGAAACATGGCTTTTCTTTGATATAGAAGTTTGCCAATGTACCTTCTCCTTTCTCTGAGTCAATGCTTTCTTTGAGTCCGAATGGCTCGAGTCCGAGTGCTTCTTCGGATCCGACGGCTTGTCTGGCATGGAAGCCTGTTCGGTTTTTGTCAGTGCCAAAACGTTCTTCAATGCCAATTTATGCTTTGGTGCCGGTGTTGTGTCGGTGCCATCCTCATTTTTCAGCATTGTCGCCAATTGGAATAGAGAACGTACTCACCCCTTCTCGGCTCTGAGGCATGCTTGCGGTGTCGACCTGAGTCCGAGGGCTGTGGCGCACGGTGGCGTTGAGGGGGAGGTGTGTGCAAGATTTGCTTAGAACGTGCTGGGTCTATGTTACTCACGGTTCTTGGCATCGATTTTGTTTTCGGTCCCGACCCAGATACCGTAGCCAAAGGTGTGGTGCCCTCAATGTGGAATAGGGCTCCTTCATCCCCGCTGGACTCTCCGGAGGTGACAAAGTGGGGGCTCGCAAGGACTACTCCACCTTGTGTTGCTGTATTGGTGTCGATGTCCTCTTTGCTCTGCGATTCGTCGTGGGAGAACTCAGCCTCTGTCGCCATCTCCATATTGTGTATAAGGTGCCAATCTCTTCTATGCAATAGAGAAACAACCCCATGGCAATTAATAGTCTTCAAATTCAACAGACCATTATATCTAGACAAGTTGATATATTAAACTCAGTGTAACCAAACAATTATTGTTTTAAATCATATTTTAATTCAGTATTAATTAAAAATGCAATGGAACATAGAATGAACATATATCTATTTCTTAAAAAATTACAGTGTATACAAAATAAAAATTCCAAAGACACATGGACTTTCCAAACACAATATACAAAAGACACACAATGCTTAAAATACATAAACAAACAGTGGCAATGAGATGGGTCTTCTATGCGCGTTTCGGCGCACTCTGCGCCTTCGTCAGGAAGGCCACACAATGACCTAAAACGATAATTAAAATAAGATACACTGAGATTCATGATCATTACATAGTTGATCAGCTACATACCTTCACCATAAACTTGCAAGTAGCAAAATTCAAAGATAACAAGAAAAGGAAGAAGCTCTGATACTCATACCATCACCATAGAGTTACCAGAAACTAGTGTGAAAGCTGAAAAAGATTATATATATCTTTTCTGAGAGTAATATGAATGAAAAACAACAACAAAGAAGCGTGAAAATAGTCCCACTCCAAGAATGTTTAAAAGTAATGAGCCAGATAAGTACATACGTCCAGGTTAAAGTTTAATAATAACGCTTACTAAAATTTTAAAACGTTGATCTTGGATAGATTCCGGCTACTTATCGGTCAAGAATAGTGCTTTGACCCAACAAGTTGGGAACTTCAGTCTATAGAGAAATCAAAACAGGTCATTAATAAATGCCGTTGTACCTAACGTTCCCTTTGACTGATTTTTAAGGGGGAATATTTACCCTTTTCAAGCGAGATACGGATATGTATACCGCAGAGAAGACTGATATGTGAACACGTACTTAGCCTTCCATACAATAATCTGAAAGAGCAATAGATACTGGGAATTAGAAGCACATCCTATAATGCTAAAAAGTATTAAATTAAGGGTATGTAGCAACAAGATATGGTACCTGGTAATATCGCAAAGGAAGATAATTGCGAATCGCCAATGATTTATGTCCCGTTTTTACGAAAATGTATTTGAACGTCTGATTTAGGGTCGTAAAACGGGACATAAATCATTGGTGATTCGCAATTATCTTCCTTTGCGATATTACCAGGTACCATATCTTGTTGCTACATACCCTTAATTTAATACTTTTAGCATTATAGGGTGTGCTTCTAATTCCCAGTATCTATTGCTCTTTCAGATTACTATTTTCAAGCTTCTTTGTTGTTGTTTTTCATTCATATTACTCTCAGAAAAGATATATATAATCTTTTTCAGCTTTCACACTAGTTTCTGGTAACTCTATGGTGATGGTATGAGTATCAGAGCTTCTTCCTTTTCTTGTTATCTTTGAATTTTGCTACTTGCAAGTTTATGGTGAAGGTATGTAGCTGATCAACTATGTAATGATCATAAATCTCAGTGTATCTTATTTTAACTATCATTTTAAGTAATTGTGTGGCATTCCTGACGAAGGCGCAGAGTGCGCAGGAACACGCGTAGAAGACCCAGCTCATTGACACTGTTTATGTATTTTAAACATTGTGTCTTTTGTATATTGTGTTTGGAAAGTCCATGTGTCTTTGGAATTTTTATTTTGTATACACTAATTTTTTAAGAAATAGATATATGTTCATTCTATGTTACATTGCATTTTTAATTAATACGAATTAAAAATATGATTTTTAAACAATAATTGTTTGGTTACACGGAGTTCAATATATCAACTTGTCTAGATATAATGGTCTGTTGAATTTGAAGACTATTAATTGCCTAGGGTTGTTTCTCTATTGCATATTTGCCCTGCCCTAGGAATTGCTATATAACTTTTGCAGGGGGTCCTTGTTATTCTCACTTGGCCAATCTCTTCTATTCCTCAGCGTCTTTTTGTTTTTAAATAGGTTAAACGTTGCACACTCTTGTTCCTTGTGCTCAGGTGATAAGCATAAGTTACACACTTGATGAGAGTCTGAGTGTGCGTATTTTGCTCCGCACCGAGGGCACCTCCGAAATAGACTTTCTTTTTTCACCTCCATCACCCGGAAACAGACATTCTCGATTGGTGTTTACATCAGCTGACAGATACTTGATTCCAAATTGTGTAGGTTGTTCTTATTTTTCTCCGGAGGCCGCGAAAGGTGTTGAAATCTGAAGAGCTCCGATGCAGTCCATCCGAGCCCAATGGCAGAAAAAAACTATCTAACAAAGTAGCCGTTGAACATGCGCAATGCCTCGAGGAGGAGGAGCTACGATGTCGACCACAAAATTCCTCAAGGAAAACAGAAAAAAAAACTTATAGAGTCCGGGCCCAATACTAGATGGCACAAGTATGCATGGCATGTGCATCTGCAGCCAACACGATACGAATAGATTTGTTACCGATGCAAGGTAGCAATCTTTTGGTGTATACTTCTAACTTCAGTTTTTCATCTCATTAATCAATACAAAAGCAGGACTCCCAAGGAGGTAGGTGATTAAAGATTCAGTCCCTGTAGCCCAAGGCTGAAGCTGTAATGTCTGGCAAGGGTGAGAACCAAATCCTGCACTACAGTCTAACCTATGTCTCATTCAGGAACATTTCTGAACAGCGCCAACAAAATGGTCTTTGCCCAGACAAACTGGGCCAAACATCTCCAAGAACACACTTTTTATTAAACAATGCAGCAGGACAGCAGGACAACAGTCCGTTTCTGGCTGCCCTACCTTCCCTGCAACCAACATATACAACTAAGAGCGGCCATCTGTGACACTTAAAAAATCAACAATGTAAAATTCAAAAATCCCATAGAGAATCCAAAAGAGAAGAAACCTACTATAAGTGCATCAACATGTCAGACATAATGAAAGAAAAAGTGTGGATGCACCCATTAAACAAGTAACTTCTAGGTAGAACAGTCAAAGGCAACTGTGTGTGAGCTCTAATCATGAACTAAACAAAACCAATTAGCAAACAAGGTACATGAGGCCTGATAAACGGCAAAGAGTAACACATAGAAACATGAGGCACCAAATAATAGACCAATCATAAATGGAGGTGCGCTGCATAAACTGAAAATGAAGATATGAAGCAGGTGAAGAAAAAGATCCCTTGATGAAAAGAAACAATCATACCTAGCGAAGAAATCAATCTTGGCGTGAGCAAGTCTGCTGCCAGTATTGAGTGTCCAAGACACACAAATTCATGCATCTTCGATCTATAAAAATACTCTATAATCTGTCTCAATTATCTATGTGAAGACATAGTGCTGACTTCACGTCAAAAGGGGGAACTGCGAGTCAAAAAAAAAAAAAAAAACCTTGTGAAACCTACCACAGAACACACAATTTGTCACTGAATCTGAAGGACCAAAGAATGAAACACACAATTTCACAATTCTGCAAGGTGAATAAGACAAACCCCAGACTTCAGTACTAAAAGAACCTGTGTCAGGAGAGTTGGGCGTGAGCTTTCCTAAGAAGAGAAAGTTCTCGAACTCTGGAACCCACTTTGTTGCATCTTACTCAGATCGAAGGGTCCCTTCTGGAGAGAAAATTATGGCCAGTGGATGGACACAAAAAATGGAGATGAGCGTATGGACAGCTGAAAAAACAGAGGACGAATCTTAATGCACAATCCGAAAGCCTCGCAACTTGCACAGATGAAAATCCAGCTTACAGGCAGAAGGCAACTTCCTTTCCACAAGAAAGCTTTAAAAGGGCATAGATAGTGGTCAGTCAGGTTGAGAAGGCGGGTGTTGCTTGAAATGCTGTATTCTCCTAAAACTACTGGATCTCCTGAGTGGCTGCCGGACATTCACATAAAAACCCAATCGTAGATCAGGTAGTGGTGCACTGTTATTTAATGTTGTCCAAGACAAAGGAAGATGTTTCACCAATGAGGTGGGAGCTTTCAAAGGACGCGTCAAGTTTCCCTGGACTGGTTCCAGGTGCTCTGTGAAAACACATTCAAATACATCTACAAATTCGGGAGAGAAAAGCATCATATTTTTTTCTGAGTCATAAAAGGATTCACTGCCAGTCAGTAAACAAAAACTTCCTTATTAAAAATTCAAGTTAAAAGATATGCCAGTCCAACTGATCCATTTCGCCCCTCCCAAGAATATTAGACGGTGGATGGAGCACCCAACACACAAGTTTGATAATCTTTTACTTCCAATATGGCACCTGTTTCTGGCATTCACTTAAGGTGTGGATTTGTAAGAACTTTTATGGGTTTATATTTTTATGTATTATTAACAATGAGCAGAATGCATTTTCATACCCGATTTTACATGTATACACCTGCCAGAAACGCATTCAGAGGGTTACGGGGCAAGCGGGAGCTAATAGGCCCAACAGTGTTTTATATACAGGTCCTTGAGTCCCACTCCCCTCTCTTTAGAGGTCGTGGTTATTCCCCAATCACTATAGGCGACCATCAGGTTAAGCCCCACTAGTAGTCCGAGTCTCAGGAATCCCACTATGGCTCTGTACTGAAGTCAAAAGTGTTCCACTGCCAAAGCGCTACCTGGCAGGCAAGCTCTCTCAGGTCTGTCTAGCTCAAAAATCTGTCTTAACTGCACTAGCAGGATCCGAGCCACCGAATTGTCTGAAGCTGCAGCACCTGCCTCTAGTAAGTCTTTCACACGCAGCCCCAGAGGGCTACGGTCGGGTGTCCTCACACATGCTACTGCAACATCCAGGCGCAGACTTCATGGCGATGCTATCTGGCATAAGGGGTCACCGACGAACTAGTTACTTACCTTCAGTAAAGCAGTATCTGTTAGAGACTATCTAGCTGCAGATTCCTTACCTTTGAATTTCCCAGGCGTCAGGCTGGATCTGGAAACTTTTGCTGAGCAATACCCATTGCGCGCGGCAACGGGTGGCTCCATTCGGCTTCGCGTGACGTCGTTAGCATCGGTTATGACGTCGCGGTGCCTATATAGGCGCCACCCAGGCACACGGATGTCAGTACTTTTTGTTTTTTGCACGCCAGAAATGCAGAGCCATGAAGTAACTGACGTAGTAGTGTGCAAAACTAGGGCCCTGAAAGGGGAGTAACCCTAGCCCTACAATATTAGTCCGCAAAGCTGGGAGGCATGGGTGGGGCTGTAAGGAATCTGCAGCTAGATAGTCTCTACCAGATAATGTGTTACCAAAGGTACGTAACTTGTTCATCTGATAGAGACTTCTAGCTGCAGATTCCTTACCTTTGAATTAGATACCCAAGCCATACCATTCCTGCGGTGGGTTGCGGACTCGTATCCTATACTAGAAAGTCCTGCAGGACTGAACGGGCAAAATGCCCGTCTCTGCGAACCTGATGGTCCAGGCAGTAATGCTTGGCAAACGTGTGCAATGATGCCCACGTTGCTGCCTGACAGATGTCTTGGACTGGGACACCCGAGCCAAGGCCGTAGTCGCAGCCTTTCCCCTGGTGGAATGGGCCCTTAATCCCTCAGAGGGCTGTTTCTTTGCCAAGGCATAACAGATCTTGATGCAGGGAACGACCCAGCGAGAGATGGTCCTTTTCTGCACTGCCCTTCCCTTCTTCGCTCCCACGTACCCCACAAAGAGTTGGTCGTCCACCCAAACTCTTGTGCAGTTAAGGCTCTTTTTGGGTCCAGTCGGTGGAGACGCTCCTCTTCCTTAGAGGGATGCGGGGGAGCAAAAAAGGTGGGCAATGTGATGGACTGACCCAGATGTAATGGGGTCACAACTTTTGGCAAAAAGGAAGACCGGGTGCAAAGCACCACTTTGTCTGAAAAAGACATCAGATAGGGAGGCGAGCAAGATAACGCCTGCAACTCACTCATCCTCCGAGCAGATGTAATCGCCACTAAGAAGGCTGTTTTGATGGTCAACAGCCGGAGGGGAGAATTGTGTAAAGGCTCAAAGGGAGGGCACATCAGGTAGGTGAGGACCAAATTAAGGTCCCACTGTGGCATAAGAAAGGGTGTAGGTGGAAATAGGTGAGCCAGCCCTTTTAGAAATCTATGTATAATGGGAGATTTGAAGAGCGAGGGCTGGTCTGGCAGCCGCAGACAGAGCAGATAGGTAACACTTGAGAGTTCCCAAAGCAGAGCCCTGCTGGGAAAGGGTCAGAATGAATAAAAGGACAGTAGAAAGAGAAGCAGAAAGAGGTTCAATAGACCTTTCTGTACAGTACAAGACAATTTTCTGCCAACAACAGGCGTATACGTCTTAGTGGAGGGCCGCCTGGCCACCAGAATAACGTTACAGACTTCGGGAGAAGCTATCAACTGTCGCCACTCAATCTCTACGCATGTAGGCGCAGAGTTGACAGGTTCGGGTGGAGACCCCTCCCCTGCTGCTGCGAAAGAAGATCCTCCCGAAGGGGCAGCCTGATCGGAGGATCGATGCTCATCTTCAGAAACTCTGGATACAAGACTCTCCTTGCCCAGTCTGGAGCCACAAGGATGACTTGGGCCCGGTCGTTCCTGATCTTCTTCAGAACCCTGGGCAGGAGTGGTATGGGCGGAAAGGCGCACAACAAGCCTGAGCTCCACTCGCGACGAAAAGCGTCGCCGAGCGATAGCTGCTTTGGAAACTCCAGCGCGCAGTACCACTCACACTGCACGTTTTCTTCGGAGGCGAACAAATCTAACCAAGGTTCTCCCACTGCTGAAAGAGACCTCGTGCCACCTCCGACTGGTGACACCATTTGTGATCCGCGAGGCATTGACGGCTGAGTTCGTCCGCCCTGGCGTTCAGAGAACCTGCCAGGTGTTGAACCACCAGGGTTATGCCCTTCTATTCCAGACAAGTCCAGAGATGCAGGGCCTCTCGACAAAGGGTCCACAACCCCACCCCGCCCTGCCTGTTGCAGTACCACATGGCGGTGGTGTTGTCCGTGAACACCTGCAATAGCTTCCCCTTGACAGATGGAAGAAATTCTTTCAATGACAACCGAATCGCTCGGAGCTCCAACAAGTTTTTGTGGAGCCCGGTCTCTGCTGGAGACCAGTGTTCCCTGATCTCCACCTCTCCCAGATGGCCGTCCCATCCCAGAAATGACGCATCTGTCACAACTGTGAGACCTGGTTGGGGTAGGGAGACGGGTCTGCCATTGACCCAATCGTGGTTCGTTGACCACCACTGCAGATGTCTCGCAGTTCCTTTCAAGATCTGGACCATGTCGGTGAGATTTCCTCAATGCTGTGCCCATTGGAACTTCAGGTCCCACTGCAGAGCCCGCATACACCACCTGGCATGCTTTACCAACAGAATGCAGGAGGCCATGAGGCCCAACAGCTTCATAGTCAGTCACACCGAAATCAAGGATAGAGGCTGAAATATCGGAATCATAACCTGAATATCCTGAACTCGCTGCTCAGGAGGATTGGCCCAAAACTACAGTGTATCCAGAACAGCTCCGATGAAAGAGCGTCTGAGAAGGAATCAGGTGAGACTTCCACACGTTTATAGAGAACCCCAGCGAATGCAGGAGGTCCGCCGTTGTCTGAAGGTGGGAGACGACTGCCTGGGGCGAGGACGCCTTCAACAGCCAGTCGTCTAGGTAAGGGAAGACTGACAACCCTAACCAGCGCAGATGAGCTGCGACCACCGCCATCACCTTGGTGAACACTCGAGGGGCACTGGTAAGGCGGAATAGGAGCACGGTAAACTGAAAGTGCTCACGGCCTACCTTGAACCGCGGATAACGCCTGTGGCCCGGCAGGATGGGGATGTGAAAATACGCATCCTGCAGCTCCAACGCTACCATCCAGTCCTCTCGGTCTAGGGCAGACAAGACTAGAGCCAGAGTGAGCATCTTGAATTTCTCCTTCTTGAGGAAAAGATTGACGGTCCGAAGATCCAAAATGGGCTGCAACCCTTTGTTCTTCTTCGGAATCAGAAAGTAGCGGGAATAACAGCCACTGTCTATTTCTGAAACTGGGACCCTTTCTATAGCTCCCTTGGCCAAGAGAGACTTAACTTCCTCTTGGAGCAACCGTAAATGATCCTCCGCCAGCCGTTCCTGATTTGGCAGAATGAGAGGAGGAAAAGAGAGGAAAGGTAGAGAATAGCCCTCCTGGACAATCTGCAAGACCCACTTGTCCGGTGTTATGGATCTCCAATGGGGGAGATGATGACGAATTCTCCCACCAACTGGAGTATTGTGGTCCTGCAGAGTCAGCCTAGGAGTGCTTGGAGGCTGCGGCTGCTGGGGGCAGTGTAGTCGACGACTTCTGGCCTCCATTCCTGGATTAGAATGCACCGCATCCACGTCCTCGCACGACTTAGGCAGTCTGTGCAGGATGGTGGCTGGGATAGGGCTGATGCGGCTGGAAACCCCTTCCATTGCCATGAAAGGGGCGAAAAGGAAGACTAGCCACGAGGAGAGGAGGAGAGGTCCAAGGATCTGGCCGTAGCTCGAGAGTCCTTGAACCTGACCAGGGCCGAGTCTGCCTTTTCCGCAAGAAAGAAGGGTTCCATCAAAGGGCATGTCGATCAGATTTGTTTTGACATCGCCCGAGAAGCCAGTTGTTCAAAGCCAGGCATGGCGCCTCAAGGCCACCATAGTTGAAATCGGTCTGCCAAGTGAATCTGTCTTATCTAGGCCACACCGTATGGTAAATTTTGCTGCATCTCTCCCACCCTTGACTGCTTGGGAGAGAACAGCCAGGGCCTCCTCCGCGACCTGTGGCAGCACTTGCGCAACCATCTCCCAAAGGGAATGGGAGAAACGGCCCAATAAGCATGCGGTATTCACCATCCGCAATGCCAGGCTGGAGAAAGAAAATAACTTTTTTCCAAATGAGACCAGCCTCTTGGATTCCCTATACAGAGGGGCGGAAGGGAACGTGCCCTGGGACATAGAGGCCTGCACCACCAAACCTTCTGGGGTGGGGTGTTGGCTGAAGAACTTTGGGTTGCCCGGAGCCGGGTGATGGCGGCGTGCAATCGTCCTATTCACAGGAGCCCCTGTGCTAGTCTTGGACCACGTGCCTAGAAGGAATTCCGTAAGTGCCTCATTAAAGGGTAAAAGAGGTTCAGAAGTGGAAGCACCTGGTTGAAGCACCTCAGTCACAAGATTGGTCCGGACCTGCACTGAGGGTAGCTTCAATCCAATGATCTCAGCTGCCCTCTTTACCACCATGGCATAGGATGCCCCCTCTTCCGTAGTCACTGTTGGTGGAGAAAGCATGCTAGTATCTGGGGAAGTGTCCAGTCCACTGGCCTCCCCAAGTTCCCCATACCAGTCCAAGTTCTCCACAGACACATTCTGGTTTTCCAGAGGATCCATAGACCCCTCCCATTCCTCTCCTGAGCCTAGCACATCTTCAAAGTGCTCAGGCAACAACATAGAACCTCTGAGTTCAATCCACGTCGTTCCGGCTCCGTGTCGTTGGGGATGAGGATGGGGCTGGCACCGGGGGTGCTGCCGGCACAGACTTCGGGTCTGACGTCGGGGAAGGTCGCAATGGCACGACCAGCATCGATCCGGGATCGGATCCCTGAGGCCCCACCGGTGCCGTGGCTGGAGCTGATGGCGTCGAACCCGATGGGGCCCCTTCTGACTCCGCGGGGCCCAAGGGCTCACCAGCAGTGTCGTTCTGCTCAAATATGCTGCGCATGGCCTTGTAAAATTATTTTATTTGAGCCTGAGTCACTCCAGCTCCCAGAAAAGGGGGGGATGCGCGAAGACGACTCTGGCTCCGCGAAACCGTGCCTAGAGCGTCGGTGCTCCTTATCTCTCTCGTCGACGGACGACAGCCGAGGTGAAGATGAAGTCAGCTTGGACTTCTTCTTCTTATGCCTCTTCCCCGAGTGTCCCGAGGACCTCGAGTGGGAGGAAGAGGACTTAGGGCTCAGGGAGCGGTCCCGCGACCTCCTCTTCTTCGTTCGGGACCGGGACCTCCGCGGAGTGTCGCTGGACGGTGTCGACTGTCAGGCCGCAAGGAGCTTCAAAGCCCGCTCCCTCAAGGCCTTTGGAGCCATGGCCCGGCAGTCCGAGCATGACTTCGAATCGTGGTCGCGCTCAAGACACCAGAGACAGACAAGGTGGGGATCGGTGACAGACAGACAGACATGCGGTGGCAGCCACCGCACGGCTTTAAACCCGTCTTCTTTGAAGACATCCCTCGCACACGAAGTGGAATTTTTTTTCGAATTCGGCAAAAGTCGAGAAAAAACCTGCCAAAAAGCATCAGAGGGGTAGCTCTTCCCGGATCGGCGCTTAAATGGCACAGAGAAAAAAGAACATATGTCCGCGCGCCTGGGTGGCACCTATATAGGCACCACAACGCCATAACCGACGATGTCAGGCGGAGCCGAATGGAGCCACACGACGCCGCGCGCAAGGGGTATTGCTCAGCAAAAGTTTCCGGATCCAGCCCGACGCCTGCGAAATTCAAAGGTAAGGAATCTGCAGCTTGAAGCCTCTATCAGATTTGGTACCGCACATTGGCTAAGGCCCGATAGGCATGGCAGCAATCTTCACAGCAGCCCCACCTGGCATACAGGGTCACTGACTTGGTACCTGCACACAACCAACAATCAGATCGGTGAAGCAGCAGTCGCCTCACACCTCACTATGGGGATCTAATCACCAGGACCCACCCCACTGGATCTCGTTCCCTCCAGCGCTCTCCACTTTCTCACATGGCACACTGGTCTTGACAAGCAGGGAGGCACTGGTGCTTCAGACTCCAAGGGCAGGCGAGCTTGAGTCCCTGGGTGATGTCCCCTCACCCAACTGTAAGACTAGCCTCAGTCCTGGTTACAGACAGAAGTCCTTTTTCCAGACAGCAAATGTGATTTAGAGTCTGAGGGATTGAAGTTTATGTTAGGGCTCTGCTTCCTTCTGAAATGCACTCTCCTCTGTTCACCCTTCATCCAGAAAGCAGTCTGACACAGCACAAATGACTAAATCTAACAACCCAGGACATGGGAATGACTAGAGATTTACACCTGGATGCCAGCCACAGTGATAATCGAATCAAAAGATTACCCTAGGGCCTCAACCCTACTCTTTATGATTCTTCTTATCAGCCCAATCACCTTCCCGAGATGTGCCCAGGCCCCTTCCAAGTGACTTCTTTCTGAATCAAAGAGCATCCTTTGAAATGAAGGAAGGACCTAGCAGACCTCATTGAAGCCAGCAAAAACCACAGTAAAGAACTCTTCGCCATCGTTAAGGAATTCTCCAATCCCGCTGACGCTGAGAATGATTTTACTCCCTCCCAGGAGCTGTGCAACACCTTTGCAGATTTCTTCCACAACACAACCTTGGCCATCTTCGAAAACTTTGAACCCCTCCCCTCCGCTGCTGACAGTATCAACCAGCTCACATTCTCGAACACAAACACTGAACCCCTGTTCACCCACTGGGACCTCCTCACCACGCAAGACACTATCTCCATCATGAACACCATGCACTCAGGAGCACCCACCATGTTTTAAACCTCGGAAGTAAGACAATCGGCGACAAACTCAGGAAAGTCCTGAACACCTCCATCACCTCGGCCTCCTTCCCCAAGGACTGGAAACACGCTGAAGCCACTCTTGATAAAACCTTCCGCCTACCAAGCAGAACCGAAAAAATAACGGCCTATCTCTCTGCTCCACTACCCTGCAAAGGTCCTTCAACCAGCAGCTCACTTAACATCTGAAACAACACAACCTCCTGGAACCCCCCCCCCCAATCTGGTTTTTGAGCTAACCACAGCACTGAGTCAGCCCTGATCGCAGCCACTGACGACCTCAGGACCCTCCCTGGACTGCGCCGAAACAGCAGAGCTCATCCTCCTGGACTTGTCAGCCGCTTTCGTCACAGTCACCCATCACACCCTGATCAACAGACTCCACCACATTGGGATCCAGAGAGACGCCCTCCCATGGATCGCTGCATTCATCACGGAAGAACCCAGAGGGTGTGTCTCCAACCGTTCACCTCAGAGCCCAAAAAGATACTTTGCGGATTCCCCCAAGGATCATCCCTCAGTCCCACCCTCTTCAACACCTACATGACCCCACTGGCCCACACCGTCAGAACGCACGGACTCAACATCATCTCCTATGCCGACACCCAGCTAATCCTCTTGCTGACCGAAGACCCCTCAACTACCAGAGCCAAATTTCACAGATGCATGTTGGACGTCGCTGAATGAAAGAAGGACTGCCGTCTCAAACTCAACACGGAAGTCCTCATCTTTGGGAACAACTCGCCCTGGAACGACGCATGGTGACACATGGAACTCGCACCACTCCCGGCCTCGACAGACCATGCTCGCAACCTCGGCATCATCCTGGACAGCGAGCTATCTATTAAAAAAACAGGTCAGAGCAGTCTACTCCGCCTGCATCCACACCCTTTGCGTGCTCCGCACGATCTTCAGGTGACTACCACTTAACACCAGAAGGACCATCACGCAGGCCCTCATCACTAGCAGACTGGACGACGGCAACACACTCTACATAGGAATCACTGCTCGCCTCCTGAAAAGATTTCAGACGATACAAAACTCAGCAGGAAGACTGATCCTTGACTCTCCAGAAGGGCCCACATCACACCCCACCTCAAGAAACGACACTGGCTCCCGATTCAGAAGAGACGCCAGTTCAAGATGCTGTCCCACGCTTACAAAGCTCTGCACAACGAAGGACCAGCATTCATCAAACAAACACCTTCCCCTGAACCTCAGGACTGCCCCCTCGCTCCAGCAATTCAGAAAAAAACTCAAGACCCGACTGTTCGAATAAACAATCGACCACGCAGCAGCCAACAACTCCAGCGCCTCAAGACCCTCACGGATGATTTACCGCACTTTATAAATGTTTGATTGATTCACCCAGCACATGCATATAAAAAACACACTGCACAGCACTACACCATCCCTGTTCTGTACTATTCACAGGCACACATGCATCCAGCACGTGTACCACACATGCGCTGTGCAGCACTCCACACCAAACCGATGTATGCCAAGGGTGAGTTGCCCCATCGCTCCCACGTTGTTGCTTTTCACTGGCGTCTTTCCCTCTCACTCTGTTGCTCTTTGCCCCTGTAAGTTGTTTCCCAGGCTACGCTCCCTCGGCGACTGGTCGAGCAAGTCCTTCTTGTATCCATGCCCCTCCAGCAGGTCTCCCATCCCTCAACTGCTCCCTCTGCAAACATGAAACAAACATGGAGGGGAGGTATTTCTAGGAAAAGCTCGCCCTTGCTTTCTTCGTCTTGTTTTCAAAAGTGGCTCCTAAAGGGAGTGGCTTGCTCGGGCGTACGTTACAATGTTCGAGGAGCACGTGGTGAGTAAAAAATGTGCTGCAGCTTGTTGTGGCTTTGAAAGCATTACATACCCATGAAATATTAAATCTCGTTGTTGCCGCACTACAGTCTCCACAGCTCTTCATTTGAGTATGGTAATTAAAAAATACAAAGATTGTCTTATAAGAGCTGTAGATGGAGCTTGGGACTGGTTTGCCTACCCCTTCACAACTCACGCTGGTTGAAAGGATATAGCATAAAACATTAGCAATAAGGCTTCCCAGGAGTCATGTTTTCTCAAATGCTAGAAAAGTATTTAATTTGACTTGCATTGTGAAAGGAATGTAATGTAGATCAGTATGGCAACCCCCGTCTTTTTAGAAAGAGAATCACTGGTAGCAAAACATTAACGTTCTTTAGGCCAACAGCATTTTGCTATCACTGGGGCTTTAAGATGGTCAGATTCTGCTAGTAGTCAGCATGGACTGTAATAGAAATTTGACACTGAAATGGGCTCCTGATTGGCCCTCTATTGTTGCCTTTCATTCACCACCAATAACAAAAAAAATTATAATTTTTTTTATAAAAACACACACATGTAACTTTATGCATCACTTCCAAGATTTCAGTATAAATGTGTTGACATTTCAATGTTTGCAGTAGGTGTGTGTGACATTGGCCTACCCCATGTGTGATGCTTTGAGTGATGCTACATCACAAGCTATTGAACAAAAACTGTGCAGCCCCTTAGTTTTGAATTAAGGCATATGTAGTTCTGCGTTCACAATGATGGTAGAAAAACGAAAAGTACCAAAATGCAATTGAAAAATATGACATGATGAACTACCTGTAGTTGTCAATGCGGGACCTATTGGCTTTGCCAGTGCTTGTTTCCACTGCAAACCATTTCAGAAATATGGCCTCTTACATGGTTGAGTAATGGGAACCACTATGGGTGCCAACTGCCCAAGAGCATGGGAGTAGCATGAAAGAAGAGATAGGCCCCCTGATGACAACAATTTCTGTCCCACTGTCTCGATCCATTGTCAGATGGAGAAGAGGAAAAAGAAGTAGTATTAATTTTAGAGCAAGAAAGAGCCTGAAGCACAAACTCATCAAAGGGTGAGAGGGTAAAAAAATTAGATCGTAAGGAGCCAGGGAAGGCAGTGGACAGAGGTCTGGTTAAGTCAAGCAGACATAATAGTTTCTAGAAGGGCCTCATTAAAAGGCAATACAGGTTCTAAGGTGTTGGACTGCAATATTGCTGTTACAAATCTAGTTTTTACCTCTGCAACTGGCAAAGGTAGTTCTACAATTTCTGACTCCTTGCATAGAACTACATTAAAATGATGTCCAGAGAAGATACTGCAAAGGGCCAATCACAATAGACCTTAGTAGAAGTATTTAAGCCACTGTCATTTTAGTGAACCCAGCAGGTACCTGTGCCAGAGTCTGAATAAGATAGAAGGATGTCCACCTCACTACCGTCCTTCGCAACACAAAGATTCTAATCTGAAGCTTGTACAAATACAGAAGGAAACTCAAAGTTGGCTGTCCGGTATCATCTGAAAACCAGCATTTGCAATGCAATAGGTCTCGCATTTACGCGAGTTTAAGCTATTGGCATTGTAAATGACAATGCATTTTATTTATGTTTCAAAAAGGAAAACAAAAATAAAAGGCATTGTTATTTGCAATGTCAATAGCTCAAACTCGCGTAAATGCGAGACCTATTGCATTGCAAATGCTGGTTTAATTTACAGCAGTTTTGGGATTAAAAAGGTTCTTAAAAAGCGGCCACTAGATGGCAGCAGTGCATTGATTTTTGGCACTGTAAAAGGGCTTTCCCGATAGAATAGTTTTAAAAGGAGTTGTTTTGAAAATAGTTTCCTTTAAAAACACATTTCTACACAATTGCATCAGTAGGCGTAAAAGGCTGATGAAAGTAAACATCCATATTTTCAGAGCTTGTAACTAAAGTTCTATAACTTCTTGTCAGGCTCTTTAAATGATGCCAAATCTTCCGGAGCAAAACAGCAGGACACAGGTTCAA
The DNA here is from genome assembly GCA_963921515.1 of Calotriton arnoldi. Classification (NCBI taxonomy): domain Eukaryota; kingdom Metazoa; phylum Chordata; class Amphibia; order Caudata; family Salamandridae; genus Calotriton; species Calotriton arnoldi. The sequence continues at coordinate 1,268,436 of CAWUFW010000151.1, read as the reverse complement.
AAAGGAAAAAACAAGCATAAAAGAGCTCTCACAGGGCGGCGCGCAGTTCTCCCCCTGAAGTGAGATGTCAGCCCAGCCATCAGTGAGACAGGGAAGAGGCGCGAGAGACAGACCGTGAAAAGTAGGCACTTGGGGAGAAGAAGGCGGGTGCGCAGAAACAGAACAGCAGAGAGAGAAAACGAGGCAACGAGAGTGGATGGCAACGAAAGCCGACTGACTGAAAAAACATAGTGCTTACCGACTTATGAAGGAGACCGTGTAACGCCGCAATTAAAAGATCCAGTCCGGATGGGCGGTCCCAAAAGGAGACAGGGTGGTAACAGGGAGGGACTAAGCAGCTCATTATCAAATCGGAAGCCAGCATTTACCATGGACGATGATGCCAGCCAATGAAAAATATGGGCGGGGCTTCCACGGCACTTCCACATCTGTCCCTACTACAGTATGCCTCGCAGAGCGAGCAGCGCATGCGCTGCAACGCTAGGCTCGACCTAAAAAGGAGTTGCCAGAGGTCAGGACAGGACACCAGCAGGGTCGACTAGCGGTGGGGTGGAGGCCAACAGCAGAGGCATGACCAAAGTGCCTACAGGCACCCGAAGGGCCATGTGAGAGAGCCAAAGGAGACCAGAACATAACCAAAAATATCAAGGTCTGGGTTAAAATTGCCACATGAGCTGAATAAGCAAGGCATAGATCAGTATATGAGCCGAGCACTGACACAGGGCTCATGTCCTCCAGAACAGAAAAAAGGTCCACCAATCGATCCGCCGGTGACTGGAAGAGATGTGAAGAGGAACAAGAGTTCACTATTTTATTTCCTAATTTACTGCAGTAGGACTTCTTAGGATGCAGAGCATTTCCTCTACACCAGCCTTCATAACAAGATCTTAACAGGCAAAGCCTTTGTTGCATTTCCAGGAATTGAGATCTAAAGTTTCCATCTGATCCTCGACAGCCAATGAATGCAGGAAGCCACTGAACCTTACACCATGGAAATACATCAAAGATCTGAAACGGATCCCTGAGGGTGGCACGAACTACAACTTTGAGAACCTGACCTTTCTGGAAGTGGCATTTCTTAAAGGCAAAGAAAATGCAATATTTTAAAATGAAATTCCAGTAGAGAGCAACTCTGGAACAGCATTGAAGGGTGTGAATAAAAACAAACCAAATCAGAGCACCATAGTGGCACTTTCTACAGTGCTATGATGTCACATCCCGGGGAAAGGGAAAGGGAAAAAACTCCCCACCTGGAATTGGAGGATAAGAGACCAATCCAGGCTCGACGTAGTCCGGCCCAGGAGGCAACGGCGTCGGCCACGACGGCGGAGGCGGGCCCGGCGGTGCCGAGGCCGGAGCCGACGGCGGTGCCGAGGCCGGAGCCGACAGCGCCGCAGGGTATCTTGCCGGCGTAGCTGGGGCCAAAGGCGGCGGCACGGGGGCAGAACCACCCAACGGGTCCACGGGGCCCGAAGGCGCTCCGGAGGGACCCGATGGGGCAAATAATCAGCCCATGGCCGACAGTAATACCTGTATTTCTTCCGGAGTCGCGTGCGGGCCCGGGAAAGGCAGGTAGGCCGCAGGCAACAACGGAGGCTCCATCGGAGCCGCGGGGGAGTGACCACCCGCCCCCTCCACCGCATCCCTCGACCGGTGAGAGGTAGACGAAGAGGGACGTCGCTTCTTCGACTTCTTATGGCGCCGTGACTTACCTGACCCCGATTCCGACGAACGATGGTGTCGGCCCCGCGACCTGTCCCTGGACCTCCCACGGGAGCGGGACCTGGAGCGGCGCGGAACCGATTGCCGGGCCTCCAACAACTTTCGGGAACGCTCCCACAAAGCCTTCAGCGCCATGGCCCGACAATCGGGGCACGCCTCGGGGTCATGGGCGTGCCCCAAGCAGAAGAGACACACGTCATGCGGGTCTGCTACCGACATGGTCCGACGGCAGTCCCCACAGGACTTAAACCCGAGCATCCCTACTGCACCAGGAGTCGAGTACTCGACAAAACAAGAGAAACAAGTTCTCAGAAACCAAGTTAAAAAGTTTAACTAGGAGTACCGCTCTCTCTCGGATCTGCGCTTGCTGGCGCGGAAAAAGAACTGACGTCAGCGCGCGTGGGCGCGTCTAAGCGGCTACGACGCCAGCGACGTACGCGGAGCCGCACGACGACGCCTACCGACGCGCAGGGGTACTGCTGACGAAAACTTTCCGGATCCAGTCTGACGCCTGGGGATATTCTAAGGTAACGAATCTATCACTAACGTGTCTCTTTCAGATATGCGCTTTATAAGTGATTTTATTTGCTGCTTTTCATTCACTACAGAACAGAACTGTGCCATTCCAGTGCAACTGTATCAATAAAAGCTCTTCAGAAACCAATACAATACCCAAGACAATGTTCATCCACGGTATCCTCGGTAAAGTGGCCAGTATCGCAACAACTGCCTTATTTACTGCTCTTGGTGACCAAATTAAAGCTAACCCCTCCAAGTAAAATATGCAAGGTTTCCACAGAAGAGTAGCTTCCAACAGAACCGATTAGAAAATCTAACATACATCTGACAGGACATCTACACCATAGAGATGCCTATCTGTTCACTCCATACAGCATTAGCGCCCAAGATACAGTACAGACCAACACACATAGAGCACACCAGACAGAAAATCATAAAAACACCACACAATGTAACTCTAAACATCCAGCTTAAAGTCTGGTCAACAACGTAAAAGACTTGTAAGCAAAACTGGGAAGTCACCTGACTACTCAGCTTCTACACTATCACACACTCCATTTCAATGAAAAACATATGACCACTTGATATAAAGCCAACTGTTCGTCCTTCGCATCGCACATTAAGGAGACCGAACACATTGCCAGAAAACCATCCTCACATGAGAAATCAAACATTACAAGCAGGCAACAGCTCTACAAAGTCACAATAATTGAGAATAATACAAACTGTTATAATACAAAAATAAATGGAATTCATTAAACCAGTACTTTAGCTAGGCAATCATCCAGCCCTCGAACATAACCCTTCAGTGATACTAAGGTAGTCTGTTTGAACATTCCTATCTTCCTCAGTTGTCAAATGATGTGTTAGATGTTTTGCAGACTACATTCCAACTGTGTGATACAATCAGACCCCGAAAAATCTACTCGTCCACTCGCTATGGCGAGTCAGATTTTATCAGGTCGAGCTATTTATAGGATCTACTCTCCGTTCTGGACAGTAAAAACTGAAAAGGAAGAGGTGTTCTGTTCATTCAGAAAATGAATGAGCAATAAAGATGCCATTAAATCTTGTTTTTATCTCGACACATTTGCTGTCTGTTCAAGGACAGAGGACAAATGTCAGTTTGTCTTTTCAATAATTGATGCTTATGTTATTCTGGAAAAAAAGTGTACTTTTCTTTCTCTTATCTCAGTTAGAGGTTTTTGTCAAGTGATCTATCTGACAATCATTGTGAAACAAAAGGCTATAAGATGTCCGTTTTTTTTCTGACCCACAACATTTAAACTCCTTGCAAATGAATAGTACAAATATTTCAAAATATATCAGGAATTACAAAAACACGTTTTTGTAATTCAGAAGTGTGATGCAAAGAAAGATATAAATAAGAACAAAACAAATCAGAACACTTTACATGGTGATGTGCAAATGACAAATATTTGCGGAAACTATTTCTAAACATTGTACACTATACAGTTTTATTAGTAGGTAACATGTCAGTGGTAAATTTTGTGGCCATTTTAATGGAAAATCTGCTATTGTGAATGAGAGTGCTACTACTTCATGCTTTAGGTAAGTATTTATTAAAAGTAATCGTTTTTAAACATGATTTGAGAAACATTCATGCCCTCACCCTGATGACAATGCTGTTAATTAACTAAGAGGCAAGTCAGCGGTCATGTGTATCCTATATGTGGCTAGATTTAGATTACATATGGCATAAAAGTGTAGTCTATTAAATCAAACAAAAGTGTTTTGGGTACAGCAGACATGCTGAACATGCATATTTGAAGGTGTTCTCATATGATACATAGAAGAAAATGGCAGCTCGGTGAATTAAAATAGTTGGCCAGGATCACATCATTTGAAACCAGTTTATGGTTCAAAAGCATTATAATTAGGTCGCGTAGAATATTGAAGTCACTAGACCTGCAGGTCTAGTAAAATGTTTATGATTTTGTGAAGCCTGACAATCCTGTACATACTGAATCTAAGACAGACACCTGAAAACCTAATCCTACTAAACAGATCACCACACTACCCTAAAACTACATCATGTCACTTCATCACACCACATGCTGCACACCACATACATCACACCACATCTCAACCTACTTGACTTCACACTCATGAAGTCTAGGGTGCTACATGAGTCTCTTTAAGGGAGTCCATCACCTGATAGGACCTAATGTCCAAACTATACAACTCTACCCTTTACATCACTATCCCATCTAAAATATCAATCTCCTTACCTTTCAGTTTCATTGCTCCCTTGTTGAAGGTGGGATGTAAATTAATTCAGAGGTTATTAGTAATGGAGAACTAGGATTCAGTATCAAGCTTATAGTCATGCCTTGGAGGTAGGAGAACAGGAGCATAGTGAGGAAAATATAATAACTACAGAAATAGATTGCTAAGGGGTGCCTGGTTCTGCAAGGTACCACATTTGGAGCTCAACTGTATCCAATGATGCTTGGCTAAAATATGAACTCATGTCCAAAGAAAGAGCTCTATAAATATCATGGATTGGCACAGCTCTCACAAAAGTGTCTGTGGCCAACATTCCCGCTTGTGGATTGAGCTTTCACTTTGTGAAAAACCTGTAAGCTTTTTTAAACCGGCACTGGCAAAGTCAACAGGTCTGGTGTTCAATGGTTTATGGTTGTTATTGGTATGGCTTTTGTAAAGCTCTACTGTCAGGAACAGCTGCTAAGACCTCGCCAAAATAAATTTAAAAAAAAACAATGACGGGCAAAAGTAAATATCTTTTTTAGATCTTAAAAAGCACACATTGCCTTAATAGCCCCTGGCACTGAATGGAACTACTTTGTGCAAGGATGTGATCCTCGTAAAAGAATTGAATGCGTTCTTTTACAGTGAAATTATCCAGTGGCTTAAGTGGGCTGTCCTACTGTTCCATTCTGTATGGTGTAGCGGGCAAAAGAAAAATGTGAATGGCAACAGAACAATAGATAAAAAGAGGGCTGGCTGCCAACCCCTATAAGCCATTATATAATTTCATTAAAATCAAAAAGTCTTTCATAAAGCCAGACCTAAACCACGTCAAGCGCGTCCTTGCAGCACATCCTCATCTAAATCACCAAGAGTAATATCAAAGGATGCTGTAAAATACCCATCAGCTACACCATTAGAGAAACATTTCCGAGAGAAGACTATGCAATTGGCATATATACAAATTAATTGACCGATCATCTCATTCAGAAGTTCATCTTTTCTTTTATTTCCTCTTTTCTTTGCTTAAAAAATCTGGGGCATGCAGCACTCCTAACATGCATTCTAAATTTGACTCTCCCAAATAATTATATTATGGCGTTTTCTTTATTTTGTAATTAATAAATATACTGCCTTTCCTAGAGCGCCAGACTTAGTACTGTTGAAAAAGAATGCATCAAGAGTATCTCTTTCCTTTCTACTGACCTGAATCATGTTTCTGTACATAGTAAAATGTATAGAATTATGTACATACCTTCAACACTTGCATCAAAACTTGCAAATAGCATCACATTAGAAAGCTGGAATTTTACATGGCACTTCAATTACAAAATACAAACATGGATGCTTCTGATCTTTGTTACGTAAAATGGGGGCAAACATAGTTGTTCTGACTATATAGGTACACAATGTGTTTTAATTTCCATGTTTTCAGTACATTCTAAAAAACCTTTATCAAGGACGCTGAATTCAAGACATATGCCCTTTAACGAATAGTAACTTGAGATCTAACTCACATGGCGGAAAGCATCTCACAGAAACACTTGTGGAGAAAACTCCACAATGCAAAAGGATGGACAATGAGCTTTTTTGGAGGTACTGAATGAGTCTACCAAGGGTTTGCACCAATGGGCAAAGATTCTCCAGATCACCTCTGGGTGCAGAGGCAGCTCATGTTCAGCAAAGTGACAGATGCTGAGCTCTTCGGACGGCTGCTGAGGGATTGCGCTGGGTGATTGACCAACATGGAAATCCAGTGAAGTGCCAGTCATCGCAAATATCTTAGCATCCAGACGGAAGATAAAAAAGAAGAAAACACCTTGTTTGTTGCAGTACCACATGGTGGTCGTGTTGTGGTCATCAGCATTGAGATTAATCTGTTGTTGATGCAAGGATGCAAGACCTTTAGGGCGAACAGGAAGACAAGAAGGCTCACAGCTCCAAAAGATTTACATGGTGGTACTGCTCTGTTTTCAATATGGATTGGTGTCTGAACCATTCCACATTGTTGTACTTAGTCCCATTTGGCTCCTGGAACAGTTACACAACCTTTCGACATTTATGTTCTCTGGCCTCTACCTTGAAAATCTGAAATCCTCAGACGTTTTTCTAAACCTTTTCATTAGTACTAGTAGCCTTGAAGAAGTCACCTATGTGACGAAACATGCGTCGGCTGTTAATGTGATGACGGTTATACTGTATTCATGCTGAACACTACATCAAAATAAAGATTGGTTTGGACTCAATCTACAAGAATCCTTGCTTTAATGGATATGATACAATTTTCTTGGGCCGCCTAAGAGTGCTTTGGTATCTACTCATTTCTATTTTGTGAAGTGGAGCTTTGATTCTGTGTGTCTAACACCCCTTGTAGGTGGGTGGTCAATACCTTGATAGCACCAATCATTAAAAGACTTATGGTTTTGTATACTTACCCACTTGACTGTGTATAATAGAAGGTGCAATAGGCTAATACCACTACTACCCGACTGTGTATATATTATTTGTTGGACTTAGTGACTGAATTTGAACCACGTGATTCTGCACTACACTTTTACCTATCTGTATACAGAAAGGTTCCCTTTCTATCTATAGGAGGTTCCCTGCTTGGAAATGGCTTTGTTAGCCTGATGAGATCTCTAATTCAGCACATAACATATCCTAAAATGGTTTTGCAAAGGTGTACATCCTTTTGTAGCTACTACAGATTCATTTATATTTGTCATGACGACTTGCATGTCCCAATGTTTCCAGAACCCTCTGCTAAGTGCCATGATTTAGGGTGGTCTGCTACTTTATTTTGTACAAGACTGCATGGTCCCGATGAAGGCAGAGCAGAAATAGAGTAAGTCCACAGAAACATGCATCAACATTTCTTTAAATGTCCACTGTTAGTTGCCTCCTGAGGAGGAGGAGACAAGAAGTTGATTGATAGTCTGTATGTACTTTACTGAGACTCTTGGTGCACAACAGGACATTGTTTTTAATAACAAATGTCCAAATGTAATCTCTAATGGTGATTTTTTTATTTGTTAATCAAGTATCTAATAAAAGATTACGTTTTTAAATGTATTACATGCCTGAATTAAGTGATCTAGACTATTTCTGATAGCTCTCTTTAATTAGGACGAAATTTGTTCCATAATTATATCAATAACTATTAGCGAATATAATATGTGGAATGGTCTATCACTATGACTTCGGTGTTTACAATATAATCAACAGGTGTAGAGTACTTTTGGGGTTTTCCTTAGTAATTAATGGGCAGTCTATTATCCAGTTTTCCCACTACCTTTCTGTTGTAGGCTGCTCTATCTGAAACCAGAGACCTCTGATCTCTACCTCATCCAGGTGACCTCTCCAGTACAGAACTGATGCACCAGTCTCTACTATAAATGCAGGGCGCACAGTACAGAAAACCACTTCCCACAGGTCAAATGGGCAAGTGTCATCCACCAGCGAAGGTAATGAGCCACACTGTCTGAGATGCAGATCCTGTCCAAACGTGTCTCTGGAGGTGGACTAACAGCAGCTACAGATTCCATTAACGGGTTAGCTGGTGTGTGTGGAATGACAAGAACACAAGCAGCCGCAGAATCACAAGGCAGTAACACAACCTCATGCCTGAAACATCATAGTCTGAATGTCCTTGACTAACTGTGGTGGTGGGCCAGTGCTACTTTGTCCACAATGGACCCAATGAAGGTAATTCCCTGCACCAGCTTGAGATGGGATTTGGGCTTGTTGATGGAAAACTCAAGGTAAAACTGGACAGTAAATACAATATTGTCTGTAGTTGCCCTTGTACTGTGCTAGTATGCCTACAACAGCCAGTCACACAGGTATGGGGCTATGTGTTTCCTCCGAACTACGAAGATGTGCTGCATCCACCGACATAACACTGTTAAAGACTTAAGTGGTCAATGTAAGTCCAAAGGGCAGTAAAGTAAATTGAAAGTGGTTAGGCCTTACCATAATGTGGAGATACTGTCTGTGAGACTGCAGGACTGGGACATCAAAGTATGTGTCATGCAGACCAGGGGACAACATTCAGTCCTTGGGCTCAAAGGCCTCCAGAACCTGTGTATCATTTTGAACTTGTTTTGAGAAATGAGTACAAGAGTGTCAAGTTCTGAATCGCTCTTAACTCACCTATGCCCTTCAACTTTCATGGGGAACAGAAAACAGCAGGAGTAATACTCCAGTCCTCTCTCCACCTGCACTACTAGATCAATCACCCTTTTTGGCAAGTAACATCATCAGTTCCTACAACAGAATCGTGGAATGCTCTACCACACTTAAGAGCAAACTCGGGGATGTGGATAAGCGCGTCCAGAAAGAAAAGGGCAAAACCAACCTGGACAATTTGTAAGGTCCACTTTTTCAATGTGACTGTACAGCAATGTTGGATTCTGCCGTCTAACAGTCTTAACATGAGATTGGGGGGACCAATAAACAGATATGACAGCAATGCCTGGAAAAGATGAGAACGAGGAATATTGCTCCCAGTGCTCGCCTTGTCTTTCGGGATCTCCGCTACCCCTGTCACCACGAAAATGCCTGGATTGCTGTACAAGTTGAGGGATGTCCCTGGCGATTTGCATGACAGCTCAAGTTTCTTTTGACCTTCCTTTACTGCAGATGGAATTGGTGAGCCTCTAAACAGCCCAGCCCCGCCCCCAAACAACGGAGCAGTACATTTAAATAAAATTATAATAACATTAAGTTATTATAATTTTATTTTTCAGATTTTAATTGCTCACTCAGTGAGCAGTGGGGCGACGCTCCTCCGCCTTAGCGGCAGAGACGCCACTGTTAACTTGTGATGTTACAACCATTGATTTTACAGGTTGCTTAAAGATTTCCGCTGTGGGTTTAAGCATGGCCTTTAACATTGGTAAGAACTGCAGAGTGCGCTGTGATTTGGAGAGGGTTTCGACAAGAAAATCATCCTCATCCTGTAGGGTATGCATTTCTACCTTATGGTATTGTGTGGCCCTGCGGAGAACTTCATGGTATGAAGTAGTGTCATCTGGTGGTGAGGGTTTAGAAAGATATAAATCAGGGTCTGTATCAACCTGCGAGTCAACATCATAGTCGTCCCATAGCTGGTCATTATTCTCAGTGTAGCCTTGTGGATTGGGGAAGTAAGGTGCGTCAAAGGGGTCAAAATGGTGAGTTGAACTAGGTTTCCCTAAGGATGATGGTGTGGGTGACCCTTGTGGCAGAGTGTGCGGGGAAAGCCATGGTGAAGTTGGGTGAACTGGAAGAGGTGGCAACAGTGGAAGCGAAGGAGGGAGAGGAGGTGGAGCATTGGATAAAGGCAGTGGAGCAGGTGGTGTTTCTTGAGGAAACTGTATGGTGCTAGTACCTATATCCTTTTGCTTCTTGCGTGGAGGCCTTGGTAAATAGGGCATCATGGTGTCCTCTTCAAACGTCTTTTTTCTTTTTGGGAGAGTTTCTGAAGGTGGTGGAGGTGGTTTGGTCACTACTCTTCCTGTGTCTGGGCTGATGAACAGTGTCTTTAGCTTTGCATCACGTTGCTCTTGTAATTTGGTGAGGATAGGCTCAACCGGCTGTTCCTTTGGCTCTGTGGTTGTTTTTGCAGCTGCAGGTGTCAAGAGTTTTGGACGCCAAGTGTTTGGGCGCTAAAGATGTGTTCAATGCGAAGGAGGATTTAGTATTGTTAGAACTTTTGGGCTCCGAGGGAGTTTTCAGCTCTGAGAGCGTACCATGTTTCTGTGGCATTGATTTCGGCTCTGAAGACCTGGAAAGCTTTTCAGGTGTTGTATGAGACTTAGATGCTGGCTCCGAAGGGGGCTTCAACTTAGTACTGGTCGGTGCCTTTGATTTTTCGGTGCCTATAGAAGTCAGTTTAGGCATAGGGACAAGTGTCTGCTCCTTTGCCTTTTGCAGGATACTTCCATTGCCGAGGGCAGTGGGGTTCCGTGAGCCAGTGGCTGCATTTTGGTTTGGGCATGGGAGGTTTTTGGTACAGTACTCACGTGCCCCATGGAATGTTTGGGCTCATAATCCAATGCGGAACAGTTGCCACTGCTGGCAAGTAAAATAGGAGCATCCATCGGCGGCCCCTGGGCTTCTGCCTCCTCCTCCATGTCCTTTTCCCGATGGAGGCTGTGCGGCTGGTCTCCGAAGAAGTCAGGTGCATTGTCGGCTCGAGCCGTCTGCATGGTAGTATGTGCCCAGCGCGGTTCCCTATGTTGATGAGTTTTCTTCGACCGAAAGGCTGAGCAAGCTTCACATGATGTTTAGTTGTTTTCTGGAGAGAGGCAGAGGTTGCAGACCAGATGTTGGTCTTGCCTGGAAAATTTGGCATGGCATTTGGGACAGAAGCTAAAGGGAGTCTTTTCTATCACTCCGTGCACATCGAATGAAAGAAGATGGCAACGAAGGTGGAAGCAGAAGTCGAAAACCGGGCCCGAACCTGGACGGGCGGAACGAAGGGTGTTGTAAAGACCAGTAGTTGTTGTTTACCTGTGCTATCCGTCGAAGTTTGATAAGTCAGTCGCTGAAGAAGGCTGCATGAACGCGTCGAAGCTTCAATCTCAAAACACCGAGATAGACGTCCGAACCCGATGGCAGAAAAAAACAATCTAACAATGAAGCTGATGAGCATGCACAATACGGACTATAGGAGGAGTCACCTATACCTCGTGACTCAAAAGACTTCTTTGAAGAAAAACTAGTTGCAAACGTCCGAGCCCAACACTAGATGGCAGGAGTATGCTAAGCATATACATCTACTGCCAACAAGTGCCACAAATGGATTATGCTAATTAGCCAGTAAGCATTTATTCTTGGCATCTAGAGCTGTAGATTCACATGCTTTGCATACTCATGCCATCTAGTGTTAGGTCCGGAAGTTTGCAAGTTGTTTTTCTTCGAAGAAGACTTTCAAGTCACGAGGTAAGGTGACTCCTCCTTTCGGTGATAGTGCGCATGGGCATCGACTCCATTGTGGGATTGTTTTCCCGTAAGAGGGTGAGAAAGGAGTGAGTGTAGTACAGAGATGTCCAGACGTATGTAATGTAGATAATGACAACTGCAACAACTACAGGTGCCCGGGAAGGTGGGAGGGCGCATGTGAATCTACAGCTCTACATGCCAAGAACCGATGCTTACTGGGTAAGTAGCATAGTCGGTTCGAGGCATGTGTGCTGTAGATACATATGCTTTGCATAGACTATATAGCAGTATTCTCCCAAAGTTGTGGCTAACCAGTAGATGTTGCAGTTGTCTGGAAAAAGTGTATTTAGCACAGCTTGGCCTACATTGGCTGGTTGACGTGCTAACACATCCACACAATAGTGTTTGGTAAATGTGTGTGCTGTGGACCATGTTGCTGCTTTACGTATGTCAGCTATAGGAATGTTGCCTAAAAAGGCCATAGTTGCTCCTATTTTGCGAGTGGAATGCGCTCTTGGAGGAATAGATAAAGTTCTTTTAGCTTTAGCATAGCAAGTCTGAATGCATTTAATAATTCATCTCGAAATGCCAGATTTAGAGATAGGATTGCCCTTGTGAGGTGGAGCAAATGCAACAAACAGTTGCTTTGTTTTGCGAAAATCCTTTGTCCTTTCAATACAGTACAATAGCGCTCTTCTGACATCAAGTGTGTGAAGAGCTCTTTCTGCTACTGAACCAGGGTGAGGGAAGAACACAATTAACTCAACTGATTGTGTAAGATGAAAAGCAGAAACTACTTTAGGAAGGAACTTTGGATTGCTGCGAAGAACTACCCTATCTTTATGGAGTTGAAGGAAAATGCTACTTACCACAGTATGCATCTGTTCTTGGCATGTAGAGCTGTAGAATCTCATGCTATGCATAGATCGCCATCTATGGGTCCGGATGTTTGCACTTTGTTTTTCTTCGAAGAAGTCTTTCCAGTCACGCGGTAGGTGACTCCTCCTTTCGGTGATAGTGCGCATGGGCATCGACTCCATCCTTAGATTGTTTTGCCGTAAAGGGTGATGATGGAGTTAGTAAGAGTAGTAAAGAGAGATGTCCATGTATATTGTATCTAAGTAAGATAGTACTGCAACAGGTATAGGTACCCGGAGAGGTGGGCGGGCGCATGAGATTCTACAACTCTACATGCCAAGAACAGATGCATACTGTGGTAAGTAGCATTTTCCGTTCGAGGCATGTGAGCTGTAGATCACATGCTATGCATAGACTATATAACAGTTATGTCCCAAAGCGGTGGCTAACCTGTAGCTGTTGCAGCGGTCTGAAATAGTGTACGTAAAACTGCCTGGCCCACACTAGCTTGCTGTCTAGCTAACACATCTATGCAATAGTGTTTTGTAAAGGTGTGTGGTGTAGACCATGTTGCAGCTTTGCAGATGTCATCTATGGGTATATTTCCTAAAAATGCCATAGAGGCCCCTAGTTTGCGAGTGGAATGCGCTCTAGGGGGAATTTTTAATGTGCGTTTAGCTTTAATGTAGCATATTTGAATGCATTTAACTATCCACCTTGCAATACCTGATTCTGATATTGGATTGCCTTTATGTGGTGGAGCAAAAGCAACAAAAAGTTGCTTTGTTTTCCTGAAAGGTTTTGTTCTTTCAATGTAGTATAGTAATGCTCGTTTTACATCTAATGTGTGAAGAGCACGTTCTGCCACTGAATCTGGTTGAGGGAAGAACATGGGCAACTCAACAGATTGGTTGATATGAAAGGCAGAAATGACTTTAGGTAAAAATATGGGGTTAGTCCTAAGAACCACTTTGCTTTGGTGTATTTGTAAAAATGGCTCTTCTATGGTTAGTGCCTGAAGCTCACCCACTCTTCTCAGAGATGTGATGGCTATGAGGAAGGCAAACTTACAAGTGAGAAATTGTAGTTCACATTTGTGCAATGGCTCAAAGAGTGGACCCATGGGTCTTGTAAGAACTATGTTGAGATTCCACACTGGAGCAGGTGGAAGTCTGGGGGAATTATCTTTTAAGTCCCTACATAAATGCTTTAATAGCAGGCACTCTAAAAAGAGACAAATGCTGTCTGTTTTGTAGATATGCAGCTATTGCAGCAAGATGTAAGCGTATGGATGTGTACGCTAAATTGGAACGCTGTAGATGTAATACATAGCAAATGATGTTTTGGATTGAAGCATCTAGCGGATTGATTTGATTGTTGTTACAGTAAATGACAAACCGCTTCCACTTTGCTGCACAGCATGCTCTTGTGGTAGGGCGCCTAGCTTCTTTGATAATATTCATGCAGTCTGGCGGAAGATTAAGATAGCCAAACTCTAGGATTTCAGGTGGCAGATCGCAAGGTTGAGATGACTGGGATCTGGATGTCTCATCTCTCCATGGTTCTGAGTGAGAAGATCGGGCCTTTATGTGTAGGTTTTGGTGAGGAACTACTGATAGCTCCAACAGGGTTGTGAACCAGGGGTGACGGGCCCATGTGGGAGCAACTAGGATTAGTGTCAGGGACTGCTGTCTGAGCTTCCGAACCACTAATGGAATGAGTGGGAGAGGCGGAAAAGCGTAAGCAAATATCCCTGACCAATTCATCCATAGTGCATTGCCTTTGGACAATGGGTGTGGATACCTGGATGCGAAGTTTGGGCATTTTGCGTTTAGGTGGGTGGCGAACAGATCTATCTCTGGGAAGCCCCACATTTGGAAGAATGGGAGGAGAATCTGAGGGTGGAGTTCCCAATCGTGGATCTGCTGTCGTTGACGACTGAGCAGATCTGCAATCTGGTTGTTTACTCCTGGAAGGTGTTCTGCAAGGAGATATATTTTTTGAGGTATGGCCCATCTCCAGATGCTCTGGCTAGCTGCGAGAGCTGGAGAGAGTGTGTCCCCCCTGTTTTCGTATGTAATACATTGCTGTCATGTTGTCTGTGTAAATCAGGACAGCTTTGCCTACTAGATGTAGTTGAAAGGCTTTCAATGCTAGAAAATTTGCTAGCACCTCTAAATGGTTTATGTGGAGTTGTTTTTGTTGCAGAGTCCACATGCCCTGAATGGTATGTTTTTGAAGATGAGCTCCCCAACCAGTGAGCGATGCGTCTGCTGTTAGCACTATCTGTGAAATCGGGTCGACGAATGGCCGCCCCTTGGAAAGGTTTTGTATGTTCCACCACTGCAGAAAGAGATGGGTGCGGCCATCCACCAACACTAGATCTGATAACTGACCTTGAGCCTGGTTCCACTGATGTGCTAAGCATTCCTCTAGGGGACGCATTTGGAGTCTTGCGTAAGGAATGATTAAAATGCAGGATACCATAATTCCTAGCAATTGAATGAACACTCGAGCGGGTAATGAGTGCTGAGGCTGAAACTGTGATATTAGAGTCTGCATGTTGCGGATCCTGACTGGGTTGGGACACGCTAGAGCTTTCTGAGTGTCTATTGTGGCTCCTAGATACACTTGTGTGTTGGATGGTTGGAGATGAGACTTGGTGAGGTTTACAGTGAACCCAAGGTCGTGAAGCAGTTGGACTGTTTTTTTTAGTGTGGCGTAGGCAGTTCTGTTGCGAGCTGGCTTTTATTAGCCAGTCGTCTAGGTAGTGGAAGACGTGAATGTGCTGTCTTCTTAGATGAGCCGCGACTACTGCCAGACACTTGGTGAAAATCCTGGGTGCTGTAGTTACTCCGAATGGGAGAGCTTTGAATTGATAATGTTGTCCGTCCACCACAAACCTGAGCTATTTCCGGTGAGCAGGGTGAATGGGAATATGGAAATAGGGGTCCTTTAAGTCCAAAGTGGACAGAAAGTCGCCTTGCTGAAGGAGTGGGAGCACTTGTTGGAGTGTGACCATATGAAAGCGGTCAGACTGAATATACAGATTTAGTTCTCTGAGGTCTAGTATAGGCCTGAGAGAGCCGTCCTTTTTGGGAATTAAAAAATACAGGGAGTATACCCCGGTCCCCTAGTATTGTAATGGAACTGGCTCTATAGCGTGTTTTTCCAAGAGAGAGAGAATCTCTTGCTTTAGGAGGGTGAGATGCTCTGGTGACATTGCATGTGATCTTGGAAGAATATTTGGGGGAGTGTCTGTAAGCTCCAGGCAGTAACCATACTGGATAATTTGTAGTACCCACTTGTCTGAGGTGATTGAATTCCAGACAGGCAGGAATTGGGAGAGACGTCACCCGACTGGAGTGGAATGATCGGGGGGTAACGGAAGGAAGTCACTGTTTGTTTGCGGGGAAAGTGCGGGTGGAGTTACCTCTGCTTCTTCCCGTACCATTGTTTCCTCTAAAACCTCCTCTGAAATAACCTCTTGAAGAGGTGGATTGGTTGTTGCCCTTGTAAGAGGAGGAGAGATTTTCGGTGGACACAGTTTTTGAACCACCCCTGTAAAAGGAGCGGCGAAAGGAACCCCTAGTGGCAGGTAACTGCAAAGCCCCCATGGACTTTGCAACCTCAGTGTCCTTCTTCTTTTCCAGCAAGGTATCAACAGCTGGGCCAAAGAGATGCTCCTTGTCGAATGGATGGTTAAGGATGGAGGTTTGCACCTCCGGCTTGAAGCCTGATATTCTGAGCCAAGTATGCCTGCGTAAGAGTACACTGGTGTTGACTGCACGAGCTGCTGTGTCTGCTGCGTCTAGGGCATACCTATTGGATGTATTGGTGAGAAGTTTACCTTCCTGAATAAGGTCATTAGCCTTAGATTTGTATTCATCAGGTAAATGTTGTATGAGTTTCTCTAACTCATCGTAATGAGCCCTATCATAACGAGCCTACAGAGCTTGAGCGTTGGCAATGCGCCAGTGATTTGCTGCCTGTGAAGCCACTCTTTTGCCCGAGGCATCAATAAGCTTAGACTCCTTATCCGGAGGAGGAGCCTCCCCTGTGGTTTGTGAGTTAGCTCTATTGCGAGTGTTGGAGACTACAAGAGAGTGTAAGGGCAGCTGGCCTCTAATGTAAACAGGGTCGGTAGGAGCGGGTTTATATTTTTTGTCCACCCTAGGTGTAATTATCCTTGCCCTTACAGGGTCTTTAAATACCTCATCCGTGTGTTTTAACATGCCTTTGAGCATTGGTAAGGTATGAGTAGCTCTTTGGGAAGAAGTAAGTGTTTCAAAAAGGAAATCCTCTTCTAAAGGCTACTTATGGAGCTCCACCCCATGATATTGAGCATCCCTGTTAAGGAGCTCAATGTACCCAATGTTGTCGTCAGGTGGGGAGGGTCTGGAGGGATACAAATCAGGGTCATTGCATGTGTTTGGATCTGTATGATAATCCTCCCAAGGGTCAGTGTCCTATAGCCTATCCTGATCCTCATCCCCATCCCCTTCATCCTGTGGGTCAGGTGAAAGTGGTGGTGAATTTGATGGTGAGATGAGCAAGTTGGAATCAGTGGGAGAAGGAGGTGGAATATAAGGAGGAGAAGGGTTAGTACCCACACTCTTCCTTTTGAGAGGAATGCGTTAGTCCTCTTATGGGTCAATTTTCCTTTTTTTTGGAAGAGTGGCATGAATATGTCCTGTTTCAGGGTTGTGAAAAAAAGCAAAAACAGCTGTGATGCACTCTAATTTAACATTTAATCACTATAAACACTGATTCAAAAATTAGTCTATGTTGGTGTGCAACCTCTGAGGTGGTTCCACCTATCCACCGATTCAACAAAGAAAATAGTAACTGGAGCAAGACTGACCCAGACAGTGTGTGCACTACCTCTTATACACTCGAATTGAGTGTATTATCAAGTTCATAATCAATAGTAGAACTATTCAAAAACTGCTTTATACCATATACTCGATATTTACCAAAAAATACATTCAAAATTTTAGCAAAACAAACAAAACGCTGTATTCATCGATCTTTTCCATGACACTTCTTTTATTCATGGTGCAAAAATTCAAGATGATGTGCTGCTTCCAAATATGCACATATTACTGATGAACAAAGATGAGCTCATTCCCAATGCATTTCGGGTGTATCACACACCCTTCGTCCGGGGAAATCTACAACCAAATCATATGCATAATCAATAACTTTTATACAGCTTTAAACTTGTACCAAACAAAAAACGACCTTTTTAATCCGGGAAGAATGATGAAATAATTAAAAGAGCAAGTAAAACTACAGCCAACCATGTGATACCAACGATGTGAAACGACAGACAAAAAGAATTCCATGCCACCAACCACAAGAAGTGCTGGGAAAATAAAAATAAATTAAAAATAAATTGATGATTGCTCCTATGTGCTCTAGTGTGACCTCGCCCACTGTGCATGAAGAAAGTAATGTAGCAACTGAGTAAGGTACCTCCACTTGTGTACTCCAGACCCTTAGGTCACTAGGGATACGCGTTAACACCTCTCATACCTCGGCTATCCAGGAATTCCAATCCCCACTATATCAAAATAAGTCACGAATAGTCAAACTGTACCGCAGTAAAACTGTAATGACAGATATAAATGACAAATAGACCATGAGCAAACACTGAGTTTGCGGAGTTAAACACACGAAGTCACTACGCCTCGATCATATGCTCACCTGCCTTGCAGTGTACCAAACAATACAGGGAATCTATCTTCAAAGCGTTAAGTGTTATGACTCAGTCTCCGGTTCCTGCAAAAAAATGCAGGCAAACTTATAAGCAAAGGTTCCCCCTCACCTTAACCACTCCCTATGCGAGAAAAAATATATAAACTAACTTACTACTCAAGGCTGGTCCGCTGGAATTCCCAATTCCGAAAACACTCACACAAGTGTTCAAAAATGCGCGCTCGACCGGTGAATCCAGGACGCTTTGAAGTAGCGTCCTGATGAGTCCCTCCTTCTATTACGTGACCCACGCTCTACGTGCCAAAAAATGCACTAGAGCGTAAACTGAATTGCCATCTTATAAAGTGAGAAACGTCCCGATTATTCCCTCCCTTTTCACGTGACCCACACTCTACATAATATAAAAAACGGACTGAAATGTAAACCGAGTTGCCGTTTGAAAATTGTGAAACATAATTAACAGTGCAAAAGCCCCAATAACACCGTGAATAATAAATAAAACGAACATCATTTTCAAAGATATCATAGCGACAGGTATGGAAAGAAAAAGAAAGTAACCAAACAGAAATAACGAATGTGAAGAAACATGTACTTTTACAATGGTACAAGACGACAATGAACATTATAAAAACATGAACAATGTACAATATGAAACTTGATGATTGTCCAAATATCAAAATAAATCATCTTGCAAATACATACTGCTTCTAGTGTGTGAAACATTGCATCCTATTCTAAAAAACACACACAGGAGCATCATGAATGCCGGGAAGACAACTCGGTCTTATACTCGATTACTTATATACATAATGCTAATCTTTTACACACTGACAAAACATCTCACAAAAACGTAAACAGTGTTCGAGTAAGCTTAACACAAATATGTAGGCAAAATCAAAAGATTGTGATTAATTACCTACAAAATCAATACCTCTCGCCATAACATCCTACATGGTCAAAAACCCAAATGCAATAGTAACTCTACAGATGACATCATCGTGTGCTATGTTACGAACAGACATAATAATACTAATGCAAAAATACAAATCAATGACATTGTGAACAATAACAAACTGAGTTAAACATAAAAAAACAAAATCTCTAAGGCAATGTCCTCTAAATCTATCTCACCTATCGTATCACTAAAAGTTGACTCCTACTGCCCTTTATGAAAAAATATATGTTCTGATGCTTATTTATCTACATCCAGATCATAAAAAGTGGTATAGTACTACAGGAAACAAGATAACTCCAATTTATCATTGAGACCTTTGGGGGTCAAGGTATCCAAATACCGAATCCAAAATGTTTCCCTTTGCGTAATGAATTTAGATGTATCTCTATCATTGCAACTCAAGATAGTTTCTAGTACTGTAAATCTCAACTGGGCGATGGTGTGGTGAGCATCAACCCAATGACTAGCCAATGGTGAACTCATCGGTCGAGTCCTAATCCGACTTTTGTGTTCTGTAATGCGAGTCCTTAATGATCTTTCAGTCTTCCCTACATAATACAGAGCACATGGACATCTTATTGCGTAAATAACATTTTGTGTATTGCAATTTGCCGTAAACCGTAATGTTATCGGTTTACCCGACCATGGATGCGAAATAAATGCATTTGTCAAGACATTATTACAGTGTGAACAATTGTAGCATTTTGACATGCCCTTGTGTAGCTGACTGTCACTAATATCCTTCTTTCTTAGTAGCTCCCGTAAATTATTGGACCTTTTGTATGCAAAAATAGGAGGGTCTTCAAAAAGTTTGCCAAAGTCAGGTTCTGTTTGCAACAGTTCCCAACGATGCAAAATCACTTTCTTAATCGCATAAGACTGAGTTGAGAAAGTAGAAACATACACCTCTCTTCTACCTTGAGGCTTCTCTTTTTTCTCCATCAATGTCTCCCTCGGAATTTCCTCTACCCTTCTTGCTGATGCCTCCACTATCTCACTTGGGTAACCCCGGGCCAAGAAACTCTTTTTTGCTGCCTCTAATGCTGTGATACAATGAAGACTATTCGATGTGATTGGTTGGTGGCATGGAATTCTTTTTGTCTGTCGTTTCACATCGTTGGTATCACATGGTTGGCTGTAGTTTTACTTGCTCTTTTAATTATTTCATCATTCTTCCCGGATTAAAAGGTCGTTTTTGTTTGGTACAAGTTTAAAGCTGTATAAAAGTTATTGATTATACATATGATTTGGTTGTAGATTTCCCCTGACGAAGGGTGTATGATACACCCGAAATGCATTGGGAATGAGCTCATCTTTGTTCATCAGTAATATGTGCATATTTGGAAGCAGCACATCATCTTGAATTTTTGCACCATGAATAAAAGAAGTGTCATGGAAAAGATCGATGAATACAGCGTTTTGTTTGTTTTGCTAAAATTTTGAATGTATTTTTTGGTAAATATCGAGTATATGGTATAAAGCAGTTTTTGAATAGTTCTACTATTGATTATGAACTTGATAATACACTCAATTCGAGTGTATAAGACAGAGGTCTTCAAACTTGTTTACTCTGAGCCCCCTAAGCAAAATGTTTTGAAGTTGGGCCCCCCCCCCCCAAAAACTATATGGCAAGGATTTGGAAAGGGGTAGAGATGATCGCAGGGGGGATCATGAGATCATTTTAGGTGTGCTCTTCTGTAGCTTGTACTGCACACTAAATGTGGGGCTTACAAAAAAAGCAACAGCATGCAAGCAAGAACAGAATTGACCAACACACTACTCTCCATAATAGGGGTGCTGTGGGCCCCAATGCAACTCCACCTGCTGCACTCATGATGGCAGTAGCCCTGAGAAGCTGGCTATTTCCTCTTCTTTCACTCATTCCCCACCATGTCTGACCATCACTTCAATCTCAAAACAAGCTCAGTCTCTTTCTGAAAAAAATGAGCTACTGCATGCTGCCCCCCTTTTTTGCACCAAGGGTGCATCTGCCCTGATGCTAGCAAGGAAAATGAGCCTTCATGCCCATTTTATATAGTAAAACATTCATAATTGTGATGCAATGGGCCCCTGGGCAAAAGCATCACTACTCCTGCTTCACTAATGATAGCCACTAACTTGCTGTCGCCTCTGACCTTTGTTAACAACACGGGCTCCCATCTCACCTCATCTCTCTCCCTCTGATCTCTCATCATCCACCCCCCATCTCTCTGATGCCCAAATCAAGTTGTCTCCTGCGCTTCAATTTTCCCTTCCCTTGGTCCATTACTCTGAGGACCAAGGCAACACCGGCACAGCAAGTAGGCCCTGGGTCTCTAAAGGAGCTGTGGCACCAACGATACATACAGTCCTACAAAGCAAACTGTCTACTTTGCCAACTGAACAGGGCCATCACTTATAGGCCAGATGCCCAAATCATGTTTTCTGCTGCTTTGTGTAAAAGAACAACAAAAAAAGTACATTTAGCCCCCCTCCCTCCCTCTGTTGTTTGGGCCCTGTTCCATGTTCAGAAATGGTGAAGTGGGCCGAATGTTAACCCCCCCACGTTCTTTTTCATCGTAAGACTGACATAACTGTGGTCCAGTTATGTCCCCCATAACATAGTGGTTAGGACCACTCACAGAACATGCATGCGGTGGGAGGGGTGCTCCTGTGAAGCAGATAGAAGAGTAGAGAACTGTTAAAAAAACAATATGCCTTCTCACCAGGATGCCCCCTACCTGAAAGAAATCTAAATGTGTGCAATTGATTAATCACCAAATATAAAGGCTGCTTTGGAGCCAGTGTAGGTTTTAGTTAATAGTCACTTGGAGCTTCACGGTGACAAATACTTATTTATTTTGAGAGCTAATATATGTGTCCATTAAAAAGATGCACCCTTTTAATGGACACATATCAAATATTTCCTATAGATATAGTCTGAATGTTTCTCACTAAACTATATATTTTTATAATATAAAGCACTTGTTTTATCTTAAACAGTATTTTGCAGCAGCCTGTTTTATACTGTGTAATTCTACTTTAAAATAATGACATTCACAGTGCTTTCCGTCACACACTTCGTCCCCATAGCACTGTAAATAAATAAGCCACTATTCCTCACTGCACCATTAAGGATTTAATTCTGTGACTTTCTGGTCACACACAAAGAAATTAGCAGTGATCACATTAGCTAACCGAGATTTCAAAAGGTAAAAGAGTGTATTTCCCTTTGATTAGTTTAACTTGCATTTATTTTTATTTTGAGGTGTGTGCGTGTTTTTATTATGCAGTTACCTGAACGTGAAAAAAATGCAGATTTTTTTCTTTTTTTGCTATGTCTTTAACCCAGTTTCCACACTCCCTGAACCTGCCCCATGCCACTCAGTACTACGGTCCTCACACTTTCTTATGGACCTTAAATGCTGCATGTAAATAAAGATAGCCTAGAAACGAGCCTTTCCCGCTTCCAGGCTATCTTCATTTGCATGTAATTGCAGACCCATTGGCGCCCCCCTAGGAACACATCCACGGCCCCCCAGGGGGGCGCGCCCCACAGTTTGAAGACCGCTGGTATAAGAGGTAGTGCACACACTGTCTGGGTCAGTCTTGCTCCAGTTACTATTTTCTCTGTTTCAGGGTTGAGCACCAGTTTTTTCTGCTTCGGATCCGAAGGCGGGGCATCGGGTCGAGGCTCTTTAGAGGGAGTGTCTTTCTCTTTATGTGCCGGTTTCGGCGTCGAAGGTTTCGGCTCCGAGCCTTTGGGCGTCGAAGGCTTCGGCTCCTAGCCTTTCGGTGTCGAAGGTGGAATCTTCGACAATAATGGTATTGTGACCAATACATGCTTGGACTTATGTTTCGGCGCCGAAGGTGTTGGTTCGGAGCCAGAGTGGGGCCGGCTCAAGCCGGAAGGCTTCTCTTTCGGTTTTGGAGCCGGGCCCGAGGGCGGGGCGTTGGAAACTTTTTGTCGGTGCCGACCTTGGCCCGAGGGCAGAGGAGGGACCGGAGCCTTTGTTTTATGTTGAGGGGGCAAAGGGGTATCTTTACTCACAGTACGCTGACCCGGAGTAACCTGCTCCTTTTCTTCCATGTAGGAGTCGGCCACGGACACGGATATCAGTTCTTCTTTTTCGGCTCCTTGAGCTTGATGTTTAGTGTCGGAATCTTCACCGAAGATGACCGGTGCAGAGCCGCTCTGGTGTTGCATCTCGTGGCGTCGAGCACGACGGTCACGAAGTGTCTTTTTCAATCGAAACGATGGACACGCGTCGCAGTCGTTCTCGTCGTGTTCTGGGGACAAGCAGAGGTTGCACACTTCGTGCAAGTCAGTGCGTGGAAACTTAGCACGACACCCGGGACAGAGTTTGAAAGGAGTCCGTTCCATCGACTGCTAGCGCGGTCGGCGCGGGTAGGCCCGACGGCCTGCCACGAGTTTCCCGATCGAAGGTTTCCCGAGGTGAGACGATGTGCGTCGAATGGGGAACCGCGATCGATAACAATACCGTCGAGGGAAGTGGATTGCGTGTCGAAGGGGTCCGAAAACGGTACCGAACCTGAGTGCAGCAATACACATCCGAACCCGATGGCGGAAAAAAACAATCTAAGGATGGAGTCGATGCCCATGTGCACTATCACCGAAAGGAGGAGTCACCTACCTCGTGACTGGAAAGACTTCTTCGAAGAAAAAAAAAGTGCGAACATCTGGACCCAACACTAGATGGCGATCTATGCATAGCATGTGATCTACAGCTCACATGCCTCAAACAGAAGGGTTCTTCTAAGCTTAATGCCTGTAGCTTACCAACTCTCCTTAATGAAGTGATAGCAATGAGGAAGGCAACCTTCCATGAAATGAACTGTAAAGCACAATTGTGTAATTGTTCAAAAGGTGGAACCATGAATCTTGTAAGCACAATGTTGAGATTCCAAACTAGCGCCGGAGGTGTTCTAGGTGTAATTACTCTCTTTAAGCCTTCTATAAAGGCTTTAATTACTGGAACTTTGAACAAAGATAAATGCTGTCTGTTTTGCAAATATGCGGCTACTGCTGCAAGGTGCAATCGAATAGATGTTTAGGCTAGACCAGCTTGCTGTAGATGCAAAAGATAAGATATAATGTTTTGTACAGAAGCATCTAGAGGATTAATTTTGTTGTTGTTACAATAGACAACAAATCTCTTCCATTTAGCTGCATAACAAGCTCTAGTGGAAGGCTTTCTTGCTTCTTGAAGAATGGTCATACAATCTGGTGGTAAATTTAAGTCTCCAAACTCTGACTTCAGGAGCCAAATCGTTAAGTTGAGCTCCTTGGGGTTTGGGTGCCCGACTTCTCCATGGTTCTTAGTGAGAAGGCTGGAATTGAGATGCAACTTTTGATGTGGAACCACTGATAGCTCCAATAGTGTGGTAAACCACTGTTGACGAGCCCATGTGGGAGCTACTAAAATTAGTGTGAGCGATGTTTGCCTGAGCTATCGAAACAGAAACGGAAGGAGTGGGAGAGGCGGAAAAGCATTGGCAAATATCCCTGACTAATTCATCCATAGGGCATTGCCTTAGGATAGAGGGTGTGGGAACCTGGAGGCGACGTTTGGGCATTTGGCGTTGTCCACTGTGGCGAACAGATCTATTTGTGGGAATCCCCATTTTTGAAAGAATGGAAGGAGAATTTGGGGATGAAGTTCCCACTCGTGTATTTGTTGCCTCCTCCTGCTGAGGTCGGCAATTTGATTGTTCACTCCTGGGAGGTGTTCTGCCTGAAGATGAATTTTGTGATGGATTGCGCAACGCTAAATGGTCTGAGTGAGGCGTGACAGTTGTAGAGTGTGTCCCCCCCCCCTGTTTTTGTACATAGTATATGGCTGTCATGTTGTCTGTGGGGATTATGACAACTTTGGCTGTGAGGTGAGATTGAAAGGCTTCCAACGCTAGAAATACTGCTAGAAGTTCTAGATAGTTGATGTGAGGACGCTTGTGCTTGTCGTCCCAGTCCCTTAATTGTGTAGTTGTGGAGATCGGCACCCCAACCTGTGAGAGATGCGTCTGCTGTTAGCACGATCTGTGGAACAGGGTCGATGAAGTGTCCCCCTTTTGATACGTTTTGTGTGTTCCACCACTGCAGAGAGCGATGGGTGTGGCTGTCTACCAACACTAGATCTGTTAATAGACCCTGTGACTGATTCCACTGACGTACTAAGCACTCTTGTAGGGGACACATGTGTAGTCTTGCATGAGGCACTATTGCAATGCATGATGCCATCATTCCAAGCAGTTGCATGAACGTCTTGGCTAGTAGATATTGGTGGACCTGAAACTGTAATAACAGTTTGAATATTTCGAATCCTGGCTGTATTGGGAGAGGCTAGAGCTGTGTGAGTATTGAGAGTCGCTCCCAGATAGGACTGCATTTGTGAAGGTTGAAGATGAGACTTTTGTGTATAGACCGTAAAACCTAATTGGTGAAGTAGGCCTAACTTAGTCCGAGTGTGTTTCAAGCACTTTTGGTGTGTGTTTGCTTTGACGAGTCAATCGTCTAGATATGGGAAGACATGAATCTGTTCTCTTCTGAGATGAACTGTTACTACTGCTAGGCATTTTGTGAACACTTTGGGTGCAGTAGTTACTCCGAATGGGAGTACCTTGAACTGATAGTGTTTGCCGCTGACTACAAACCTGAGGTAGCACCGATGCACTGGGTGTATTGGTTTGTGGAAGTATGCGTCTTTCAGACTGAGACTGGTCATAAAGTCGCCCTACTGTAGAAGATGTATGACATACTGAAGAGCGGCCATGTGAAATGTTCTGAGACAATGTATTTGTTGAGGGTGTCTTAGATCTAGAATGGGCCTGAGAAGCCCATCCTTCTTTTTGTGAATTAGTAAGTATAGGGAATACACCCCTGAGCCATGGAGTTGAGGTGGTACTGGCTCAATGGCTTCTTTGCGAAGGAGCGATTGCACCTCTTTTTATTTTTAGCAATTTTACACACTCTGGTGTAAGTTTGTGTTTGCTGGGTGGTGTGGTGGGCGGTGTGGAAGTTAGGACCAGGCAGTAACCATGCTGTATGATGTCTATCTCCCACTAGTCGGATGTTTGTGAGTTCGCCCTCATCCGCACCATGTGAACCACAAGAGAGTCTGAGGGAAGCTGCCCTCGAATATAAGGAGGATCTGAGGGGCATGCCTTACATTTTTATCAACTTGGGGAGTAATTACCAGAGTACGGACAGGGTCCTGGAAAATGTCTGCTGTGTGACGCAACACAACGTTTAGTATAGGAAGCTATTGAGTAGTGCGTTGTGTGGAGGAAAGGATCTCAAATAGGAAATCCTCTTATCGGTTCTGAATGGAGGGGAACTTTATGTTAAGCCACTGCTCTGTGGAGTAATCATATGGGAGGGAGGGAGGTATGGACGAGTCTGATAAGGATAAGGGTCTCTGTCTGTTGGGGGCTCAGCGTCATAAGTGTCCCATGGGTCTGATTGTGGGGAAATTGGAGTAGGGTCTCCCCCATCTATGTCCACAGTGTATGGAAGGGGTGACCCCTGGGGAGTATAGGAAAGAGGGTCTCCATGAGCGGGGGGGGTGTAGGCGAGTCCTGCGTGACCTGTTTTGGTGATGGAGGAGCAGGTATTGAACTGGTGGGCTTGTCAGTCCTTTTTCTTTGTTTAGGAGTTGGGGCTAATTCCAGGACTTCTTGGAAGGAAAGCTGTCTTTTCAGTGGCTGTATAGCAGTTCCAGGTGGCGGGAGATGATCCTACCCGTCTGAGGATGGATTGCCAAATGTCTGTCAAGTATTAATCTCCTCTAGGAGTCGATGGAGGAGTGGCTTAACCGTTTTGTCACCCACTGCGGTGGTACTCTACTTCAGCGCCGAAGGCTTCGGGACTGATGGTGTTTTTGGAGCTGATGATTTCGGTGTTGATGAGTTAGTCTCTAATGGTTTACTCAATGCCGAGCCGGTTGTAGTCATTGCCGAGCAGACTGGCTTGGAGTGCTTTTCAGTGCCGAGTCTGAGCTGGGCGTTGTGGCCAAAGTCGATGGCCAGTGCCAACCATGGCCCCGAGGGCAGTGTGGCCTGATGGTTTGCTGCTGGTTTTCCAGGGTGGCTGTGCAGCCTTTTGTGTAGGCCTGATCGGCCTGAGAACTTTATTGAGGAGGGAAAAGGTCTGTACTCATGCCATTTTGCACTGCTGGAAGGTCTTCAATCTCCAGGACAGAGCTAGTGCTGTCCTCTGTTGAGTATGCCTCCTTGTTGGCGCAGACGCCTCGGCATGATGTTCTTGAAGCTCTTCAGTGCCGAAGATGTCCCCCGGTTCTTTGGCGCTCCTCCGCAACATCTCCAAGCATCGAGCCCGACGGTCACGGAGGGTCAAGCATTGAGCCTGACAGTCATGGAGGGTCTTCTTCGATCTGAAGGTGTGGCAAGCGTCACAAGCAAGCTCGTTATGCTTGGGCGAAAGGCAAAAGTTACAGACCTGATGAAGATCAGTCCATGGATATTTTGAGTGGCACCAAGGACGATATCTAAAGGGCGTTTGATCCATCACCCTCGTGACATGGTATGGAGCCAATCGTAAGTCCTGAGAAAAGAAGGACCCGAACGGAGAGGCCTCACGAAGAACCAGGCTCGATCCGAGGATCAACCGGGCGCAGCTGGAATCGTCGACCCGGAACGGAAGAAAAAAGGGATACGCATTTCAGGACAATACCGACAGTTAGAAGTTACCTGTGGGAACTGAAAAGAGTACCGACAACGGTCTCGGACCAGAGTACATGGGCACAAAACCAAACAGCGGAAAGAAAACAAACAATGGAGTCGATGCCTATGTGCATTACCAACAAGAGGAGTCATTGAACTCATGACTCAAAAGACTATTTCGAAGAACAA
Source organism: Calotriton arnoldi (assembly GCA_963921515.1). Lineage (NCBI taxonomy): Eukaryota > Metazoa > Chordata > Amphibia > Caudata > Salamandridae > Calotriton > Calotriton arnoldi. Next base: position 1,240,634 of record CAWUFW010000151.1, on the reverse strand, counting down.
AAACTTGCACACATCCGGGCCCAACATTAATGGTAGGAGTATGCACGGTATGCGTATCTATAGCCACACATGCCTCAAACACACTATTTTTGCCCATTCCTTTTGTCTCCCTATCCTATGGAGATGTAAGAAAATAATTCAGGTTCACCTTACTCATAGAGGCATGTAATACACGTCTTTCTGGTGTTGTGTTAAGAATTTTGCATCACTTGGTGCTGGCCTGTGACTCCTCGCAATGTGGAGACTCACAGCCGGAGATTAAATTGAAGCCAGGATCGAGTCAGTTGAAGGTAAGAATGTGAAAATTCAATTAAAAAGCAAAATCGGTAGGAGAGGAGCCCTGGATCTGCGTATTCTGGTGTGGGAAAGGAAGAACTGATGTCAGCGTACAGGGTTGGAGTCTTTACATGCACTTTGTGTTGTCATGTCTGGAGTTCAATGTCACCACCTGCTGGCACACAGCAGCTATTGTAATAGTATCCAGACCCAGTCTGGTGTATTTGGAGATTCACAGTGAGACATCTGAAAGGAAGAGTACGAATGGAATCAAAGTGGACTGCAACTGAAGGGGAAAACAACTTATGGGTGAGTAATAGGAGCAACAAGTGATCTAGCACCTGCAATAAAAACTTTAAAACGTGTAAGGTGCCCAAATTACTGTAAGATTTGGGTTAAATTTATGATGGAGGCACATTCCATTTTCACATTGCATTCAAGAAGACTGCAATACCAATTTAATGGTGAAACCTACACAAAACTAAAACTGAAAACCAATAGATCTTGTAGAAGAAGAAGTTACTTAATTTCAGTAATGTTCCTTCTGGTAAAAACGATCTAACCGCAGACTCCTCACCTCTGGAACATTTCCCAGGTGTTAGACTGGATCTGTAAAATTGTAAGCAATACCTCTGCACCGGTACCGGTGGGTGGTTCCACAAAGACGCCATTCCGCTCCGGAAAAAATGTGCGGATCCAATGCTGGCACCACTCCCACGTCCTGCAGTCAGTTGCTTTTGAGGCTGTCTGCACATCCCCAGACACAGAGCCCCAACAGCAATCTGATTTGACCAGTGTGCAGATTCATAGACTTGGAATATTATTAAAGGGTAGAGTCCAAATCACAGAACGGGGAGAAAGGGAGGGCCGGTGAGGAATCTGCAGTTAGCCTCTACCAGAAAGAACTTTACCGAAAGCGAATAACTTGTTCTTCTGATACAGCCTTTTAACCGAAGATTCCTCACCTTCTCAACAGATACTAAAGCAGTACCTATTTGGAGGTATGTCTGTGAATGGACTTAAACCAAAAAGTCTAGTAGGACTGAGCAGGTGAACCTGGCTGTCCAGGCAGAAGTGCTTTGTGAACATATAGAGTGACGCCCACATAGCTGCCAGACAGCTGTCCAGGACAGAAACTCTGGATGTTAACTGAGTGAAAGGGGCTTTGGCCCTGGTGGAATGGGCTCGCAGTCCATCCGGAGGCTGCTTTTTGGCTAATGCATAGTAGATCTTAATGCAAAACAAAATCCAGAGGGAGATGGTCCTATTCTGCACGAGCCTTCCTTTTTTAGCTTCAGTGAAGCCCACAAAGAGCTTATTATCCACACGGTGTTCTTTGGTATGATCAACGTAAAAGCTTTTGGGTCCAAGTGATGGAGTTTCTCCTCCTCCTTCAAGGGTTGAGGTGGACCAAAGAACGCCGGTAAGGTGATATTTTGACCGACGTGGAATGTGTCACAATGTTAGGCAAGAAGGTTGCTCGTGTCCGCAGAACCAATATGTCTGGGAAGAAGGTGGTGTACAGCCTGTTGACACAGAGCTTGACGCCCACTCACTGTGCAGATGTTATGGCGATGAGGAACACTGTCTTGAGGGTCAGAAGCAGCAAAGGACAGCTCTGTAGCAGCTTAAAGGAGTGCACATCAAATATCTGATGATCCAACTGAGGTCCCACTGCGACATGGCAAAAGGAGAGGGAGTAAACAGACGTTGCAGACCTTTCAAAAACCACATCACAAGGGTGATTTAAATAATGAGGGCTAGTCCGGCTACCGTAAAAAGGCCGACAGGTACCCTTTTTAACTGTGCCCAGAGCAAAGCCTTTTTGGGCGAGGAACAAAATAAATAAGAAAATGTCAGAGAACTTTGCCAGGAAGGGGTTAATCTGCTGTGTGCCACACCATGCCACAAATTTATCCCAACGATAGGCGTACGCAGTCTTTGTCGAGGGACGCCTGGCTGCCAAGATGATGTTAACCATCTCCGGAGGAAGGCTGAAGGTGTTCAGCTGTTGCTGCTCAACCTCCAAGCACGAAGGTGGAGATTGTGAAGCCTTGGGTGCAGGGCCCTGCCCCATTGCTGTGACAGAAGATCCTCCTGGATTAGCAGCCTGGTTATGCCCAGGAGCTCTGGATACCATACTCTCTGTGCCCAATCTGGGGCCATTAGAATGACTTGGGCCCAGACAGTACTGATCTTCAGAACTCCGGGCAGGACAGAGATCTGCAGAAAGACATAAGGAATCCGGTGTTCCACCTTCGGCAAAACGCATCTCAAATTAGAGGCGTCTTGGAAACTCCACTACGCAGAACTGCTGACATTACGCATTTTCGGCAGTGATGAATACAACAAGCCAAGGATCTCTCTATTCGTAAAAAAGACCATGTGCCACCTCCGGGTGCAACTGCCACTCACGATCCACTAGGCGTCGACGGCTGAGGTTGTCCGCCTTGGAACTAAATAATCCTAGAAAATTCCTGGAAGTTCCAGCACTTTCCAGAGAAATAGTGCCTCTTGGCACAGGGTCCATGACTTCACCCTCGCCTTTTTGGTGCAATACCACATGGCACTGGGGTTGTCAGTAAGTAACTGCACCAATCTTCCTTTAATGTTATGTTATGTTATTTTTATTTCTAAAGCGCACATTTACCCGGAGGTAACTCCACTGAAGCCTGATGGATGGAAGAAAGATTTCCAATGCATAGAGAATGGCCCTCAGGTCCAGAAGGCTGGTATGAAGCTTGGACCAGTGGCCTCTGATCTACACCTCTCCCAGGTGGTGGTCCCAAAGCACAAGTTACTAACTTATGTAACGATATATCTGTAAGAGACAGTAGTTCGTGACAGATTCCTTACCTTAGAATATCCCCAGGCGTCAGGCTGGATCCGGAAAGTTTTTTGCGTAGCAGTACCCTTGCGCGTCGGTAGGCGGCGTCGGCTCCGCGTCCGTCGTCGGCGTCGTGGTCGCCGGGATGACGTCACGGGCAGTACTTAGACGCCGCCCCTGCGCGCTGACGTCAGTTCTGTACACTACTTTCCACGCCAGGAACGCAGAGCCATGCAAGAAGCTGACATAGGTGTCTGAAAAATACTAGGGCCCTGAAAGGGATGACCTTAACCCTAGAAATCAGTTCGCAGAACGGGGAGGATGGGTGGGGCGGTAAGGAATCTGTCACTAACTACTGTCTCTTACAGATATATCGTTACACAAGTTAGTAACTGTGCATCTGAAAGAGACACGTTAGTGACAGATTCCTTACCTTAGAATAGATACCCCAGCAATACCAACCCCGGTGGTGGGTCTGCGAACAAAGATCAGACGAGGAAGTCCTGGAGAACAGAACGGCCAAAGAAGCCGTCTCTCCGGACTTGGCTGTCAAGGCAGTAATGCTTGGTAAACGTGTGCAGTGAGGCCCACGTAGCTGCCTGACAGATCCAGCAGCGGAACACCGCGGCCCAAAGCCGTAGTAGCAGCCGTTGCCCTGGTGGAATGGGCACGCAGCCCAACAGGAGGCTCCTTCTTAGCCAAAGAATAGCAGGCTTTGATACACAAGGTTACCCAGCGGGAGATGGTTCTCTTGTGCACCGCCCGACCTTTTTTGGCTCCCACGTAGCCAACAAAGAGCTGGTCATCCACCCGGAACTGGCGTGTGCGGTCGATGTAAAAGGAAAGTGCACGTTTTGGGTCCAGACGGTGGAGCCTCTCTTCAAGGATGCGGAGGCGGAAAGAAGGTGGGCAAAGTGATGGTCTGCCCAATGTGGAAGTCAGTAACCACCTTTGGCAAGAAGGACGGACGCGTCCTAAGAACAACCTTGTCTGGATGGACAGACAGAAAGGGAGGTTTACATGATAGAGCCTGGAGCTCACTCACCCGCCGAGCGGAGGTGATGGCCACCAGAAAGGCAGTCTTCAGAGTCAGAAGACGAAGAGGACAGTTATGTAAAGGCTCAAAGGGAGCGCACATAAGAAAGGTAAGAACCAAGTTCAAGTCCCACTGAGGCATCACAAACGGAAGAGGTGTGTAATGCCTTTTAGAAACCTGTTAACAACAGGGGACTTGAAAAGGGAGGGCTGATCAGGAAGCCTGAGGAAGGCCGAGAGGGCACAAAGATAGCCCTTGATGGTACCCAGGGCAGAACCCTGTTGGGCCAGGGAAAGAAGGAACAGGAGAACCTCAGAGAGAGGGGCAGAAAGGGGATTCACAGCCTTTGCTGTGCACCATGCCACAAACTTGTTCCACCTGCAGGCGTATACCACCTTAGTGGAGGGACGCCTGGCTGCCAGAATCACATCACAAACTTCGGGAGGCAAGTCGAAAGGAATCAACTGCCGCCGCTCAATCTCCACGCAAGCAGGTGGAGGCTGGACAGGTTCGGGTGGAGGACCGTCCCCTGCTGCTGCGACAGAAGATCCTCCCGAAGAGGCAGACGGATCGGGGGATCTACGCTCATACTGAGTAGCTCGGGATACCAAACTCTTCGAGCCCAGTCCGGAGCCACAAGGATGACTTGGGCCCGGTCGTGCCGAATCTTCTTCAACACTCTGGGTAGAAGTGGTATAGGCGGAAAGGCGTACAACAGACCGCAACTCCACTCGCGACGAAAAGCGTCGCCGAGCGAGTGCCGCCTTGGAAATTCCAACGCGCAGAACTGATGACATTGCGCGTTCTCTGCGGTGGCGAATAGATCTAACCAAGGCTCTCCCCACTGTAGAAAGAGTCCTTGCGCCACTTCCGAGTGAAGACGCCATTCGTGATCCATCATGCACCTGCGGCTGAGTTCGTCCGCCCTGGCGTTCAGGGAACCTGCCAGGTGTTGAACCATCAGGAACATGCCCTGATGTTCCAGCCATGTCCAGAGGCGCAGAGCCTCCTGACAGAGGGTCCACGACCCCACCCCGCCCTGTTTGTTGCAGTACCACATGGCGGTGGTGTTGTCTGTGAACACCTGCACTACCTTCCCTTTGACAGAGGGAAGGAATGCCTTGAGTGCAAGTCGGATCGCCCGGAGCTCCAGAAGGTTGATTTGGAGCCGGGACTCCGCCGGAGACCAGAGGCCTCTGATCTCCGCCTCTCCCATGTGACCGCCCCATCCCAGAAGGGACGCATCCGTCACAACTGTGTGCTCTGGCTGGGGAAGGGAGAGGGATCTGCCCAGGACCCATTGCCGGTTCGAGAGCCACCACTGCAACTGTTTTGCAGTCCCCTCCGAGATCTGGACGTGATCGGACAGGTTGCCCTGGTGCTGCGCCCACTGGAACTTCAGGTCCCACTGCAGAGCCCGCATATGCCATCTGGCATTATTGACCAGCAGGATGCAGGAGGCCATGAGGCCCAGCAGCCTCAGGGTCATCCGTACCGAAACCCAGGATAAAGGCTGAAAGATCGGAATCATAGCCCGAATATCCCGGACTCGCCGTTCGGGAGGATAGGCCCGAAACTGCGTCGTTTCCAGAATTGCTCCGATGAAAAGGAGCCGTGGAGAAGGAAACAGATGCGACTTCGGCACATTGATGGAGAACCCCAGCGAGTGCAGGAGTTCGGCTGTAGTATGGAGGTGGGAGACGACTGCCTGGGACGAGCCCGCCTTCAGCAACCAGTCGTCGTGGTAGGGGAAGACTGGAACCCTGCCCGGCGCAGATGAGCTGCGACCACCGCCATCACTTTCGTGAACACCCGAGGTGCACTTGTAAGGCCAAAGGGGAGCACGGTGAACTGAAAATGCTCGAGGCCTACCGTGAACCGCAGGTAACGCCGGTGGGCCGGCAGGACGGGGATGTGAAAATAAGCGTCCTGCAAGTCCAACGCTACCAACCAGTCTCCAGGGTCGAGGGCAGTCAAGACCTGAGCTAGGGTGAGCATCTTGAACTTCTCCTTCCGGAGGAAGCGATTGACGTTCCGGAGGTCCAAGATAGGACGCATGTCCTCCTTGTCCTTTTTGGGCACCAGGAAGTAGTGGGAGTAGCAACCACGCCCTACTTCTGGGGTCGGAACATGCTCGATGGCCCTCTTGGCCAAGAGGGCCGTGACTTCCTTCTGCAGAAGTACCAAGTGATCCCCTGACATGCGGTGGAATTGAGGTGGCATGGCTGGGGGGTGGTCTCGAAGGGGAGGGAGTAGCCCCTTCGGACAATGTCCAAGACCCACCTGTCCGAGGTGATGGGACGCCAGTGGTGAAGGTGATGGCGGACCCTGCCCCCTACTGGCGTGCTGTGCACCGGAAAGGAGGGACTAGGAGGGCTTGGAGGCCGCGGACGGGTTGGAGGTGGTGGCCTGACCCGCACGCTGGTTGCCCGAACCGCCACGGCGGTATCCACGTCCTCGGCCACGCGTAGACGCTTGCTGTGCGGGCCGGTGGCTGGGCAGCTGACGTGACTGGGCGCCCCTTCCGTGGCCATGAAAGGGGCGAAAAGCAGAGCTGAGCGGAGGGCGTACAACAGAAAGGCCCAGGGACTTGGCCGTGGCCCGTGAGTCCTTAAACCGCTCCAGCGCATGGTCTGCCTTTGAACCAAAAAGACCGACTCCATCAAAGGGCATGTCCATGAGTGTATTCTGGACATCACCCGAGAAACCAGTTGTCCTCAGCCAGGCGTGGCGACGTAGCGCCACCGTCGTCGCAAGCGATCTGCCCAGCGAGTCGGCGGTATCAAGGCCACAACGGATGGTGTATTTAGCCGCATCTCGCCCTTCCGCAATGGCGCGGGTAAGCAGTGTCTGGACCTCCTCAGAACACTGCGGCAAAACAGCCGCCACCGAATCCCACAGGGAGTGGGTATATCGGCCCAAAAGGCAAGCGGTGTTGACAGACCGCAAGCCAGCACTGGAGGAAGAAAAAGCCTTCTTCCCAAATTGGTCCAGGCGTTTGGATTCCCTATCCGGAGGGGCGGTAGGGAAGGCGGTTTGGGAGGCAGAGGCTTGGACAACCAAGCTCTCAGGGGTGGGATGTTGGGAGAGAAACAGGGGGTCGCCCGGAGCAGGGCGATGGCGTCTGGCCACGTTCCTATCCACAGGAGCCCCTGTGGTGGGTTTGGACCAGGTACCCAAAGAACGTCAGTGAGTGCATCATTAAACGGCAGCACAGTCTCCGAAGAGGAAGCCGCCGGCTGAAGCACTTCTGTCAGGAGGTTAGTCCTGACGGCCACAGTAGGCAACTGGAGATGTAAGGCTCCAGCTGCTCTACGCAACACCGTTGCAAAATTAGCCCCCTCCTCCGTAGCCACGGGAGGAGACAGCATGCCAGTGTCAGGGGAGGTGTCTAGACCACTGGCATCCCCAAGTTCCTCAACCCAGTCCGGGTCAAACTCACACTGTTGTGTGAGAGGGTCCTCAGCCCCTTCCCAGCTCTCCTGGTCCTCCTCTTGTTCAAAATATGGAGGAGGAGGTACATTTGGGACCCAAGGTCTCATCGGCGCCGGAGCCAGCGTCGGGCGACGTCGGTCCGGCTCCATGTCCGGAGCCGGAGAGAACCGGGGAACGACGCTGTCCGGAGCCCCGGACGGCGTCAGGAACGGCAACGGGGACATCGGCGTCGGCGGAGGCGTGGTTAGGTCAACCGGCGTCGATGGGGGTTGCGGTACCACCGGAGCCGGGATCGAGGCCGGAGCTGAGGCCGGGATGAAGGCTGGTGGGACAGGCGGCGCCGGGACCGGAGTCGACGGCGGCGCCGGGGCAACCCCATCAGGGCCCGCGGGGCCCGAAGGCGCACCGGAGGGACCTGAAGGCCCGAAGAGGCGGGCCATGGCCGACAGGAATTCCTGTATTTTGACCGGAGTCGCCCCCCGACCCCGGAAAGAACGGGTAATTCGGGGGCGGCTCTACAGGCATGTCCGGGGCGGCGGGGACGGTGCCGACTGGGGCCTCAGCCGAGTCGTGAGACCGGCGAGGCGAAGTCTTAGAGCGATGACGCCGCTTAGACTTCTTGTGCTTCGACTTACCGGAGGAGCGCGAAGACTTGGATTCCGACGAACGGCGGGGACTCCACGACCGGCCCCTCGACCTCTCCCGGGACCGGGGCTTGGTACGGCGCGGAGCCGACTGCCGGACCTCGAGCAGCTTTCGAGACCGCTCTCGCAAAGCCTTCGGATGAAGTTTCCGGCAGTCAGGGCACGACTTTGTGTCGTGGTCTCGGCCGAGACAGAAGAGACACTCGAGATGCGGGCCCGTGATCGACATCATGCGACCACAGGCCTCGCAGGGCTTAAAGCCGGGCATCCCTACGACACCTTAGGAGTCGTGAAGACTCGTTGAAGAAACAGTGAAAAAATTCACAAAAAAGGATAGTCAAAAAGTGACTAGGGCACTGCTCTTCCCGGATCTGCGCTTACTGGCGCGGAAAAAGAAGAACTGACGTCAGCGCGCAGGGCGGCGTCTAAGTACTGCCCGCGACGTCATCCCGGCGACCAGGACGCCGACGACGGACGCGGAGCCGCACGACGCCGCCTACCGACGCGCAAGGGTACTGCTACGCAAAAAACTTTCCGGATCCAGCCTGACGCCTGGGGATATTCTAAGGTAAGGAATCTGTCACTAACGTGTCTCTTTCAGATGCAGAAGTAATGCATCTGTCACCACTGTCAGTTCTGTGTGGGGTAGGCAGACCCAACTGCGACCCAGTAACCATCACTATAGATCTTTCACAGTCTCCTCAGAAATCTGGTCGGAGACATCCCCTTGATGTTGGGCCCACTGACACTTCAGATCCCACGGCAGAGCCAGCATATGCCACCTGCTGTGCTTGACTAGCAGGATGCAGGAGGACACCAGTACCAGCAGCCTCAGAGTCAGTCTCTCCGAAATCCAGGTCAGAGGCTGAAACATCGGGTTCATAGCCTGAACTCTCCCTTCCAGGGGAAAGGCACAAAAACGAACCGTGAACAGAATGGCTCAGAGGATGGGGAGCATTTACAAAGGAGTCAGCTGTTACTTCGGCACGTTCATAGTGTACCCCAAAGATGGCAGGTGGTGCACCGTGGTTTGGTGGTGATTGACGACTAGCTGGGGCTTGTCCACCTTCAACAGCCAGTCTTCAAGGTAGGGGAAGATTGGGATCCCTGATCGCTGAAGATGTGCTGCTACCACCACCATCAATTTCATGAACACCAAAGGGTCGCTGGTGAGATCAAAAAGAAGCACAACAAACTGAAACTGCTACTGTTTCACTACGGAGCATAAGTAGCGCCAATGGGCTTTTCAGGGTGGGTATATGGAAATAGGCAGATCCAATGCCACCACCCAGTCACCAGGGTTGAGAACAGACAAGACCTAGGTCGAGTGAGCATTCTAAATTTGTCCTTCAGAGGAAGGAGTTGAAAGGGCGCAGGCCTCCGTCCTACTTTGGCACCTGAAAGTAGCAGGAATAATAGCTACAACCCACTTCTGGCGCAGGCACCCTCTCAATAGTCCCTTTGGACAAAAAAGCTTGCACTTCTTGCCATAAGATGGACAGATGGTCCTACGTCAGTCGTAACAAGGAAAAGTGGAAGTTGCTATGGAGCAGCCACGAAGGGGAGGAAGTTCTCCTCCTGGACAATTTGCAGGAACCACCTGTGTAATATTATGGCCCGCTAACCCGGCAAGAATTGATGGTTCCTTCCCTCAACTAGGTGGCTGTGCTCCAATAAGAGCATGCTAAACGGGTTTGGCAGGCGGGCCCACAAGATAGGCAGAAGACTGATTGGCGCGCATTCCCTGACCATATTGTCAGAATGTGCATGGCCTCAGCTGAAAACCTGCTAGGCATCTTGAATGCTGGAGCAGCTGTCTGTACAGGGTTCCTCTGCTGAAACCACCAAAGGACTGGTACGGTGGATGTGGCAGGTGAAGCAGGGCAGATTAGCCCAGGGAGCGTGCTGTGGGTAACAAAGAATGTGGGATACTGTATCTGCCTTGGGGAAGTGAGACGCTAAGCGGGTCAGATGGAGATGGCTGTGCTGCGACAGAAACCGAGCTTCGCCTCGGTCGAGGTGGTGCCGACTGAGTCTGAGACCACAATGGGCACCTCGTCCTATGGCATCGGTGGAGTCGGCATCCACACACTGGGAACCGGTGTGGATCACAGAGCTGGAGTCGGTACAGGAGCCTGTGGAGGCCAGTGATGGGTTCAGAAGGTGCAGAGTGAGAACCTGCAGGCCGTATTCAAGATGGAGTGCCTCTCAGCTGCTTAAGGTCTTCAGGTGTGCTAGACAGAGTCAGAAGGGATGCAAAGATTTGGAGCATGGCCTTACGGAACTCTTCTATCTGCCCCGGAAACTCGGGCTGTGTCAGAACAAGTTTCAGAATGGACTCTGACATCGATCGACTTTGCAAGCGAGATCAAGAGGCATGGTGAAGCCCTTGTGCCTTCTCAGGAGTACAAGAGTGAAGGGAAGGGCCCGAGTCCTGCTTGGATGTTTTATGAAAGTAACAATGATCGACCACAGGATCAACTCCTGCAACTTCTGGTCTGGAAATGGGGCCAAGACAAACCCTTGGACTGGTAACAACGTGGAGTCCTCTGGTGCTTGGTGACAGTTTCACCCTGTGGTCCTGTATGGCCTTTAGGTTCACTGACGTGCAGTCACTGCAGGCCTTGGAGTCAGGTACCACAAGCAAACCTGATGAGGATCTGTCACAGACATTTGCTATCGACAGTCCTAACAAAATTTAAAACCTGTTTTGGGAGGTGACATTGCCCTTGCTCACTATAATTTGAGTTAAAAGAGTCTCAAAGAGACCAGTGGTAGCTCCCAGACCTGCGCCTGGTGGTGCTGAAAGAAAGGAACCGATGTCAGCACGAGTGTGGCACCTATATCAGTCCTGCATGTCATTTCCATAACAGAATGTTGTCAGTGCAGAGTCACACAACGCACCCCACTGGTGTGCAGACGACTGTTCAAAAGTTCTGGATCCAGTCTGATGCCTTCGTAATATTCAAAAGGAGAAGAATCAGCAGTTAGTAATCTCCATCAAACGTTTGTACTGTTGTCACCCCAACATATAGGCATCACTGCAAAAGACACTCTTTTTAGCTTTATTACTTTTGTAATCAATGTTAATATCCTTAATGAAAAAGCAATAAAATTGAGTACATGTAAAGAAAAAATGCAATATGTCACCCAACCTTACCTCCTAATCCAGAATTTAAATTTGGTATGGTAGAACTTTGTCCTGTCGTGACTCCACTGGTCGCAGTACCACCAATGCCTCCGTCACTACTCACAGGTGTACCAGTTGTTGCAGAAGCCGGAGTAGTAGACTGAGGAGCCCACGGGTTTGGTAAAGGATCTCTGTTCTCTGTGCGTGAAGGTTGATTAGCCAGGTTTGCTCCATTGCTCACTAACGAAGCAAAAGGGTTTCCACCAAACTGCAGAAGAATCAGAAAAAGAAACAGCAGTTACACATTTTGAACCCGACAGCTGACATTTGCAATCACAGATCAATATAACAAATGTGCTTTTAAATATGAATTCTCATACATACCCATTATCTAATATTCCTCTACTAGCGAAAGTACTCGAGAAATGTGTGCAACAGCAACTTAGCCAACACATCGCCAAATTCAATCTGCTAGACGATTGCCAATCTGGTTTCAGGCCAGATCACAGTACTGAAACTACTATTCTCCATATAGGGGATGACGCCCTTCAAGCCCTAGACAATGACAAAACGTGTCTCTTAATTCTTCTGGACCTTTCAGCTGCATTCGACACAGTTAACCATGAGAAGTTACTTTATCAGCTAGAAAACAGGATGGGTTTAGGGGGAGCCGTTCTCGAGTGGTTTAAATCCTTCTTACTGAACCGTTCTCAAAGATTCTTAGTTAATCGAAATCTATCCTCTCCTTCCCCGATTACGATCGAAGCCCCGCAAGGCTCAACACTCTCCCCAACTCTTTTTAACCTCTATCTGGAACCTTTAACTGAAATTCTGCGTAACGCCAACATCTCTTTCCATACGTATGCAGATGACACACAGATCTACATCAAAGTTTCATACCCAGAAGAGATCAAAACAATGAACGAGGCTCTAAAGCGGACTGGGCAATGGCTAGCTAGCAACCAGCTCAAACTTAATGCGCAAAAAACAGAATTCTTACTAATTTCCCCTCCCAAAAGCTCCACTGACCTACTGGAATGGACCAAATCAATCTCTGCGCTGAACTGCACCCCGATCATAGTGGACTTAGCCAAATCACTATGAATCACACTGGACAAGAACCTGAACATGCGAGCCGACATCAACACACTGGCCACAAAAGCCAGGTTTCACCTGAGCTACCTTAGAAAGCTAAAACCATTCCTCGATACGTCTGTCCTCAAAATGGCAGTACAGGCATTAGTTATCTCTAGGATCGAATACGGATACGCAACCCTCTCTGGTCTGCCCAAGATCTTAACGGCTCCCCTAAAAGCCTGTCTGAACACAGCCGCAAGACTCTTCTCAGGCTTGAAAAAATTCGACCGCACCTGAAGGCCCTGAATTGGCTTCCTTACGAAGCCAGAATCCAGCTCGAACTGGCCTGTATCAGACACAAAGTGCTACACTCTAAGTCACCTTCGTATCTTGCTCATAAAATTGAGGTATCCGGAGTCGGCAGGCACTCCCGGAGTGCCAGGGATCTTACGCTGAAACAACAGAGCTTTCTCTGGGGCCGCACCTAGAATCTGGAACTCACTGCTGCCAATGATCAGAAGAATAACATCTCTGCCAAGATTCAAGAAGGAAGCTAAGAATTTTCTAATGGGCAAATTCCTGCCATAAGCTCTCTCAGAGCACTTACGGAATCAGCGGCTTAGCAACACTTTACTGCTATTTATATGAACACCACCCGTTTTAAGCCTCACTAGACTTTGCAGATGTAACTTACGCAAGTCTGGTATCATGGACAATGTTTAGCTTACGGCATAATTCGTACCTCTCTGTAACTTTATTGGTCAGAGGTTGATATTGTGCAGTCCTCCCGTGCTCCTGTCTGTATTTTCTCCCTCAAGTGTATTCATGATCGTTTGCTCTTAATCTTTGAATTTAGATTGTTATCACTGTAAAGCGCTCCGATACCCTAACGGGTCACGTTCGCGCTCTATAAAACACTAAACAAATAAATAAATAAATTTTAAAATTACTTTCATTAGTATGGAAAACGTTGCTCTGCAAATCAAGAAGTGCCAACTTTGCTAAACTGGTAGTTAATGAAGAAAAAAAGAAAAAAAGAATCACAATTCTACTGTCTTAACAGCGGACTTTGCTCCAGTTCATAATCTGTATAAAATAATATGATGCAAGGTGAAATACCTATGCACTTCAAGTAACATCTTTTCAAATGGAATCTTCAATTTACTGCAGATAACTAAAATGAAGTTCTCTTGGAGAATGTTGCAATCATGCTCTATAGGTGCCAGGTGGCACCAACCAATGTTTCCCGAAGCAAAGGTTCAAAAATAGAAAAACATTGTCAGGGAAGGGAGGTTCGTGGACGATGAGTAAACCTGCAGGAAGACATTGAGACAGATTTGCAAACTACAGATGTGCACATGGTGAGTTCTGTTATCGATTGACAGATGAGAATATCCAAGTCGACATATGCTTACTGATGAGCATACTTTTCTATCTGAGCAAGTGATATATTGGGAAGATAAACGGAAAGAGAAGATAAAAGTAGAAGAAAGGGATGGGAAAAGAATGACAAGGCAAATTGTTTTCAAATTCCCCAAAAGTCACAATTTTGTTTAATTCACCAAATAAATGTTTAGTGGGTTGTTTCCAACTCAACAAACAGTTGTACAAATATTGTCCTCCATCTGATTTATCCTCAAATGCTACAGCTATAACTATGCTGATGACATGCATATCATACTCGAACTTGAAAAGTCATCAGATCTCGATGCCTGTACCATCAACAATATCTGCAAGCAGTGGACCACTGGGTGTAAGCAAACCACAAGAAGTCAAATACCTCCAACATAGAGATACTAGAATACAGCGCATGGGGCAACTATTATCCTTCAACCACGTGTCCACAAGAAGAAGGGATAGCAACATCCTACTCAGCCAAAGCGAGAAATTTGTGAGAGACTATATACTTCAACCTCTTTTTTATACCCCAGAGAAATCATACTTTGGTTTCCTAAAAGGTTCATGATACATTGCCTTAGTTTGCCAGTTTCACAATGAGAATGGACTATACAATGAAGGGCCACTGCAAATACACTGTGTAGGAAGTTCGCTTTTTATGTAGTATAACAAAACGAGGTATACTATGTAGAAAGTCCAGACGAACGTTATTGGCTTACAGGGCTTAAATTAATAATTCCACATGCTCTCTTTTGTGGTAGTGTGGGCGAGCAGTTCAGGCTTATCAGAGGGTAGTGTTAATGCATTTGTTGAACACACAGAGTCAATAAATGACACACTCAAGAAGAAACACGATCAATTTAGAAAAATAAGTATTTTTATATTTATTTTAACACCAAGAACGTCATAATTGGTAAGTACTTTTCTTAATAGCAATTTATTCATGCAAGTAAAATGTTCACTCAAATGCATTTTTACGCTGTAATACTTTCCTATGGAGAAAGAGGCATATACTGCATACAGGTATTTGCGAACGATTTGGTCCCCTTTAGGACTTGAGGTGCTAGGGGGCCAAGGTCCAAAGTACCACCAGCAGTTCAAGTTTACCTGCCCTGGAGTGTCCGGGTGCAGAGGTGCTGAACATGTTAGTAGCCTTGTGCACTACACCGTAGGCATATTGGGGGGCAACCTACTAACAGGCTGTAAAGGGGGACTTGGAGACAAGTCCTGGAGCTCCCAAAGGGGGGCTCGGTTCATAGGGGGTCTTAGGAGCAGGGGAGCACCGTTGGTTGTTGTGGACCTGGGCCGGGGAGCTTGGGTGCAGAGGGGTTTGGTCGGCTGGTGCCCGTGCATCAAAGGCACCCATAGATCTAAGTTAGACCTGCAATGGGGAACAAAACAGGACAGCTGGGCCACTCTCCATGCTGGCCTCTTCAGTGCAGACATCCCTTGTCGGATGATCAGTCTTTGCGGTGTTAGAGTTCGGATTGGAGTCAAAGAAGCTTAGGTTGCTGCAAGGGGTCCGGTACCCGAGATATTGGTGCCTGGGCAACTCCGGTTGGTCTTGGTTTCTTCTCACTTGGTGGGGAGACTGATCTGACCTTTTGGAGCACAGTGACCTCCTTCTGGGCGACTGCTGCGTCATAGGAGGACCAGGTGGTGAGCAGAACAGTGAACTGGGTGTTGCGGTCAGTGCCTGCAGGCAAGTTGCTCATCCACTTCAAGGGAGATGCTGACGGCTTGGGGAAGTGCTGGAGGCCCAATGAGGCTTGTGGAGGATGCACAGCTGCAGGATGAGGCGGGTTGTCGCAATTATCGAGACAGGAGCAGATAGGCAGGCAGAGTTTGGCGACAAAGTGCACCAGAAGTCTGCAGCTCTTGCTTCTTCAGCTCTTCTTTGTCCTCTTCTTTCTTCAGACAGATGAAATCAGAGTTCCTGGTGACAAGGGCCACCTAAATACTCAATTTAGGGGCATTAAGGGTAGTGAAGGGTAATGAAGGGTATTAGCCAATGGGCTACTTACCTTTGGGGTCACTACACCCCCTATATGACTTCCTGTAGGGAGTAGACATAATCCTGTCCCATAAATCCTATTTCCACCAAAATCAAAATGGTGGAACTCTTCTTCAATGGGGCACATCAGGCAGCCCACCTAAGGGGTGTTACTGGCCTGGTAGTGCACCACGCCTCCTAGCATAGCTAATTTCCCTACCTATCCTCGTGGCAAATGGGCCTCAGGGCAGGAGGTGGCAGCTCCCAGGTCTGCGGGGAGCTGGGATCACATATCAAAGGCAGCAGGGACTTTGAAGTCCCTGGTCTTGGTATGCAGATTCACAAGCCATCATATGCTGGAGGAGGCGTAAACACCTCACTCCAGAGCAGGCATTGTTTCTGGCCTCAGAGAGCACGCACTCTCACATACAGAGGGTAAGATTCTGGTCTGTGGTGGCAGGCTGGACGATACCAGTCAGCCAGCACACTAAGAGGGTGGTGGGTTGGAGGGGACAGCTCTGAGGTGCCCTCTGTGGGCATTTCTTAATAAATCCACTACTGGCATCACTATGGATTTATTAAGACAAGGTGTTTGATACCAAACACCATAGGTTTCAGTGAAGACATCATGTAGTTGGGGAACTCGTAATGACAAGTGCCCAGTACATATACTTAAGATGGCTTCCCTGCTCACTTGTACGAACTAGTTCAATTGCTGGATAGTACAGGGGCATAGCTGCTCATGCAGATATGTCCTCACATGTAATATAATGCACCCTTCCTTAATGCTATAAGGCCTGCTGTAGGGGTGACGTACATCTATTGCATGCAGTGTCTGTGGGCATTTCACACAGGGTGGGTGCTATGTCATGTTTTCACTTTTGTCTGCACCATTTCAAGCAGTCTGCAATGGCAGTATGGATGAGTTTGGTGGGGTCCCTTAGGGTGGCACAATACATGCTGTAGCCCTTAGGGACCCTTTTTTGTATTCATGCCCTAGGTACCATGGGTACCATTTACTAGGGACTTACAGGGGTGCTAAAGGCCTTGCCAACTGGGGAACAATTGCACAGTTATCTTGTTTTAGGGAAAGAGCACTGGCACTGGGGACCTGGTTAGCAGGTCCCCATTGCCAGTGCACTTCAGTCAAAATTGCATCAAATACTAGGCAAAAAGTGGGGGTGATCATGTCAAAAAAGGGCACTTTCCTACACTATAAAGAAAATACAGGGAATTACAAAAGCAACGTACCAATATAGGCTAATATCATACCAGACATCAAGTCATTACACTGGTTTCTGGTGGCTAGACGCATGACCTTCAAAACAATACGCATCACATATTGAGTAGTGAATGGAATTATACCAAGCTTAATTTATTACGCTCACCACACCTATTGGTAAAGAGCATTACATTTTATGCTGACTCCTTTATTGACCATTCTGACCTATCAAATAGCTGCAATCTTGCCGAAAAATATTCTCTGTCCAGATGGCCAAGCTCTGGAATGCTATCCCTGTAAGAAATTCTAGGAAAAACTAAAAAGCTGGTTCTTCTCCACCCACAAAATCTCAGGATGTAGAACACTAATTTTGTAATTTGCAAAGGTTTGCTTAAATCTGTCAACTAGCCTCTCTCAACTCGCTGTCCTCTATGGGGCCCGGCTGGCAGTCTCCTCTAGCTTTCCCTTGATTCAAATGAGCATCTTCCATATCACTTATCTAACCCGGAGAAGGCTGTGGAAGGCTCGCTATTGCCTCTCCCATGACTGTTCGCGCTGCTGTGATAGTATATTAATGGTGGCTATCTTCCGCACCCTTTCACAGGCAGGTACTAGAGCGACCCATTGACCCATCACAGTGTGCCTCTCTCCTTGAAATACAGGAGGATCTGGAAGGGAGTACAGGGGAGTATTCACTGGTCAGGATGGGAGCACTTACTACGAAGAGAGACATTTCTCAGGCATGGAACTCAAATAATCCACCTGTGTTATCGGCCTGGCGCAAGGCAAAGAACTGGTGTGCAAAACTCGAGGAAACTACATATGTGGCGAGGGGGTGTCCCCACAAACAAGATAATTGGGGGCAAATGGTGGGCTGGACTGAGTTGTATATTAATTTCACATGCAATTATTTGACATAAGCTGTTCTTGCTTTCTTTTTCAACAAAATCAATAATATTTGGTTTATAAAAAGTGTCTATCGGCATACTCTGAAATAGCTCATCCGTACAAGCAGCAACTTACACTGCAGCATGTTTAAAACGTGTGTAAGAATCTCACATCCCTTACCTAACACTTCAAAAAGAGGACAGCCTTCATCCAACATCGTTCCAACCGTACACTCGAAAAGGGCTTATAGGAACCCAATTCAAATCAGAGCCATTTGCTGCCTCATCTGGTGTATTAAGTGTTAAACGGATACGTTACTTACCTTCTGTAATGCCTTATCTGGTAGAGACTATCTAGTTGCAGATTCCTTACCTTACAACTATCCTCAGGCATCAGACTGGATCTGAATTTTTCTTCGTGACCAGTACCCTTGAGCGCCGGTAGGTGGCGTCGGTCAACTCTGTGTGGCATCATTGGCTGCACCGGATGTGGTGTGTTCGGTGCCTATATACGGGATGCCCAGGCGTCAGTTTCCTTATGCAACTTTCCACACCCAGAGCATGGAACCACGAAGAACATTGACCACTGGTGTGGAAAACTAGTCCCGGAAAATGGAAAGCCGTGTCCCTAGAAATCCGTTCGCAGAGTGGGGAAGATGGGAGGGTTGGTAAGGAATCTGTGGCTAGATAGAGT
Source organism: Calotriton arnoldi (assembly GCA_963921515.1). Classification (NCBI taxonomy): domain Eukaryota; kingdom Metazoa; phylum Chordata; class Amphibia; order Caudata; family Salamandridae; genus Calotriton; species Calotriton arnoldi. The sequence continues at coordinate 1,222,015 of CAWUFW010000151.1, read as the reverse complement.
CTATACCACATAAGGCGTTACCAAAGGTCAGTAGTAACATGTCCATCTGATAGAGACTTCTAACCGCAGAATCCTTACGTTAGGGGCTTGGTTCTTTGTCAGAGCGTAGCAGATTTTAATGTAGAGCACAATCCATAGGGTGATGTCCCTTCTTCGCTCTGGCATACCCAACGAAGAGTTGGTCGTGCACCTGGAACTCTTTCGTGGGGTAAAGGTAGAATGACAATGCTCTTTTTGGGTCCAGACAGTCAAGTCGCTCCTCTTCCTTAAAAGGAAGTGGCGGGGCATAGAAAGTAGGCAGAGTGATGGACTGGCCTACATGAATGAGAGTGACGACTTTCGGTAGAAAGGAAGCTCTAGTCTGTAAAACCAGCTTGTCTGGGTAGATGTTCAGGTATGGAGGCTTGGATGACGAAGCCTGAAACTCACTGCCCTTCAGGCAGAAGTTACAGCCACTAGGAAGGCCGTCCTGATAGTAAGGAGCATGAGGGAACATTTGTGCAAGGGCTCAAAGGGAGCACACATCAGGAGAATCAGGATGAGATTAAGGTACCACTGAGGCATGATAACCCTTCAGGTACTTCAGTACAATAGGGGATTTGAAAAGGAATGGCTGGTCAGGCAACCGCAGAAAGGCTGAAATAGAAGGAAGATCACCATTTAAGGTGCAAAGAGCAGATCACTGCTGGGCAAGGGAAAGAATAAAGAGGAGAACCTGAGGAAGAAGAGCAGAAGGGGGTGGGGGAGGGGGGGTCAACCTGCTTTTCCGCACACAATGCCACAAACTTGCCTCAACGGCAGGTGTATACCGTGGAGGGACGCCTGGCTGCCAGAATAACATTGCAGACTCCAGGCCGAAGGGTGTTAACTGCCACTGCTCAATCTCCATGCAAGAAGGCAAGTGTCGGCAAGTTCGGGTGGAGAACCCTCCCCTGCTGATGCGATAGAAGATACTCTTGAAGAGGTAGCCTGATCAGAGGGCCAATAGCCATGCTCAACAGCTCTGGATCCAAAACTCTCCATGCCCAGTCCGGAGCCACAAGGATGACTTGGGCTTGGTCGTTCATGATCTTCTTGAGAACTCTGGGAAGGAGTGGTATGGGCGTAAAGGCATACATGAGGCCGGAGCTCCACTCAAGACTAAAAGCGTATCCGAACGACCGCACCTTGGAAAGTCTGCGGTTGCAAACAGATCTAACCAAGGCTCTCCCAACTGCTGAAAGAGACCTTTCACCACCTCCGGATGGAGACGCAATTTGTGATCTGCTGGGTATCTTCGGCTAAGTTTGTCCACCCTGGCATTCGGAGAACCCGTCAGGTGTTGTACCACCAGGGAAATGCCCTGCTATTCCAGCCATGTCCAGAGACGCAGGGTCTCCTGACAAAGGGTCCACAACAGCAACCTGCCCTGTTTGTTGCAGTACAACATGGAGGTAGTGTTGTCCGTGAACACCTGCACTAGACTTCCCTTGATGGAGGGAAGAAAGGCTTTTAATGCCAGCCGGATTGTTCTGAGTTCCAGAAGGTTGATGTGGAGTCCAGATTCCACCAGAAACCTCTGATCTCCACCTCTCCCAGATGACGGCCCTATCCCAGGAGTGACGCATCTGCCACTACTGTCAGATCTGGTTGAGGAAGGCAGAGGGTCTGCCGCTAATCCAATTGCAGTTCGTTAACTACCGCTGTAGATCTTGTGCAATTCCCTCCAAGATCTGGACCACGTCGGAGAGATTTCCCAGATTCTGCACCCACTGTAACTTGAGGACCCACAGCAGAGCCTGGATAGGCCAGTGGGCATGTGAAAAAAGCAGGATGCCATGAGGCCCAGCAGCCTCAGAGTCAGTCTCGCCAAAATCCAGGATAGAGGCTAAACATCGGTATCATAGCCTGAAGAGCTCAGATGAAAGGGAGCGTCGGAGGGGGAGTCCGGTGTGACTTCGGCATGTTGATAGTGAACCCAAGCAAATGCAAAAGGTCCGCCCTTGTCTGGAGGTGGGAGACGACAGCCTGAGCAAGTCTGCCTTCAACAGCCAGTCGTCAAGATAGGGAAAGACTGGCACCCCTCATGTCCACAGATGAGCTGCAACCACCGCTATCCCCTTGGTGAACACCCAAGGGGCGCTGGTGAGGCCAAAAGGAAGCCAAGCAAACTGAAAGTGCTCGTGGCTCACCGTGAACCGCAGGTAACGCCTGTGTGCAGACAGGACGGGAATGTGGAAGCATGCGTCCTGCAAGTCTAAAGCTACCATCTTGCCTCCTGTGTCCAGGGCAGACAAGACTTGAGCGAGCATGAGCATTTTGAACTTCTCCTTCTTGAGGAAGAAATTGAGAAGGCCCAGGTCTAGGATAGTAGGAGGGCCTCCGCCCTTCTTCGGCACCAGAAAGTAGGAGGAATAGCAACCACGACCTACTTCTGGCGTCGTCACCCTCACTATGCCCCCCCTCCCTTGGCAAAGAGAGCTGTCACTTCCTGACAGAGCAGAGAAAGATGGTCCTCCGTCAACTTGTCGAAAGCAGGTGGCATGGGCTGGGGAGGGGCGGTCTCGACGGGGAAGGAGTAGCCCCTCCTGACAATCTGCAAAACCCACTGGTCCTATGTTATAGCCCGCCAGTGGTGCAGGGGATGGTGGATTCTGCGACTTGGAGGGGGGGGAATTGGAGTCACGGGGATGTTGGACTGACCCGACCGCTTGCTGCTGAAATCCGTGAGATCTGTGCGTACCAGGTTCTTGGCCATGCAGAGGCTGTGGGGCTTTCACCCTGCGGTTGCTGAGCGGGAACAGACGCGGCTGGAAACCCCTTCCTGGGCTGTGAAAGGAGTGAAAGGCAGATTGGGGTGATGAGGGGCCATGGAAAGGCCCAAGGACCCAGCCGTAGCTTTGTTGCGTCTCCAAAGAGACGGAAGCCATCAAAGGGAATGTCCATAAGCAATGCTTGGACATCCCCAGAAAATCCTGAACCAGGAGTGGCGCTATGAGGCCACTGTCGATGAAACACTCTACCCAGTGAGCCGAAGGCATCCAGTCCACTACATTTGGAGGAAATGCCCCCCCACCTGATACACAGATATATTGGTGATTACTTATCCCTTTCAATTGTCCACCTATGTTGGGTATTCTTACCATCCCGGCAAAATCCAATTATACCCTCAGCCTGGCTTATGTGTCACTAACTTAACTTCTCTTACATACTTTATATATTTCCTGAATAGGTGCGGACCTGTTTAAAGTTTATCATAGCTGAAAAATTGATTATCTGTTAACAATGACATGGACCTTCCTTTAATCCTAGCCAGCTGACACCTATTTTAGTTTACTCCTAATTGCAGTACTATGCATTGTCTTTGTTCTGACCTATTGTAATGTGTCATGCAAGTATTATTTTGTTCCTGATTTCTTGTTCTTACCTATTCGCATTAAGTTGCAAAATGGTTTGTGTAGCTCACGGCTTCTTGCTGCAGACACATCATTGTTTAACAAATAACATGTATATTGTTTATTTCAATAATGAAAATGTCAATAAACAGATTTAAACAAAAAGAAAAAAATGAAAGGGTGATGACATTTTTGGAAGAAATAATACATATGCTTGGAGAGAACATTTGTCCACAAAGAAGGTTGCACTTATGGTTGAACGAACAGAGTCTGAAACGTGTACGAGGAGATCGTAATGAGGAACAGTTTTCAGTGTAAGAAGCAGAGAGTGCAGCTATAAAACGACTCAAAGGACACACACATTAAAAGGGCAAAACCAAATTAAGGTACCACTGTGGCATGCTAGAAGAAGCAGGTGAAATATATTAGAAAGTCCTATAAATGAATTTAACATAATTTTTATTTGAATAGTGAGGGCTGATATAGTACACAATGAAAGGCCAAAAGGGCCTATTAGTAAAATGTTTCTTGGCCAGAAGGCATCTCTTAATAGCGTGTCATGGCGTAGATTCACATGCTCTGCATACTCCTACCATCTAGTGTTGGGTTCGGACGATTGAAAGTTATTTTTCTTCAAAGAAAGTCTTTAAGGTCACACAATGCACTGTGACTTCTCTCTTAGTGGGTAATACGCATGGGCACAGACCTAGCCTTCCTGGCAGCAAAAGCCTCTGTGCAGGCTGGACAGCTCTCGGGCTGCATGGTCCAAGCTCTACCGCCCCTTCAAGTGTAGGAGACGTGTGGCCACAGGAGCGCACCATGCCTGCTGCCATCGTTTCCAGCAAGCACTGTTCCAGCTCTGTCTCCCCTTCGGTTTGAAGGCAGGCAGTAGCGCTACAGTTCCTGCTGCTTTTTGCCTGCTCATTCTCCCACTGGTTCTAAGCAGCAGCCAGGCAGACTCCTGTGCCTGCATCCCTTGCCCGTCTAGCTCATCACACAGAGACCAGCACAGATCACATCACCTGGGCACAGGCTCATGTTAAAACGGTTATTCGTACAGCTCGTAAGAAGTGTGTAGTGGTGAGTGAAGGCAGTATGGTCCAACATGTGTATTGTAAACTAAGTTAAGTAACAAAAGACATGCAAATAGAGCCATACACTCCGGGAAGGTGAGTGGGCAGATGGGAACGTACAGCACTGCACACTATGAACAGATGCTAACATGTTAAGCAATATTTTCTGTTTGTGTCATGTATGGTGTAAATACACATGCTCTGTTTAGACTGTAAAGCAGTATCCTCACACGCGATGGCTAGTGTGTGGATGATGTAGACGTCTGAGGCAAAGTCCTTAGGACTGTCTGGCCAACTATAGCCAGCTGTCTTCGGGCTCCAGTCGATACCAAACAAAGGATCTAATAAAAAGTACCTGTTCAAGGGCATCGATCTCTCTGAGCCGTTGAGTTCCAAGGCCATCGACAAGCCTCAACTCCATTTGAAGACTAAGGGCCCTTCAATGCAGCAACAAAACGCTCAGTGACTTTGAGGTCCTAATGGAAGACAGTCACAAAATGTTGAATTCAACCCTCCCCCTCGCCCACACATACACACATTGCCACTCAGGGCCCCGGCATCAGTCGAGGCACCGTATGGGGCAGAGGAGTAGGCATAGGCCTCAGAGAGGACCACAGAAAGGAGTTGAGGGACACAGTCGGCATTGAGGATGGATTTGCTGGCACTAGACTGACAGCAGGCCCCCTTGGATCATTGGGCATGACGACGCTCCAGAGAGATCTGGTAGTGTATCAAAATTCTGAAGCATGGTCTCCTTGAAGGCCTAAACCTGCTGCAACGTCATAGATAGATGTGGGAACTCGGGTGGAATCAGCATAAAGACTGGGACCAGTTCAGAGACAGAGACCACAATTTAGAGGTACTTTGGGCGGGAAACAGCCACTACAATGCGGCTGTTTCCACGAATAACCTTAACCACGCATGCAACCATGTGTGGTTACCACGCATACCTTTACAACTAATTTAGTTGTAAAGGCATTTATGGTAAAGGTATGTGTTTGACGGGTAAACACTTACCACGCACAGCCTTTATCACGCATGCATTACAACGAAATACGTAGTAAAGGCATGTGTGATAAAGGTATATGTGTGGTAAGGGTGGTGGAGGCTATCTGCGTCATTAGAGGAAACAGAAAGACCCTCCGCTTCCTCGTTAAGATGTGCACGAGCCTCAGAAGAACTTGGAGAGGAGACGTTGTGGAGAGGTCGGGGGATTTTACTTTATAGATAAATTAATATTTGACTAAATAAAGGGCTGGGCCACGCAGGGGGCTGTTTCTAGGGTTCAGGGCAAGGGAGGGGTATTTGTTAGAAGGGTTAGGTGGGGGGTCGGGCAGGGGTCAGTTTCTAGGGTTCAGAGCAGGGGAGGGGTATTTGTTAGAAGGGTTTGGGGATGGGGGAATCGCACAGAAGTCATTTTTTAGGGTTCAGGGGTGGGGTATTTGTTAGAAGGGTTTCGGGTGGGGGAATCGGGTGGGTTATTTGTTAGAAAGGTTTGGGGGTGGGGTAATCGCGCAGGGTTCCATTTTTAGGGTGCAGGGGAGGAGTGTTTCTCAGAAGGGTTGGGGGGCCAGATGGGGGAGGGGGGGTAAGAGGGGGTCCCGCGCGGGGGAACAGGGGAGGAGTATTTAAAAAAATAAATATCTGAGGGCTGGTGGTGGGAGGACGCAAGGGATCAGTTATGGGACTTCGGGCAGGGGTCTGAGATCACCTTTAGCATGAATCTGCCCTTACCATGCATGGTTTTACACCGAAATTTGTTGTAAAGGTCTGCGTGGTTAAGGCATATTCATGGTAAAGGTTATGCGTGGTAATGGCATTTGCGTTGTAACACATGCGTGGTAAAGGCATGCATTGCACTTGCAATGCCTTGTTCCGTCATACAACCGCTTTGGGCACCGATCTACTCCTCATAGCGGGACGTTGGAGAGCAGTGCTTCGACTTCTTATGCTTCTCCTTCTTAGACCTACTTGATGACTTTGACCAGGAAGAAGAGTGCTTGCTGGATTGGCCTTCGAAACAAGAACATGTCCACACCCTCAATTTCATGCGGGACCAGGCATTTCGTGCCCATCAGTGATGTTTCATTGGCCTTCGCATTTATCAGAGGGCATTTGTCACAAGAAGCAGAGTCATTTGAGGAGCCCTAACACCAGAGGCAGACCTCCTGAGAGTTTGTCAACAACTGTTTGTTGTAATCCTTATATGGGTTTAACCCTATTGTTTTAGAGGGGACAAAGGGGGAAGAAATTTCCTTCTACAAAGTAGAAATTTTGAAAATAAAGTATGTCAGGCCTGACAAAGTTCGATGGATCGAGCTCCAGATCGCCATTAGTAGGCATGGAGAGAAAGGAACCGACATCAGCGAGGTGACAACTATGTAGCGGCCCTAACCTCACATCTGGGGCAGGATGGATCTGACACAGAGCCACACGACACCACCTACCAATGCATGAAAGAATTGCTGAAGAACATTCTCTGGATCCAGTCTGGCTCCTGAGGGTATTCACAAGGTGAGGAATCTGCAGTTACAAGTAGCCATCAGAAATGTTCCAAGTTATGGCCAGCCAGGCTGCTCGGTACCACAGAAGCAAAATGGCACAGGAGAAAAATCTCTCTCAACCAAACTGTCAAGATACACGTAACTTTTTCTGAGCGTTAACCACTTCATGCCCAACAACAGCACCTCTTTAATGATTAATTTCCCGAAAACAGGTGAAAAGATTTACCCCATAAGTGTGCTGAGTAAAGTTCTAACATTTTGATACATTTGGGACAATTCTGTTTAGCTGTTTTTTTCTGTATTAGAGAGCAAAGCTTTCTTTGGAAATTAACATAGGAAAAGTCAACATTTGACACCCCTTTTATCTTGGGCCTGGCTTCACGCATCAGTGTAAAACTTTCCATGTAGGAGCTGAGATGGATGAACTGTTTTTTGGAAAGTTTTGTGCAGATCTGTCAAATGGTTCCAAAGTTATTGGCGAAACAAAAGGAGAATGCTACTTACCATAGTATGAGTCTGTTCTTGGCATGTAGAGCTGTAGAGTCACATGCTGTGCATGGCTCGCCATCTGGTGTTGGGTCCGGATGTTTGCACTTTGTTTTTCATCGAAGAAGTCTTTCCAGTCACGAGGTTGGTGACTACTACTTTCAGTGATAGTGCGCATGGGCATCGACTCCAATCCTTAGATTGTTTTGCTGCAGAGGGTGATGATGGAGTTAGTAAGAGTAGTAAATAGAGATGTCCATGTGTATTATATCTAAGTAAGATAGTACTGCAACAGGTATAGGTACCCGGGGAGGCGGGCGAGCGCATGTGACTCTACAGCTCTACATGCCAAGAACAGATGCATAGTGTGGTAAGTAGCATTCTCCGTTCGAGGCATGTGAGCTGTAGATCACATGCTGTGCACAGACTATATAGAAGTTATCTCCCAAAGTGGTGGCTAACCTGTAGCTGTTGCAGCTGTTTGAAATAGTGTACGTAAAACAGCTTGGCCCACTCTAGCTTGCTGTCTAGCGAAGACATTTACACAGTAGTGTTTTGTAAATGTGTGTGGTGTAGACCATGTTGCAGCTTTGCAAATGTCATCTATGGGTATATTTCCTAAAAATACCATAGAAGCCCCTAGCTTGCAAGTGGAGTGCGCTCTAGGGGGGATTGTTAATGTACGTATCGCTTTAATACAGCATGTTTGAATGCACTTGACTATCCACCGTGCAATAACTGAATTTGATATAGGATTGCCTTTATGTGATGGAGCAAAAGCAACAAATAGTTGCTTGGTTTTACGGAAAGGTTTTGTCCTTTCAATGTAGTAGAGTAATGCCCTTTTCATATCCAAGGTGTGTAGAGCACGTTCTGCCACAGAATCTGGTTGAGGGAAGAACACAGGTAACTGAACAGATTGGTTGATATGATAGGCAGAAATGACTTTAGGTAGGAACTTTGGGTTGGTTCGAAGGACCACTTTATTTTGGTGTATTTGTAAAAAGGGTTCTTCTATGGTTAGTGCCTAAAGCTCACCCATTCTTCTTAGTGATGTGATAGCTAGGAGGAAGGCTGCCTTCCAAGTGAGAAATTGCATTTCACACCTATGCAATGGTTCAAAAGGTGGACCCATTAGTCTGCTAAGGACAATATTCAGATTCCACACTGGAGCAGGTAGAAGTCTTGGGGGAATGATTCTTTTAAGTCCTTCCATAAATGCTTTAATAGCAGGCACTCTAAAAAGGGACAGATGTTGTCTGTTGTGTAGATATGCAGCTATTGCAGCGAGATGTAAGCGTATGGATGTATACGCTAAATTGCTACGCTGTAGATGTAATAGATAGCAAATGATGTTTTGTATTGAAGCATCAAGTGGGTTGATATGATTGTTATTACAGTATATCACAAACCTCTTCCACTTTGCTGCATAGCATGCTCTTGTGGTAGGGCGTCTAGCCGCTTTGATGATATTCATGCAGTCTGGCGGAAGATTGAGGTAGCCAAACTCTAAGATTTCAGGTGCCAGATCACAAGGTTGAGATGACTGGGATCTGGATGTCTTATGTCTACATGGCTCCGAGTGAGGAGATTGTGAGTAAGATGGAGTTATCAGTAGTTCCTCACCAAAAACTGCAACAGTGTTGTGAACCAGGGTTGACGGGCCCATGTGGGAGCAACTAGGATTAGTGTCAAGGAGTGTTGTTTGAGTTTCCGAACCACTCATGGAATGAGTGGGAGAGGCGGAAAAGCGTAGACAAATATCTTTGACCAATTCATCCATAGTGCATTGCCTTTGGACAATGGGTGTGGATACCTGGATGCGAAGATTGGGCATTTTGCGTTTAGGTGTGTGGCGAACAGATCTATCTCTGGGAAGCCCCACATTTGAAAGAATGGGAGGAGAACCTGAGGGTAGAGTTCCCATTCGTGGATGTGGTGTCGTTGACGACTGAGCAGATCTGCAATCTGGTAGTTTACTCCTGGAAGGTGTTCTGCAAGGAGATACATTTTGTGACTTATCGCCCATCTCCAGATGGATTGAGCTAGTTGTGAAAGCTGGAGAGAGTGTTTCCCTCCCTGTTTTTGTATATAGTACATTGCTGTCATGTTGTCTGTATGTATAAGGACAGCTTTGCCTACTAGATGAAGTTGAAAAGCTTTGAGCGCTAGAAAAATCGCTAGCAGCTCTAGATGGTTTATGTGGAGTTGCTTTTGTTGCAGAGTCCACATGCCCTGAATGGTATGTTTTTGGAGATGAGCTCCCCAGCCAGTGAGCGATACGTCTGTTGTTGGTACTATGTGTGGAACCGGGTCGATGAAGGGCCGCCCCTTTTGAAAGGTTTTGTGTATTCCACCACTGCAGAGAGCGATGGGCACGGCTGTTCATCAACACCAGATCTGATAACCGACCCTGAGCCTGGTTCCATTGATGTGCTAAACATTCTTGGAGAGGACGCATTTGAAGTCTTGCGTAAGGTACGATTAGGATGCATGACGCCATCATTCCTAGTAATTGCATGAACACTCGAGCTGGTAATGAGTGTTGGGGCCAAAACTGAGAGATTAGAGTCTGCATGTTGCGGATTCTGGCTGGGTTGGGACACGCTAGAGCTTTTTGAGTGTCTATTGTGGCTCCTAGATACTCCTGTATGTTGGATGGTTGTAGATGAGACTTGGTCAGGTTTACGGTGAACCCAAGTTCGTGGAGTAGTTGCATAGTTTTTTGAGTGTGGCGTATGCAGCTTTGTTGCAAGCTGGCTTTTATGGGAAAACGTGAATTTGTTGTCTTCGTAGACGAGCTGCGACTACTGCCAAGCACTTTGTGAAAACCCTGGGTGTGGTAGTTACTCCGAATGGGAGGACCTTGAATTGATAATGCTGACCTTCTACCACGAACCGGAGGTATTTGCGGTGAGCAGGGTGTATGGGAATATGGAAAAAGGCGTCCTTTAAGTCCAGAGTGGATAGAAAGTCGCCTTGTTGAAGTAATGGGAGCACTTGCTGAAGTGTGACCATGTGAAAATGGTCCGACTGAATGTATCTATTTAGTTCTCTGATGTCTAGTATCGGCTTGAGAGAACCATCATTTGGGGAATTAAGAAGTACAGGGAGTATACCCCGGTCCCTTGGTATTGTAAGGGGACTAGCTCTATAGCATGTTTTTCCAAGAGAGAGAGAACCTCCTGTCTGAGGAGGGTGATATGTTCTTGTAACGTTGTCTGTGTTCTCGGAGGAATATTTGGGGGAATATCTGTAAGCTCCAGGAAGTAACCATATTGGATAATTTGAAGTACCCACTTGTCTGAGGTGATTGAATTCCAGACAGGTAGGAATTGAGAGAGACGTCCCCAACAGGAGTGGAATGATCGGGGGTACCTGAAGGAAGTCACGGTTTGTTTGCAGGGGAAGTGCGTGTGGAGTTGCCTCTGCCTCTTCCCTTTCCATTGTTTCCTCTAAACCCACCTCGAAAATAGCCTCTTGAGGAGGGTGATTGGTTATTACCCTTGTAAAAGGTGGATGGAGTTTCTATGGATACAGTTTTGGAACCACCCCTGTAAAAGGAGCGACGAAAGGAACCCCTATTTGTGGATGACTGCAAAGCCCCCATGGACTTTGCGACCTCTGTGTCTTTTTTCATTTTCTCCAGCGACGTATCAACTGCTGGGCCAAAGAGATGTTCTTTATCAAATGGTTGATTGAGAATAGAGGTTTGCACCTCAGGCTTGAATCCTGAGATTCTCAACCAAGCATGCCTGCATAGCAGTATGCTAGTGTTTATACTGCACGAGCTGCCGTGTCTGCCGCGTCTAGGGCACATCTAATGGAAGTATTAGTAATGAGTTTGCCTTCCTGGATAAGATCATTAGCCCTAGCCTTATGCTCATCAGGGAGAAATTGCATGAGCTTTTCTAGCTCACCGTAATGAGCCCTATCGTACCGGGCCAACAAAGCCGGTGTATTAGCAATGCGCCAATGAATGGCCGCTTGGGAAGCTACTCTTTTGCCCGAGGCATCAATTAGCTTGGACTCCTTGTCAGGGAGAGGGGCCTCCCCTGTGGTCCGTGAGTTAGCTCTCTTGCGTGCGTTGGAAACCACAAGAGAGTCTAAGGGCAACTGACCTTTGATGTAAGTGGAGTCAATAGGTGCAGGTTTATACTTTTTCTCCACCCTAGGTGCAATTATTCTTGCCCTCACAGGGTCTTTGAATATTTCATCTGCATGCTTTAACATCCCTTTGAGCATTGGAGGTATATGAGTGGCTTTCTGAGTGGAACTTTAGGTCTCAAATAGAAAGTCCTCTTCTAATGGTTCCTTATGTAGCTCCACCCCGTGATATTGAGCAGCTCTGTCAAGTAGCTCAATATATCCAATGTTATCATCAGGTGGCAAGGGTCTGGACGGATATAGATCAGCGTCATTATCCATGTTTGGGTCAGTGTGATAATCCTCCCAAGGGTCAGTGTCCTGTGGCCTATCTTGATCCTCATCCCCATCCCCGACATCTTGTGGGTCAGGTGATAGTGGTGGTGAATTTGTGGGTTGGGATCAGTAGGTGAAGGAGGTGGAATGTAAGGTGGAGAAGGGTTAGTACCCACACTTTTCCTTTTGAGAGGAATGTGGTAATCCTCTAGCTGGTCTATTTTCCGTTTTTTTGGAAGGGTGGCATGCATATGTCCTGTTTCTGGGTTTATCACCAGCTTTTTCTGCTTCGGATCCGAAGGCGGGGCATCGGGCCAAGGCTTTTTATAAGGAGTGTCTTTGTCCTTACTCGCCGGTTTTGGCGTCGAAGGTTTCGGTTCCGAAGCTTTCGGTGCCGAAGAGGGATTTTTCGATCCCGATGGGATTGGCACAGAGAGATGTTTCGGTTTGTCTTTCGGTGCAGATGGTGTTGGTTGGGCACTGATATGGGGCAGACTCGAGCCCGAGCCGGAAGGCTTTTCTTTGTGTTTTTGTGCTGGGGGCGGGGCGTCCGAAAGTGTTTGTCGATGCGGACCTTGGCCTGAAGGCAGAGGAGGGACCGGAGGGTATCTTTACTCACGGTACGTTGAGCCGGAGTAATCTGCTCCTCTTCTTCCATGTCGGAGTTGGCTTCGGACACGGAGATATGGTGTTCTTCTTCTTCGGCTCCTTGAGCGTGATGTTCTGTGTCGGAATTTTCACCGAGGGTGTCCGGCACGGAGCCGCTTTGAGGTTGCATCTCGTGACATCAAGCCCGACAGTCACGAAGCGTCTTCTTAGATCGAAACGATTGGCACGCGTCGCAGTCTTTTTCGTCGTGTTCTGGGGACAGGCAGAGGTTGCACACTGCGTGCAAATCGGTGCGTGGAAATTTAGCACGACACCCGAGCAGAGTTTGAAAGGAGTCCTTTCCATCGACTGCTAGTGCTGTCGGCGCGGGTAGGCCAGACGGCCCGCCATGAGTTTTCCAATCAAAGTTTTCTTGAGTCGAGGCGATACGCGAAGAATGGGAAACGATAACAATACCGTTGAGGGTAGTGGACTGCGCGTCGAAGGGGTCCAAGAAACGGTGCCGAACCGGAGCGCAGCAATACACATCTGAACCCGATGGCGGAAAAAAACAATCTAGGGATGGAGTCGATGCCCATGCGCACTATCACCGAAAGGAGGAGTCACCTACCTCGTGACTGGAAAGACTTCTTCGAAAAAAAACAAAGTGCAAACATCCGGACCAAACACCAGATGGCGAGCTATGCACAGCATGTGATCAACAGCTCACATGCCTCGAACACAGCTATTCCTATGGAAACTCTGATGTAACTATAACTAAAACGTGGCAACCGCTGCAATGTAGTAATTAGATATAGAGGGAGAAAGAAGGAGAATACATATGAAGAACTGTGTAATATGGGACTATATTGTTTGCCATTTAGGGTTTTTAGTGGCATTTATAAACCACAAGGCTGATATTTCTGCATCTATTAGGCTGACGGTATGGACAATTTTGGGTCTGATGTCTTATGTGGGTAGTAAGATGCCACAGAGCCATGTTTCTGGGAAAGTACAGTTTGATACGGAGATAACCAACAACCGGTTTTGGTTTTTCAGCACGTTTTGATTTTCCAGGTCGAAGACATTGAGCTGTTGCTACTCAATTTCCAAGTATGAAGGTGGATATTGCAAAAGCCCGGGTACAGGTCCCTGCCACATTGCAGCAACAGCAGATCCTCCCAGAGGGGCAACCTAATCAGAGGACCGATGCTCATGCCTATGAGCTCTGGAAACCATACTCTCCATGCCCACTAGAATGACCTGGGCCCGGATCTTTTCGAGAATATGGGGCAGGAGAGTTATTGGCGGAAAGACATGAACGTGTCTCCTAATGAGACTCCTTGTAAACTCCAGTGCGTAGAACTGCTTACACTGCGCGTACCCAGCAGTGTTGAACAGATCAAACCAAGTTACTCCCCAGTCGAGACCCTGCGCCACTTCGGAGTGCAACTGCCACTTGTTATCTGCCATGCGTAGACGGCTGAGCTTGTCCACCCTGGCATTCAAAGATCCTGCCAGCAACCAGGAAAATTCCTTGATGATTCAGCCATTTCCAGAGATGAAGTGCCTCCTGGCACACGGTCCATGGCCCTACTTCACCCGGTTTGTTGCAATACCACATGGCGGTGGTGTTCTCCATAAGTACCTGTAACAACCTCCCCTTGATGGGTGGATGGAAGGCTTTCAATGCCACTGACACTTCAGATCTCGCTGTAGAGCCCACATATGACACCTGATGTGTTCGACTAGCAGGACGTCATCAGTCCCAGTAGCCTCCGAGTCGACTTCATAGATATCCAGGGCAGGGGCTGAAAGATTGGGATCATAGCTTGAATGGAATGTCCTGGAGTCTTTTCAAGGGGAAATGCACTAAACTGAAAGTGTCTGGAATGGCTCAGATGAAGGGGAGTGTCTGATATGGAGTCTGGTGTGATTTTGGCATGTTGGAGAGAGCTGTGGCCCTGGTCATTTTGAAAGGCTCCAGAGTGGAATCTGCCTTGTCCACAAATAGGAGAGCCCCGTCAAAGGGCATATCCATAAGGGATGAATGGACATTGCTTGAAAAGCTAGTCGACTGAAACCAGGTGTGGGGATGGATAGTGACAATAGTGCCAATGACTCGCCCAATGGAATCTGTGGTATCCAGGCCACAACGGATTGTGAATTTGGCAGCATCACAGCTGTCCTGTAAGTCTTGTGTTAGGACAGGGCAAAGGTCTTCTGGGATGCCTGGTAGGACTTGACCAACCAAACACATGAGGGTGTGGCAATAGAAGCCAAGCAAGCAAAGGCACCAACGGAGCAGAAGATCAACCTTATGGACGAAAATACCCTCTTCCTAAAGTTCTCCACTCTCTGGAACTTCCTATCCAGGAGAATAGTAGGAAAACTATTGGGATTACTACGAATGGTGGACGTTTCGACGACCAAGCTATCAGGAAAGAGGTGGTGAGACAAAAAGACAGAGTCCCCGGGAGCAGGTCAGTAGCAGCTCATACTGGTGTTTTACTCAGGGAGTCAAAGCAAGTTTTGCCCTGGCTGGAGTACTTTGGTCAGGACACTGGTTTTGACCTCTAAGATGGGGCTGGAGGTCGAGAACCTCAAGCTGCCCTCTGCATGCCCAATGCAAAAGGAAGCACTTTCTTCAGTGGCATGGCCTGGGGTGAGACAAGGCAGGAGAGGTGTCAAGACCACTTGCATCTATGAGGTCCTCATACCAGTCGTCTTCGTGGTAGGGTTGGCAAATTTCATCTCTTGCATCATAGTCATTATCTGAATCCGTCCCAAAACAAAGAAGATGGGATACAAGATCTGTCGTGCAGAAGTGGGACGCTAAGCAGGTCAGATGGAGAAAGTTGCAGTTCAACAGAAAGCAAGCGCGGTGGAACAGTGTAGACTGAGTCAGAGAGCACAATGGGCACTTCGTGTTTCAGCGTAAGTATTGGCTTTGATGCTCTGCGAACAGGTGTGCATCGTTTAGCCGAAGTGGAGTTGATACAGGAGCTGTGGCAGGCCCAGTGATGCGTTCAGATGGTCTAACTGGCGCCCATGGCGAGCCCCATGGTGGTTTCCAAGATGGAGGTCCGCTTAGCTCCCTGTGGGCCGCAGGTACGCCAGAGGGAGTCGGAAGAGATCCAGAGAGTGGGAGCATGGCCTCACTGAACTCTTGAAGCTGCCTCGGCGTTGCAGATGGTCGTGGAAACACAGGTTGTCCGGAACAAGCAGGATTGGCTCAAATGTCGATCATCTTCGGGAGCGAGATCGAGAGGCATAGTGATGCCCTCATGACTTCTCAGGAGTACGGAGTGTTTGGAAGGGCCAAGTCCCGTTTGGATTTTTTTTTAGGTTTTTTCCTTAACTTTCCTGAAGATTTAGAGTGCAACAACGATCAACCTTGGTATACTGTCTCCTGCAACTTCTGGACTGGAAACAGGACAGAGACAACACTTGGTCTTTGAGCGATCGCAACGTGGAGTCTTCGGAGCTTGGAGATATCGACTTTTTCCTTGCGGTCCCGTAGGGCCTACGGGGTTCATCAAAGTGCAATCACTGCAGGTCTTGGAGTTGTAACTTGACCCCAGGCATCACAGTCAAATCTGATGAGGATCTTTCAGACATCTGCTTGCGAATCCCCAAACAAGGTTTAAAACATGTAGTTTTGGGAGGTAAGATTTCGTTTGCACACCGTAAATTTGAGGTAATAGGGTCTCATTGAGGTAACAGGGTCTCAAAAAGAGGATCGGTAGCTCTGGACCTGCATCTGGTGGCAGGAGAGGCACCTATAGGGGCCCGCACGTCATTTGTGGAGGGAATGACGTCCAAGCAGAGCCGCTGGCATATGGTGCTGATCCCCACTCAAGAGGTGGCATTCTTCAAGGATCTGCAGATGCTCAGGCCTCAGTCTACTTTCTCTGGTGTGCATTCAGGCCCTATAGCTTTTTCAGGCCCACCAAATGTCTTTGTACCCCCCCCCGCTCCCTTCCCCCTGTCGCAGTCGAAATGTCAGTCAGCCTCAGGTAATTGGTGGCCTTCATCCTGACCCGGACTTTTACCTGTCCTCTGGCAACCTCTGGCCGGGTGCAGGTCCACTCCACATTGGCCTGCAGCATTCCACTTTACTGCAGAGGCCTTGTCAGTTTCCATCTGTGTTGATGACTGTGAAAGGCTGCACTTGGCCCCTTATATATCAGCTGTCCTGTCGGCCAAAGTTGACAGGAGTGTCAAGACTGCTGATGGTGGTGGATTGACCTCAAAGTGGTAGTCTTTCGGTTCGCTCATGGATGACTTCATGGAGAAGTTTAGCATCTTTTTTCTTCTGAATCAGAAGGAAGTGTCTATGCAGCCTTTCATGAGACCAGTGTCTGGGACATGAACATCGGAGGGAGAGAGAATTTAACAGAGCCAGTATCAGCAGGAACTCCCTACTCAAAGCAATACAGGCAATAACAGCAATACAGACAATAAACAGGATGATGGGCTCTTTGTGTAAATAAAAAATATGTATTTGATTACAGAGCTTGCATACATGCCTTTCACAAAACTCTTTTAGAAAATTTCCTTTTGAAAAAGAAATTAATTCTGATTTTTTTTAAAGGATTTTAACCACTCACCCACACCAGGTTGCATGCTTCATCATGGGGCGCTCTTTCACCAGCACAAACCCTTGCTGGGTGGGCTCATCAACAGCTCTTTGTTGGGAGCCAATATTAATTGGATGTATGGAGGGCCATGAGTGAAATATAAAAATATATTAAGAATAGGAGAAACGTTTAAATTTCATAAAAGCTGGATGCTATCTTGTACAAGGTTAAAGAGAATGGGGTAACTGGCAATTATTAGGATACCGCCCTCATCTCTTGTTAAAAGGTCTACATGTTCGAATTTTTCAAACGCTATTTTTTACAGCTGGGTCTCCACTACCGCTCGGTGGTGGAGGAAGCACGTGAGCGGGGCTCTCTTCCCCGAGAATGGAGGCACGCGGAGGTGGTGGTGATCCACAAGCCTGGTAGACCCCCAGACCAACATGCATCGTATCGCCCCATCTCTCTCCTGAATGTGGAAGCCAAAATTCTGGCCAAAGCTCAAGCAAATCGCCTGTTACTGTTGTAGGGATTCTGCACATACACAGAGCTATGCACAGGATAATAGGACCTCGGAGTACAGTGGTGAGCCAACCATACACCTTAGTACCCACAATCCCAACCCGACTAGCATTAGCGTCTCATTAGCAACGATGCTACCAATGATTAGACAACCCAGAACACGGTCTCTCTCTCTCTCTCAGGACTCGCGGGAGCAAGAACACCCTTTCATAACTCACTCACACCTGTCCACAACGTGCGTAATAAGAGACACTGTATAGCTTAAAATGTTTATTTCAACTACCGTGCTCTAAGATGCAGTACACGTGCCAGTACTATCAGCATAATGCATAAGAATAAAACAATAAGCATAGTTACAATTCCATAGAATATAAACGGGGAAAGCATTTCATATAGCAGTGGATATAGGGCTAAATGACCATACCACCCTCCCCGTGCCAGTAGCTAGTTTATTATAAAAATAGAAGACCTCTGAGCTTTGTCGGGCAGACCATCATACCTCAATATCTAGATGCTAGGTTTACATCATCAGACAAGCACAGCTCTTCTCTCTGGAAAGGTTTTTCTCCAAGTGTCTCTAATAGTGAAAACACAATATTAAAAGCACACGAATTTCTCCAGTGCAGCTGCATTCAGTGTTATGTCTAAGTGCGAGGGGCTGACCAGATCAGCAAGAACAAGGGACATTGTTTTTCGACCTTGTACATGATGTGCAGACGAAACCCAAAGGGAATAGGAGGAAAGGTGAAAGGCAGAAATGCAGACAGTTCTAAAATAGCCGGGCACAAGCAGAGGCTGGAAAAACAAAGGCACAAAGTAACGTGCGCGAAAAGGCATCATGGCAGCCAGGCCTAAGCTAACTTAGCAATGCAGACCATGAGACCACAAACCACACGACACCGTCCCCTGGTCAGTCCATCGGCAAAGACATAGGACGAAGACAGAGTTCAAATAGATGGAGCAGAACGGCAACGTCTGTGACTGAATGTGCCCAAGGGAAGGACAATGAACGGGAGAGAGAAACAAAATAGATAAAAACGTCCAGGGAGGCAGGAATGCCTTTTAAAACACAAGCAAGATTCGGAGCCGAAACGTTACAAGCCCCGTGCACTCTAATGTGTTTACAAACAAGGGAATGACCCACAGTAGAATCGCATGACTCCCCCGTGAGAAAAACTTCCTTCCCGTCCCTAAGACATTTATACATGAAAGGCAGGGACCAAAGCTCATGCATGAAAGCACTGCCTAAAGGCTGAAAGCGGCCAACAGGATAATGTTTCATGCAGGAACTGAACTCAAATAAAGAAAAAGGCAAAGCGATAACCCTGTGTACTAGCCACACAGCAGAATCTAATTCTGCAACAGAGAACGGTAAGGGCTCTATTTTTTCGATATGTAACGGAGTGTATGCTGCATCTTTCATGGACATGAATCACTGTTTCTCAGTCAAATTAAAAGGTAAGAATAAGGCAGAGGTGTTCAAAAAGTGCCAAGGAACTTTCCCCATTTTAAGTGTTTGCAAAGTCCATGCAAACTGCATTACTGAACGCAATTGATTTTGACCATGATATAACACAGAAACATCATCTTGTACAATATCAACAACAGAGGAAATAATATTCTCTAATGTATAAATGCGGGAAGACAGGGTATTAATACTATTGTCAACAGCAAGCACTTTTTCTAAATTTGCTTGATCAATTTCCCGAAGACGGGAAGCAGCTTCAATTTGCGAAAGCTACCAGAGTTCATTGTAAGTCTCATAAATTAATCTCTTTGGTCGAGGACCACGAGGCCCCAGAACAAAGTCGGACAGATCAATGTTGCCTGATAGGAGGGATAAATGTTGTTTAACAGAATCTAAGGAAGAGTGCTGCAACCACTGTTTACACAATTTACCAACAGAATGCACAAGTTACTAACTTGTGTAACGATATATCTGTAAGAGACAGTAGTTAGTGACAGATTCCTTACCTTAGAATATCCCCAGGCGTCAGGCTGGATCCGGAAAGTTTTTGCGTAGCAGTACCCTTGCGCATCGGTAGGCGGCATCGTGCGGCTCCGCGTCCGTCGTCGGCGTCGTGATCGCCGGGATGACGTCGCGGGCAGTGCTTAGACGCCGCCCCTGCGCGCTGACGTCAGTTCTGTACACGACTTTCCGCGCCAGGAACGCAGAGCCATGCAAGAAGCTGACATAGGTGTCTGAAAAATACTAGGGCCCTGAAAGGGATGTACTTAACCCTAGAAATCAGTTCGCAGAACGGGGAGGATGGGTGGGCGGTAAGGAATCTGTCACTAACTACTGTCTCTTACAGATATATCGTTACACAAGTTAGTAACTTGTGCATCTGAAAGAGATACGTTAGTGACAGATTCCTCTACCTTAGAATAGATACCCCAGCAATACCAACCCCGGTGGTGGGTCTGCGAACAAAGATCAGACAAGGAAGTCCTGGAGGACAGAACGGCCAAAGAAGCCGTCCCTCCGGACCTGACTGTCAAGGCAGTAATGCTTTGTAAACGTGTGCAGCGAGGCCCACGTAGCTGCCTGACAGATAACCGGCAGCGGAACACCGCGGCCTAAGGCCGTGGTAGCAGCCGTTGCCCTGGTGGAATGGGCACGCAGCCCAACAGGAGGCTCCTTCTTAGCCAAAGAATAGCAGGTCTTGATGCACGAGGTAACCCAGCGGGAGATGGTTCGTTTGTGCACCGCCCGACCTTTTTTGGCGCCCACGTAGCCAACAAAGAGCTGGTCATCCACCCGGAAGTGTTTTGAGCGGTCGATATAGAAGGAGAGCGCACGTTTTGGGTCCAGACGGTGGAGCCTCTCTTCCTCTCTGGAAGGATGCGGAGGCGGAAAGAAGGTAGGCAAAGTGATGGTCTGCCCAATGTGGAAGGCAGTAACCACCTTTGGCAAGAAGGACGGACGCGTCCGAAGAACAACCTTGTCTGGATGAACAGACAGAAAGGGAGGTTTGCAAGATAGAGCCTGGAGCTCACTCACCCGCCGAGCGGAGGTGATGGCCACCAGAAAGGCTGTCTTTAGAGTCAGAAGACGAAGAGGACAGTTATGTAGAGGCTCAAAGGGAGCGCACATTAAAAAGGTAAGAACCAAGTTCAAGTCCCACTGAGGCATCACAAACGGAACAGGAGGAAAGAGGTGTGTAATGCCTTTTAAGAACCTGTTAACAACAGGGGACTTGAAAAGGGAGGGCTGATCAGGGAGCCTGAGGAAGGCCGAGATAGCACAGAGATAACCCTTGATGGTACCCAGGGCAGAACCCTGTTGGGCCAGAGAAAGAAGGAAGAGAAGGACCTCAGAAAGAGGGGCAGAAAGGGGATTCACAGCCTTTGCTGTGCACCATGCCACAAATTTGTTCCACCTGCAGGCGTATACCACCTTAGTGGAGGGACGCCTGGCTGCCAGAATCACATCACAAACATCGGGAGGCAAGTCGAAAGGAATCAACTGCCGCCGCTCAATCTCCACGCAAGCAGGTGTAGACTGGACAGGTTCGGGTGGAGGACCGTCCCCTGCTGCTGCGACAGAAGATCCTCCCAAAGAGGCAGACGGATCGGGGATCTACGCTCATACTGAGTAGCTCGGGATACCAAACTCTTCGAGCCCAGTCCGGAGCCACAAGAATGACTTGGGCCCGGTCGTGCCGAATCTTCTTCAACACTCTGGGTAGAAGTGGTATAGGCGGAAAGGCGTACAATAGACCGCAACTCCACTCGTGACGAAAAGCGTCGCCGAGCGAGTGCCGCCTTGGAAATTGCAACGCGCAGAACTGATGACATTGCGCGTTCTCTTCGGTGGCGAATAGATCTAACCAAGGCTCTCCCCACTGTAGACAGAGTCCTTGCGCCACTTCCGAGTGAAGACGCCATTCGTGATCCATCATGCACCTGCGGCTGAGTTCATCCGCCCTGGCGTTCAGGGAACCTGCCAGGTGTTGAACCATCAGGAACATGCCCTGATGTTCCAGCCATGTCCAGAGGCGCAGAGCCTCCTGACAAAGGGTCCACGACCCCACCCCGCCCTGTTTGTTGCAATACCACATGGCGGTGGTATTGTCGGTGAACACCTGCACTTTGACAGAGGGAAGGAATGCCTTGAGTGTAAGTCGGATCGCCCGGAGCTCCAGAAGGTTGATATGGAGCCGGGACTCCGCCGGAGACCAGAGGCCTCTGATCTCCGCCTCTCCCATGTGACCGCCCCATCCCAGAAGGGACGCGTCCGTCACAACTGTGTGCTCTGGCTGGGGAAGGGAGAGGGATCTGCCCATGACCCATTGCCGGTTCGAGAGCCACCACTGCAACTGTTTTGCAGTCCCCTCCGAGATCTGGACGTGATCGGACAGGTTGCCCTGGTGCTGCGCCCACTGGAACTTCAGGTCCCACTGCAGAGCCCGCATATGCCATCTGGCATGATTGACCAGCAGGATGCAGGAGGCCATGAG